>OX376056.1:43592028-44240460 GCA_947361185.1 Charanyca ferruginea | reverse complement strand
GGAACAACTACTGCTGACCTGTTTTCCTTATAAAACTGTCAATTTAATTACCAGTAGGTATATTCTACTGCTTTCATAGTCGTTTCCGACACATGTCAATTTAATGACCAGTAGGTATGAGCTACTGCTCATACCTACTGGTCATTAAATTGATGTCGACAGTCTCATGTGTTGGAAACGACTGTGAAAGCAGTAGCTTTCACACTAATGACCAGTAGGTTTGTTCTAATGCTTTTATATGCGCCTTGATTTGTTTTTTTAGAACTAATCATGTAGCACAAATCAAGTAACCTAAAGCTTGAGGTCCCCAGTTTGACTCCCATTTGATTTTCAAATGCAAAAATCTTCTGCCCTTATCCCATGGTAGTTGGGATTGGCACAACACGTCTCCGTTTTGCATTCCGTCCTACCCAACCTCCTGCTTTCACTGGCTCCTTTTCAATTCATATCATTATTCACACAATACATCCATATTTTCTTTGGCTTTCCTCTCCATCTCCATCCATCCATTTTGAAATGGAACAATATTATGTACGAGTATATTTCCTTCCGCATAATTATCTACCTGTAGGAGACAGTTTTTTTTTCTGCATTAAAGAGAATATAACAAAGTTGTGTTCCTAGAGATAAGTTTTTGTTTTCTCAGAAAACAAATTTATTTCAATCTACCTTAAAAAATAAATATTACTTTCTCTTTTTCTTATAAACATGAATAATCATCACTATTACACATTTGTTTTATAATAAAATATAAAAACTCACGGTTTTAACCTCGTCGCCAATGTATAATATGCACGCTTACTAACACAATAGTTCGCTCGCCAACGCACCACCGCTCAGGCCGGCAGCCCGACGCCCGACAACGACTCCCCGCCCCACCTATCGCACAGGTATTTATAACCGAGCGACGTGTGCGCCCGAGACAACGTCATAATACTGTTATCGGTTTGTAGCGTGATATATGATATCTACATACACTACAATAACATCTCTAGAGACTGGTTGCAAGGTTACAGCTGATTGTATATATATATTGTACTCTTTGCAGCTGATACAAAATGCAAACGTAAAAATGATCAATTTTTTCTAGGTTCCACAACCATAAAGTAAAACTGTTCTAGGAAATTCACGACACCTGACTGAAGTCGGAACGTCAGATTTGACACTCGACAAGTCGACAATCGACTCGACTTTTACCCTACATAGCTAACGTTCCTAAACTTCTATAATAAGCTAACCATTCGACATTTTGACGATCATTTTTAAAATGTGTTTTTTATTAAAAAAATATTTCTTTTATATCATGTTCATTATAAATATAGGAAATATGGGATATTAATTAAAGATAATTATTACAAAAATGAATATTTATTAAACTTTGAAGTACTAAATCACAAATCTTAAATTCCACATGTTACTTTGAGATCGATAAGGCATTAAATGTTACAATGACTAAATTAGAAACTATTGTTTAGATATCTTGTGTTTTTTTATTATAAAGAAAAAACCTTAAAATTAACCGTAAGTATTAAATGACTTAGATTTTTTTGGCACAAGTTGGGTAAAAATCTTCTGTATGTTCGCCACTAGGGAAACTCTGCAACTACTGCAGTGATTCTTTGTGATGTGCCCTTTCTTATACGAACACAAACCGCAGCTTTTCCTTTTCCTTGTTGAAGCGTGTTCAGGTATCAAAGGACTTTCAGAACTTGATGTTTCAAGAATTTGATCTTGACCTTCAGCACGTGTCATATGGTCAGCATTGTTGGCAATTCATGCCAACATTTTAGCCATGGCTGCGTGGCAGTGCTTTTTCTCCAGAAACCAAGACATTATGGCAGATGCGTTGAAGTTAATACTCGATATAATAAGCATATCCTAAAACATGCACATATTTGAACACATCTGGTCAAATGTGCCGCCTATTGTGGCATTGTAAAACTTTATAATTTTTGGTTTTTTAGATGTTGGGTTCACAGTTTCTTCGTCGTCACACGAGGACAACAAATATACCATTTTGTTTGGCTTTGGTTTGAATGGTAGAAGAGTTTGTTATAGTATGTGCCAATACTTAAACTGCAAGATCGCACCAACCTAGATACGGCGCATGGAAACTGCCGAACAGCCTTACACGCGCGCCCCAAAGCGCTGACACCGCATAGTGACGCACGGACATACGATACCCCTATTTACCGGATGCTCGTTTTTTGGCAATAATATGTAATGTGACATTCTGTATCTAGCATCGATCGGAATAGCAATTTAATTTAGTTATAATTCAATATTGTAATTTTACTTTAATTAAAGTTAGTTAAAAATCATTTTGGTTTTTTTGGGTCCTCCGGCAGCGACGTACATATTTGGCGCAGTCGGTAGGATACTCGAGGCGTCTCGAGCTAAGCTAGATAGGGTTATTCTCATATCGAATACCGTCCCGCTAATTCGCTACCGCCGTCGCGAGCGATCGCGTTCGCCGAGTATCCTGAAGAAGAACCTGACGTCCTGCGTGGAGGAGAAATCCAGACATCGATCCCTGAGGAACCAAAATGCAGCTTATGTAAGTACACTGACAATCGTTTCTGTGAGTTGCTTTCAATTCCCTTCCTCCCTATCTATAGTAGTTAACTTTAGTTACAATCATTTTTCACCCTAAGCAGTCGACCCCCAAAGGGCCTGCGCGCTCTAGACTAGCACGTAGGATAGATATAGACCTAAATAGAGATATCAGTGTAGATTTAGATACTACGGTTAGTAGTTTAGAGAAGTCGTTAAGCTTCGAGAGTTTCGAACCTGTCATAATGTCCGACCCCGATGCGATTTTTAAAACGTTGCGTTTAGTACCAGATTTCGACGGTAATCCACATGTCTTGCCAAGATTTATACATCTTTGTGATCAAATTGTTTCTGAGTATCTAGGAATTAGCCCTGAAAATTTAGCCCGTCCGTGTGGTGTCGGACGTAAAGAATAGCACCATCCCATATCTTCCCGTGGGTGTCGTAAGAGGCGACTAAGGGACTTATCAGAGAACGGGCAGCAGCGTTCTCTGTGCCTTTGTAACAACCATACTGCGATCGCCAATCCGCCTGCCAAGCGTGGTGATTATGGCAAAACCCCCCCTTGGGGAGGCCTATGTCCAGCAGTGGACGTCTTTTGGCTGAAATGATGATGAGCCCTGAAAATGCCTTGACCAAACTATGTCTAATTAACGGCATTTTAAATAAAATAACTGGGCCAGCCGCGCGTATCATAAATTCAAATGGCATATCTGAAGATTGGGATAGTATTAAAACATGTCTTGTAAATAATTTTTCTGATCAACGAGATGAGACCGCTCTTTACAATGATCTTATGCTAGCAACTCAAGGAAACGGTTCACCTCAAGAGTTTTATGATCGATGTCTTAACTTATTCAGCACCATTATGACGTATGTCACCCTACACGAGAATATTAAAACTACCGTAGAGGCTAAACGAACCCTGTATCGGAAATTAACCATGCAGGCATTTGTTCGTGGCCTTAAAGAACCTTTGGGTTCACGTGTACGATGCATGCGTCCTGATAGTGTCGAGAAAGCGCTCGAATTTGTGCAAGAAGAGTTGAATGTTCTCTATTTGCAAAACCGCCATGAACCAATAACTGATAAAAGATCGAATACGAGTTTAAATAAACCTGTGCCGATGCCTGTATCGACCCATAATGTCAATCCTATGTCTAAAATGTTCAACCTTAATGCACGACCCGGGCCCAATGTAAAGTTTCAGCTACTTCAAACATGGAGACCGAATTTACAGGTTAATCAGCCTATCCCGTTTGGGAACGCTTCGGGAATGCCTTTGCATTCGCAACAAATGTATCGCGCGCCGATGTCGCAAACGCAGCAAATATTCCGCGCAGCTCCGCCAAACTATGACCGTTTTAACAATAATTTCCAAATGCGTCCACGAATGGTTCCTCAAAATTCTGGCCCTAAGCCTATGAGTGGCGTTAGCCATTATATTACTAAAGAAAGACCTTCGTTTGGTCAATCAGCTAATCATGACTGGCGTAGAAGTGGCAACCCGCCGCCATCTAATTACTTTAAAACTAAAGAGATGAACATGAACGTATGCGTAGATGACGGTGGCCAGTATTATGAGTATCCAGAATATTTCATTGAACCCGATTATAATCTTTATCTCGAAAATCCGGAATATTTTAACATAGAACCGATGTATTGTGTAGGTACCGATTTAAACTACGAAAATCTCGCTGTAGATTATCCGGCCGCTTCTACTAATGAACCTAAACCGTCCACATCTAAATCCACTAGCGAGCAGGATTTTCAGAAGCGGGAGAAATCAGACAAGTCAAAATAGAATTAAACTTACAGACACAGAGACAGCTGCCATTTATTCAGATCTCACAACCACCCTTGAGATTACTAATCGACACGGGCGCAAATCAGTCATTCATTAGCCCGGAAGCTGTTCAAACATTTTATAGTAACTTCCCTTTAAATTTTGATCCTTTTGAGGTCACAAATGTACATGCGACAACAAGAAATGACTATTCTATAAGCATTCCAACTTTCACTGAATTTCAAGAGGACGATGGTATTAAGTTATTCATTTACAAATTTCATGATTATTTCGACGGGCTTATATGTTTAGATTTATTAGAAAAATGGGAAGCCAAAATCGACCTTAAGGACAAATTATTAAGAACTCGTAATTCTACTAATACAATTAGTATGTACAATTCGCGTAACATAAACTTGTACGAAGATGTTATTCCAGCCAACTCATCAAAAATGCTGAGGGTACCGATCAATTTACATGACGGCGATGCGTTAGTTCCTGAGCAGACCATAGCAAAATGTATTATTAGAGATTGTTTAACTACGGTAACAAATAACCGCGGATTTTTGGAAGTCATTAACCCTACTTCACATGACTTAATATTTTCAATGGATCGTGCCGTACAAGCTGAAACGTACAATATTCAGTGCACGCGTACTGTTACGGACGCCGACCTAAACTGTAATAGACGCTAACTGTAAATAATAAAATCATATTATAAACATGTTTGAATAAGAATAAGATGTAGCGTTAAGTTTGATAGGTTTAGTGTAAGCATTATAGGTACAAACCATGTTGTATTATATAATTAAGTAGGATAGATAAATAGGTAATAATAATAATTACGAATTGTACATAGTTTCAAGGCCATTTGGGCGCAAAGTGAGCGATCGAGTGGTCGGTCGAGATTTTCATTGTTTACCCCCGCCACTACTTGCACCCAGGTAGCCGTCTATATAAAAGGGCACTAGGCCCGCTTGAATTCAGATCGAAAATAGCAACTGACTGATACTGAGCTAAGAAGAATAAATGGGAAAATAATCAAGCCTGAAGAATTGTTTTATTTTCAAAATATATACAGTCCACACTGAACAGTTTGGTCCTTCCGAAGCCGGATAGAAGAACGAAGATCCTGCGGCAACCTGGCCTACTGAACTCCAGACGAAGTACGAAGCTCTGAAGAACGAACACGGCCATCAAGCAAGACTTGTTTCGACCTGAACGACTCACCGAACCGAGCCGACGGGTTTCAACAGGGATATCAAGCCAAGGGGATTATTCACCGTGCCGAAGAAATACCGATCAGAAGAGGTACCAACCTGAACGCGCCGTCGAACACAGCAAACTGAACGTGCTGTCCGGTGCGCGTTGAACGCTGCAAACTGAACGTGCGGCCTGGTACGCGACGACACGAACACGCATAAGAAGATGGTTGTCACTCGAAGCCAAGGTGATGTAGCGGAGATTGAGGAACAGCGACGCATCCAAGAACAAGAGGCGCGGCGTGCCCAGGAACAAGAGATGCGCCGCAGGGAAACTGAACAAATCGAACGCGAAAGAACACGAAGATTCTCACTCGACCACCGGCGTCGCCATTTTCAAAGATAGCGGACACCAGTACGGCGGCGGGGCCTTCTGGACTTCAAGCAACGACGACCAATGTGACCCGACGAAGAATGGGATCACCGGCCAGGTCAATGCGATCGACAACGAGCGTCACAACTAGACTACGGATGGCGGAACTGGAAGCAGCCGAGAAGTTGGCAGCCATTCAAAGAAAAGAGTTGGAACTGGAACAAGAGTTGATCAAGAAGAGGCTGGCAGTTGAAGTGTCAGTAATTAACGACGAAGAAAGCGTACACGATGATCAAGAACCTGGCCCTCCCCGTGAAGAACCCCATCGAAAGGTGGACGAGTGGTTGAGAACCAATCCCCTCAACCCACGGGGGGAGGAGGGGCCCAGGGAAGAACCGAAGCAAATACGATTCGAAGCATCGGGGGCGAGATCGCCAACCCCGACACGAGCAAGAAACAGCATCGAACATTTGGCGGCAACCCTCGAGAAGATGGCCAGACCCAGACCCAGGCATATCGACTTACCTACGTTTTCCGGCGCAGCCAACGAGTGGCTGCCATTCAAGGCGGCGGTACGAGACACAACAAGCATGTACCAGATCTCAGCGGCCGAGAACATACAAAGACTGAGAAGCTGCCTCAAAGGGGAAGCAAGGGACGCCGTGGCCGCTCTTCTGCACACAGCCACCGAACCTGATGTGATTATGAAGACTCTGGAGCAATGTTTTGGAAGACCAGAAGTCATCATTGATCGGGCGCTGGAAGATCTAAAGAAGCTGCCGAAGCCGGGTACGTCAGCAACAGAGCTTAATAGCTTCGCTATCAAACTACAGAACATCATCTGTGTCCTAAAAACCATCGATCGAAGGGGATACCTATTCAATCCATTGATGACACGAGAAGTACTAGACAAGCTCAGCCCGCTTCTACGATCCCGCTGGTGTGACTACGCATATGAGCACGAAGGGACGGCAGACCCAGAGATCGTCGTGATGTCACGGTTCCTGATGAGAGAAGCTGACCGGGCGCTGAGATACACATACGCCCCGGCCACAGGCGCTGCAACTACGAAGAAAGAAACCCGACCCGCCGTGATACTAAAGAAAAAGGCTTTTTCACTACGACCGGGGGAGCGGAGGAAGAAATTGAAAAATGCCCCAAGTGTGGACAAGCCCACGCACTAACACAGTGCCCAAAATACAAGGCACTCGCCGTGAATGAACGATGGAGTTTCCTGAAAGAAAAGAAGATTTGCTTCAAATGCGCTCATAAACAACATAGGCGCATGAACTGTAAAGCAAAGCCGTGCGGCGTGAATCAATGCCGCCGCCCGCATCACGAGACTTTACATCAAGAACACGACGAGAAGACTGAAGTCGCGAAGGAAGCCGAACAACCTAAAGAGGAAGCAGTCCTGTCCGTGGCTGCCCGTCCAGCCGCCGGCCCGCGAACAGTCATATTGAAGATGTCATCGTGTCCGGACCACGGGGGGAGGTGTCGACCTACGCACTCCTAGACGAGGGTGCAACCATTACACTCGTGGACCAGGAGTTAGCATCCAGCATCGGGGCGGAGGGACCATCACAGACACTGCACTTAAACGGTGTCAACATGTCGCAAGATGAAACAGAGAGCCAGCTTGTGACAATCAAGGTCAGGGGGGCCAAAGAAAAGGAAGCTTACAAGGTCAGAGCGAGGACCATGAAGAACCTTCAACTTTACCAGCAAGCCATCCCTGAAAACCTGCTAGAATATGAGCACCTGAAAGACCTACCTAGGAACGAGGTGTGCTACGAACGCGCGCGCCCCGGGCTCCTAGTAGGAACCGATCATTGGGAGTGCATCGTCTCCCGTGAACTACGAATCGGCGGCCCGAACGAGCCGGCCGCTTCAAGAACTCAATTAGGATGGGTGGTGCATGGAACCGCACCGCGCAGCACCATCATGCAAGAAGGCAAGGTGCTACATCTCTACGAGCCCGACCGATCATCGAACGTGAGCAACCAGGAGCTCCACAACTTGGTCGAGGCTCACTTCAAAATAGAAGCACTCAGCATCCACGGCAAGCCGCGAGTGAACAAAGCGGACCAACGCGCCATCAAGATCGTCGAGACAACAGCGAAGAGAATCAATGCAGGCTACGAGGTGGGCCTACCGTGGCGACAAGATAACATTATCATGCCACCAAGCTACAGCCAAGCACTCCGCCGTCTCAAGAAGATAGAACAGAAGATGGACGCCGATCCAGAGTTCGCTGAGGAATACTCCAGGCAGATCAACAACCTGCTTGAGAAAGGGTACGCGACACTGTGCAGCGGCTCGGAACAAACAAGTCCGGTCTGCTGGTACTTGCCACACTTTGCCGTGAAGAATCCTAACAAACCCGGCAAGTGTAGACTAGTATTCGACGCAGCCGCACGAAGCAACGGGGTGTGCCTCAACGACGCGCTGCTGGAAGGCCCGGACATGCTGCTGGCGCTACCTGGAATACTCTTCAGATTCCGGGAAAGAGCGATCGCGATAACGGCCGACATACAAGAGATGTTTCTCCACATAAAAATAAGACCAGAAGATCAACCAGCCCAGCAGTTTCTATAGCGAGGCAACGAAAGAGAAGCGCCTCCTGCAAAATATAAAGTGACGAGCATGATTTTCGGCGCAGCAAGCTCTCCGTTTATGGCCAACTACGTCCGGAACCTCAACGCGGACGTACAGTACGCAAAGGAGATAAGTATCCATGTCGCCGGAAACAGTTGAAGTTTACTTAGGAACCGATAGGTTTTTATGAATAAAATAAAATACAATTTATAGAGAATAAACAGTTCAATGATTTAATAAAATTTCATTTGAAAGCCCGCATTGGTTTCTAAGAAATCTTCAACTATTCCCGACGACATGGATACTTATCTCCTTTGCGTACTGTACATGGGCAAGAGTTCCCGCGAGCCCTAGAAGCGATCAAGGAAAACCATTACATGGATGACCTAGTAGCCAGCTACGATAACCCAGAAGAAGCACGAAAGGTGATAGAAGAAACAAGAGTGGTGCACGCGCACGCGGGGTTCACGCTACGAGGATGGAGCTCGAACGAACGAACAGTGCTACGAGACGTACCCACCGAACTACATGCCACCTCTCCCACGCAACTGGGGGGAGAACAGCCCGAGAGTAAAATACTCGGGCTATATTGGAACGCAGAACGAGATGAGTTGGGGTTCAACACGTCCATGAACAGAGTGCCAATCGAAGTACGAACCAGAGCCCGCGCACCGACCAAACGAGAAGCCCTTAGTGCAGTCATGTCCATCTATGACCCGTTAGGACTGCTGAGCCACTACACGATACGATCCAAGATAATACTACAAAGTTTATGGCGCCTCCAGACCGCATGGGACGAACAGATTCCAGCAGAAGAAAACGAGCTCTTTGCGTCCTGGCTCGCGCACCTGACTGGACTGGCTCAGCTACGATTGCCGCGATGTTACCTAACACAGAAGTATGAACGTGTCGATCTACACATATTATGCGACGCCAGCGAACAAGCCTACGCGACCGTGGCCTACTGGCGAATCATAAACAACGACGGAAGTATCGGCGTGGTGTTGGTGGCCGCCAAGGCCAAGGTAGCACCGAGACGAGCACAGACAATACCGCGACTAGAACTCCAGGCGGCCGTCATCGGAGCAAGACTCGCCGACACTATAAAAAGGGAACATCGAGTCAAGATCAACCAAACGACCTACTGGACCGACTCATCCACTGTAATACATTGGATACGTCACGACATGCGACGCTTCACACCGTTCGTCGCACACAGGCTGGGTGAGATCGCCGAGCTAACCCAGAAGGAAGAACGGCGATGGCTGCCCACGGAAGTGAATGTGGCCGACGACGCGACGAGGCTCACCGACACTCCACTGAGCACAGCGGACCGATGGTTCCAGGGGCCTAGCTTCTTACATCTGCCAGAAGAACAATGGCCCATGATGTCGACAACGGAAGAAGAAGACGAGGAGGAGGTCCTACACGTGACGCAAGAACCAGGACGAGATAGCTGGCTACCAGACCCGGCCCGCTTCTCGAAATATGAAGTCCTGGTGAGGGCCACTGCACGAGCGCTCGCCTTCATAGACATCTGCCAACGTAAGGCCGTGAGCATGGAGCATCGACACATCCAGCGCGCCGAGACAGAACTTATCCGACGCGCGCAAGAAGAAAGTTTCAAAGAAGAAATAGAGAAGATCAAGTCAGCTCGCCCCCTAACTAAGACGAGCAGGCTATACAGACTGGACCCTGTAATAGAAAACGGGCTCCTCAAAGTACGAGGACGGATCGAGGCTTCCTCGGCACCGACAGAGACAAAGCGACCAATCATCATGGACGGTCGACATGCGCTAACTAGACTGATAGTGCTACGTGAACACTGCGCTGCGGGCCACGCCAACAGGGAGCGCGTGACAAATGATCTACGGCAGCGCTATTGGATCATACATCTACGACCCACTGTGCGCACGATCGAGAGAGACTGCGCCTTCTGCAAGAAGTTGAAGGGGACACCACGGACGCCAGCCACGGGGGACCTGCCGCACGCCCGCCTCGACCCTTTCCACCGCCCGTTCACCAACTGTGGGGTGGATTATTTCGGCCCCATGACCGTTAAGGTGGGCCGTCGCCGAGAGAAAAGGTGGGGAGCGCTATTTACGTGCCTCACCTCCCGCGCTGTGCACATAGAGCTCGTCGCATCCCTATCGACAGACTCTGCGATCATGGCACTAAGAAGAATGGCTGCACGAAGGGGATGGCCGCGATTAATATATTCTGATAATGCGACCAACTTCCGCGGGGCTGATCAAGAGCTCCGCACCGCCTACACTGAATGGCTGCCTGCCCTGAAGGATGTGGGGCTACAACACAGAGTGGAATGGCGCTTTATACCTCCTGGCGCGCCCAATCAAGGCGGCGCGTGGGAGAGAATGGTGCGCTCCGTAAAAGCCGCCCTTAAAGTAACCCTACAAGAGAAGGCGCCTTCAGAAGAAGTACTCAGCACGCTCCTCGCCGAAGCTGAGTTCTGCATCAATGCACGACCCTTGACCCACGTCAGCGTGGACCCCAACGACCCTGAGGCCCTAACTCCCAACCACTTCTTATTGGGGTCCTCGAACGGCCTACCAGCAACGGGACCATGCGACGAAGCCGATCGACGAACATGGCGAGCTAGCCAAGCGCTTGCCGACTGCTTCTGGCAGCGCTGGCTACGAGAATACCTGCCCACACTGGTACCCCGCGGCGAGCTGAAGAACGACGCGCGGCCGCTGCAAGTAGGCGACGTGGTCGTCGTGGTCGACAGCACACTGCCCCGGAACACCTGGCCTATGGGGGTCGTCGAGCGCACGCATCCGGGAACCGACGGCAGCATTCGAGTCGTCGAGGTGCGGACCAGAACCGGCATCTTCCGACGCCCAGTGAGCAAGCTCGTCGTCCTGACGAAGAAAGAAGAGGCTGCGCAGGCTTCGCCGGGGGGAAAACTGTTACGGACGCCGACCTAAACTGTAATAGACGCTAACTGTAAATAATAAAATCATATTATAAACATGTTTGAATAAGAATAAGATGTAGCGTTAAGTTTGATAGGTTTAGTGTAAGCATTATAGGTACAAACCATGTTGTATTATATAATTAAGTAGGATAGATAAATAGATAATAATAATAATTACGAATTGTACATAGTTTCAAGACCATTTGGGCGCAAAGTGAGCGATCGAGTGGTCGGTCGAGATTTTCATTGTTTACCCCCGCCACTACTTGCACCCAGGTAGCCGTCTATATAAAAGGGCACTAGGCCCGCTTGAATTCAGATCGAAAATAGCAACTGACTGATACTGAGTTAAGAAGAATAAATGGGAAAATAATCAAGCCTGAAGAATTGTTTTATTTTCAAAATATATACAGTCCACACTGAACACGTACCGAACAACAACCTTGCAATATTCAACTCGCGAACATTGAACAAACGTCAGCAAGAGCGCAAATTGTTATATCGCGTTTGCGGACAGACCATCTCAATAACGAAGAACGTATTAACTTACAAACCTTAACACCTAGGCACCTAGAATCAATTTTTTTTTCTCATTTGACGTTCAAAAGTGCCATAGAATGGTCTAATTGAAATAAATGATTTGACTTGACTTGACTTGAAACTTTATGTGGCAAATACGCTGATATATTTTATATAGACGGAGAGGCTTTAACATTCACTAACAAAATAAAACATCGCATTCGAACAACCGATGAAATTCCCATTCACACAAAAAGTTATCGATATCCATACGTACATAGAGATGAAGTCAGAGAACAAATAGGTAAAATGCTAGATCAGGGTATCATAAGACCATCAGAGTCCGCATGGAGCTCGCCTATCTGGGTCGTCCCAAAGAAGGCAGACGCTTCAGGGAAAGCCAAGTGGCGCCTAGTAGTCGACTTTAGGAAACTAAACGAAAAGACCCACGACGATAAATACCCCATACCTAACATCAATGACGTTCTGGATAAACTCGGGAACTGTCAATATTTCACCACCCTCGACCTTGCAAGTGGATTCTACCAGGTAGAAATGGACCCCATTGATATCCCGAAAACCGCATTTAATGTGGAAAATGGTCATTACGAATTTTTACGAATGCCCATGGGATTGAAAAATTCACCATCAACATTTCAACGTGTTATGGATAATGTCCTCAAGGACCTTCAGAACACGGTCTGCCTGGTCTACTTAGATGACATCGTAGTCTTCAGCACATCCTTACTGGAACACATAGTCAACCTTGAAAAAGTATTCAAAAAATTACGGGAATCTAATTTTAAAATACAATTAGACAAGTCAGAATTCCTTAAACTAAAAACATCCTATCTAGGTCACGTAATAACAAGAGAAGGCATCAAACCGAACCCAGATAAAATCATCGCTATCCAAAACTACCCTATACCAACTACCCCCAAAGAAATTAAACAATTCCTTGGTTTAGTTGGGTACTATAGGAAATTTATCCCGGACTTCGCGCGCGTAACAAAACCTCTAACACAATGTTTAAAAAAGGGAAGAAAAGTGGTAATTAATTCCGAATATACTGAAAGTTTTGAAAAATGTAAAGCCCTTATAACTAATGATCCAATTCTGCAATACCCCGACTTCCATAAAGATTTTATTTTAACCACTGACGCCTCTAACGTCGCGTTGGGTGCCATTCTATCACAGGGAACGGTTGGAGCAGACAAACCAGTTTGTTACGCATCTCGTACTCTCAATGAGAGTGAAATAAACTATAGCACGATTGAAAAGGAACTCCTTGCAATAGTTTGGGCTACTAAATACTTTAGACCGTATTTGTTCGGGAGGAAATTTAAGATCATCACAGATCATAAGCCACTCCAGTGGGTGATGAATCTGAAGGAGCCCAACTCTAGACTAACCAGATGGAAGCTTAAACTGTCCGAGTACGATTTTACTGTAATATACAAAAAGGGTTCAAGTAACACGAACGCGGACGCTCTATCTCGCATCCAAATACATAACGAAGAAACTTGTTCGTTGGTAGTAAATGCTTCCGAACGCCCGCCTTCGATAGATAACTCCTCTACAGTATCAGCCCATACCAGTCAAGAAAACCCCATTCTCGAAATACCGATCGTTGATCAACCATTAAATAAGTTTCATAGACAGATTTGCATAACGGTAGTTGGTGATATAAAAAAACGCCCTACGGCATCCAAACCCTTTGATACACATACAAGAACGGCCGTCCAAGTCTCCCAATCTAACTTAGAATCAGATATTATTCAAATCATCAAAGAATACGTGAACCCTAAAGTTAAGACTGCGTTGCTTATAAATCCGCCTCTAGCAATGTATCAAATTATACCCATAATTCAGGATAAATTCAAAAGTTCCGCAATGAACCTTGTTCTAGCCAAAAAAGAGGTCGAAAACGTAAAAGAATATTTAAGGCAGCAAGAGATCAAGCATTACCACGATGAAAAAACAAACCACCGTGGAATAAACGAATGCTATTTAGCCCTCTCTGAGCGTTACTACTGGCCAAAAATGAAAGATGCGATAACAAAATTCATCAATGATTGTACTATCTGTGGCCAAGCAAAGTACGACCGTCATCCAATAAAACAATGCTTTAACATAGTACCCCCGGCCACCAAACCATTTGATACCATCCATATGGATTTGTTATCAATTCATAATGAAAAGTACCTAACAATTGTAGACGTATTCTCTAAATACGCACAGGCTTACTATATACGAGATGGTACAGCCGTAAGTGTGTTACAAGCCTTACTAAAATTCTGCACGCATCATGGTCTGCCTCTAACTATCGTATCGGATAACGGTACGGAATTCACCAACCAATTATTTAACGAATTCATTAACCTACATAAAATAATTCACCATAGAACTCTGCCCCATACCCCTAATGACAATGGGATTGTAGAACGCTTTCATTCATCCTTATTAGAACACTTACGTATTTTAAAACTTACTCATAAAGACGATGACGTAATCAACCTCGTCCCGTATGGAATTTTAGCATACAACAGCACAATACATAGCTTCACTAAATGCCGACCATTTGATATTGTAACCGGACACTTCGACCCGCGAGATCCCTTCGACGTAGACCTAAATAAACTTCCCCTACAGCAATATACACAAAACCATAAGGAAAAGATTAAGTTGGTCTTTAACTTAATAAATGAATCTTCCCTCTCAAATCGCACTAAGATTATAGAAAACTGGAACAAAACTCGCGAGCCCGAAATCGAATATCAGCCTCAGCAACGTATCTTCGTCAGCAACCCCTTAGCAAGTCGTCAAAAATTAGCCCCCAGATATACTCAGGACACCGTATTAGCCGACCTCCCTATACACATCTATATATCTAAAAAGCGAGGCCCCGTCGCTAAAAGCCGATTAAAAAGTGTACCTAAAAGCGCTCTATTGTTATAGGGTGCTACTGGTCCTGACTGCTCCTTTGATAGCAGCCCAGGAAACAAACCAGAAGATAACACTTGAAAGCCTGGATGATGGCCCAGGGTTACTTCCTTTTCGGCTTGGTGCAACTAAACTTATAACACATTATCATACCTTCCTACAATATATTCAAATTAAAGACATTGACTCAAATATCAGTATGTTACAAGATCAGTTAAATAATTTTAGGCAAAAACTAGATAATAATACGCATATGCTATATGAAATTCAATTAGAATACCTTTCGGGAAAATTGCAGAGCGTCGTACGCCAACTAGAAACGATAAAACCAGGTCGTGTAAAGCGAGGTCTCATAGATGGTTTAGGCTCTATAATAAAAAGCGTCACGGGTAATTTAGATTACTCAGACGCGGTCAGATACGATAATACTATCAAAATCCTTCAGGAAAATGGCTACAAAACCTCTCAAGAACTAAATAATCACATAAGTATCAGTAAGGAATGGATGGCTCAGCATTCCGACGTTATCTCGCAATTAGTTGCTAACCAAGTTAAAATTAATGACACGCTAAAAGTATTGTTAGACGGAAATGCTTACAAAGATTATAGCCTTATAAGATTTGCAAAATTCGGACAGTGTTTAACCATATTAACCGAAAATCTAGATGAAATACTGAACGAGTTAGTAAGAGTTGAAAATATGCTAGCATTTATTCATAGCTCAAGCGCACATCATTCCATGATTAGCATAGTAGTCTTACGTCATATGATTGACAGATTAGTTAGAATCTACGGTAGGGATAAGGTAATAGACTTAGAACTTAGAGAATATTATGATATTATTAAACCAGGTTATTACTATTCAGGCAGTCAAATAGTAATTATATTTAAGTTCCCTATATTTGCTACAGAAACATATGATCTTTATAAATTGTCAATAGCCCCCAATAAATTTAGGCAGGCCCTTATCCCTCCTTACCCATTGATTGCAACAAGCAGGAATGGTTATGTGTACATAGAGGCTGAATGCCCGAAGTACAGTGATTGGTATCTCTGCGGAGAAAAGATGAGTCATCAGTTGCGACAAGACCCAGATTGTATACAGAAGCTCATTATGGACCAGTCCCTCGACGGAAGCTGCGAGATCGTAACTACCACATTATCGAGAATAGCTATGGAAGAGTTAGACGAGAAACACTACGTCATATCATTTCCCAACACAACGCGAACACATACCTTATGCGGACGAGAAGAATACACCCTATTGAATGGCAGCTACCTGGCTACCATACCCATGAATTGTTTCCTGTACACTTCAGAATTTACTATCACCAACCTCAACGATCATGTGGAAGGACAACCAATCAAAATTACGAAACTGAACTACAATATGGAAGGCCACCCAGAACCAGTACAAGTCAACCTCAACTCGATTGATCTTACTAAACTACACGACGCTCAATATAAAGTAATGTCGCAGCCTCTTTTGCGCGTGCAACCGTTACCATCGGATTACTTATACCATACTACGATCCTGTTTTACATCATATTGTCAAGTACACTCGCACTTGGTACATTCATCGTCGTAAGGCGCTGTAAGAAGTCAAACTCCGGAGCTGAGAAACAATCTACAGAGGACAAGACTTATGCAGAGCCTGGAGTACCTGGAGCATCGAAGACACATTCAGCAATTTTTTCTCAGTTCAAACTCCAAAAATAATTACTGATCTGACGGTGGAAGTGTTATAGTATGTGCCAATACTTAAACTGCAAGATCGCACCAACCTAGATACGGCGCATGGAAACTGCCAAACAGCCTTACACGCGCGCCCCAAAGCGCTGACACCGCATAGTGACGCACGGACATACGATACCCCTATTTACCGGATGCTCGTTTTTTGGCAATAATATGTAATGTGACATTCTGTATCTAGCATCGATCGGAATAGCAATTTAATTTAGTTATAATTCAATATTGTAATTTTACTTTAATTAAAGTTAGTTAAAAATCATTTTGGTTTTTTTGGGTCCTCCGGCAGCGACGTACATATTTAGTTAGTGACCCATCATAATAAAACATCAATCAACAAACCATCCTCATTCTCACTATCAGAAAAAAAACATCATTTGTATTTACATAATCTTCATCATTTAATTAACGAACCATGCCGTCATCTGTGATCAACCTCGCAGCCATATTACACTATCAAACGTTATAAATAAATAAAAACAAAGCAAAAAGCAAGCCACAGTGCAGGTCTAAAAGTTACGCATAAGCTAACCATTCGTCTAAATGACGAGCATGCAGTAGGTATCTCCAAAACTAAAGTACTTACAACCCAAACATGGCCACCACGCGACGTAGTCTAGTGGCAGTGGCGTAGCGTGTCTTGTCGGGGCCCCGTATAAAAAATTTGCTTGGAGGCCCTTATATGGGGGTAAAGATTTTTCACAAAAGAAAAAAAATATTGTGAAAAGAAATATTTATTTATCATAACATAATTTAACCATTTTACAAATAAAAATCAAATTTTAAATATTCACTCTCCTTGCCTTTTTTTGTGCAAACTGATTTATTAAATCATTTATGGCTGATGATGATTTTAGTTTTTTTAAAGTTTCTTAAGTAGTTTCTTAGTTTTTCTAAAGTATCTTGTCTCTGAAAAAATGAAGATATTTTGGGCACTTTTTTTATAACCTCTTTCCTTTTCTGTTTACTTTTTCTTTTCTCAGCGCCGCTGGGATAATCTCTTTTCCTTTCACTCATTTCTTTTACAAATCGCTACTAATACTGCTAAACCAGAAGAACAATATTGTTTGTACTGAATTACAATGTAATGCACATTTATCTACATAAAGCGCGTAAATAAACACTACACTGCACTCCGTGGTTTAACATCCAATGTAAAGTACAACAACCGAACAACGTACACGTACAGTCAACAGCAAAAGTAGATGATCAAAATCAGAAATTCAATACTAATTTACTAACACTAATAAATATAATTTATTACTAGTTTATTTATTAAAAGTATGTGATTGTCACACACATACTTTTGAATCACTTCGACGCCACACAGTTCTCACGCGAACTCTGTTCATTAGTATTGAATTTCTGATTTTGATCATCTACTTTTGCTGTTGACTGTACATCGCGATATCGATGAAGGATTCCCCGCTGAGTTGAAGATGAAGTAAGTAAAACGGGGAAGTCCCGCAGCCCGCCATAACGATGTAGAGTGTTGCCAACTTTTGAACGCATGCTTAAGGCGGGAAAAAAAGTAATTGCTTTATAGAATTTTGTCATTTGTAAAATAAAATAAATTAGAAAGTTTTTATTTATTTTTCCTTACACACTTCGGGGGCCCCCGTGGCCCGGGGGCCCCGTATAATTGATACGGCAGATACGGCGGTAGCTACGCCCCTGTCTAGTGGTCACCAAGTTGGCGCAAAACCGCGATTTTGTAAGTAAAACCATTACAAAGGAAGAAGGAGATATTTATTAGATGCTCGTCATTTTGACGAACGTTAGTTTTCTAGGGTAACGACTCCCCGCCCCACCTATCGCACCGGT
The DNA here is from genome assembly GCA_947361185.1 of Charanyca ferruginea. Taxonomy (NCBI): domain Eukaryota; kingdom Metazoa; phylum Arthropoda; class Insecta; order Lepidoptera; family Noctuidae; genus Charanyca; species Charanyca ferruginea. The sequence goes on along the minus strand of OX376056.1, from coordinate 44,221,974 downwards.
ATTTATAACCGAGCGACGTGTGCGCCCGAGACAACGTCATAATACCGTTATCGGTTTGTAGCGTGATAGGTATACGATATCTACATACAATACAATAACATCTCTAGAGACTGGTTGCAAGGTTACAGCTGATTGTATATATATATTGTACTCTTTGCAGCTGATACAAAATGCAAACGTAAAAATGATCAATTTTTTCTAGGTTCCACAACCATAAAGTAAAACTGTTCTAGGAAATTCACGACACCTGACTGAAGTCGGAACGTCAGATTTGACACTCGACAAGTCGACAATCGACTCGACATTTATTATGTTTACGGGAAGATGAGGTGATTTTTGGCCAAAAAGTTCAAAAAATAAATTAAAATGTTACAGCGATTAATTTACAGTAATCTAGAACTTAAATTATCTCGAAAAAATTCACAGTTGTTGTTTAGTATCCCGACAAAAGCTCGTTTGTGTCAGCAGTGTGGATCCAGGTTATTCGCTCATTACAATCTACCAGTTAATCGAAATTATTATGGAAGGACCTTCTGTCACAAATATGGTTTATTCAATTATAAATATCGGTGCTACACAACTGAAGTGGATGCTCAGAAGAAGAACGACCATTTCGAAAATACCAAACCCAAAAATCAAATAGCAACTTCGAAAAAGATCAATGTCAAATTAAAGACATCAGAATTAAAACGTTTATTAAAATTAGCTGAACCAGAAAAGTGGACTCTAGCTGGTGAGTAGTCCACCTTGTTTGTTAGGACAAGTGTTAAAATGTCGTCAAATTATAAGATTTTTTCTTTGCAGGTGCTATTGGCTTCCTTATTGTGTCTTCTAGTGTCACTATGGCTATACCATTTTCACTAGGTCAGGTGCTAGACATAATTTATAGCAGTACAAGTGATCTGAGTTCTGCCCGAGAGAAGTTGGATACTCTATGTATGATGCTGTGTGGAGTATTCCTTGTCGGAGGACTCTGTAACTTTGGCAGGGTGTATTTAATGTCTATATCAGGTAATTACACAGTAATGGAATGAAAAAGAGAACAAATAAAAAGCAACTATCTAAGTATGGATATCTAACCTAATTTTTAAAGTTCTAACTTGGATATTGTTATTAAGTACTTTCTAAATAGAAACATTATTCATCTTAATTTTTGTGTACCAATAAAATAAATACCTATGTCTCACTAAACATTTGTGAAAGAACATGATAAGATATACATTTACTATCTGAACTATAAAATACATATTTATATGTACCTAAAGAAGTACCTAACAATAAAATTGAAAGTGTAAGCCAACCAACTCAATTAGTTTCCACATATTTCAGGCCAAAGAATGACACAAGCTCTTCGCAGACAAGTATATGAAGCAATACTGCGACAAGAAGCTGCATGGTTTGAAAAAACATCAACGGGAGAACTAGTCAACAGGTTGTCGACTGATACACAGCTAGTTGGGCGTAACCTCAGTCAGAATGTCAGCGATGGCCTACGTTCACTGTTTATGGTTGGAGCTGGAACTGGAATGATGGTAAGAGACTTTTATAATATTAGATATTACAATCCTTCTGGTTTTATCAAGTTTTATGATCTACTTTTGCAAAACAGGAGTACCCTACAGTGTAGTTATTATGAAGATTTAAGATTTATTTATCATAGTATAGCATTTGAAGTGGAAAGAAAATTTAAGATTCTGATGTATGTATTGGTACAATATCAATTTATCAATGTAAAATTGGGGACACATTGCATCATCTTACTTTCAGTGACCCAAATGTGTAGATATTGTCTATATATTGTATTACATTGATGGAATTGAATGCTTTACTATTCATCATCATTTCAGCCGAAAGACGTCCACTGCTGGACATAGGCCTCCCCCAAAATGGGGGGTTTTGCCATAATCGCCACGCTTGGCAGGCGGGTTGGCGATCGCAGTATGGTTGTTACAAAGGCACAGAGAACGCTGATGCCCATTCCCTGGTGAGTCCCTTAGTCGCCTCTTACGACACCCACGGGAAGATATGGGATGGTGCTATTCTTTACGTCCGACACCACACGGACAACTTATTTACTGCTTTACTATTGTTTGATGATAATTCAGAATCGTGATGATTAATTTATCTTTAAAAACATCCCACAAGTCACCATGATGATAAAATGTAGCCTTTTGATTTGATTATCATTTAGTGTTATAGTAGAATTTAATTTTTAGACTTATCTATACTAATATTATGAAGCTGAAGAGTTTGTTTGTTTGTTTGGTTGAACGCGCTAATCTCAGGATCGACTGGTTCGAATTGAAAAATTCTTTTTGTGTTGGATAGTCCATTTATCGAGGAAGGCTATAGGCCCACGGGAAGCCGGGTCGAGTCGCTAGTATTTAATTAATAATCAACTATTGAGTAAGATTTTAATTTATTTTAAGAGTACCTCTTAAAATAAATTAAAATCTTACTCAATCTTACTGTTAAGTAGCTTTTCTGGTCAGTTACACTCACATGGATTTTGGTGTTTAAAGTTGTACATTGATTCACTCAAAGAGGACCTGTACTCCTAACAACTGTTTAAAGTTGTTTGCCAAATGAAAAGCCATAAATGTTGGTAAATGATGGAAATGCTGTAATATGTATACCAGCATGACTGTACCCACCTAAGATAAGCAAAGTTATTATCTCTGCTTACATAACATCAATTTCGATTTCAATCAAGATAACTAAAATTAGTGCAGGCTGACTTTCCTAAATATTATGCAATGAAATGAGTTTCTTTAGCATCAGCATAAAAGTGCGATACGATGCGCCTAGGCAAGGTGTCGGCAACCCGCAGTTCGCGAGCCGCATTGAACTAACGGTTTTCACAATGTTAAGGTGACATATTTAAGCAAACGTAATAATGAATAATTAGAATTTTTAGTGGCTCTTTAAAATCTAGAAAATTTTGTAAATTGTGTACCGTTGTTCCGTTCTCCCGTTGTTCCGTTTCTAAAGGTCGCCGACCCCTGACCTAGGTCGATTGATGAGGAGCGATAACATTGACGTCCATAACGATACGCCATTACGTCAGTTTAAATGGTTTATCTACGCTTGCCGCGGAGGGTCCGTGGATGGGTGACCATCCATTTCATACCGAGAACCCTCAGTACCTCGGAAACCACGTAGAGCCGTTGGTCTCAGCTGACATTCGTAGATCTTTGTCAGTCTTTATGGGTAGTCACAAGCCAGAAAGTCTGACAACCAGTCTTACCAAGGGGTATCGTGTTACCCAGTAACTGGGTTGTGGAGGTCAGACAGGCAGTCGCTCCATGCAAAACACGGGTATTCAGCTGCATCCAAATAGACTGTAAGCCGACCCCAACATAGTTCGGAAAATGCTAGGCAGATGATGATGGTAAGTCCACCATTGATTGACAATTAAACGCCGATCATGGATTGTGTTTTAAGGGGGTAAAAAACAACCGTAATCACATAGTAGGTTTTTTTTTTTTAATTATCAAATAGGCTTGCGTTTGACCGCAATTCACCTGATCTTAAGTGATAATGCGGCCTAAGTTGGAACACGCTTGCCTAGGATGAACCGGTTCACTCGTGCCTTGAAGATACCCAGATTAAACTTATCAGGGAACAGAGAGGCGGGCAGCGAATTCCACAGTCTGGCAGTTCGCACAATAAATGTGGAGTCAAAGCGCTTGGTTCGAGACCGTGGAACTTCAACCATATAGTGGTGACACTTCGCTGTATCTCTGCTCTTCCGATGATGGAATGGGGATGGGGGAATAAAATTGTGCAATTCCAAAGCACACTCTCTGAAATGTACCCATTAAAAGACCGGTAGGCCGGCAACGGTGCGGCGATGTTCAAGGCTCTGGAGCTCTGCTAGCTCTGACCAGGGAGTCGTTGTTAATGAGCCTCTTGGCACGTCTATCAATGACTTACAACGCCTCCAGTTGGTATTTTGCTGATCCATCCCAAAGGTGCGAACAATACTCCGCACTTATTTATGTTGTGTAAATAATGACGATATTTTGTTTAGTTCTACATGTCTCCGTCGCTGGCACTCATTGGGTTATGCGTGGTGCCGCCTGTGTCCATGTTAGCGGTCGTATACGGAAGATTCGTACGCGCCATCACGAGACAACTACAGGATGCACTGGCTGAATCTAGTGAGGTACGATTATTATGTTGAACTGGGTCTAAATTATTTTGTCCTTTCTTTACAGGTCATCGTAAACTATAATCGGTCAGTCCCCACAGACCGATAACAGTTTAAGATGGTCCCTGATGGTGTTGCGTTGGTACGCCGCTTTGCTTAGCAGTTAGTATCTATGCCTAGGATTTAATTTTTATGTATCGTATTGTAGTATCAGACATCGTAATTGAAAACTGGCGTACTAAGCTAAGCGTCGTGCGAAGCGGCAAAGCGATATAATATTAACCTCGATAATATTTATAAAAAGGTTCCAAACCCATACGTGAATATTGTTTTCATATTATGCTTATATTGCTTTCATAAATTGCTTTTCCTTATCTTGAGCATCATGCAGTAATAATAACAACAATATCTAGATAAAACGTGAAACTGAACACATTTTATGGGCTTAAACTGTTCACATGTACGATACTAGCATAGAACAACACAACCATGAAACACACGCATTCAATGCTTCTGTACCGTTTGATTTATAAATGAAAAAAGCACGACTGAATTTACATTCTATCTATTCATTAACTTATGTTTAATAATAGACTTTATGTGACAGCCTCGTTGATCTACTACTCACATTGACAAACGTGCCTGTGAACTTCGGAGCGTCCAAGGTTCGATTCCCATGTCAGGCTGAGTCTACAAGCTTTTTATTTGCGCCCGGTTATTGGCAATAGGCTCTCCTTCATGAGACTTACCCAATACGGGCGAAATCTATACTTAATACTATAAAGCTGGTGAGTTTGTTTGTTTGGTTGAACGCGGTAATCTCGGGATCTACTGGTTCGAATTGAAAAAATATTTTTGTGTTGTATAGTGCATTTATCGAGGAAGGCCCATGCGAAGTCGGGCCGGGTCGCTAGTATAAAATAAATATACTCATTTGCAAACCTATGGGGGATATAGGCAGATAGATAGATCTTGGTAATGTAATGTAATCGCTTTCACGAAATCTCACAAACTACTTGAACCTATGACGCTGAAATTTGGGTAGTTTATAGATAGGAGATATCGGTTAAGAACGGATTTGACTTAAATTTTTTGACCGCCACAGTTATGTATAAATTACCAAAAATGACAGACTTTTATATGTAAACAAAGCTTATAAAACAACATTGTGTTTTTATTTTGTTTGCAATTATGTTCCTTGACTCATCCTAATTTATTTATATCAGCTGAACTTCTTTTTTTATATTTCATCTATATTAAAATAAGATGACAAAAACTAATACCAATTATAGGAACAGGTGTTAAAGGACGAATTTGTAGCTTAGCGTCGAGGGCACATTTTTGCTTTTTTGACGTGAAGGTCAAGAGGTTAACTTTGACTTCTACGCGAGCAAATGCTATCTATACATGTGTATACGTATCATCATCAGCCGAAAGACGTCCACTGTTGAACATAGGCCTCTCCCATGGAACGCTACAACGAGCGGCAACCTGCCGCTTGCATCCACCGGTTACCCGCGACCTTGACGATGTCGTCGGTCCATCTGGTCTACCAACGCTACGTCTTCCGGTTCGGTGTGTATACGTATATACTCCGAATTTGGCGTCGGTTGTAATTTTATTCATGTTAGCCGTTGATATACATAATATTATTACATTTACAGCTGGCTGAAGAAAAGATATCAAGTATAAAGACTGTGAAAGCATTTAGTAAAGAGGCGGCAGAATGTAAACTTTACGGACAACGTATTGAAAATATACTGAAACTTGCTTACAAAGAGTCGTTAGCCGTCGGCAGTTTCTATGGATTGGTGAGTTATGTAATGATTAAAGATGTAGATGTGATTGTAGATGTAGGTAATGATTAAATTTCGAACAGTTACGACTTGCCCTACTTTCCAACAATAGTTTTTCCTTTTTTAAAGCATTTTTACCATCTTTTTCTTTCACTAAGATTAACCGGATAATTGTAAAGGTGTATTAAAAAAATAGTTGGCGGTTGTCCTTTTAGAAAACAGTTTTTTTTTGTTGTTAGTGCCTATTTCTTATCTTCGAAATCAATTAAGAAATGGTTATACTAAAACACCACTGAAAGGTCACAGGAAAGCAAGATATACGCAATTTTGTTTAGTTGGATGACATTATTTTAACAAGTTATTTTGATTTCAAAATCAAACTCCGATTTTGATGTAATTTCTATAGGACCAATTTGAAAGTTTAAATAACCTTTCAAATCCTTTTTCCAAATCGGTTCGTAAATGACGGAATTATGAGGTAACACACAAAAAAAAAATTGAAACCAAATTGAGAACTAACCCCATTTTGTGCAGTCGGCTAAAAAAAAAATATTCGAAACCCTTCACTTTAATCAACCATTATGACCTTGTAATCACAGACGGGCCTCGCAGGGAACACTATAATAATCCTGGTGCTATACTATGGAGGTGGGATGGTCGCTACGGAACAGCTGACGGTCGGCAATCTGACGTCATTCCTACTATACGCCGCGTACGTGGGCATCAGTATTGGCGGACTGAGCAGCTTTTACACAGAACTGAACAAAGGAGTAGGTGCTGCTACGAGGCTGTGGGAGATTATTGATAGAGTTCCTACAATTCTTGCGTCAGGTAATAAGAATTTGATTAGCCTTATGCGCACAGTTGTTGTTAAGCGCCGTGCGATATGATAGGTAGCAAAACTCATGGTTAAATTGTAGTATTTAAGGATAGAATCAAATCCTAAAGGTTGCTATCAACAAGCTTGCACACACAATAACGTTATCAACAAGCTTGTTATAGCTCAAGTTCAATATATTCTGAACGTTTTACTAAATCCCGTTTTAAAAATTTATTTCGCAGTTATTTGTTTAATTTTGATCTCTAGAAATTGCAAGGTAACATTTCTGGCAATCTGTATTAAAACTCAATAAAATTTCATTCAAACAGAATCTTCTTTTCCTTTCAGGTGGCTTGAAGCCATTAAATAAGCCTAAAGGCGAATTAATATTTGAAAATGTACGGTATTCCTATCAAAACCAACCTTTAATAAAAGGTGTGAACTTGCACCTTCATCCCGGCCGGACAATAGCTCTGGTCGGAAGGTCAGGTTGTGGTAAGAGTACCTTAGCAGCGTTGATATTGAGGCTGTATGACCCTGTAACGGGTAGGATATTGCTGGACGGAGTCGATATAAAAGAACTGGATCCTATTTGGCTGAGAAGTCACATCGGTTATGTTAGTCAAGTATGTTTGAAAAGTTATCTTATTTTGCTAATGTTAAGTTTTAATTTATATACTTCTATGTAACTCGACTTAACGCGGCGGACTTAATGCCTTAGGCATTAAGTCCGCCTTTGTACCTTTGTGCATGAAGTATAAATAAATAAATAATATGATCTTCATTGACGTCTTCATTCTGTTAAAACTATATTTTAACCCATTTATGTACTAGCTGATCGCTTGATTACTAGGTTTATCAGAAGAACACGTGAATAATTTATTTAAAATCAACAGTTCTGTTTATCTGTTGACATTAAGGTTATCGAATGTATGGCTGAAAGTGTATTGTACAACCAAATCAATATTTGAATTATAATTTGTTTTAGGAACCAGTATTATTTAGTGGGACAATAAAGGAAAACATACTGTATGGTGCTTTAGATGAAGACCTTAATCATCAGGATTTAATAGATAGTGAAAGTAAAGTTAGTATTTAGATACGTTATGTTATTGTAGTCCATACTTAATATTATAAATGCGAAAGTCACTCTGTTTGCCTGTCTGTTATGCTTTCACGGTAAAACCACTAAAGCGATATTGATGAGATCTGATAAGGAGTAAGGACAGAGGCTACTTATCAATCCGCGACATTTTCGCGAACGAAGACATGGGCAAAAGCTAGTTAAAAATAAAGTGAGTAATAATATCGCAATACATTTATAGGTACCTACGTATTAATGAAATAGAAATACTGCAGTTGCGATTACTGGAACTGTCAATATTGCATTTTCAATTTCTTGATTAGTTTGAAGTAATTGAACTGTGACTGCGCACATACCTTGGAATTTATATCTTGTGACGTGTTTAGAGCTAATATTGATATAATTACTTCATATAATTATGTAATCTTAATAATAATGTCATCTGCCTAGTCTTTTCCCAACATGTTGGGGTCGGCTTCCAGTCTAACCGGATGCAGCTGAATACCAGTGTTTTACATGGAGCGACTATCTGTCTGACCTCCATAGCAGTTACTTGGTAATAGGTTACCCTTTGGTAAGACTGGTTGTCAGACTTTCTGCCTTCTGACTACTCATAATGTGCGATGATGTTGATGTTTTAAAATTGTTATGGAGTCAGTCAGTTTCCAGAAAGTTGAAGTTTTGAAAGCTGAACAGGCAACTACCCGTTCTAAAATTGACGACACGGTTGGCGCAGTGGCTGAGCGATCGACTGCTGCGCAGCGTGTTGCGGGTTCGATTCCCGCCCAGGGTAAACGTTTGTGTGATGAGCACTTGTGTTTGCCTTGTGTCTGGGTGTTGTTTATCTATATATGTATGTATTTACAAAAAAAAAAAAAAGAATTTGTGTATGTATATCAGCTGTCTGACACTCATAGTACAGGGTCTCCCTAGTTTGGGGTCAGATGGCCGTGTGTGAAAATGTCCCCACATATTATTATTATTAAATCGTAGGTAGAACTCTATGCAGAACAACGAGTAAGTTCAAAAATAAATAATATACTACCTTTGGCTCGCAACTTAGTCCTCGCGAATGTCGATTATCGCGGATGCAGACTAACTGCCACACTCAGAGACGTCAGTTAATAATAATGAATCAATAACTTGGCACATGTCAACAACATTAAAATTTTCTCAATCTGTCATATTTTTAACTGACAGCGTTCCAAGTTATGTTGGCCAGTTAAAGGTAATGATTCATTATTACTAAGTGACGTTTCTGAGTGTGACATTTTCATCAAAATCGGTTTAAGTGGTGATAGCATAAGAAACAAACAGATGAAACAGACTCATTTTCACATTTATAATATTAGTATGGATAAGCCATGCCAGTCAAGAGATGACCTGTCTCACAGTGTCCTCAGGGAGATCCTCCATGGTTGGTGGCAGCTCGCACGGCACACTTGCACGAGCTGGTGGTAGCCACGCGCGACGGCTTCGACCGACAGGTGGGAGCCCGGGGAGGGCAGCTCAGCGGGGGACAGAAACAGAGGGTCGCCATAGCTAGGGCTATCGTTAAGGTACGTATAAAATTTACTTTGTCAATACTTGCTGGTTGCAAGGTGAGAGTAGAAAACTAAACATGCCCCGTTCGTGTTAATGTGTTTCAAGTTTAAATATCAAGCTGATAGATCTCCCACCAAAAACATAAAATTATCAGTCTTTGTTAATTTGTTTGTGTCAAATAAAGTGACGGGCCCAATCCCTATGTTGCAAGCGCTTTTTTCATGTATATTAGGGCTGTAAACTAAAATCATCATCTGCCTAGCCTTTTCCCAACTATGTTAGGGTTTCTAGTCTAACCGGATGCAGCTGAATGCCAGTGTTATTACTCCATAACATGGAGCCACTGCCTACCTGATGTCCACAACCCAGTGACTGGGTAACACGAAACCCTTTGGTAAGATTGGTTGTCAAACTTTCGGGCTTCTGACTACTCATAACGACTGTCAAAGGTCTGCGAACTTAAAACTAAAAAAGTATGGAACAATAGGAGTACTATTCATATGTTGACATGTCATAGTGACAAATTATTTTATTTTGACACTAATAACTTTGTTAGTGGTTTTAAGTTAACTCAGGGAACTTTATCTCTGTCTGGAGAATGTAGACATTTAATTGCTATGTTGATAGCATATAATATTAACAATGTTATAGCTAATAATATAACGAACTGTAGTATAAGTGACGAATCTATGTTGTCTAGTCACACTAACAACATAGTGATTGATCTTTGTGAATCCTCATATTGTACGAAGGAGGGTCCACCTACAACACCAACATCCTTGGAGGCCGCTACCAGTCAGTTAGAGTATTCTCTTCCTGTTGGGATACATACAGACAGTTTGAACTCTTCACTTGTGGTTGTGGAGGGCACTCCGGATAACTGTTTAAACTAGTTGGTACGACAACAGAAGTTACCCCTTCAAATAATCATTTATTATTACTGAATAATAAAAAGGTATCTTCTGGCAACCTAACAAATAAAGGAAAGCAACATACGTTAAAGTTATTTAATCAAAATATTCAAGGTTGCTCTTCCAAATTACTTGAAATAGAAATGTTTTTAGAAATAACCAAATATGATATTATATGTTTAACAGAACATTGGTTAAAAGATAATCAAGTGATGTCTATTAATTATGAAAATTATTGTGTAATTAGCCATTTCAGCCGGAAACATATGGTACACGGCGGGTCATTAATCTTAATTAAAAATTCTATTAAATGTAAAGCACGAAAAGACATTGTTAGATTATCAGTTGAACACATTATTGAATTGTCCTGTGTTGAGCTGGATAAGCATGTTATAGTATGCGTATACAGACCTCCAAATTACCAGAATTTATCTGTATTTGATTCGGTAATGGAAGATGTGTTAAAAAAAATTAGTACTAGTAGTAAATCTATCATTATATGTGGTGACTTTAATATTAATTTGTTAGAAAACAACTCCAATAGTATCAGATTATTGAGTCTTTTTAGGTAATTTAATTTGTCCAATGTTTTCATGGAACCCACTCGAGTGACAGCTTCTTCTGCCACCTGTATTGATAATATATTTTGTAATTGTGATTACTTTCATAAAGAAATTATAAATAAACTGCCATCTGATCATAGTGGACAGACAATAACGTTTTGCGCCTACATACCTTTACAAAAATTTCAAATAAGGTTTAGGCCAATCACATGTAAAAACTTAGAGAAATTTGATAATTCATTGGAAAGTAAATTGAGTGTTCAGTGCTTTGATAATATAGGTGACCCAAATTAGTTCTACGCCGAGTTTTTTTCACTATTAAACATGCAATTTAATGAAGCTTTTCCACTAAGGAATAAAAGTATTTGCACGAAGTTCTTATTTAGCGACTGGGCGACTCCAGGTATTCGTAAAAGCAGGGAACAACTATTTGAGCTTTATGGCCTAAAGCAACATATAATTAATACAAGCTTTCATCAGTATGTTGCGAAATATTCGAAACTTTTTAAAAGTGTCTGCAAAATAGCCAAATCTCTCTATATTAAAAATAAAATAAAATTAGCTGATGACAAAATAAAAACTACTTGGCAAATAATAAATAATGAAACAGGTAGGAAAAAGCAGCGTAGTACTGAATTTAATTTAGAGACTGCTCATGGTCCCATAAATTCAGATATAGAAGTAGCTCAAGAATTTGAAACCTTTTTTGGCAACATTCCCATTAGAACCACTGAAGCCTTAAATTCCTCTCCCGCTCTCTCTGCTGCCTTACTTAGGAAAAATGTTAAGAAATGCCCTTTGGAGTTTAGGTTTCAACATACAAACCCCCAGGCTGTTATAAAAGCCTTTAAAGATCTTAAAATTAAATCAACAGAAGATCTTTGGGGAATGTCTGTAAAAGTCTGTAAATCTATTATCGAAACAATTGCGCCCTATTTAGCTCTCATATTTAACACCAGTGTAAACCAAGGAGTCTTTCCGGATCTGATGAAACACAGTAAAGTAGTACCATTGTTCAAATCCGGTGATAGTAAAGACCCCAACAATTATAGGCCTGTGTCGATTCTACCAGTTCTCAGTAAGGTGTTTGAAAAGTTAATGCTCAATCAAATGTTACATCACTTTAATAAAAATTCCATCTTTCATGAACAACAATACGGTTTCACCAAAGGGCGTTGTACAACTGACGCCGGTGTCACCCTAATAAAGAACATTTTTAGCGCTTGGGAGGAATCACAAGATGCCATTGGAATCTTTTGCGACCTCTCAAAGGCGTTCGATTGCGTTGACCACGAGACACTATTGCTGAAACTGGAGCACTACGGGATTAGTGGAGTATCTCTTGATTTAGTAAGGTCATACCTGAGGGATAGACAGGCAAAAGTTCAGGTTAACGGTGTGAACTCATTGGGGTCTAAAATGACTATGGGCGTTCCTCAAGGCTCAATATTAGGTCCATTTCTATTCTTAGTCTATATAAATGATTTACCCCAATTACTTCAAAACCAACCGAAGATGGTGTTATTTGCCGATGACACTTCATTGATTTTTAAAGTAGACAGACGGTCACAACATCTTGACGACGTAAATGACGCTATTCTTCAGGTTCAAAATTGGTTTACGGTAAACAATTTGGTACTTAATGAAAAAAAAACCAAATGTATTCGATTCATTTTACCAAATGTTAGGAATAGCAATTGTGACATCATTCTAAATGGAGAGAAACTGGAATTTAATAGTCAAACGGTTTTCCTAGGAATGCCAGTTTTCTTACCACTGATGTGTTGTCTCTGACTATACACACAAAGTCAAAGTCAAATAATTTATTTCAATAATACTATTCTAAAGCACTTTTAAATGTAATTTACAAGAAAATAAAAAATGTTTTCCGCTTTTTATACTTACTTCATATTGTTATCATCCAAATCTATCGAGAAACGGTTAGGTACACTAAATAACCTATCATTTACACCTCCATTAGCACATATCTTGCACTATCTCCTAAGCTGAAGTAAATGTAAGCCAATAACATTTTAGTAGAAGAATAGTTACAATCCGATTAAAAGTTTCGGAGAAATGCGTGCACAATATACATACATACCAACATGTATAAAAACATACACATACATCTATTACATTTTGTATATTTGTTCGGAAGTGCTAATAGATTATCATATTGTTATTATGTGAGCCCAAATAGATAATTATCATAATAATTATTATGTGAATCTAGAGTAGTTTCAATAACGTTACACTTTTTTGAAGTAGGTTAAAAATTGAATTAAATTTGATAGATCGATGTAGCGTGTAACTGTACGGATGTAGACAGCATTGGTAAGTATTCCATCTATATCTGTATCCATTAAAATGTTTGAGCTAGAAACACCAACAGGCAAAACAGACAGCTGGCGATTCCATAAATATTTCGTATCAATTTAGGTGCGGAACCCTAAACGAACCCTTCATATTGAATTCGTCACGCACTGGACATATTTGTCATACCGAAAATTTTGGGGCGTCTGAACCCTTCTGACCGGTTCCCGTCATTCCCGTGCCACTTTACTGTATAAATAATTAATTATGTACGTGTGTATTGCTCTTAACTCCAACTGGATCAATATTTATGCATAGTGATGCTCATAGTTCATATTATTATGAAGCTACTGCTGTATGACTTTAGGTTTGTTTTTACGAGCATTATTTAATTTTTTGTTTTTGAATTGGTGTTCGAATTTTTCAAAACAGTCTAAAGAAACTTATTACGGAATGAAATACTGTAAACTGTCTCTAAACGCTGTATCTACCTAGCCTATTTTTATTTGTGTAGCCGTTGCATCGCCAAATATTAAGAAATTGGATAGAAGATTATTCTTATAAAATTGAATGTAATTCTTTTTGAGAAATAAAGTTAAGTAAGTTAATAGAATAAGATAGATAGAAGAGTAAGATAGAAAGTTGGTTGTAGAAGTATAGATTGACATCTTTCTGCTTTTTACCCGACTGCGCCACAAGGAGGATTATTGAAGTCGGTAAAACAAGGGAAAACTGCATGGTTCGGTAAGACTTGAGACCGTGTTGAGCTTTGATGATATCTGATATGTTCTGGTGTGTGTTATACTGTATTGGGAGTTGGAGGTTCTTGTAAATCAAAGAGGGAAACCGAGTGAAAATAATTGTATTCTAAAGAGCAAGTCTGCACTCCATGAGTCCCAGGCTAAAACATCGCTTTGATATAAAAATAAGCGTAGCGCTTCCAATTTCAAAATATTTTCTAGAACAAATCCAGAGTGTATTGACAAATTAATCAGTCAAATGCTTTAGACCAGTTTACCATATGTATGCTACCTTTACAGCTCTGAGCCATGTTCAAAGTTTTCCCCCTCCTGACCTACGTCATAGTATCACCCTAAATACATAAGTTATATTTTGGTAAAACTTAATTCAGAGGTTGGTAAGCCTTTTCTCTCGCGTGGTTTAATAGTCCCACAGTCGCTTGACACTACAAGTCCGTTGGGTGCCGTAAATTTTAAGTCATAGTACGAAAGAAATTGTGGTGAATTATTTATAAGACAAAATACGTTACATTATATTACTTTAAGCCCAAAATCTATACATTGAAGTGTTTCTTGTGACACTTACAATATGCGTGTAAGCGGATGTTAGATGATGGGCGAAGAGCAATGAAAGCAGTGATCGAAGCTTAAGCAAAGTTGTATATTAATATGCTATTACAATAGCGTTGGCAGAAAGCAGAAATCGTAATGAATTTAATACAAAACAACACAAGTATTTATACATAAAAACAATTAATAATAATTAACGATCACGCCTGGCACTTTTTGCGAAACGGTTCGGTCTTGACACTTTTCTAATTAGTGGGCGGTCCTTAGAACAAAGGATTCACAGCGGCCATGTTGCGCGCGCGCCGCACGAACAATAGCAGGTAGCCAGGACCTTTTTATGGGCGTTACCCTACTCGTCGCTAGACCGGTTCAGACCGGTTTACTAATTACTTGTAAACAATATCATCCGATATGACGTAGGGTGGCGCCATTCCGGAGGAGCGTTTAGACGTGTTTCTGTAATGTCTTACTCGCCACACTACTCCCCCGGTGAGACCGTAACTACGGGCGATAGTAGTCGGGAAATCGAACAGTTCGTCCACTCCTGGTCTTTTTGATGGTGTTCTGGTCTTCCATGGGTCTTGGCTGTGGAGTCTTCTCTGGAGTCTCTCTAACGAGGTATGCTGGTTTCAAGCGGTCGACCGTGATCCTTTGTGAATTGCCCTGAATGTCGACGTCAAAGGTCTTCTGGTCACGGTGCAGTACCTTGTAAGGACCTGTATATGGAGCTTGAAGCGGTCTTCTCATCGGACCTTGACGGACAAAGACGTGGGTTGCCGTCGCTAGGTCTTTTGACACGTAAAATGTTCTAAGGGAACTCCCGTGCCAAGATGTTGGTTGTGGCTTCAATCTACTGACGTGAGCGCGAAGTCTTGAGCTGAAGGAAGTCATGTCCATCTCGTCATCAGGAACTGGTGTAAAGAACTGTCCAGGTAAACGGAGTGGTTCACCGTAGACAAGTTCTGCTGCGGATGTTTGGAGATCCTCTTTCCAAGCGCTGCGGATACCGAGGAGGACCCAAGGTAAGACTTCAACCCAGTTACTTGATGCATGGCAGGTAATCGCTGACTTCAGTTGCCGATGCATTCTCTCTACAAGACCATTAGCTGCCGGGTGGTATGAGGTTGTGGTGTGATGTTTGGCGTTCATTAGCGTGGCGAGTTCCTTAAATGTATGTGAGAGGAACTGGCTGCCACGGTCGGTAGTCATGTGTTCTGGACAGCCAAACCGTGATATCCAACCATGAATGAGGGCAGTTGCGCAGGTCTCAGCTGTCATATCCTGGAGTGGATACGCCTCAGGCCAACGAGTGAAGCGGTCGACTATCGTGAGGCAGTATCTGTTTCCAGTACACAAGGGTAACGGACCAATCAGGTCCAAGTAGATGTGCCGAAAGCGTGCTGATGGTGGCTGGAATGTGGCTAACGGCGCTGTGGTGTGCCTTGTTATTTTAGAGCGCTGGCACTGTTGACACTCTTTAGCCCATTGCCTGCAGTCCCGTCTAATACCTGGCCAAACGAATCTTTGGGTAACCAGCTTGATAGTAGCCTTCGCTCCTGGATGGCTCAGGTTGTGCAGGATATCAAACACTTGTTTGCGGAACGTTGGAGTGATGTATGGACGCGGACTTGAAGTGGAGACGTCACAGTAAACTTGAAGTTCTGACTCTGCAGTTCTCATCTTCTCTGATTTCAGAGTTGAACCAGACGTTAGCAGTTCTTGTAGTTCGCTGTCAGTACTTTGTTCGTTGGCCAATGACTGGTAATTAAGTGGCGTACATATCTCGTCTACTCGTGAAAGAGCATCAGCAACGACGTTCTCTGATCCGGCTATGTATTTTATGTCCGTCGTGAATTGGCGGATGTAGTCAAGATACCGGAACTGGCGTGGTGAGCAGTTCTCACGATTGCCGGCGAAGGCAAACGTGAGTGGTTTGTGGTCTGTCATGACCGTGAACGTTCGTGCTTCCACCATAAAACGGAAGTATCGTATGGCTTCATAGATGGCTAACAGTTCGCGGTCGTATGGGCTGTACTTTCTTTGGCTTGGACTAAGCTTCCTTGAGAAGAAAGCCAATGGTTTCCACCCGCCATCTTGGTGTTGCTGTAAAACTGCTCCAATTGCTGTGTCTGAAGCGTCAGTTTGGATGGCTAATTCGGCTTGAGAGTTAGGGTGAACCAGTAGTGTGGCTTCAGAAAGACTGTTCTTGCAGCGATTGAAGGCTTCCATCAGAGTGGGTGTCATTGTTATTGCCTTTGATCCTTTCTGTTTAGGGCCGGCCAGTAACTTATTGAGGGGGGCTTGAATAGCAGCTGTGTTCGGCAAAAGTCGGCGATAAAAATTGAGCATGCCGAGGAAACGTCTGAGCTCCTTGATGGTCTTCGGCGGTGGAAACTCTTGGATGGTCTGTACTTTTGTGTCCATGGGCTGGATTCCTGCCGCAGACACTTTGAAGCCAAGGAAATTTACCTCAGACTGGCCAAATACATACTTGTTTGTGTTAATCAAAACGCCATATTCTGCTAGTCTTTGGAACAGTATTTTCAGGTGTTTCTGATGAAGGCTGCTTTCAGGACTGTAGATTAATATGTCATCCAGGTATCCGAAACAGAAGTCCAATCCTCGCAGAACCTCGTCCATGAAGCGTTGGAAAGTTTGTGCAGCGTTACGAAGTCCGAACGTCATGAACGGGTATTCGTAAAGGCCGAATGGTGTTGTGATCGCTGTTTTGGGTATGTCTGCTTCAAAAACTGGTATCTGATTGTAGGCTTTTATCAGATCGATGGTGAAGAATACTGTGCTGCCTGCCAGCTGATGGGTAAAGTCCTGCAAGTGCTTGACAGGGTATCGGTCGGGGATTGTACGTGCGTTCAATAATCTGTAATCACCACACGGTCGCCATTCGTCATTTTTCTTGCGGGCCAAATGAAGCGGTGATGAACATGGGCTGTCAGATCTGCGGGCTGTTCCATTTTGCAGCATCTCCTCGAATTCGCATTTCGCGGTCTTTAGGCGCTCTGGGTGTAAGCGACGTGGGGGACTGGATACTGGTGGACCCGTTGTTGTGCGGATGTGATGTACTGTTGAATGTTTGACGGCGGCTGGTTTCGAGGCTGGACGTGTAACATCTGGATACTCTCTCAGCAGGCGATGGTATATGGAGTCTTCGGTGGTAGTGCGGACTGACGAAATAAATTCCGCTGAAGTTGGGTGTGGAGCGGCGACTGTGAGTGACGTGACACCATCAATTAAGCGCTGGTTACGGCAATCGACTAACAGGTTGTAGAAGCCTAAAAAGTCGACACCTATGATGGGCTTCGATACATCAGCTACGACGAAGCGCCATGTGAAAGCTCGCCTAAGTCCCAAGTCCAGCGTCAAGGACAGATCGCCGTATGTGGGTTTGACTGTTCCATTTGCTGCGAACAGCTCATATTTCGTCTTGATGCGTGGCTCCCGAACAGCGGATCGCGGAAAGACACACAGGTCTGAACCCGTATCTACGAGATATTGTATCTTGGTTTTGCGGTCCGTTATGAACAGGCGGTTCGTAATTTCAAGGCAGTCGTTCACCGCCACTAATGGCTGCCTGGGAAGTTTTCCGCTTTTTTGCAGGTACAGGGCTGCGTACATCTCTGTGCTCGTTCGCCGAACTGATAGTGGTACCAACAGTGAGGGTGATCGCTTGGATGTGAACGTGAACGGGAACGGTATCTGGAACGTCTCGTCCTGTAGCGGGAGCGAGCACGTCTCTCCAGGTTCATGCTCATGGCTTCCATTCGTCGACCGAGTTCCGCCACTGTCTTTGCCAATGCCTCCATCGCGCTGTCCGTGTTTGCCTGAGGTGCAGCGGGTACTGCCGTACTTGCTACTTGACAGGTCACTGGCACGGTTACTGGTACGACATCGTGAACGCGGTCTGCCAATTCCGCTAGATCCTCTAGCGCCATCTTTGCCTGTTGCGCTGCAATGCAGGTCTGCAGGTGGGTGGGTAAACGACTGGCCCAGATAGTCCTAATAAACTCTGCTGGGTCGTTTGCTCCAGCCAGGTGTTGCAGGTGCCGAAGAAACTGCGTCGGCTTCCTGTCTCCCATCTCTTCATGCATATAAGCAGCTGTTTAATTTTGCGCTCTTTGGAAGCTGAAAGACGCAGTATGAGCTCAGTCTTCAGGGTATCGTACTTGGCAGAAGTTGGTGGTGATACTATTAGGTCGCGAATCTCTGCTGCCTGTTGTGGTTCCAGCTGTGCCAGCACGTAGTAAAATTTTGTAGCGTCCGCGCTGATGCTGGACAGCACAAACTGCTCTTCTAATTGAGCAAACCATAGCTCTGGGTCATTGGGGTTGAAGGGAGGTGTTCTCCCTCCTACGCGGTAGGTTTCGCCGAGTAGAACGTCTTTTGCTTGTTCCGTCATCTTCTAACGTCGAGGGTCACTATTGAAGTGTTTCTTGTGACACTTACAATATGCGTGTAAGCGGATGTTAGATGATGGGCGAAGAGCAATGAAAGCAGTGATCGAAGCTTAAGCAAAGTTGTATATTAATATGCTATTACAATAGCGTTGGCAGAAAGCAGAAATCGTAATGAATTTAATACAAAACAACACAAGTATTTATACATAAAAACAATTAATAATAATTAACGATCACGCCTGGCACTTTTTGCGAAACGGTTCGGTCTTGACACTTTTCTAATTAGTGGGCGGTCCTTAGAACAAAGGATTCACAGCGGCCATGTTGCGCGCGCGCCGCACGAACAATAGCAGGTAGCCAGGACCTTTTTATGGGCCCTACTCGCCGCTAGACCGGTTCAGACCGGTTTACTAATTACTTGCAAACAAGATCATCCGATATGATGGCGGCACCACACTTCGCTATGCGCTATGCGTTATGCGCCTTATTCGCCCGCATACGACGAAGTGTGGAGGGTTTATTCGTCTATATTTGCTTTATTCGCCCGCATAACGCATAAGCGCGAATAGCAAATACGCCTATCCGTCCACCTGTCGGTTTTTAGACACACTTCAAAGGACACGAATAAGCCGAATATGCGTGTCGACTGCCCACACTTCGTTCACTCATTCACTCGTGTTCGCTCGCTTACGGTGGTCGTGTCGGACATATACTCTAATCTGTAAAAGTAGCAGCCACAGTCAACACATTAATTTTGTTTTTTTAAAAGCCAAACGCACCACGTATGTTTGGCACACAAGCACGAAGTGTGGATGGCGTGTTTGTTGTACGCTCACATAACAAATATTTGGCGAATACAGTGTAGCCGCATAGCAAATAACGCATAACGAAGTGTGGTGCCGCCATGACGTAGGGTGGCGCGATTCCGGAGGAGCGTTTAGACGTGTTTCTGTACTGTCTTACTCGCCACAACATATAATAAAACAGTAAAAATACTGTGTCTGTACATTGAATATATTAAAAAAATAATAATTGAGGGGGGTTTAGAAACAGTAATAGAGCACAAATCCAAAAAAAAAATTCTGTCTGTTTGTTTGTACACGCTAATCTTCGGAACTGCTGGACGGATTTGAATGATTTTTTTTTTGTTGTATAGGTATTAAGTAATTTATCTTGGAAACTTGAACACCTGATGCAGAACCGCAACAGACCAGCTAAACTATAAGAGATACAAAAACGGTACCATAGCAAAAATTGTTCCACGTGATGAGCATTTTCTGCTGAGAGAATAAATTTGTAGATCTGGACCACCTGATGTGGAACTCCAAGAGCCCAGCTACATCATAACACATATAGGAATGACGTCTTAGCAAAAATTGTTCGGTCTGATGGTCATTTCCTGTTGACTTATAAAAATCGCTGATCAGAAACATCTGATGTGGAAATCAAAGCTATCACTAATTTCACTGTAAAGCTATCACTAATTGTACTGTATTTAAAATAACATAAGCTGGGAGTACCTCCACGCGGTGAAGGCGGTAATAGTTTAGGACTGATTTTTGATGAAAAAAAAAAAGAAATAAAAATTGTTTATTTGTAACCTCGTACAGGTAAACACAACATAAAAAAGGGTTATATAAAACAATAAAACATAAAAAAAAGCCTTATGAAACCTGTACGAGACCAAAAAGGCTCCTGTCTCAGCACAATGCAAAAAATGCATGCATGAAATGTCGCAGCGCTGGTATTCTGACAGGGCCTTGCAGTGATGCCACGGGCGGCCACAGTCATGACTTAAGGTAAACAAATAAAGAAAAGAAAAGTTGTAATAATAAATATCTACAAAAATATGCAAGCTAACATTATGTAAAAAATATGTAATAGTAAATCCGACATAACTATTAATTATATAAAGTTATTAAATACAATCCTAACTAATATTATAAATGCGAAAGTAACTCTGTCTGTCTGTCTGTCTTTTCTTCACGCCTAAACTACTGAACCGATTTGTGTGAAATTTGGTACAGGGTAAGTGTGAACCCCAACAAAGGACATAGGCTACTTTTTATTCGACTTCGACTTCGTCTGCGTCCGCGATAACCGATATATACGCGGTCGAAGTCGCGGGCAAAAGCTAGTACATAAATATAAGTGAATAATATAAAGCATTTTTATTATTTTTGGAACGAAGTTCCTTATCGCGCGTTGTGAAAGGGGGCTAGACGGAAAAAAATCTTACGAAAAGTTGTCACGACACTTTTGTATATTTGATTTAAGAGCCATCTATTAACGTTATTGGCGCAACTGTGCTCTTCGAGATCGAATTACGAACGGCCAATAGATGGCGCAGAAATAATTTATTGGTCTTTCTATCTAAATAACTACGCATTGTACTAATATGTTAGAAAATATTAATCTTTAAAATTACTTACTTACAATGTAAGCAGCCATAATAACTTTTCATTCCTCGCTTTTTTTTTGCCCTGGCTTAAAGCCACTTAAATTCACTTTAACGCATCACATTAATTAGTGAAGGAATTAATCGAAAGGAACTTCGTTCCATCCGGGTGTCCCTTGACACCTCTCAAGTTTTTTTTTTTTTTTTATGTCGCAACTATCGGCCAATGTGTTTCCACATTGTTTGTCTATGCCACTGGCGTTGTGAGAGGTATATTATATTACTCTGTGGTTGTGAGTTTGTGACAAACAAAGGGACACCGACGACTCAAATTGACAACAAATAAAACTAAAAAAATGTATTATGTCTATGTAGTATTATGATAAGTTCATGTATAATAATTATGTACTGTAATCTCTTATGTGTGGTGTGGATCACGACAGGGAATTTGGTCAGTGGGTCGTCTTAGTTTTTAAAGCGAAAAAGAGTTATTCCTTATGTTAAAGCGAACAACAAGTAATATTAATAACATAAAGCGGTATACGGTGATATGTATGATTAAAAGGAATAAAAGACGAGAAGACACTCGCTGCCGAGTTTCACTGAGGTCAGCATTCCCAGCTACGTGCAGACCAAAGATAAAATACATCAGCTATTATAGTCCTTTTGTTTTTGTAGTAGGTGTTTTTTATATTTTAAACTAAAGGTATGGACTGTTTTTATAGCACGAAAAGGAGATGGCAAATCGTTCCAGCAGCGAGTGGCAGCAAATTTGAAACAACCGCGAAAGGCAGCCGTTCGATGCGTTCCAGTTAACATAAGGTAGGTGGATGCTCTGGTTTTGATTTAGTTTACATCACGCGACCAAGCTAGCTTATTATGTAGGTAAACCGGTGTTTTAGTGAGAATTACGCCAAAGAGCAGGGTAGCCAGATGGAGTTTTCTCCGTGCTGACATTCTCATCAAATTACCCTTGTTTAAAAAAGGAGTGATGTGGGATCTGGGAGGGATATTATAACAGAACCTGGCACAAGCATTCTGCACTCGTTGGATCAGTTTCTCACTTCTACCGAGAATGCACGTCCCATACACAGTGTCAGCGTAGTTAAGTTTGGATAAAACAAGTGACTCACATAACATAACACGCATATCCACCCTTATGTAAGGGCGAACACGATACAAGAGTTTCAGTCGGTAGAAGCAGTTACGTACAGCTTCCATGACATGGGTCTCAAAATGCAGTTGGCTGTCAAAGACTAACCCCAGGTTACATGTTTCTTGTACCTGCTCCATGCCACAATCATCTATGCTCAAGTCCAATCTGTAAGCCAAAATTTTGTTAAGCAATTCCCTGGAACCCAACACAATAAATTTGGACTTACTTGGATTAAGAACCAGAGAATTTCTTTTGGACCAGTCAGAGACCTTTTCCAAAATTTCAATCATTCTGTTCACAGTTTCAACGGTATTCTGGGGACGAAAGGCGAGGTATATTTGCAAGTCATCAGCATAGAGGTGAAACTTTGCATCGCCCAGACATTTGGTGATATCAGCACTGTATAAAATAAACAAAAGCGGACCCAAGATTGATCCCTGTGGCACACCCCTATCCACGCGCTTAAGGTTGGAGGACACAATATCACCATCACTATCCCTCGTCAACTGTACAAGTTGCGAACGGTTATTAAGGTAACTGCTAAACCATTTAATTGTATTTGTATCGCAACCATAGTAAGACAGCTTAGAGAGAAGCAATGACACATTAATTATAGAGTCAAAAGCGCGAGAAAAGTCCAGCAGGACCAACAGGGTTCCCATACAGTCTCTAGCCTCCAGTATATTCCCAACCACATCCAGTAGGGCTGTTGCTGTGCTGTGCCGCTTGCGAAAACCGGATTGAAACTCTGGCAAAATACTATTCCGTTCTAAATATGATCTAAATTGGTTACAGACCATCTTCTCTAGAATTTTGGAGAGACATGGCAAGAGGCTTGTTACGGACGTCTTCGCTTACTTAAAAATAAGATAAATAAATGATATTTTAGTTGTACATATGTAAGGAACAAATTTAAATGTTATTTAAGGTGTATAAATGATAATTAAGGTTTATAAATGTTATTTAAGGTTTACCTACAAATAAAAACCATTTGATAGTAGGGAATAACTTGCAATGTAAAGAGAGTAGGTGTTATAAGTTATTTTCCCTTAGATAATAAGATAATAAAGGTTAAGGGCATGGTTCTTAGCAGAAATGGGGCTCATAGATGTAACTAAGTCGAAGTAAATAGGCAAATAGAGCCACGCTCCTATTGGCCGAGCGAGCGCCTCGAACCATGCCCCACGCTTCCCACTACTTTACTATGTGGATCAAACTATAAATACAGGGAGGGTCCGCGCCACTCGTCACTCTGATTTCTACTCCCGCGCACTCTCTCTGCCCTATACTGAAATCGTCAATAAACGTATGTTACCTGAATACTTTCTGCTTTCTTTCGCAAACGTTACCTCTACGTCTTCAAGACCCTACAACAACATAACAACACATACAGTCCACCTTGATAGCTGGTCCGATTCGAGCCGGATAATAATCAAGATTCAAGCATGAAGACTAGAAGCGTTGCGGCCAAGGAAAGCGGATCGGAGTCAGGATACGACAGTCGCCGTCCCCGAACGTTCGAAGAACCCCCGAGATCATCGTCGACCATCGCGTCCGCAATCCCGCGCACCTCGCAAGATGAGCCCGCGGCCGGGATCGTGCCCGCCGCCCCCGCGTTCGCGAACGCACCCTCCGTCACCGCCGCGACGGAGAAGGTTGCGCCGACCGTGTTCGACGGCCCGCGTGCCGCACAGGCTCCACGCCCGATGGCGAGTCGAGCCACCGCGACCGCGTGCGAACATAGGGAGTCGATCGTCACCCCGTCAGCGTCGTGTTACCCAGCGACGCCCGCCGCGATCAGGACAATGGACTCAAGAAACATGACAGCTACGCGTGATACTTCAATAAGGGACACAGCGAGTACAATACGGTCCAGAAGATCGTACGGCAGCGACGTAGCCAGAGTCAAGAAGGCAGAGTACGAGGCGCAGAAGAGAATCGTGGCAATAAGGAACGAGCAGCTGGAATTAGAAAAGGCGCTCGTCAACAACCGTTTCGAGTACCAGGTATCAGTGATTGAGGCAGAAGCAGAGGCCCGAGAAGAAGGCTCAGTGCATACGGTTGAGGATAGAGTGGACGAGTGGCTCCAAAGTGTCGACCGGAGTCACCCCCATGGAGCGGACCGGCTGCAGAGGGAGCAGCCCCCGCGAACATTCGCCGAGCACGCAGCGCAAGAGGCCGACGCCCACATGGAACCTGCTACGTGTGTCAATGCCACCACACCCGCGAGACACGGACAGCGAAGACCGCGGTCGGTATCACGATCGCCCACCAGAGGGGAACGCCGTGTCGGAAGAGGTATCGAGCAGCTGGCCGATACCCTGGAAAAAATGATGCATGTACGCCCGCCGCCGCGACAGGTGATCGAGTTACCTACATTCACGGGAGCGGCCACCGAGTGGTTGCCGTTCAAGGCGGCATACAACGACTCGTCAACAATGTACAAGTTCTCTGCGATTGAAAACATGGCAAGATTACGGAACTGCATAAAGGGAGAAGCACGTGAAGCAGTGTCAGCGCTCCTGTACACCGCCTCGGACCCACAAGTAGTCGTGAGAACCCTTGAGCAGTATTATGGAAGGCCGGAAATACTTATGGATCGAGTTATGGAAGACTTGAAAAGGCTACCTCGGCTCACAAGCGCGGCCAGTGATCTGAATTCTTTCGCAGTGAAACTTCAAAATATAGTGTGTGTGTTATCTCAGATGGATAACAAAGGATATATATGGAACCCTATGTTAGTGCGTGACGTCATCGAGAAGCTGAGCCCGCATATAAAGTCAAGATGGTGTGACTTCGCTTCCGAAGCTATGGAGTCGTCACGCGAGCCGGAAATTATACTGTTATCCCGGTTCCTGATGCGGGAGGCGGATAGGGCGATGAAGTACGCTTTCACGCATATGACACCCGCGCCCGCGATGAAGAAAGAAGTAAGAAGTGCACCGCAAGTGAACACTAGGAAGAAGCCGGGCCGGGAAACTGTGTACGCGACTTCAAGTACGGAACGGAAGACTGAGTGTTTGTGTTGTGGTGGTGATCATGAAGTACCAAAGTGCGGAAAGTTCCTTAAGATGAACGTCAGCGAGAGGTGGGAGTGGGCGCGCACTGCAAAGGTATGTTTTAAATGTATTATAAATCGTCATCGACGTGAGCACTGCCGAGCAAAGAGGTGCGGAGAAGGAACATGCAGCCGCCCCCACCACGCGCTATTGCACAAGGATCCGGACAGCAAGAACACTCAGAAGAACCAGGTAAACCAGCCGACGCCGAAAACCAACAGGAATCTGTCATGACAGTCTCCGCAACGGGCACTGCATCGCGACGAGTGCTGCTGAAGATGTGTCCAGTGACGCTGAAAGGGCCCGGCGGACAAATAAATACGTTCGCCCTGCTGGATGAAGGCTCTACAATATCACTCGTCGACGAAGAACTAGCGCGTCAGATACGAGTCAACGGGCCGGTTTCAACTCTACGTATACAAGGTGTGACGTCACAACAAAAAGAAGAGCGAAGCCAAGAGGTTAGGCTGCAGATTTGCGGGCAGAGCGGCGAGTACCAAGAACTACGCGCGCGAACCATGAAGGACTTGCAACTGCACGGCCAGACGGTGGATAGAGCGACTTTAATTAACTATCCACACCTCCAAGACTTAAAGGCAGGCGCATTCTTCGAGGGAGCCACACCCAAGGTGCTCATAGGCGCGGATAACTGGCACTTAATAGTGACACGGGAACTACGCACAGGCAAGAGAAACGAACCCGCGGCTTCCTATACTCAACTGGGCTGGGTGATACATGGAACTGCACCACGCGCGACGCTACAGGAACAAGAGGGGCAGGTGGTGCTTCACCTATACGACGTGTCTGCGGCCACGCGGACGGACGATGTACGTCGTGTAGAAGAGTTGGTGAAATCACACTACAGGATCGACGCCCTAGGAGTTTCTCTAGCCAGAAAAGTGAAACCAGAAGATCAGAAGGCGGTCGGCGTGGTCCAGAACACGCTGAAGAAGGTAGGAGGACACTTTGAAGTCGGGTGACGAAGACGCCCCCATGCCAAGTAACTACAACAGTGCCCTCAGAAGACTTAGAACCATCGAGAAGAAAATGGATGCATCACCGCACTTCGCGACGCAGTACCGCGCCCTGGTTCAGAACCTGTTAGACAAGGGCTACGCTCAAGAGTGCGACGGGACTGAAGGCGATAACCATAAGGCATGGTACCTGCCACACTTCGCGGTCACGAACCCCAACAAGCCGGGGAAGATGCGCCTGGTGTTCGACGCTGCGCACAGGTACAGCGGGATGTGTCTTAACGACTGTCTACTGGAGGGACCCGATCTCCTACAGTCATTACCGGGGATCCTGTTCAGGTTCAGAGAGCGCCCAGTAGCGGTCACCGCAGAAATCCAAGAGATGTTTCTTCAAATAAAAATCAGAAGTCAAGACCAGGCTGCGCAGATGTTCCTGTGGCGAGATGAGAGCCGGAGCGAGCCACCGAAGCGGTACAAAATGACGTCTATGATCTTCGGGGCGTCGTGTTCTCCATTCATCGCACACTCGGTGCGGGACGCCAACGCGGAGCTGTTCACCGATCGATGTCCGGACGCCGTACGAGCAATCACGTCCAGTCACTACATGGATGATTACGTAGATAGCTTCGCGACGAAAGGCGAGGCGATAAAGACTGCGCGTGAAGTAATAGAAGTCCACCGGAACGCACACTTCAACCTAAGGGGATGGTGTTCGAGCTGTCCTGAGGTACTGAATAACATCGCACCGAACACTCAAGTACGTGACACCGAGGTCAGACTCGGACAACGTGAAGAAAACACCGACAGAACGCTTGGCTTGCTGTGGCAGACAGGCTCAGACGAACTAGGGTTCAACACGGGCCTGAGCCGTCTGTCACCCGAGGTGAAAAGCAACAACAGGGTGCCCACAAAACGCGAGACCCTCGGAGCAGTGATGGCAATCTATGACCCCCTGGGTCTCATCAGCCATTTTACCATCACCGGGAAAATTATACTACAAAGTTTGTGGAAACAAGGCGTGGGGTGGGATGAAGAAATCCCAGAAGAAGACGCACAACACTTCGAAGATTGGATGCGAAGTCTAAATAGGATAACTGAACTCCGCATACCAAGGTATTATGGCGGCGACCCAAGCGACCTCACCGACCTACACGTATTCTGTGACGCGAGCGAGCAAGCATACGCAGCGACCGCCTACTGGCGCATCCAGAAGTCGGACGGACGAGTAACAATAAGGTTGGTCGCGGCAAAGGCTAGAGTGGCCCCTTTAAAGCCGGTCACCATCCCGCGACTTGAACTACAGGCAGCGGTGATCGGCGCGCGACTGGCTGACGTGATATTAAAGGAACACCGAGACAAGCCCAGGAGCGTGACCTATTGGACGGACTCACAGACGGTTCTGCGATGGATTGAGAAAGACGCCGTGAAGTACACCCCGTTCGTCGCGCATCGCCTGGGTGAAATAGCGGAGCTGACCGAAGCCAGTCAGTGGAGATGGGTGCCCACCGAGCACAACGTGGCGGACGACGCAACACGTCCTGATTACGAACTACACGCGAGACCTGAAGACAGATGGTTCATCGGCCCCGAGTTCCTGTACGAGCACGAAGAGTCCTGGCCGAGGGAAAAAGCCAAAGAACACGAAAACAAGGACGAAGTAGTGTACGCGAACGTCGAAGCAACCGGGGAACGACCGTCACATCTGCCCGACATCAAGAGGTTTTCATCATATGAAAAGTTATTACGAGCAACAGCTGTACCACTTCTCTTCAGAAGAAAATGCGCGGACAGGACCAGTCAAATGAATGTCGACCTTATTGAAAGGGCCGAAAGGTCGTGGATCAAACAAGCGCAGCGCGAAGCATACAGTGAAGAAATACGAACAATTAAAAGCGGAAAACCAATACCTAAATCCAGTAGTCTATATAAGCTAGACCCCTACATAGAAGATCACGTTCTCAGAGTCAGGGGAAGAATCGGACACGCGGCGGTCGCGGACATAAGTAAGACGCCAGTGATTCTGCCCGGGAAACACCAGTTTACAAGGCTACTAGTGGAGAACGCGCATCGTAAGGCCGGTCACGCGAACAACGAGCGGGTAATCAACGACCTAAGACAGCGCTACTGGGTGGTCAACCTACGACCTACGGTACGAGCCATAGCACAGCGATGTCAACTCTGTCGTGTCAGAAAAGCGACACCAAGGAAGCCAACCACCGGAGACTTACCTACGGAGCGACTAACGGAAGCGCAACGACCTTTTACCTATTGCGGGGTCGACTACTTCGGGCCAATGACCGTCGTAATAGGTAGAAGACACGAAAAAAGGTGGGGGGCCCTGTTTACCTGCCTATCCACGAGGGCGGTACACCTAGAACTCGTATCCAGTTTGTCTACCGACGGGGCACTAATGGCTATAAGAAGAATGGCGGCACGGCGGGGGTGGCCCCGCGTCATGTACTCGGACAACGGTACCAACTTCAGGGGCGCAGACGTCGAGCTACGGTCAGCGTATCAAGAATGGGCCAAACACTTTCCTCAATTCGGCCTCGAATATAGGATGCGGTGGAAATTCATCCCACCAGGGGCGCCGCATATGGGGGGAGCTTGGGAGCGGCTGGTACGCTCCGTTAAGACGGCGCTGGGGGCGACGTTGTACCAAAAGGCGCTGAAGGAAGAGGTGCTGCTCACACTGATGACAGAGGCCGAGCATGCCATCAACTCTCGGCCTCTCACCCACGTCTCTGTCGATCCCATGGATCCGGAGGCGCTCACACCCAATCACTTCCTCATTGGGACCTCCTCGGGCCTTCCCCAAACTGGGCCTTGCGAAGAGGCCAGCCGCAAGCAATGGCGGGCCGCCCAAGCGCTCGCCGACCACTTCTGGCGGCGCTGGGTGGGCGAGTACCTACCAACATTGGTGCCTCGGGGGGCATCAGATGACCAGCGACGACCGCTACAAATAGGCGACCTGGTCGTCATCGTCGACGCCTCTCTCCCACGAGGCACATGGCCCCGTGGCGTCGTGGAGGCGGTGTACCAGGGACCAGACGGCAAGGTGCGAGCGGCCGCCGTCAGGACAACAGCGGGCGTTCTCCGGCGACCAGCGACGAAGCTAGCCGTCCTCGGCGGGGAAAAATAAGGCTACGGCATCCCTGCGCCGGGGGAAGGATGTTACGGACGTCTTCGCTTACTTAAAAATAAGATAAATAAATGATATTTTAGTTGTACATATGTAAGGAACAAATATAAATGTTATTTAAGGTGTATAAATGATAATTAAGGTTTATAAATGTTATTTAAGGTTTACCTAAAAATAAAAACCATTTGATAGTAGGGAATAACTTGCAATGTAAAGAGAGTAGGTGTTATAAGTTATTTTCCCTTAGATAATAAGATAATAAAGGTTAAGGGCATGGTTCTTAGCAGAAATGGGGCTCATAGATGTAACTAAGTCGAAGTAAATAGGCAAATAGAGCCACGCTCCTATTGGCCGAGCGCGCGCCTCGAACCATGCCCCACGCCTCCCACTACTTTACTATGTGGATCAAACTATAAATACAGGGAGGGTCCGCGCCACTCGTCACTCTGATTTCTACTCCCGCGCACTCTCTCTGCCCTATACTGAAATCGTCAATAAACGTATGTTACCTGAATACTTTCTGCTTTCTTTCGCAAACTTTACCTCTACGTCTTCAAGACCCTACAACAACATAACAACACATACAGTCCACCTTGATAAGGCTAATAGGGCGAAGGTCTTTTACACTGGCGGGATTAGGTACCTTTGGGATTGGTCTAACTATTGCCATTTTCCACAGATTCGGGAAGGAAGAGGTAGCAATCGATTTATTAATGATAGTCGTAATGACCGCGAGTGTACGAGGAAGTGTCATCATCAGCATTTCTAAAGAGATGTGGTCGGAACCCTGAGCATTGGACTTAAGACCACGCAGAAGCTTTAGCACGTCGTCTTCATGAACTTGCCCCAACTGAAAATGACTGCTACTACTATGTCTGTGTTGTTGCTCAAACTATGTTAAATCTGTAGCCGCAACATTTTCCGTGCCAAGTACATCCAAAAAGTGTTGATTTATAGTTTCCGGGTCATTGCAAAAAATAGGGCAATCTGTTTTCTGATTTTCGTGCAATGTCTATAGTTGACTTGAGATTTTTCCACAATTTCTTGTGTGCGTTACCCCAGCAAAATAATGTCGAAAATAGTAATTTAAATGTTACAGGCAATTAGTTGTCCAGCTTCTGTAATTGTTGCGCACATTTTTAAATTTGTTGCACATATAGATTTTGAGTTATTCCACAAAAACATTTCCTGCTGGGGTAACGTTACCGCAGCCAGACATATTCTTTTATAATGGGAATATTGAAATAAATATTAGCCATATATTAGTAGTCTAGACGACGTAAATGTTGCAACTTATATTGTATTTGTTCTTCCTTCGACTGCGATGTTATTCAAGATTTTGCTGGAGTAACGTTTGTGGTTTTGCTGGATCTCTGAAACGGATAAACAGATTCTTCTCATCTTTTTTACATGACTTCTTAAGAATTAGTTTGAATTAGTTGGGTAATAAAAAAACAAAATTAATGCACCATTCAAACGTTAATTAATTAAATATAAAAACACTTCAATAGGTCCTAACACTTTGAATAAGAGCTCAAAAGACTTACTTTAAACGTTGATTTGTAGCTTGTATCTGTCTTCAAATGTATGTGAAGTTTCATTAGTATCCTGTTAGTAATAAACAAATTATTATGAAATTCAGTTCTCCACTTTCACGGTCATAATGCGCGCTTAGTTATTTGGCCTCCGATAACCCTGTATGTGAATATATAAACTAAATGATATATCAATAATTAGTTACTTAGTTCAGTTATATTCCTGTAAAAGTTCAGCGCAGTACATACAATAATTAACGAGATAATAAAATAAAAGCCATTAGGAAGCGCAACGCCGTGATAACCCGACCATATAAAGGTGGTTACAAAAAAGCGACCACGCAGTACATTATGCTACCTTCTTAAATATGTAGGATAGGTTTACAAGTTTAGTACGGATGTGTACACAAGTGTTTTGAATTTGTGTTATTAAATTTTATTTACAGGTAAAATAATCATTTCAATAAAACTTTCAAAATATTGATAAAACTTTAAAACAATCACAGGTAGCAATACTGTTCTTATGGCATTTTCCATTACTTTTTAAATTTTACTTTACACTTTGTCTTTAGTAATACAAATCTTCACTTTTAAAATATAAATTAAGATTTAAAACCATCGCAGAAAATAACAGATTAGAATAAATGTTTTAAGTTCACATTATGCCTGCTAATACTTACATATAACGTTTAAAAATCACAAAGTGATGGTAATATAATATAACATCACAATGTAAGTAGTAAAGTGCTTACAGTAAGCCCCACTGTTTTATAGTCTAATTTCAAATATCACAATAGTTTTTCCTAGCTAAATACGGATAGTTGTATTCTAAAAACGACTTAAATTATTTCAAAATCACATCGAATATTGAACAGTGTACGCGTCTGTACCGAACTTGTAAGGTGTATTATACTAAACATTTTAGAAGGTAGCATAATGTACTGCGCGGTCGCTTTTTTGTAACCACCTTAATATAGTCGGGTTATCACGGTGTTGCACTTCCTAATGGCTTTTATTTTATTATCTCGTTAATTATTGTATGTACTACGCTGAAATTTTACAGGAATATAACTGAACTAAGTAACTAATTATTGATATATCATTTAGTTTATATATTCACAGACAGGGTTATCGGAGGCCAAATAACTAAGCGCGCATTATGACCGTCAAAGTGGAGAACTGAATTTCATCATAATTTGTTTATTACTAACAGGATACTAATGAAACTTTACATACATTTGAAGACAGATACAAGCTACAAAACAACGTTTAAAGTAAGTCTTTCGAGCTCTTATTCAAAGTGTTAGGACCTATTGAAGTGTTTTTATATTTAATTAATTAACGTTTGAATGGTGCATTAATTTTGTTTTTTTATTACCCAACTAATTCAAACTAATTCTTAAGAAGTCATGTAAAAAAGATGATAAGAATCTGTTTATCCGTTTCAGAGATCCAGCAAAACCACAAACGTTACTCCAGCAAAATCTTGGATAACATCGCAGTCGAAGGAAGAACAAATACAAAATAAGTTGCAACATTTACCTCGTCTAGACTACTAATTATATGGCTAATATTTATTTCAATATTCCCATTATAAAAGAAAATGTCTGGCTGCGGTAACGTTACCCCAGCAGGAAATGTTTTTGTGGAATAACTCAAAATCTATATGTGCAACTAATTTAAAAATGTGCGCAACAATTACAGAAGCTGGATAACTAATTGCCTGTAACATTTAAATTACTATTTTCGACATTATTTTGCTGGGGTAACGCACACCAATTTCTTAGGTTGTTTAATATTTTAGTTTATGTTGTTCTTAAAGTATGCACATTTCTCGCTATGTAAGGCTGCTCTAACCAGATATTTAAGTTCTTTGTAGGACTTTATGAGGCGCTCTGATTGAGTAGCTATGTACTTAGTATGGCACTTGATAGTTTACTCATAGCCACCATAAACAGAGTAAATATGTTCCTTGCCATAAACTCATCCTGTCGCGTGCCTAGTGACCCTGCATTGAATAGTCCAACTCTAAGTTTTTAATTTTATTCATTTTTGGTAATTAAGTTGTATGTAAATAGTGTGATTTATATGTATAATAATATGAAAAATAGTTTGTAAAATAAAATAAAGCATAATATTTAATGTATATAACCATGTATAATAATTGTGATAAGTATTAATAAGTGAAGTTTGTAAAGATGGGTAGAGTATTGTAAATATTATATATGTATATATAGTTTGTAATGTATGTAGATGACAATAGCTGATCCATAAAAATAGAAGTGATAGTGATAGGAATTTTTGTATATAATCAATGATTACTCGGGCAACTTGGCTAAAAAAAAGTACTGCATTACATTGAGACAGGAAGATTGCCGGTCTCGCACATAAAAAACTCAAACAATAACAAAGAAAATTACCAAATACATTGTAGCCTAAACAGCTATACATGCAAGGGTCAAGAAGTCTACACAACATTTTCAGGCGATACTTCCAGACCAAAAACCCGAGAGATGTCCTCCTCCGAGCGGATGCAGTGAGTTGGCAAGAATACGCCGGAACCTCGTTCACGTGTATCTCCATCCAAGACGGCTCCCAGCTTCACGTACCCTGTAGAACAGGTACTTGTTGGTCTTAGTGAGCCTCTCGTTGAGGAAGAAGCGACGGGAAAGCCTGGGTAGCCCGAGGTCCGCAGTGGTGGCGCCGCGGCGCACACGCGCGTGTTAGGTTTTATAGATAATACTTATATAAAAATGTATATCGGTATGGAAATTTGTTATAGTGCCTTTTGAATATTAAGCTGATAACTAATCTATTATGTACAAGTTCTTATAAGGTAAATATTTATGGTAACAGCATATTTATTTATATCTAATATTTAACTATTTATTTATGTAATCTATATTAATATTATTTTACATAAGACTTAGAACTTAGCACAATTTATAACAACCCTGATCATTTCTCAAATCTATTAATGTATTATAGGAACAATAAGAAGGAAATAGGCTTACGTTATGTAACAATGGTAGTCCCTGTTCGTAACTGTTTCCCAGATAATAGCAACATAATAGTAGCAAGAAGAAAACGAACTAGATGATTCCATTCCATCATTAAATATGTATTTAACAATGTTGGTAATCATATAAAACACATACAAAACACATAAAAAAAAAACAGTTTAGTTTTGCAAAAGTATTAAATACATAAAACACTTAACTTTTATCTTAATGCTGAACAGAGATTCCTCCAACACGCCACATGGTTTACTTGAGATCCGCACAGTTCGAGAGCCAAACAATAAGTGCCAGTCCCATTTTTTATTATTTTTTTTTTTTTTTTTCGGATTGGCATCTCGCAGGTCAACCTAGGAGGTTGTCGGCTGCTTAACCGGACTTTCCTGTGGTGTCTTAAAAAATATTATTTTTAGGGCCTCCAGCCAGGGCAAAATATCTTACAAACTAAGCGACTACACGCTAAGGGCACCCCCTGTGGGGTACGAGCCTCGGCTTAGGGCGTCGCTGGGAGAGGACAGCAAAGGGACAGGCTGGATCGGATTTCCATTATTTTGGGACGAATTTAAAACTACAGGCTCAGCGGCACGGGCTGGCACGAGCAAGGGTCGGGGAGGGGCCAGTCCCACCGAACGTTCGCCCTTTTATATCGTTCGTTTTCGTAAACAAGGTGGCGTGATCAAACGACGACATGACTCATCATAAAAATTATAACCTTACAATATTAAAGAAATATAGAATTTATACGATTAATTTGTACATAATAAAGAACCATATTTGTATCTAATCGTTTTTTAAGCTAGTACATAGTTTTAAAGAATACTTAATATATTAACAATACTAGTCAATGCATCACATAAACGTTTTGTTAAACTTAAATGTACCCGGCATAATCGCCAAAAATTATAACAAATCAATAATAATCTATCACGGCCATGCTGAACTGTACTTCGCTCTCGAAGTACAAGTCTCACACACAACAAAAAAAAACATTTATGTATTAGTACCTGACCCTGACATGTTAGGGCTCCCACCTGCTGCACATGAGATCCAAACTAACACCAGGCCAGTACCCGACCAGCAGTAATTTATAAATAGCCCTTGACTTTAGACATATCCGTCCTCCCACCTGCTGCTCGTGAGATCCAGACAGATACCAAGCCAATGACCGACCAGCAGTAATTTATAAGTAGCCCTCGACTTTAGACATATCCGTCCTCCCACCTGCTGCACGTGAGATCCAGACAGATACCAAGCCAATGACCGACCAGCAGTAATTTCTGTGTAGCCCCTGACCTTAGACATATCCGTCCTCACACCTGTCGCACGTGCGATATAGACAGATACCAGGCCAGTAACCGACCGACATTAAAATTTTGTATCAAATTTATCAAAATTTTTATTTCATGAATTATAAATATCTATTATTCAATTCATACTATAATATAATAAACATGTTCCAAAGACAACAGTGAAAAATCAGTTGCATCCAAACAACAATCAAACAACAAGAACTCGAATTGGCACATAAATCATAACAATAAATCAAATTGGCCTTAGTAATATTAGTCTTAGTCTGCTTACATAATTATAATTAGCCATAAATACTTATACACAAATAATGCTAAATGTAAATCTAATCTATCACGGTCAACCACAGCTTTCTTCAAAAGAAATGTTTTGCTCTGTCCATTCACCAGGCCAAAGTCTTATTTTTTCTTTAGCAACAACCATATTTCTAAGATTACCATGGCCTCTTAAAGAGAATCTATCATTAGTTAGGATTTCAATAATTTCATAGGGGCCTTTGAATTTCGGACCTAACTTGTCATGGCGCCTATGATCTTGACTAATGTAAATTATGTCTCCCAGATTATGATTATTATGATTGTTGGTTCGTCTGGTAGTATCAAAACGCTCCTTAAACTTATTTGAAACGTTTGCAAGACGTTGTTGAGCTAATTCACGATCGGCCCGCACATCAATAATTGGCTGTGTTGACTCATCTACAACATCAGTTAACCGAGCTTGTATAGAAGGGAGATATCCTTCTCTGCCTATTAACAATCTAATTGGAGAAAACCCTGTGCTTTTTTGAATAGTCGTGTTAAGGGACTGTTGTACCTTCCAGAGTACGTTTGGCCATTCTGTCAAATCATTGACCGTTGTAGCCAGCATATTTATTACTGTAGCTACGTATCTCTCTACCTGCCCATTGCTACGTGGAGTACCGGTTGCTATCATATGGTGTTCGATCCGCATTTCTTGAAACAATGTTTGTACATGATTTGAGGTAAAATTCGTACCTCTGTCCGTAACTACAAGGCTTGGTGTACCAAAAAGCGTAATATTTTCTCTTAGAACATATTGTAATTCCTGGCCATTTAAAGTCTTAAGTGGTTTTAATATACAAAATTTCGTAAAACCATCTATTATCAATAGGATATGTTTAAAACCTTCAATTGATTGTTTAAAAGGTCCGGTGCAATCCAGATGCAATGTGTGGTAAGGGATTGTTTTTTGAATAGGATGTAATGTACCTTGTTTTGGTCCAGAGTGACTTTTTCGGGATGTACATATCAAACAATGTGCAATATATTTTTTTGCGAATGCTGCCATACTAGGAAACCAAAAATTATCTTTTATTTTATTTAAAGTCTTTTCATAGCCCACGTGGCAATTATCGTCATGGTAAAGACGTTATAAACTAAGTCTGTAGCCTCTGGGGATATAATATAGTTTTGGTGTAGCATCAGGGCAAATTTTGTAGTGAAGTAAATTATTAATAACTATATATTGATTGGAATCCATTTCACCAGTCTCTACTTTATTTATTATATTTTGAGTTTCGTTGTCGTTACGTTGTGCAACCGCTAACCATGATGGTGGGTTATTTTCGTCACGAATTACATTAATTACTAACGATGGCATTGCTACAAGCTTGCTAGGATTGCGGCTAAGATAATCCACATGTCCCACAAACTTTCCTTTTTTTATAAACTACTTCGAATTGAAAATCTTGCATAAAAGTCCACCATCTGGCGACACGAGGTGACAAATCCCTCTTATTCATAGTGGGCTTAATGGAATTACAATCAGTAACAATTGTGAAATGGATACCCAATAAATATACGCGGAAATGTTGAAGAGCGTTATAAATTGCTAGAGTTTCAAGATCGTAAGAACAGTATCTCGATTCAGCAGGCGAGGTACGTTTGCTGTAATATGCTACCACCCTGTTTTGACCATCCACTTTTTGCATCAGAATAGCACCGTAACCCAACGAACTCGCATCGGTATGCAATTCAGTCGTTAATTTCGGATCGAATATAGTTAATAGAGGTTTAGATATTAAATGTTTTATTACATAACCCCTAGCTTCTTCCTGTTCTGGACCCCAGTCCCATTTTTGATTATTTTTTGTGAGTTTTGTGATAGAAGAAGTACGCGAAGCGAACTCTGGAATAAACCTTCTGAAATAACTTGCCAAACCCATGAACTGACGCACTTCCCTTAGAGTAGTAGGAATGGGTGAATTAGTGAGAGCCGAAACCTTGTTACTGCTTGGTCTAACACCTTCTTCAGAAATGTGCCTACCCAGATATTCTATTTCTTTAACAAAAAACTTTCATTTTTTTAAATTTACTGTAAATCCTGCAGAATCAAGGGCCTGAAGCGTCTGTTCTAAATATTGCAATCCCAATTCTTCAGTTTTGAATGGAATCAATAAGTCATCAATATACACTAATAAAAACTTTAAATGTACTGCTTTACTTATGGCTCTCTGGAAGACGGACGGACCATTACATATTCCAAACGGCATTTTCAGAAATTCGTAGTGGCCGTCCGGTGTTACAAAGGCGGTATATTTAATTGAGTTTTGAGCTACTGGAATTTGATGAAAGCCATTTTTCATATCTATAGATATGTAATATTTCGCGTTACCCAGTTTGTCTATTTGGTCCTCGATGAGGGAAAGAGGGTACCTATCTTTTTCTATAATTTTGTTTAAGGCTCTAAAATCTATGCACAGTCTATCGCTTCCGTCTTTTTTTTTAACGAGTAACACTGGGCTAGCGAAGGATGAATCACTTTCCCTAATTATATTTTTATTCAACAAATCATTAATTATTTCCTTTACCTTCTCTCTCTCAACCGGGGCCAATCTATATGGTCGATAATATATTATCTCGTCTTTTTTTAAACGTAGACACATTTCACCGGTTTTTATTGTACCAATATTGTCCGATAATGGTAATACTGACAAATATTTTTTAAATATGCCCCTTATTTTTGTCTGTAAATTGCTATTTAAATGACTTATTGATTCATCCAACTGCATCTCATTATCAAGATTGTTTGAAACATAATAATAATAATAATAAATGTATTTATTCATAAACAGTTTACAGACTTTAACTAATTAACTAATTTACTTAGATTTAAGTGAGCTATGCGATTGAAATTTACTGTTATTAATCAATTGGTTTAAAACAGGTGCTTATTTATATGCTGACAAAATCTGTACACAATATTGTTGAGCCCTGCCTCTCAAACTAGGATTCCCTGTATCTTGAGAGACAGTGTTCAGCTATCAAGCTATATTCATAAAACAATATTCATGATAAGTTATGGACTGTGTCGATCTACCAGTTGATTGCAGCAAGACCTGAACAATTAAACTAAGAAGTACAGAAAAAAGTAAAACTGTGTGTGTGTGTGTGTGTGTGTTGTGTGTGTGCGTCTGTGTGTGTGCGTGTGTGTGTGTGCGTGTGTGTGTGTGTGTACGTGTGTGTGTGTGTGTGTATGTGTCTGGATGTAGGAGAGGGTGGGATGTGTGAGTGTGTGTTAACTGTATGTGGATGAGGATTGTTCTGCAAGAAGATGATAAGATATTAAATATTTGTTTTATTAGGAGATGTATATAAGGAGAGACCCCGTGGTTAAATAGTCCTGCTGAAGTAGCCAATCTGTCACTTTAGATTTTAATACATATTTGTTTAGGTCGAGTATATTGAGTTGCTTGTGGGTTAATTTGTAAATATGTGTGCTTAAGGTGTAAAATTGGCGTCTAGCAAAAGAGGTTTTGTGCTGAGTGCCAGGGGGAATATTGGTACGTTTTTTAGGATTTGAGGGGGGTACGCTAGTGTGTCTTCTAAGAACAGATTGGAGCACAAAGAGCTGTCGCACTGTTAGTACCTGTGAGTCCGAGTATAGTTGCGATGTAGGATAGCGAAAGGGCTTTTGAAACATCACTTTTAGAATGGCTCTTTGTGCTCTTTCTAGCCTGAGTATACTGGTTTTATTGGCGCCACCCCAAACAGTAATACAGTACCCGATAACAGATTGGCATAGGGCATAAAATACCATTTTCAGGGTTTCAGGGTTGGCGGACTGTCTAAGAGACTTGAAGACATGTATCAGTCTCATAGTTCTAGAGGTCACAGCGTTAATTTGGGCATCCCATCGTAACCCTGTGTCTATCTGTACTCCAAGATACCTAACACTACCGGTTCTAGTAACCGTTGAACATAGGCATGGAGATAAATCCTGAGTACAGGTGTGCGCTGTTATTGAAAAGGTGTAATCTGGTGCGGAGTTATTGCGGATAGCAAAAGGGACATAGGATGTTTTATTAACATTTAAAGTAAGCAGATTTAGATTGAGCCATTTTATCACTTTGCTCAGTGCCAACTCCGCGCTAGTTTTGACACTGTCCCATGTTGGACCGTCAACCACAATAACTGTGTCATCCGCATATGCAAAGATTTTGGCATTGTGGAGTGTCATTTTACATAGGTCGTTTACATAGATTAGGAATAATATGGGCCCCAAGATGCTTCCTTGTGGAACGCCGTAGGACACAAATTCTTCGTTACTAAATTGGTTGTCAATTTTAACGCTTTGGGTACGATTTCTGAGATAATCTTGGAAGATTTGGAGAGCTATGCCTCTTATACCTATGAGTTCCAGTTTAGAAATAATAAAAATCAAAATAATTAATAACGTTCGTAGGTTCAGGTAAGTTAGAACGTGTTAATCTGCAACCCGAAGAATCTAAAATGACCGCGATATCTGGGTATTGAATGGCGTTTCTACCAATTAAACAGTCGTACTTAAAGTCTTTATCTCTTGCTACATTGAATTCAATTTCGAGACAGACATCATCAAATTGTACAGGAACAGTAACTTGACCAAATATATGTAATTTACCGTTACCAATCC
This sequence comes from Charanyca ferruginea, assembly GCA_947361185.1. NCBI lineage: Eukaryota > Metazoa > Arthropoda > Insecta > Lepidoptera > Noctuidae > Charanyca > Charanyca ferruginea. Next base: position 44,181,564 of record OX376056.1, on the reverse strand, counting down.
CTTCAAGTACCGACGAATATGGAACAAAGTTACAGTCTAATTGCCTGGCAAGGGAATCTTTAATAACACTACAACTAGCGCCAGTATCTATAAGTGCTTCTATTGTATTACCTTTAATATAGACTTTGGTTAATTTCAGCTTGGTTTTTGTGAAACAGTTAACATTATCTTTAGCAGTAGATTTATCAACCATTCGTTTGAAGAAGCAGACAGACTCATCATGAGCGAGTTTCTTACAGTATGAACATTGAATTGGTTTAGTAGCAGGTCGCGAACTGTCACTTGTTACGGTAGGATTAGAATCTGAACGGGATTCTTGATTTTTCAACTTATAACACTGAGATTTGACATGACCCGACTTTTTACAAAAATAACATCGTTTTTCTATTATAGAGTCATTTGACTTGAAATGTTTTGTAGTCAGTTCATTGTCCGGTTTTTCAGCAGGTTTGCTACCAGAATCTAATGTACGCTTTCTAGAAATTTTGACATAATGTTGTAAATAAAGAAATTAAATCGGCAGTGGTTTTAACACGACTATTGTAAGAAGCCATTTTAACATTTACATCGTGTATACCTCCACAAACAAGCTCAACTAACTGTTGCTCAGTAAAAGAAATCTTGGTATTCTTAAGTAATCTAAGTTTTTCCCTGGCATATTCACAGTAAGAATCTAATGATTCCGAAGTAAGTAGTACAGCTTTGGTAAGTTTTTCGGTAAGGTTTTGTTTTTCTGGATACAAGTCTTTAATGGTAGTTCTAAAATTTTCCCACGATCTTCCCTCTTCAGGGTCCCAAGTTTCATACCATAGTAAAGCAGAGCCCTTTAAGGCCTTACCTGCTTTCGCTACGGTTGTAATGCTACTCCATCCAAGGTCCCCAGCAATTGCGTTGATGGTAGTGCACCAGTTGTCCGCACCATTATCATTCTTCGCAGGGTCAAATGGTGGCAGCATCACGTCGTCTCCTTGTCTTTTCACTGTTACTGCGTCGCGTATGGCCTTTAGCAAGCCCTCCATAATTGCGGGATCCATTGTAAGCCACGCTCACACTCTATAACAAACAAGCTATTATTAATAAGTGGTATGTCAGGTGGTATTCCACTTCTGATGTTAGGTTTTATAGATAATACTTATATAAAAATGTATATCGGTATGGAAATTTGTTATAGTGCCTTTTGAATATTAAGCTGATAACTAATCTATTATGTACAAGTTCTTATAAGGTAAATAAAAGGGGTAGTCAGAAAAGTTATACGAAACAGAATTCATTTAGGACTATCATTTAATTTAAAAGATAAACTGTATGGTAACAGCATATTTATTTATATCTAATATTTAACTATTTATTTATGTAATCTATATTAATATTATTTCACATAAGACTCAGAACTTAGCACAATTTATAACAACCCTGATCATTTCTCAAATCTATTAATGTATTATAGGAGCAATAAGAAGGAAATAGGCTTACGTTATGTAACAATGGTAGTCCCTGTTCGTAACTGTTTCCCAGATAATAGCAACATAATAGTAGCAAGAAGAAAACGAACTAGATGATTCCATTCCATCGTTAAATATGTATTTAACAATGTTGGTAATCATATAAAACACATTAAAAAAAAAACAGTTTAGTTTAGCAACAGTTTAGCAACAGTATTAAATACATAAAACACTAAACTTTTATCTTAATGCTGAACAGAGATTCCTCCAACACGCCACCTGGTTTACTTGAGATCCGCACAGTTCGAGAGCCAAACAATAAGTGCCAGTCCCACCGAACGTTCGCCCTTTTATATCGTTCGTTTTCGTAAACAAGGTGGCGTGATAAAACGACGACATGACTCATCATAAAAATTATAACCTTACAATATTAAAGAAATATAGAATTTATACGATTAATTTGTACATAATAAAGAACCATATTTGTATCTAATCGTATTTTAAGCTAGTACATAGTTTTAAAGAATACTTAATATATTAACAATACTAGTCAATGCATCACATAAACGTTTTGTTAAACTTAAATGTACCCGGCATAATCGCCAAAAATTATAACAAATCAATAATAATCTATCACGCGCTCTACAGCAGCTCGTCCCGCGTCGCGCGGCGCGCCAGCCGCACCACGATGCGCCGCGCGCGCGCGCCCGCCGCCGCTCCGCCCGCTGGACTCGCCCCACCGCTCCCACAGAGTACATTTTATAATAGGAGATAGAGTGTCAACTCAATGGTTGGCGATTGCAGCGCCTCAAGCGGGAAGTGACAAAGTTACTAATATTCGAATATGTAGGTATAACTACAACTAGGTACCTGAGCACCTTGATTTACGCATAAAATTAGCGTTTTCAGTTTCAGGTAAAGGAATAAAGTTAAACCAAATTAATTAATACAAGTATTTAAATATGACAATTTATTTATTGTGTCTTTTTTTACAATATTTAAAACATTCCTTTTGAATTTCATCATCTTCTGGATAGTATATTCTGCTGCCATTTAACAATTTATTGCAATCTTTACACCAATTATATAAAAATAAATTACATGCCAATTCCTCCATATACTCTATTATTTTTTTTTTATGTACTGTGTGATGTACTGTAAAATAATTAAATAAATATGTGCTCCTGCGATCCGCCCGCTCGGCATTGCGTTGACTGCGGTCGAAGCGAGCGGACGGTCGCACACACTCAAACAGAAATATAATTGTGTTTCATTTAACCACCCAAGAGTGAAAGCGAGACGTAACATTGGCGACGAGGATAAAGAACGTGAGTAAAATAAACAGTTAACAAGAATAAAAAGGCGAATGACCGAGGCTATCTATTTCGTCACAATTAAATATTGTTTTCTATTTTCACATAAAGGGATATAGAGATAAATAAATATATTGTTTAGTAAAATAAGAAATATTTTAAGTGTAAGCAAATTACTGACAATTGATATCTTCGGTCAAAATAGCCTTAAAACCAGTGCCTGCTAATATTTACCAATAAAATATTGTTGTGTTGCTGGTGTGCACATTCCATTAAAACTATAAATCCTCATTGTATAAATACCGCAGAACTATCACTAAGTACCAAAAACATAGTGAGATATTCTCCGTGTTATTCTCGACTTACCCACATTACATACATTATAATTATAACTATTTACATTCGGAGAAATACCGCACGACTAAGTACTTATCTAAACAGTAATGTTCGTTAAAACAATCTTAATTTTTACAGTTATCCAAGTAATAGGTATGTAAGTAATACATTAATATAGTTAAGAAGGAAAATATGATTAGTGCACGGATTACTTTAAAACAATCTATTGCAATTAGACTTGACTTTTGCTCTTTTTAAATAAGCTACCGACTACACAACAACAATCAATCGTGCCTGTAAGTATTAGCCAAGTCGAAAGAGAACGACAAAATACATACTGTACACTATTCCAATGGGTAAATACCCATCTAGTTCCACATATACTGGTATAAAACTGTTCTAGTATATGCAATTCCACCAAATTACATTTATTCCAATGGGTAAATACCCATCAAGTTCCACATATACTGGTATAAAACTGTTCTAGTATATGCAATTCCACCAAATTATATTTATTCCAATGGGTAAATACCCATCAACTTCCACATATACTGGTATAAAACTGTTCTAGTATATGCAATTCCACCAAATTACATTTATTCCAATGGGTAAATACCCATCAAGTTCCTCATATACTGGTATAAAACTGTACCTAAGTACTAATATATGCAATTCCACAAAATGAAATGATTCATGTTCCAATCCAAAAGTTCAGTCGTGAGTAATAAAAACGCAATACTATCTATGAATTCTATATACATATTATATCGGTGCTTATCATATCACTACCAGGTAGGTATAGTGGTTAATTTCCGTAGTACTTAAGCAATTTTTCATACCTACTTGCAGATTGTCCCAACATGTCTCAATTACCGACCATAGAAACTCTCGACTGCGATGGCGATCCGACGTCATTAGGCCATCGATGGCAAAGATGGAAACGAGCTCTCGAAATCTACCTTCTAGCTTTAGGCATAAACGAGCCCTTAAAAAAACGAGCTACACTTTTACATACCGGTGGTTTAGGATTGCAAGATATCTACTATAACCTTCCTGGTGCACACGTTGAAGAGGGTGACTCCTCCGATGTTTTCCAGTCCGCTATTAAAAAACTAGACGAGTACTTTTCTCCGAAGCAGAGTTTTGTTTATGAACGACACGTATTCCGACTCATGAAACAGGAACCGGATGAAAAGTTGGAAAAATTCTTAGTTAGATTACGTAATCAATGTTCTAAATGTGATTTTGCTAACAAAGACAACGCTCTCATAGACCAAATTGCTGAAAAATGTACCTCATCAGACCTTAGAAAGAAAATACTACAGTTAGGAGATTCCGTTACAATAGAAAAAGTTATTTTAGAAGCCAACTCAATCGAAACCGTAGAGAGACAATTAAAGGAATTCCAAATAATAAAAACTGACCACGTTAATAGGATTGGAACAAGAACAAACAAAACCCGTACTCAGGGTATTCACACGGATAATACACGGTGTGCAAGATGTGGAAGTGAAAATCACAAGGGTGATGATACACGTTGTCCCGCGAGGGACAAAGTATGTGACAAATGTGGCTATAAAGGTCACTTCATGAGTCAATGTCGAACAAGGAAACTCAAGCGTAAAGCACCCATTACTTGGAACAAACAAAAAAATGACAGTAAAAAAACCAAAACAAACGAACCACAGACCAAACCACCAGTCAGTAATGTAAATTATATATTTCATATTGACGATGACGCTGAAATAACTTGCCAAGTAGGAGGTGTCAACGTAAATATGCTCATCGACTCTGGGAGTAAAAACAATATAATAAATGATAAAACTTGGGAATATTTAAAATCAAAAGCTGTCGTTGTGTCTAAACAGCAACCAAGTTCCGATCAAGTGTTTATGGCATACGGTTCAAAAGATCCTCTGAATGTGCTCGGTACATTTGAGGCATCCATCGTAGTTGGACCAGAAACAAAAACTGCAAAATTTTATGTGATTAAAAATGGCACCCGTAATTTGTTGGGCAAGCATACAGCTACATGTCTCAATGTGCTTAAATTAGGGGTAAGTATAAATCTAGTATATACAGAGATTTTTCCTAAATTCAAAAATGTCCAATTGGCTATTGCTATAGATCCATCTGTGACACCCATATGTCAGCCATATAGGCGAGTACCAATTCCGCTCGAAAATAAAATCAACGATAAACTTGATGAGTTAGTCAAAAAAGACATCATTGAACCTGTAGATCAAGCCACAACCTGGGTTTCTCCAGTAGTACCCATTCTTAAGAGTGATGACACCTTAAGACTATGTGTCGACATGCGATGTGCAAATAAAGCCATTATAAGAGAGAATCATCCTTTACCCACAATGACCCAACTTCTCCCAAAGCTCAGGAAGTCATGTATCTTTTCTAAGCTCGATATTAAAGATGCATTCCACCAAATCGAAATAAAAGGAGATTGTCGCGATATAACAACATTCATAACCAGTAAAGGTCTGTTTCGATATAAGCGTTTGATGTTCGGTATATCATGTGCACCCGAACATTTTCAGAAAATCATGGAAAGGATGCTTCTGCCTTGTAAGGGCGTCGTTAATTTCATTGACGATGTTATTGTGTTTGGCAGTAACGTAAATGAACATAACGATAGACTAAAACATGTGTTACAAATTTTAAAAGATAATAATGTGGTCCTTAATGATAAAAAATGTATTTTTAACGCGTCAAAAATAGATTTTCTGGGGCATGAATTATCTCCACGAGGCATTAGGCCCCTTGATAAGTATGTCAAAACTATAAAATCATTCAGAGAACCTAAAACAGTCGAAGAAGTCCAAAGTTTTTTAGGACTTGTCAATTATATTGGAAAATGGATCCCAAGGTTGGCCACCATGACCGATCCGATTCGAGAAATATTAAGACACAAACTCTCTAAACACGCCGACATAGCTGAATATTGGAAAGATAAACAATCTTCTGCGTTTGCGGAGTTAAAACAATGTTTAAGTGCCCTTCGCACCTTAGGTTTTTATGATCCACACGATAGGACACAAGTCATGGCAGATGCTAGTCCTGTAGGGTTAGGAGCAGTCCTCGTTCAGATTGATATACAAGGACCTCGGATTATTGCTTTTGGTCATAAAAGTTTATCTGACGTTGAAAAACGATATTGCCAGACCGAAAAAGAGGCGCTTGCCTTGGTCTGGGCCGATGGAAGATATCACTGATAAATCTAAAAGTGATGAAGACATTCAAGTAAAATTAGCTCTCTCTGGAAGTAATTGGGACCCCAAAGTCAATAACTATAAACTCTTTGAGCATGAACTTTGGATGCATGACGATATTTTACTACGTGGGAGCAAAATAATCATTCCCACGGAGTTACGTAAGCAAGTGCTCGCATCGGCACACGAAGGGCATCCAGGTATCGTTGCGATGAAAAGTAGATTACGTACTAAAGTTTGGTGGCCGAAAATAGATAAAGACGCGGAAAACATGGTTAAAAGTTGTAAAAGTTGCACTCTAGTATCAGGACCAAGCCTTCCTGTGCCAATGAAGAGACGCGAATTACCTGTGCAACCTTGGACTGATATAGCTATGGACTTTTTAGGCCCACTACCAAGTGGACACAACTTATTAGTAGTCATTGATTATTATAGCCGCTACAAAGAAATTAAGGTTATGAAATCTATAACATCTAATGAAACCATTAATGTTTTAAAAGAAATATTTTCCAGACTAGGTATTCCAGTCAGTATAACATCGGATAATGGACGTCAATTTATTAGCGCGGAGTTCAAAGCCTTTTGTTCAGAATTTGGCATCAGGCTTTATAATTCTATACCATATTGGCCGCAACAAAACGGAGAGGTCGAAAGACAAAACCGCGACATTCTTAAGCGCTTGAAAATTAGCCAATGCCAAAAGTCTGATTGGAAGGATGATCTCCTTCGCTATCTCATGATGTACAATAGCACTCCCCATAGTACAACTGGAAAGACACCCTCAGAATTATTTTTTAATAGACAATTCAGAGACAAAATCCCTTCCGCTGTAGATGTCGAAAACCAACGTATGGACCTAGAAGTATATGATAGAGATAAAATAATTAAAGAAAAGGGAAAGTTGATTGAAGATAGGAAAAGGAAAGCTGTAGACAATGAAATTTATATAGGAGAAAAAGTTTATGTTAAAAACATGACAAAGGAAAATAAATTGACACCTGATTACAACCCTACTCCACACACAGTAATGAGTGCTAAAGGAGGTGATATAAATATAAAAAATGATGAAACAGGTCAGAACATAAGAAGAAACATAGTTCACCTTAAGAAAATAGAGGGACAATGGAGAATTCACAATGATAACGGAGAAAAAGACGATGGCGATGTAGAATTAGACACGGATGATTAATTTGGTATTGTAATAACCTTTGATAGTATTAAGATTAATAATAAAACTAGGATATCAGATTTAAATTCTTTAAATACTAGAATTATATAAAATCACGAGTAGCTTAAATAGTGACTAATAACTAAGATCAAATTCAGAGTAGTTAATTTGATTAGTTTAAAAAAATATTGAAAGGGAGAGATGTGATGTACTGTAAAATAATTAAATAAATATGTGCTCCTGCGATCCGCCCGCTCGGCATTGCGTTGACTGCGGTCGAGGCGAGCGGACGGTCGCACACACTCAAACAGAAATAAAGTGGCCTAGTGTGGGCCTATTGCCTTTTAAGATCGTTTTTAATTAAGTAATTCATGTAACTAAACGTAATAAATAAGTAGAACGGAATGTGAGATGAGTGAATGAGAGGTGAGAGCGGAAGGAGTGGGACAGATGATGAATGGCGGAATAGAATAAGATTTGTAACGACGACGCTAAGACGTAAAAGTGTAATTTTATGCAACGAGTCGATAATAAACGAAGAAACAAGAAAAATCTGTTTTACTCATCACGCCCCGCTCATACAATTTGGGGGCTCGTCCGGGATAGACGGGAAACAGTTGGGATCGCCGGCGTGTGCCACGCGGTACGCGACCCCGAACAAAAGACGAAAGACGTACGACGAAGTAGCTGAGTAATAAGCGGCGAGGTGGCTGCTACTATTCACTACAAACGAAGATTTCCACAAGAAGATGCCTGTGGATAAAGAGATGAAGAGTGTCGATCCCGGATTACCTACCGGTACTGGTATGGCGGCGTCGACCATGATGGATGCCACGTACGGCATATGCAAGTTCAGTGGCGAGGATAAAACCTATTCTTCGTCAAAATGGGCTGCCGACCTCGATGATAATGCTGAAATATTTGGTTGGACTGCCCAGCAAAAGCTCATCATTGCACGACGATCGCTCGTGGGTACAGCGGAATTATGGCTTAGATCTGAAAAAACGTTTAAGTCATACGATGATTTGAAGACGGCTGTGCTCAAAGAGTTTCCAGAAGCACTAAACTCAAAAGAAATGCATGAATTTATGGCGGGCCGCAAGAAAAAGAAAGACGAAACTGTGTATCAGTATATGCTCATTATGAAGGAGTTGGGCAAAAGAGCAAAGTTCCCTGATTACATTGCTATACAATATATAGTAGACGGCATATCTGACTACGAAAGCAATAAAGCAATATTATACGGAATCACATCGTACAGCGTGCTCAAGGAAAAACTCTCAATTTACGAGACAATGAAGTTAAAGATGAAAAGAGGCAACGAAAGCAAGCATAGCGCGGCCAGTGGAAATAAACCAAGCGGTGACAGTAAGCAGAAAACATCAACATCAGATGAAAAGCGGTCATCACCATCCGGTCGTATGTGTTATAAGTGTGGTGAAAAGAATCATGTGTCCAGTCAGTGTCCGAATGGTGTAAAATGTTTTCGGTGCAACAAGTTCGGTCACTTAAGCAAAGATTGCAGCGGCCATGTTGTTACTAGCGACGCATCAAAATCGAACACAAAGAACGCAAGCGGAACCGGACATTCAATGTGTGTGACCGATAATGTTGGTAGCAGTGACCAACCCGAACGAGTGAACGAGTTGAACGAGGACGAACAAAATGGATTGATTAGAGATACTTATGATGTTGGTACCGCTGATGGCAGCTGTCAAAGAAGCAGTAACTGTCAAAGTCAATTTGACGTTTTGAACGTAAACAACAATAAAATTAACAAGTCAGTGAAAAGTGTTAAAATGTGCGGTGTTAATGTTGATACGTTAATAGATACGGGCTGTGACTATAACTTAATAACTTCGGAATTGTTTTTCGAGCTAAGCGATGTAGCATACGTCAAAGATAAAGTTATACTAACGGGACTAGGATCGGCGAAGGTGTGTACTCTGGGTAAGTTCACAACACTTTTAGACGTTGACAATAAAAGTTTTGAAACCTGTTTTTATATTGTTCCATCAGGTGTTATTCCCTATCAGGTCATATTAGGTCAATCTTTCTTGGTAAATGCAACTATCTTATTAGACAGAGGTGCAGTCAAGCTTATGCCACAAGATGATTATGGTCTGTGTTTGTTAAGTTTACCTAGCGAGTCTGAGGAGCCTATTTCTCGGATCCCGGTGGTTCAAGAACTCATTGACAACTACAAGCCATCAAAGGTTAAGGAGGCACCTATCAAATTAAAGATTATTATGAAAGACGATATCCCAGTTGCTCAACGTCCAAGAAGATTGGCAATCAGAGAAGAAGAAGTAGTTAAACAACAGGTTGAGGAGTGGTTACAGAAAGGAATAATAAGACCTAGTTATTCAGAGTATGCAAGTCCATTAGTACTAGTGAAGAAAAAGGATGGTAGCTATCGAGTTTGTGTGGATTTCAGAAAAGTGAACCAAAAGATGGTTAAAGATGAGTTTCCCCTGCCAGTCATAGACGACCACATTGATAAATTGAGTAGATCCAAAATTTTCAGTACATTAGATTTGAAAAATGGTTTCTTTCATTTGCCTGTGGATGAGGACTCTGTGAAGTATACATCATTTGTGACCAGCAGTCCAGAAGGACAATATGAGTTTTTGCGAGCACCGTTTGGTCTGTCTATATGTCCAAAATACTTCAGTAGGTTTATTAACATAATTTTTAGAGATTTGATTGCTCACGGGATAGTTTTAATTTTTATAGACGATATTGTAGTCCTGGCTAAAGACGAAAAGGAGGCTCTAAACCGTCTCCGTCTAGTTTTAAATGTTGCATCAGAATATGGGTTAGAAATTAATTGGAAAAAGTGTCAATTATTACAAAGAAAAGTAGAATACTTAGGTCATGTTGTTGAAGATGGTACCGTCAAACCATCACCTGATAAGACAGATGCAATTGCTCATTTTCCAGAACCAAAGTCAGCCAAGCAGGTTCATAGTTTTGTGGGGTTAACATCATACTTTCGCAAGTATATTGAAAGTTATGCAATTATAGCTAGACCGCTAACTGAATTGCTGAAAAAAGAAAAGGCCTTTTACTTTGGAGAAGAAGAAAGAAGAGCATTTGAAATTCTGAAAACTAAACTTTGCAGTGAACCTGTGTTGAAAATATTTGAAGTTGGTTTGGACACAGAAGTGCATACAGATGCATCTAAGTTAGGATTTGGTGCTATTCTTATGCAGAAAGATAGTCAAGATGGAAAATTACACCCTATTCATTATATGAGTAAGAAGACCAGTGTTACTGAACAAAATTATCACAGCTATGAGCTGGAAGCTTTAGCGGTGGTTGAAGGTGTTAAGAAGTTTAGAAAGTATTTATTTGGGATTAATTTTAAGATTGTGACTGACTGTTCAGCATTTCAGAAGACATTGTATAAGAATGAAATATCTACCAAGGTGGCTAGATGGGTTTTGTTCCTTCAAGATTTTGATTATGAAATAGTTCATCGGTCAGGAAACCAAATGTCACATGCAGATGCGCTAAGCAGGAACCCACACATTTACCTTATTCAGTCAGAATTACATGCAAGAATATGTAAAGCTCAGAAGGAAGATGAAAATTTAAATTTAGTAAGAGATATTTTGAAGGAGAAAGAGTACAAAGATTTTTACATTGAAAATGATTTAGTTTACAAAGGAATAGAAAAGAAATTAGTTATACCAGAAGTCATGGACACCGAAATTATAAGAAGAGCTCATGAAGTAGGACATTTTGGCAAGAAGAAGACCATTGATATAATAGAAAAAGATTATTACATAAAAGATTTAACTAAGAAGGTTGAGAAAATAATATTGGGTTGTGTTCCATGTATTTTGGCCTGTAAGAAGGAGGGAAAACAAGAAGGTTTTCTCCACCCAATAGAAAAAGGAGAACTTCCATTAGAGACATTGCACTGTGATCATCTTGGTCCATTGGACGCTACGAAGAAATTGTATAATTACATTTTAACAGTCATAGATGGTTATACCAAATTTGTTTGGATATATCCCACAAAGACTTTAACATCTAAAGAGACAGTAGATAAACTGAAAATTCATCAAAAAGATTATGGAAATCCATCAAGAATTATTACTGATAAAGGGACAGCCTTTACAGGCAAGGAGTTTCAAGATTACTGTAACCAAGAAGGTATTCAGCATCATGCAGTCACTACTGGTATTCCCAGAGGCAATGGACAGGTTGAGCGCATCCATAGGGTAATTATTTCAGTGTTGACCAAAATGTGTGTTCAGGAACCAACTCATTGGTACAGGTATGTGAGCCAAGTCCAAAGGGCTATTAATAGTACCTATCAAAGATCAATAAATACCTCACTTTTTTACTTGTTCATTGGAACAAAAATGAAGCAGAAAGAAGATGTACCAATTTTGGAATTGATAGAAGAAGAATGCAGGCAAGATTTTATTGAAAAACGACATAATTTAAGACAGGAAGCTAAAGCACAGATTCTAAAAGTACAAGAGGAAAACATTAAATCATTTAATAAAAGAAGGAAAGGAGAACAAGAATATAAAGAAGGGGACGTAGTTGCCATTCGCAGAACACAATTTGGAAATGCAATGAAGCTAAAACCAAAGTTTTTAGGGCCCTACAAAGTTGTCAAGAATGTAGGTAAAGGAAGGTATCATGTGCAAAAGGTAGACCTTAATGCAGAAGGACCTTGTAAGACTTCGACAGGTGCAGACTGTATGAAATTGTGGCCATGAGCTTGTTCTGCACTTACTGTCAGGCTAGTTAATCTCTTACTCATTCTATTTTGTCTAATAGAATGTGATAGGTGGATGCTAGTTGTATTAGGTGGCGTAAACCTTCATCAATCTTTTGTTAATGATGTGGTATAACTTAATCTTTGATTTATGTCAGTAGGTATATATTTAAAATGTTAAAATTTAAATTAGTTGCTATAAGATGTGTTAGCACTTATCTGACTTAGAGTCACTAAAAATTGAAGTCAAGATGTGTAAGATTTATCAGTTGCTTATAGGAAGTAATTCATCAATGTTGTTGTAATAAACCTAATTTTGTTGTAGTTCTGTATCAATGACTAATGTCACACAAACAAATATGTTAACATGAAATCTGTCATGTAAATGAGGTAATATTTTTCCCCTACTATAATGTAACACATTGTGTTGTTGCATAACAAAGTTGTTTTAAGTAATAGTATAAGTAGCTAAGTACCTAAATGTTATTAAATTTAGATTCATAAAGATTTGTAAGTAGTGCAGCTGTATATTTAACTTAAGTTCAGGGTAAGATAATGAAGTATGTAAGGTGGTAAGAATGATAGATGTTATGAGTTAGTAAGTAAAATACAGTTTTAAATTTAAAAGAATAAGTTTATTTTGTTTCTTTTTACATACAAAGTTTTGTTATTGTTGACAAACTCCATGTAATATTTTATTCTTTTGTAAGGTGTTCTCCAAAATATTTACAGAATTTTCAGAATTTGAACCCTTGTATTATATAAAGTAGTTCAGTTAAATGTAGCATAGTCTGAGGTCAGACTATAGGTCAGAATGGCCGAACTGTGGGCCTATTGCCTTTTAAGATCGTTTTTAATTAAGTAATTCATGTAACTAAACGTAATAAATAAGTAGAACGGAATGTGAGATGAGTGAATGAGAGGTGAGAGCGGAAGGAGTGGGACAGATGATGAATGGCGGAATAGAATAAGATTTGTAACGACGACGCTAAGACGTAAAAGTGTAATTTTATGCAACGAGTCGATAATAAACGAAGAAACAAGAAAAATCTGTTTTACTCATCACGCCCCGCTCCTACATAATTGTGTTTCATTTAACCACCCAAGAGTGAAAGCGAGACGTAACATACTGGACATGTAATAAAATTATAGTCACAATGTATGCTTAATATTGTTTTAATATAGTTTTTAATACCTTTTTGTTGATTTCTTTTCCTTATTATGTAAATTGTTAGGTCTTGTAGCATTGAAAAGTATTCTATTACATTTTCTGTAGGATATGTTAAATATTTTTTATTTTCTTCATATTCTTTAAAAGCAATAACATTTTGATTTTGAATATTTTTGTCTATAAAACAATCTGAACATAATACGCACGATTTAAATATTTTATTCTTTGTTTGTTTTACTACATATCCAGATACATATTCTAATATGGACCACAGTTTAGGGTTGTTCTTTTTAATTTTTATGTCTATGTATTTTTTTATTTATTTTTTTGTATGTTTATGTATTTTTAAGTCACAATTCAAATCTTCCATGTCAATTTCCATATTCTGAGATGTGGAAGGTGGCAAATTTTGAAAAAATATATTTTTTAATGAAGTAAACATTGAGCACTTGTCTCTTTCGCAGTTTGCCCCAGGGGAGTGCCTTCCACTTAAATTATTAATGAGCAGCGAGGCGAATGCTGATTCGAAGCCTGCACATGTGGGATTGTTATTTCGACATCCATGGCTACGAACACACCCAAAAAAGTTTTCGAGTGGGTCTTGATTTAAGTGTCGTAGCCATATGGATTTTATGTTATATGTTTGAAATAATTTATTTTTTAAATGTTCTAAATTTTCTAAAGTTTTTATCCAATTAGTAATGGAAGGCACTGTCCCTGTTTTTTGCGTGTGTCGACAAAACTCATCGTTTTTAATACTGCTTTTGCCTCATTCCACACCTCTTGATGAGGAGAATTTGGTGTAAGAGGCCCAAGTAATTTTTTTCCAGGTTTTCTTTTATAATTATAAAAACTTCCATTTACGGAGTCAAATAGGTTGTCAAAAAATATTAAGACTCTGGCAGTTTCCTTTGCATTTTCTTCTAATATTCCTTTTCCTGAAACATAACAAAAATAATTTATTTAGAACAAGTTTTCATTCAAACTATTTACTTTTATATTATGTGACACTGATGCGGCTATGTAGTCATCACATGACAAGTGTTGATGCAGTTTGTGTACTCTATAATAATAAAAACTAATAAGTGCGAGTCAGACTCGCACATAAAGGGTTCCGTACCAACATACCATTGAAACTTTATTTTATTATTTGTTCTATTTGCAGCCATAGTATGTGTATTACTAAAGCAACTCTATGCAAAGTCAAAAAAAACAAGTGTCTACCTATTACAGTTCAAAAGATACAGCCCGTTGACAGACAGGCAGACGGACGGATAGCGGAAGCTTTGTAATTGGTTTCCGTTGGGCACCCTTTGGGTACAGAAAAATGCCTTACTATATTATATTATTATATTTATATTCACTTCCGAATCTAATAAATCATGAATACATTAGAAATCACTGACAACTCCTAGTTGTTTTACTCAAAGAGATTGACAGTTTTCTCAGATACCATGCTGTCATACATAATGGCCATATTAATCTATCTCTATCTATCTATCCACAAATCTGTAGTCTTTCAGTGTATTATAGTGGATTAGCATATTATTATGGATTATGGATGATGTTAGGCCTTGAAGAAAATGGCTGAAAAAAGATTGCACGTAGCGGAGATGAGAATGTTGAGATGGATGTGTGAAGTTACCATAATAGATAAGGTGAGAAATGAATATATTACAGGAAGTTTGAAAGTGGCGTCAGTGACAGAAAAGTTGAAAGGGAATCGTTTGTCTTGGTATGGGCATGTGAAGAGAAGAGATGAAATGCATGTGACCAAAAGAACTATGAATATTAATTTAGATGGATGGAGAGGGAGAGGAAGGTCAAAGAAAAGATGGATGGATTGTGTGAAGATTGATATGAATGAAAATGTAGTCAGTGAAACCAAGCCACCGCGAGACCACTTTTTAAAGCGCAAAAAATATTAACTGTTCCCGCTATGGTGATATTACATGCGGCGGTATACGTAAGGCAACACCTAAACGAATACAATAAACGCGGAGATAGACGTGACTACTATACTCGTAGTAGAAACAAATTAGCTGGATACCCACACACCCTATCGAAATCTGGAAGGTTAATTCATGTTATTGGTCCATCGGTATACAATCGACTACCCGATGATATTTTAAGCGCAAAGTCTGACAATACTTTCAAAGCAAAACTTAAAGGCTGGCTAATTGACCAGGTATTATATGACCTAAAGGAATGGTTGTAGGTAATTTGACATAACTATTATTTATTTGTTTCGATCATTTTGTGTTTTCTCAATTATTTTCTTTTGCTTTTTGTTCAAAACATGGCATGTTATTTTTAATAATTATTAATTAATAATCATAAACATGACGTTGGACAGGACGGAATGGAAGAGGAAAACGTGTTGCGCCGACCCCAAGTAACATGGGATAAGGGCAGGAAGAAGAAGAAGAGCATATTATTATGGTTTTTAAGTTTATATATGTACAAAACAAAATTACTCACTTGCTAAATATCCCATAAATACTGCGGTTGAGTGGCTGAGTACTTGAGCAGCACATTTTACTTTCATTTTTTTTATTTTTTTTTGGTTTATGTGACTTTCTGTCAATTTAGGCAGCATTCGAAGACCATCAAACCCTGGGTCTTCTTTAAGCAGCATTTCTAGATGCTCCCATTTAGCAATATTTATTTCATTATTGATGGCACATTTTAAATTTTTTGTAATTAAATTATTGCGGATGCCTTTGAGTAGGTGAGGTGGATCATATAATGGTATTATTTCCTCCTCATCAATTTCAAAGACATTCCTTTTAAATTCCTCATTACGTCGTAGATAGTCTGCCTTAGTACTCTGTATTAATTTGTTGATTGCACTTACATTAGTTGAGCCTTGATCACATATGGTAGTCAATACTTTAAAGCCAATTGAATGTAGCTTCTGTATAATTTCTTTGATCTGTTGTGCCAGTTCATTTGCCGGTGTGGTTCCAAAACAAAAGGAATAGGCTATAGGTTGTTTATAATTGTATTGGATTCCCCTAATCATGAAGACTAGTGCATGGTCTGCAATTTTCTTTGCAATGCATTTTCCATTATCAACAAAGCCTGTGATCATGTCTGTCCTTCCTTTATAGTCAAAATGTGGTGCCAGAGCAATTTCATCAAATAATAATGAGCAGAGTCTTTGATTGGTTGTCATTTTTGAGACCCTTTTTCTCAATTCATTAAATAAGTTTTCATTGATACCAGGTTTTAAACTGGCCCTCACTATCATTCTATTCAATGATAAAGGAGTTGGTAGCACAAACACATTTCTGAGCCACTTGTAGGCTCTTGGTCCTTGCTTATATAGCGCCAGTGCCATTATTTTTTCTTTATTTGTGTATCTTCGGCCTGATTTATTTTTACCTCCTTCTCTGAATTGAAGAAGAGTAAATATTGTAGCCATTGTAGAGAAATTTTTAAGAACTTTTTGGAAGCTTGTGTTCTCTGACAGATTTAATGCCTTTTTTAATTTCATAGCATATGTCGCTTTAGTCTTCTTTAGACTTTGTATCTGGCGTACAAGAGCACTTGCCTCAGTAGAGTAGATTTTTGATAAGGGTTTGCCCTTTTTTCCTGAAAATAATTTTAATAATTTTATATTAACTATTACTAACTAGAGCTATTTGAATTAGCTGTTAAGTAGTGTAGTTCCCAGATTTCTCACATCATTATCCTACAGGCGCAAAGGCAAAAAAAGTAAAAAAAAAAAAAAAATTGTTAGAAGCGACCCTATAATAATAATAATAATAACGAATGGGTCATGCCGGTTCTCAGACGGAACTTGACACCCTGGATAGGAGGGTCCGGGTGTTGCCTCGACCAACACCTAAGGAGGCTCTCGTTAGGCAACTGGATCAAGGGCTTGATACAGAAAGCGGTACTCCTGGACACGGCTCGTACAGTCAGGAGATTCCTCTCTCAGGAGCCCGGACCACCGGTAGCTTGGAC
Organism: Charanyca ferruginea; assembly: GCA_947361185.1. Taxonomy (NCBI): domain Eukaryota; kingdom Metazoa; phylum Arthropoda; class Insecta; order Lepidoptera; family Noctuidae; genus Charanyca; species Charanyca ferruginea. Next base: position 44,164,197 of record OX376056.1, on the reverse strand, counting down.
CCTGTTCCCGATACCGGTGGGCTACTATTTTTATATTTTTAAATGTTTTTATTTATTTTTTTACTAATATTTAAAAATATAATGAAATATGTAATTCAAATGAAAAAATGAAATAACAATAATATGTGGGGACATTTTCACACACGGCCATCCGACCCCAAACTAGGGAGACCCTGTACTATGGGTGTCAGATAGCTGATATACATGACATACACAAATATACATAAAACAGTAATTTAAGGAAATTAAATGAAGAATATAATAAAAGAAATGACATTAACAGTCCAGGAAAAAGTAAAGCTAAGACATTATTAATGACGCCTAAAAAAAATACGAAGACTAAACATACACAACCTATTTCAAAACACCTCTTATCGCCTACGAACACAACTACAAGCATCAACAGCAGCAACCTAAGCTCATCTAACTCAACTTCACACATAGGAGCCACAACAACTGTGGAACAACCTTCCACAAAACACAAAATATGCCTAATAAGTAACATCGAACAGATTGTGTACAATTGCCGAAAGAACAAATTTACAAAACTATGAAATTTGTCACTATCGAAAACCTACGTGCGGGTTGCGGCAAATTCTTCACAAAATTGAGGGAAAAGTGCAAAACTTTACGCTCTCTGACTTTTGTGTTATTTACATAGGCGAGGAAGACTTTCGGAAAACACAGAACTATTTAGAATTAGTCATGTTTGTAAGAGAAAAGTTAATAAAGTTGAGCCATACTAATTTTATAATTTGTTTGCCAACGTTTAAATATATGATAAATGCTAACGTAATGTTTAACAGCCGTGTAGAAACATTCAATAACCTTATTTACTTGGACATAGACACATGTAACTATGCGTATTTACTTGACTCAAATTTTAATCTATCTTATGACTATGGTACTTACAGCAAACGCTATGGAACCTTAAATAACAGTGGCTTAAATATAGTTATATCAGACTTACAAGACCTGATTCTTAGCATATGCAACCTGAATGCTACGCACTCGAAAGTGGATTGCCACCCACAAAATCATAGTCAACACGAATTATCTAACGGTTCACAGCAGTCTAATTCTCAGTTTTTTCGTCAACTATCTTAACATCTTGCATCAAAACATAGCAGGTTTGATTAATAAATCCGATTCATTGACTGTAAAATTAGTAGAATTAATCAATAATGGGACGAGTATAGATGTTCTTTGTGTAACAGAACATTTCATACAAACAGGCTGTGAGGATCTCTTGCATATTCCAAACTTTTGTCCAGCTGCTTTTTTCTTAAGAAATACAAATAGAGGAGGAACAGGTATTTTCGTAAGAGTAGGTTTGCAGTTTAGAGAATTATCGGATATAGCAAAGCAATCAGTTTCGGGCATCTTTGAATGTTGCGCTGTAGAAATAATAGCTTATAATATTATTATTGTTTGTATTTATAGAATCCCAAAATATAATTACTTAGTATTTTATGATAAATTAGATTACGTGTTAAATAAAGTTTGTCTTTCTTCAAAAAAGAAGGTCGTCTTGTGTGGAGATTTTAACATCAATGTTTTGAAAAGAAACAAAACTACATTAGACCTTGAATATTTTCTTATGAAATACAATCTTAAACTAGCGCTCTATACTCCCACTAGGTTAAAAAGTCAATCCTGTATAGACAACTTTGCTCACAATTATCGGAAAGAATGTAAAGCTGAAGTTGTAGATTTGGTCCTTTCTGATCATACATGTCAAATACTTAAAGTACCTATAAACAAAACTTGCAAACTAAAATATTGGAAGACAAAAAAACAGGACATATGCATGGAAAATTTAACTACTTTCAAAAAACATCTCAGTTCTCTATCATTTATGCTGGTTCATAATTCTAAGGACGCGAACGAAGCTTTCGACCTTTTCATGGATGATTTCATCCTCATATATCGATTATGTTTCCCTGAAAAAATTATAACCATTCCAACTAGTAAGAAATCGAAATGGATATCTAACGGTATAAAAATATGTAGTAAAAAACAAAGGCGGTTACTTTGGGAGTATCGATTAAATTCAGACTCGAAAAATAAATTAGTGCTTAAAAACTACACCAAACTTTATAGAAAAATTATAAACTTAACACAAAAAGCACAAAACAATCACTTCATAAATACTGCCCAAAATAAATCAAAAGCTACCTGGCAAGTAATAAATAAATCCAATTATAGTTTGCCGCTAGAGCCTATAGTGTGCGTTAATAAAGATAATTTGACACTTACAGACCCCATGGACATTGCAAACGAGTTTAACGATTACTTTATTGATACAATTGAGAATAATATTAAATCTGACATCACATCAAATAATACACATTTAATTAATAAATCATTAAATTCCATATTCATGCAACCCGTAACAGCTGATGACATATTAAAAATAATTTGCAACCTTAAAAACACAAATACTGTTGGATACGATGGAGTTTCCACAAAAGTATTAAAATTTACCAAAGAGCTGATAGCACCGCCATTAGCCCATATAATTAACCTGTGCATAGCTGATGGCATATTTCCGGAAAAGCTCAAAAAAGTTATTATTAACAAAAAAGGTGACAAAACGGATTTAAAAAATTACAGACCTATTGCAAAAATTCCAATTATTTCAAAAATTATTGAGAAAGTTATCTATAACTCTTTATATACCTATTTCGAAAAGTACAAACTATTTTGCAAAGAACAAAAGGGTTTCCGTAAGAACACTACGATTAATATGGCACTATTTGACCTGTTAGCTAATGTCATGTCATCTGTGGATGGGAGAAATCCAGTCTGTGCCATTTACACTGACATGACTAAGGCTTTTGACTATGTGGACCATGAAATATTGTTGCACAAATTACATAGCTACGGTATAAGAGGGAACATCTTAAAGTTAATCGAATCATACCTAAGTAATAGGATTCAATGCACGGAAGTTACTAGGATATGTCCAAAAACCAAATTAGAAACCAAATATGTATCAAAACCCAGACGCGTAAAATATGGCGTCCCACAGGGTGGCGTATTGGGTCCACCATTTTTCCTGATTTACATTAATGATCTCCCGAAAGCAACCACCAACCAAATGGTTCTGTTTGCAGATGATAGTACAGCTATAGTGAAATGTACTGATCCAAATAATTATAAGAATGACATCAATACTTGTTTATGTGACATCATACATTGGTTAACTAATAATAACTTAGTTATAAACCTAACTAAAACAAAAGTCATGCACTTCTATCAACGATGCAAAAACCCAAATGTTAACATTTCTTACAATGGCTGTGATATTGAAGAAGTTAGTAAAGCTAAGTTCTTAGGCATAATAATTGACAACCAACTTACATGGAAGCCTCATGTTGAAGAATTGTGTAAAAAGCTTAGCAAATCCGCATATGCCCTATTTCAACTCTCAAAGAAAGTTAACAGTCAGGCTCTTTTAACGGCTTACCATGGACTGGTTGCCTCTGTATTGAGGTATGGCATTATTTTCTGGGGGCAGTCTACGGACAGGGAGCTGGTATTTAGATTGCAGAAGCGATGCATCAGGTCCATGTGTGGCCTTAAGACAACTGATAGCTGTGTTCCATATTTTAAATCATTGAAAATTTTAACTTTACCTTGTTTATATATATTGGAAACGGCTTTATTTGTGAAATGTAATCCACATCTATTTAAAAAATTATCAGAGGTCAGGAAAAATCCTTTACGAAGTCAATACGTCAATAAGCTATGTCAAGTAAATTGTAAAACTGCGCTAATGCAAAAAAGCTTTTTTGGTATGGCTCCTCGCATTTACAATAGAGTACCTAATGCTGTAAAAAATATGACTGTATTCAAATTTAAGAAGGCGCTAAATGACATTTTGATAATGAAAAGCTATTACTTAATTGACGATTTTCTTAATGACGATTCACTAACTGTTTAATAACAATAATATTCACTACCTATACATATACACTTACTGTTACCCTATACACCTACTGTTATTGACTGATTTATGACATATTGTTAATCTAGTTGGCATAATTTTAATCTTTTGGACTGTTTTGATAGTGTTTAATTATTTTTATTTATTTTTTACTACTCTGACCAGGTTGACATGCTTAATTTTATTGCAATTCCAATGATATGCCTCTTTTTCTTAAAATATAATTGTAAACCTTACCATTTGCATGCCCATGTGACGGTAAAATATGGAGAACCTATAATATAAAAGAACATCTACTCATATGTACCCATGTTTGCAAAGAAATAAATGATTTGATGATTTGATGATTAAAAAATACCTTCTTTTTTTTTTGTAAATACATACATATATAGATAAACAACACCCAGACACAAGGCAAACACAAGTGCTCATCACACAAATGTTTACCCTGGGCGGGAATCGAACCCGCAACACGCTGCGCAGCAGTCGATCGCTCAGCCACTGCGCCAACCGTATCAATATAATAAGTGTGGAATATATGGTGAATAAACAAACATGTCTAAATTAATAACCAAACAAGATTTATTTACCTTTTGATACTTTTATTTTTGATGAAGAATCCTGAGCCACCATAATTTGCACATCATCATTGTTCTTCAAAACTTCAGGAATGACGTCTGTAAAACAAAAGTAATTGATCAACTAGATCAAACTACATAGTACAGTTTTGACTTTGGGACACCATATTCTTTAACCCTTTCACATCTATGGGAAAAATATTTCCCTATTTTAAAATTAGTAATTCTCGAATTTAGTAAAACCTTAACTGCATTTTTTTATTCAGAATGTCAAAATAGAACGTATGCCGAACGCAATAATAATTACGTAAACGGGAGTTTACAAAAAAAAAAACACTGTCAAATTAATTGGCGCCAATGATAAAACATTTGCGGACTGTACTCTATTAATTGTTTATTTTTTTTGTGTCTTGTAATAATACACTCGGCGTCACAAAAATCGCACCTTTTCGAAAATAAGTTTAAAACATGTCCCGCCAGTAACGAATACATTAAACCCAATTAATATTGGTATCAATTAAAAGTATGTTTAACGACCTTTAAATTAACAACAGTTAGAATTCCTAAACACAACAGATCTCATTAGCACGTAACGTTAAAAAAAATGTTGTCAAAATACGCATTACAACGGCCACTAATTGCACCTCCCTACAAGGGTATAAAACGGGCGACCCGGGTTAAATGTGGGCATTCCGTACACCAGGAGCTGCCACGCCTTCAACTCAACAGCATGTACGCGCTGGGTGTTCAGGTGCACGTCGCCGGCGACCACCTGTGCGTGTACGCTGCGTACAAACCACCTGGCACCGTACTCGACACAGCGGACATCCACGCGATTCTCCAAGCGTCGCCACACCCTACTATCATCGCCGGCGACCTTAATTGCAAACACCCAGCCTGGAACTCAGGTACCACGAACGTGGCAGGTAGACGACTCTTCGCCGACGCTGAGGCCAGAGGATACGACGTGTCCGGCCCCGAGGCGCCCACCCACTACCCCGACTGTAACACACTCACACCCGACGTACTGGACATCGTCGTACACAGCGGCCTAACATGCCAGATCGCGCAGGACGTACTGGACGATGAACTACGGTCTGACCACCAGCCCGTACTAGTCGTCCTCCAGCAGGAGCTAACACGCGTTGCCCATCCAGCGCCACGTCGCCACACGGACTGGACAGCCTTCGCGGCAGAACTGGAGACCACCACCCCCACTCGGCCTGTCACCAACGTCACGGACGTGAATGAGCTGGCGGACGAGCTCACCGCTTGCATGCAACGCGCCTTGGAAGCGGCGACATGCACTACCCCCGCGTCACAGGGGCGTTTTTCTACCCTCCCCGCACACATCGCAACAATGATCGCCGACAAGAGGCGCCTTCGCAAGCGGTGGCAACAAACAAGATGCCCTACACTCAAGACCCAGCTCAACCATCTCACGGACAAGGTGAAGGCCGAGCTACTGGCGCACTCCACCGAGAGGTGGGAGGACTACATACACTCTGCGGACAGCGACTGGACGTCGGTACACCGCCTATGCCGACGCTTCAAGAATACCCCACCTCCGGTGCGCCCGCTACTCAACAGCGACGGGGCGCTACGTTATACAGCGGCAGACCGGGCCGAGATCTTCGCGTCCCACCTGGAGCGTCAGTTCACCCCGAACCCGACCACAGCCCAGGAACACGTCACAGCAGTCGAGCAACACCTTGGAGAGTACTTCAACACGCCGGTAGCCTCCGATGAAGAACCTATATTTTTCTCCCCGGGCCAAGTACTCAGGGCCATAAAGCGCACGAAGCCTAGGAAGGCGCCCGGTGCGGACGGCATCACGAACACCGCACTCCGACACCTGCCACCCAGAACGGTGGCGGCACTAGCACGCCTTTTTACGGGTATAGTCCGCACCGGCACCTTCCCCACACAATGGAAGGAAGGGAAGGTGATTATGCTGCCCAAGCCCGGGAAGGACATACTGAAACCTGAGAGCTACCGGCCGATCACTCTCCTGCCCACAACCTCCAAGGTGTTCGAAGCGCTCCTGCTGCGACACCTCTCACCGCACCTCACACCAAGACCGGAACAATTCGGGTTTCGGAGTGAGCATAGCACGACGCTCCAGCTGTCGAGGGTACTTCACCTGCTGACGGCGGCCGTGAACAAGAGAGAATACGCCGCCGTCGTACTCCTCGACATGGAAAAGGCCTTCGACAGGGTATGGCACTCCGGTCTGCTATACAAGCTCACCCTCACCTCAGCGCCCCGCCGCTTGATACAGGTGGTCTCCTCCTTTCTCCAGGACAGGACATTCAAGGTTTCGGTGGAGAACCAACTCTCCAGCGCGCGCCCTATCGCCGCCGGAGTACCCCAGGGAAGCTGCGTCTCGCCTGTGTTGTACTCTGTTTACACCGACGACATTCCCGCCACGCACACCTCCACGCTCGCGCTGTACGCGGATGACGCCGCGTACATTACTACATCCCTCTCGGCCGACCACGCGGCCATCAAGATGCAGCGCGTGCTAGACGATCTTCCCGACTGGCTAAGTAAGTGGAGACTGTCGGTGAACGTGGGTAAGACACAGGCGATGATTGTGACGGCCCGCGGCCGCCTTCACCCACCGAACCTTGCGCTCATGGGGACCGACATCACGTGGAAGAGGTCGGCCAAATACCTTGGCGTCACGCTGGATAGTCGGCTCTCCATGAGCCAGCACGTCAGCGAAACCGTCGCGCGGGTCAAGACGACCCGCCATCTGCTCCGGCCGGTGCTCTCGTCGCGCCTTCCGCTACGAGTCAAGCTGGGGGTGTACAAGGCGTACATCCGTCCCCAGCTCACCTACGCCGCCCCGGCCTGGCTCGCCCTCACGGCCGAGACACACAGGAAGAAGCTCCAGACGCAGCAAAACACCGTGCTGCGTCAAATCGTAAAGGCTCCTCGGTTCGTGAGGAATGACGTCATCAGTAGAGACTTGCGTGTCGAGAGCATCGAGGAATTCTGTACCAGCATGGGCAAGAGGATGTTCGCGCGTGCCGACGTCTCCGAGCTGCCACACATCCAAAACATAGCGCCATGGCACGCGCGGCCGCCCGACTACAAACGGTTTCCGCGCGACCTAGTCGCTGACGTGCCACCATCAACATCACCACCGGACTTGACGCCTGAGTAAAGCCGCTCACACCTACACGCGGCCTACTCACACACACAGACTCCACACGCACCACTCACGACACCCCGCACCTCCGGCGGGCCAAGGTAATCTGGGCGTCGAGAGTTGCGGATCACTCACTCACTACTACCCATTCGCACAAACACACAGACATACCCATCGAGCGACGCACACACACCCTTCAAATCGCTCGCCACACACAACATCGTCCCGCGCCGTGCAGCGCTATCGGCTCGCTCTGATTACGTTGTACGGCGCGCGGTCAGCATTTACCGCGGGTAAGCGCCAACCAAAGCCGGCGCCCTCGTTGCTTGATCGACCTTCGCTAGGCCTTCCCTAGGTAACTAGGGATCTCACCCGGCGGGGGTCTGGTCGCACGGGCGCCGTGAAACACTTAGGGCGCTCCCGCGGTCACATACCACAAACACTAAACAGCGCAAGGGAATGTGTCCCACGCGCTTAGGTGTTAAAATGATCCCCCCCCCGCTTCCCCCGGGGGGTGGGAAACCAAACGCCCGGCTCCTACTTTTAGGAGCCGCGAACCCGACACCTCGGACAATGGGCTACAACCCCGACACCGACTCCTCGTGCCCTCTATATAGGAGGCGCAGAGATGGCTACACACGAATGTGGGTCATTCGCTATTCAACCTTTGAAGTGAACACACGTGAACAGCTACAGCAAGAAAAATACCCCAGAAGATGGATACCACTGCAGATGAAGCCGCTCAAGTCATTGCACTACTGCAATCAGGGATGCGGCAATGTGATGTTGCTCGGCAACTGAACTTGAGTCGTTTTGCCGTTCGACGAGTGTTCCAACGTTTCCAAGAGACTGGTGGCTATATCCGAAGACGTGGATCTGGAAGACAACGGTGCACATCCGAAAGAGACGATCGCTTCATTGTTTCGACGTCTTTACGTAATCGGTTCTCCAATGCTGTTGAGCTGCAACAACAACTGCGATCAGCTCGCAGAACTTCTGTAAGCGTCTCCACGATTAGAAGAAGAATGCGGGAGAAGAAAATTGCAGCTCATAGGGCTGCTACAGGGCCCAAATTGACTGCACAGCATAGGAGAGACCGGTTGCAATTTGCCCGTGACCATGTGGATTGGACAATAGACCAATGGAGGGCTGTGCTCTTCTCGGATGAGACGAGGGTGTGTCTTTTCTGCAACGACAGGCGTCGAAGAGTGTATAGGAGGCAAGGGGAACGATTCGCACAAGCCTGTATTCAAGAGACAGTGGAATACGGGGGTGGCTCGTGCATGTTCTGGGGCGGCATGTCAATCGACGGTAAAACGAACCTTGTGTGTGTTTCTCGGACTGGAAGTGCTCGCGGGCAAGGGTCGCTGACTGCTGCTCGGTACATAACAGAGATCTTAGAGGAGCAGGTTGTCCCTTATGCGGGTTTTGTTGGCAGTGGGTTCACGTTAATGCACGATAACGCCCGTTGTCACACCGCTTTAATTGTAAGAGACTACCTGCAAGAAGTTGGCATCCCTGTTATGCGCTGGCCGGCGCGAAGTCCAGACCTGAACCCTATTGAGCACCTTTGGGATGAACTGAAACGGCGAGTACGGGCACGAAATCCTGCCCCTACCACTCTCCAAGACCTTCAAGATGCCGTCGTTGCAGAATGGGACAACATTCCACAAGAGACTGTTGTCACATTAATAAGGTCCATGAGAGAACGCATGGAAGCAGTCATCAGGGCTAGGGGGGGTAACACTAGGTTTTAAGTTAGTTTTAAGGACTTTGTTGTAATTTTTGCTGATAAAATAAAATTTAACTTTTTAATCATTTGCATTAGCTTGCTTTTTTATTCCCTGGTAAACAAAAAACCAAATCCATTGATTTATTCTGAAATTTAAATAAATTGCCTTTCCAATTATACCGTATAGTCATATGTATACCATTGATTAATAGGGTTAAAATGACTTTGAAGGGAATTCTTAAAGAGGTGCGATTTTTGTGACGCCGAGTGTATATTATGCTGTGTTTTCTCACATGTTTTATGTCATTCGGTAAGTATATTTTTGTGCAACATTGACGTATATTTGAATAAATAAAAACAAATGTCGGAAAATCACAAATCATTGTTTGGGAAAAATAATTCCCTGTGGTACTTATAAGAAGTTTTTTTTTCACTGTTAGCAAAGAAAGTAGTACATATTATCGATGCTATTAGTACTTTGTTTTTTATGATAATAATTTTTACATGTACTTGTATGCTTCTATTTTATTCACAGAAATTGCTAGAAGAGGGTGCAGAGTTCCACATATGAGATGATGACATAAATATTACCGATACTCATGCATGCAACAGTGATAGAGAAGACAAGCTTGAATTGGATGTATGAAGGAGATCAACAGTTATCGTTCAAGATGTTGAAGATGGGACCGTAGTAGCCGAAATACAAAATAAGTCTAATAAGTTTGACGACACGGTTGGCGCAGTGGCTGAGCGATCGACTGCTGCGCAGCGTGTTGCGGGTTCGATTCCCGCCCAGGGTAAATATTTGTGTGATGAGCACTTGTGTTTGCCTTGTGTCTGGGTGTTGTTTATCTATATATGTATGTATTTAAAATATATTTTATGTATATCAGCTGTCTGACACCCATAGTACAGGGTCTTCCTAGTTTGGGGTCAGATGGCCGTGTGTGAAATGTCCCCACATATTATTATTATTATTTATTATTATTAGTCTCACTATGATTTCTGTTACCTTTATAGTCCATTGGGAAAAATATTTCCCATAAAATTCCAAAAAAATGACATTATGTTTTGTACTTTTTTCACGAATTTTATTTGTTTTACGTCTAAATAACCTAAAATACACAGTAACATACTAATTAGCAACCTAAATGGTCGTGTAAGGGCTAAAATAGCTGCATGTTATGCTATTGTAACAAACAAAATCATGTGTTCCACATACCCATAGAAGTGGAGGGAGTCCGTTGTATTTCTACATTCTGCTGTAATTCAATGGTGACATTCTTCCAGGGCTCCCTCCCCTCAGCAACAGACTCTAAAAAATAGTGTATTATACAAATGAATACATACTCAAAATAGTACAGTTGATTATGTTCTTCAAAATAGCTGTCATTTTATCATACTATTGTTAGGAACAAAAAGTGTTGTGTTCAACATACCCATAGAAGTGGAGGGAGTTGGATGTTTTTCTACATTTGGCCGTGGTTCATTAGTGACATTCTTCAACGGCACCCTTTTCTTAGCAACAGAACCTATGAAAAAGATTTTATTGTGAAAATTAGTGAATCACATCTTACGTAGTTGTCCTGAAACTATGAAAAGATAGGTAGGTTCTTACCTGCCATATGCAGCGTTGGTTTACTTTGCTGGATATGTACTGTGGTAAAAAATGATATTGGCAAATTCTGCGATTTTTAAATATCACATCATTTTTCAATGATAGTATATCACCCCCAATTGCATACAGCCAAGTGCGGAATCTCTCTGGTTCCTTGCATGGATTCGGAAATTTATGCAAAGAAAATTCCGGTCCTGTCAAAACAAAAGATACATGAATGTTATTTAGTGTAATATAATTTTGATATATAGGGTAGGATATGTAGATAGCTATCTATAGACTATTCAAACAATTTACGCAGGTTACTCGAACATGATTCCCTAGTATAATATAGCTGTATTGTATAGTAACCCATAATAAAAATTTTAAACAGGTAAATTACTAACAAAACACTTCTAAAAAACAAAAGAACACAACCCTTACAATACTTTTAGATATGAATTAAGAAAAATTGGTGAAGTGGAAGTAGGAGAATGGTTCTCTTACCACTCTACCATTTTTAATTATATGTATATGTATATATATTATATTTTATTTCTATTATTTGTATAATCTGTGAAAATTTCATAAGACTACGCACTGACCAAAACTTCAAGTGTCTAACTATTACGGTTCAAAACATACAGCCTGTTGACAGAGCAGACGGACGGACGGTCAGCGGAGGCTAAGTACTAGGCTCCCGTTTGACACCCTTCGGGTACGAAACCTTAAAAACCACTTACAAAACATATAACCCTGGCCAAAGGAATCATCCATGATTAGTGACTTTATCCACCAGAGTAAATTGATGAATGATACTTACGCGATTTATCGCAATTAGTAACACAACACTTTTTCTCAGACATCTTCACTTTGACGGAATCAACGGTATCCAAATCACAAAACAAACAAAGTCCGGAAGCACGAGCCGAAGTCAAACGTAAAAGTCGAAAGAGAAAAATCCAAAAAGTCAGCCAAGTCAATAAAATACAGAAATCCACGGATATTACTTGTTGTTGCGCTAACGAGAAAAGAAAACGTTATAAAAGTTGTTTTGATTGTTTGAAAGGAGTTGTTTCAAAATGTATGGAGCCTGGGCCCAGTCTTTGTACACCATACTTACAAATTGGAAAACACATTTTAAATAGTTCTCAATCGTCCAATTAATTTAAAATGGCTTTATGAGCAGGTAAAACACAAGAAATTGCACTTGAAATTGCAACACAACCAAAAAAAATAGTCATGGCGGTAAACTGTCATTTTGATTGATTAATGACGTTTGTCATTTATAATTTTGATTTTGTGCGTCGATTTGTGGATAACCAGGTAAACAGATGGGAAAGAAACGGTGTTGAATTAAAAAAACGAATGGAAGGTTGTTAAAAAGAACTCCAAAAACTAGAAACAAAACAAGACGAAAGCACAGAACATACGGACGAAAGTGTCACTGTTGTAACACTGACAGCTGACAGTTCTCTTTCTATGATCAATGGTCGATCTATGGTTTATAGAATAGCTAAATCTGAGTGACGCCATGTTGAAAATCCATAAAAATAATTGTTAAATATCAATTTACTACCACAACAGTATACATTGAAATGAATTATCTGTATTTTTCCCGGATTCTACGGATTTTTCTCTTTTTTTTGAAGTGGTGTACATAGACTGGGCCCAATATGAAACATGTCCTTTGACAGACATAAACAGCTAGGGTTGTCATTCATGAGAATAATTAATCGATTCTTTGCTTACATTAATCGATTAACTGGATGAATCTAGTTTAAATTTTATCTCAGAGTTCAAAAGTATAAACAAATATACATTATTTTAGTACTAAAATATATATTATAATATACAAAGAGAACCCATAGTAACAGTTATTTGCAATCAAAAATATTTATGCAGCGATCCAAAAAAAAGTTCGAATCGATCTAATTATCGATATTTTTTTTATCACAACCAATGATATTATATTAAACAGATATGTTATGAGCGCCCAATTTTGAAGATTCAAAAACGTCCTAATTGGGACGTATTGCCTTTAGTCTGCGTCACGCATGGCGACGAGTGATACGCTTTGTTAAAGCAGCTAAAAAAATAAAAAAATGCTATTTTGTGTATTTAGAAAGTGTACCAATTATGATACAAAATTTAATAAAACACAAGGGATCTCATACCACATGTAACTACGCAATATACATCGATTTATTCATATATTTCAATAATTTTCCTAATATTCTTATATTTGGAGGTTAGAAAAAAGAAAGAAACGGAAATACATTTTTTGACGTGAGTAAGACAAGGACGCGTTCACTCCGGACATAGAATAAAAGTACAGATGCGATATCGTAGGCAGTAAAGTCATTGTTTACCCACAGTTCTGTTTACCTTTTTTCTAAGCTTGTAATATTTAATCATTTTGTTTCATTTAATCATTTATATACTTAATTAGAAATTAAACAATGTGACAACAGATATTTACTATCCTTTCTTCGTTAAGGTTATCCAATGAGATCTGGCTTCAAGAATGAATAGGGTATTACACCCATTTTTGAAAAGTATCTCAATGAAATTCTGTAGTGCTAATATGCCACCAAAAAAAACACAAAATTTTTATTCAATCGATAAGTGCCCTAAAAATGCATCTAAATTTTAAATTTTCAAATTTCGCGCGTAGTTTGACGAAAACGCCTCTTACTGAACGCCATATTGCTCAGCGTAAATGACGTCAGTTCGTTTAGTATCAAATGAGCTCATATTAAATATGATAATTGTATATCATTTAAAAATAATTAAAAGCATATTTTGTAATAGGTGTAATAATGAAAAAAATACGTTGGTTACGAAAATAATAAAGGTAAAAAGCCTATATTACGCCAATCGGTTGACTGACAGTTGTCAATTTTTTGTTTACACAGCCGTATGGCGTAATAACATGGCCGCTACTATTTCACGGTGTTTTATAACAGATTAAAAATACTGAAAACTTTGAATTGAATTTAAAAAATTGTTTTGTTATTTTATGAACTAAAACTTGCCTTTTCCGACTGCTTTATGCCTAAACTGTTTCAATAACATATTTATAGATTTTTTCTCGTATAGAGTAAAATACCCTATTGCATTTGTTCGTAAACAAAGAAATGAATTTTATTACAAAATCAATATTTTCTACTCTATATATTATTATAAATATTCTATTATACCTTTAGTCCTGTTAATTAGTTGTTATAGGTACAAACCGCGTGTATAAAATGTACTCGCGGTTTGTACCATCTGTCTCGTTAAATTTGTTAGTCTATGATGCCAAGACGCGGTGATTGGTGGCCAGGATAATGTCTGTTTACATTCACGCGCAATTGACAACACTAACTGTCTCTTTTTTTCTTGTTGGTTTTTTCAAGTCATCCCTTTTCAACATTTTGACTTGTAGTGAATTGTAAAATGAATGAAAAGTGTGTATGTGTGCTGCCGCTGCTGCGCGGAACACTTTTTTCGGTGGTTTTGTGAGTGTATAACATATCTGTTTATTAGAATATCATTGATCACAACCCTCATCCTTTTAGCTCAGAGGATGAAACTTGCCAGCGCTCAAAAATGTGATGATACCAGTGTAAACACAAAAAAATATTTTAAATTTATTTAAGTGCCATCTAGCGGGTAGTGACGAGATAACACCGCTGTACCGTAAGGTTTACTTTGGATTAAAAAAATGTTCTAAGCTTAACCACCGTGACCGCTCCCGCCGCCGCCCGCCGCCTGCGCCTCGCGGTCGGCTCGCAAGCCCACCCGCTACGCGAACACTATGTCGCGTTCCTCGAGAGTCACGCCAAGTTTAGCCGCCACCAGCCCGACAGTGTGCATCACGTTCTCACCAGGGACTTCCGGGATGTTCGCTACCTCGAGGTCGGAGCTAAGCAGTTCCTGGTCGCGGTCGTTGATCTCGTGCTGCAACTGGGTGACCAGGTGTTCCAGCTGGTTTAACTTGATGTCAGGCTGCGCAGCACCCTGCCTACACTCTAGCGCCTCGATTCTAGCCTCGAGGGCGTCCACGCGCTCGGTACAGGCCCCCAGCGATGAGTGCAGACCGGCCATCTCGCGACGAAATTCCCTCATCTCGTCCCTGACCTCCCGCAACTCAGACCTGAAGAGCCTGATTTCCTCCCGAAGAGTCAGCTGTGCTTCAGGCGAGGGCTCACTATCAGTGCCTTGTTCACTCCCGGTTCTCGACGACATCTTGCTCGCCACAACAAGGGGCTCGGCCACTGTGCCCTGTGCAGAAACCGGCGCTACAGGTGGATTAATGACGGCGCCCTGTGAAGACCCATCCACCGGGGGAACCGCTATTACCGTGACTTGTGAGGGATCACTACCCAAGCACTGTGTGGCACTGTTATCCCCCCTTGGCAGTATTTTCTTGCAGTCGGGGCACAGCCAGTTATGACTTATCGCAGTACTCTCTGATACCATCAAACATGCCAGGTGGTATCTATTATGGCAGGCGTAGTTACCACAAGTGGCGCCCCCTTTTGAAGGCAGGAACTTGCCGCATGCTGCGCACTTCACCATCGTGGCTATCGTAGTACGGCTGGTTTACAATAGATGGCGCAACCTCCCCAACAGTGTTGCCGTTTTAGCCACTTTGTGGCTAGATCTAGCGGATTTTCAACGGTTTTAGCCAAAAAGAAAACCATTTTAGCCACCAAAATAAATCTAGCTACTTCTGGCTGATTTTTAGATTGTTAAACCTACTGTTATTACTATTAGAAGTCTGCCGACTAATATCACCATACAGTATCAATCTACCACCAAACTAAAATAGTTAATTGCAGGCAACACCACCAATTAGTAGTAGTAGCACAGTAAAGATATCTAACAGTATTGTCACTCGTTTAAGGTCACGCGCTTAAGTACCTACGGCTCGTTTTCGTTCGAACGTCCAAAATCCAGTCGGGTTGCCACGCGCTCGCTAAGTGTACGTATAGGTACCAAAGATATTTTTTTCCCATACAGTTTAATTAATAGTTCCGTACGATACTGCGACCTTATTATTATACTCTTTGCTGCGACCGCAGCTTTAATAATGGGTAGTCGTGCAAATTGCAGTTTAGACGGCTGTCGAAATAAAACAACCAACAAAAGTTTATCCTTTTTTACATTACCTATGGAGGAGGAAAGGTAAATATTTTGTATTTATTTTTTCTTTGTTGATACTTTTTTTTTATAATTGGGAGTTCTTTGTGTAATGTTAAGAAGAAAGTTTTATAATAGTACGTAATTATAAGTAGGCATGTTTTCCTAAGGAGTACTTGTTAAAGTTATTTGTTAGATTTAGAATATTTGCGACGATTAGATTTAATAATTGAAATTTACGTTTGCGACGATTAGATTTAATAATTGAAATTTACCTGTTCATTGACCATTATATTAAAGTAAGGCATTTGTGATTTTGAATAAATATATATTTTTTTAAATGTAAAAACTGTTTTTTATTCACCTATTCTTTTGTGTAATCATTTCATAATATAGACAGCCCTAGCGTTGCGTAATTTGACGCAGGTGATCGCCCGACACCACGTCAGACAACGTAGTAGATACTCTCGAGCGTATGCGCAAGGTACATTTTAGCGCGCACGACTGGCTGTAATATTTTTGTAGGCGTTAGGTGTCTATCTTTTTCTATGGAGTGAACTATCTGTTCCAAAGGAACTATTAGTTAATCTGTGGTAGTAGTCCGATTATGGCGGGGGATTCCCCAATGAATGTTTATTTTTAACGTAATTCAGATCCGATCGAATGAAAATGTAGGTTTTTACTATTTGTTTTGCATTAAGTCAATACTAATCGTGTCAAAATTTCAAAGGGAGCGGAATATTGTTATTGTTTAGCCGAAGACGCTCGCGAGCTGTTCGTTTTTTATTTAGCGTAAACAAAGTGAATATTTTTGTGAATTATGGACATTCCGATAAAGAAAAAGTGTTATACTCAAAGATATAGGGCTGAATGGGAGAATAACGAAGAATTTAAACAATGGATAAAGCCAATTGCGAACAGTCCAACGAAAGCCTTTTGTACGTATTGTCACGTAGAAATTGCTGCTAAACTTTATGATTTGCGTAAACATAGCGAATCCAAAAAACACAAGGCGAAATGTGAATTAATCACAAAAAATAAACAAATTTCTACGCCTGGTGGTGCAAAGAACAGTCAAAAAGCCGAAGGTCAGCTGGCCTTGTTTATTGCTGAACATAGTTCTATATCGAACATTGACCACCTTACAGACCTTTGTAAAGAAGTTTTTTGTGATTCAAAGTGGGCCAAAGATATAAAAATGCATAGAACTAAATGTACACAAGTTATAAATCAAGTACTTGCACCACATTTTAGGGAAACTCTTCTTCAAGATATTGGCTCTCAGAAATATAGCATTATTTTAGATGAGTCTACGGATGTCAGTGTATCCAAATACCTAGGAATAGTTATACGATATTTTAGCCTGAATATGAATAACATTGTGTCGTCATTTCTATCTCTGGAACCTATTGAAAGAGCTGATGCGAGAGGTATAGTAACAACTTTAATAAAATGTTTGGAGTCACATAATCTTCCAATACAAAACTTGATTGGTATCGGCACTGACAATGCATCAGTAATGACGGGCCGTAATAACAGTGTCATTGAAATTTTAAAGAGGGAGTATAATTTACCAAATTTGATCCTCATTAGATGCATATGCCACTCTTTGCAACTAGCGGTCAGCCATGCCTCTGAAGGCAACCTGCCCCGCAACATGGAATTTTTGATAAGAGAGACGTACAACTGGTTCTCCAATTCTCCAAAACGCCGGGATGAATATAAAGCACTTTTTCAAACAATTAACTGCGGGGACGATCCATTAAAAATATTAAAGGTTTGTGAAACCCGTTGGTTGTCTATTGAGCCTGCTGTAGTCAGAATATTGGCACAATGGGAAGAGCTAAAACTACATTTTGCTTTGGCTAGAGAGTGCTATACAGCGGGACTGCTTTGGGAAATGTACAGTGACGAGGGTAATCGGCTATACCTATGCTTTTTGAAAAGTATTCTACACGACGTTCAAATTGGAATAAAAGTATTTGAAGGCGAAAATATGGATCCTGTCAAACTGTCTGAAACTCTGATGACCTTGTTACGATCCGTCTGCGTCAGAATAATAATGCCACGCGCCGCGACAACAGACAAAGATTTCCTTACAATCCAGAAGATCATCTAGATCCAGTTGCACACTTGGGACATCTCTTCGAATATCATGCTAGTAAAAGTAACTTATCTCCGCAATCAATAGCTAATATCAGGAAACGGTGCATCGACTTCAATGTCAAGTTGGTATACGAAATTCAACATAGAATACCTTCTAATTACGAGATCCTTAAGAAGGTAACACTCTTAAGTCCAGAAAACTCGTTAAAACAGATCAAGGATCCTCATGCACTCGTTGGATTGGCAAGAGAATTTGGTTTTGATGACCAAAAAATAGATAAAATTGTTCAACAGTGGAAAACAATTCATTTCACAGAATGGGACACTTCAGGAGACAGTGTTAAGTTCTGGGCTCAAGTTTTAAAATACAAGAATGCAGCAGGAGTTAATACATTCCAAGAAATATCCGACTTGGCTATTGCTGTATTGTCCCTTCCTCACTCTAACGCGGAAGTGGAAAGGCTCTTTAGCGTGATGAACACTGTAAAAAATAAATTAAGAAACAGACTGTGTGCATTAACACTTAATTCGATAATTATGATTAGAAACCAATTAAAAATATTAAAAAAAGCTTGCCACAATTATGTTTTGCCACCTGAAGTTTTAAACAAAGTCACAAAAACTGTCAAATCGGTAAAACAAACTGAAATACCATCCACATCATCATCCATTGACGAAGAGATTACAGAATCTCCAGATGACATTATGGACTTTGAAATTGATTTTTAATTTTAAACAAAAAAATTGACAATCATTAGGTTGTACTAGCTGTACACTTTATTTTAATCAGTTTTGAATAAATGTTTAATACTATTATTACTATTATAATAAAATTGTTTTTTTTCCCCCTTGCTTAAATTGTATAACCTATCAATAGTAATAGGATAATAGCAGTAGCAGGCCAAAAGTACTTTAGCCACTTCTAGCGGAATTTTGAAAGAGATTTATTTACAAAACTAAAAAAAAACTGGCAACTTTTTTCTTTCATGTAGCCACAAACTAGATTGTCCTAACGGCAACCCAAGGTAACTTCACGGCGGTAGATGTCGCCACTTGCGAAAGTATATTATTGAGCCGACTGACAGATCTACTGTTCAAAGTTCATTGACACCGGTCACTTAAATCACACTTAAGGAGGTACTAGTGGCACATACAATTTTAAGTAACCTCAAGTTGAAGATTAATTATTTGTACTATGTGAGTTATTTATTACAGTATATGTTTTTAAATCACTGGGCTTTTTTTTGTAAACACTCACGCACGTTAAGGACACTTATTAGAATCGGTTTACACGAACTTTGCGCGAAATAGTAAACTGTTTTAATATTCTTGTGATAAAAACACGAACAGCTGATTCGTTCCGTGGACCGACCGTGACGTCACTCCCCCGGCTGATGACGATGGTATATCATTGAAAATTTGACTCTACTGGCCAAAATTCCCATTTTTTTTTATTATTGAATAAATATGCCTTCGGGCTTATGTTTTTTGAGTGTTTAATTTCCTTTTCCATTTATCTTCGTGACACGGTAGCCTACCCGGTAACGCAGGGGAGCAGTCACTCAGATTTTAATTGATCAGGTATCTTTACAATAAAACTATAACCATGCCTAGAAAGAGAGTAGTATATTATTGGGCATTCTGAGCCACTGTCCTCCAGTAGCTCGCCAAGTAAGCCTCGCTACAGAACAGTGGCTCGGATTGCCCAATAATCAACCACTAATCAACTCGACTGTCGTAGTAGTATAATATCAAATGCATTCAACACATTGAGTATTGAAACACAATATGTTATGATTAATTAATAAACTCGCCGCGCGATACGAAGGTGGTCTAGAATGCCCATTCATACACAATCGTTTTATCAAGTTACAATCGTAAATATATGACAGCAAATTAATTAATTGCAGTCCACACACGTAATTTGTTAAATGGATTACTTATTGTGCAAGATTGTCTATATGCATTACAATTCCTCGACTCGACTCGTTCATTTGTTCATTCGTTCGAGTTCTTAGCATTCTGTCCCACAGATCGCTCGGCGAACCGATTTCACTATCGCTTTGAATCTTAGATTTTCAACCTTATCACAATAGTGGATGGTACATGTATGTAGGTTGAATGAAACACTTATGCTAATGAGATTCATTTATTTTTAGTGAGCATAAATTACAATATTATAATTCCGTTGATAAACAATGTATTATTTATCGTAATATGTTGGTGGTTCGGGAAATAAAGCATCAGTCGATATAATAAACTCTTGTAGTTTACGCCATTGTGTAGAATTGACGTCGCGACGCGTCGGTCTGGACCTTAATGCGGACCAACGCCTTTTTCCACAGCTCCAACGAGTCGGTGACGCGCGCGTCCTCAGTTTTGTATACTTTACAGTCGATGTAGTACTCGCCGTTCGTGCTTGTCGTTCGCCGCTCACTGCCGTTGGCCACTCGGTTCACGAAGTATGACGGGAGAGAAGAGGTTTCGCTGTTCGCTGTTGCCCTCCCGTTGTTATGTTTGCGGCTGATGCCAAATATATCGACGTCAGATTTCGATGTTTTACTGAAACAAACAAATTGATCTCTTGTTAATTCGCACCCAAATTTATTTATAGTTTTAACCTGAATGTGCTTTAAAACTAAATATACAAGAATAAGAGACGAGACATACTACACAACGCTACCATGTCCTATGAATAGTAGACAGCGGATATACATTACAATTAAATACTGTTTATTAGTAAAAACATACTACTTTATATACACAGGAACATAAAAAATCATTGCTATTAATTAAATTCATGTACACATATTAATCTCGAACCGGCATTGAACCCGCGACATCAGCATAGCAGTCGCTTGCATCAAGCGACTGTCATATACAATTGATTGACAAAACAATGAAGCAAATAAATCGTAAAGTTTACCTTGGATGCGTAAAATTTTGCTTTGTTGACTTCCGTTTCCTAGGGACTGGTAGAGTTGGTTTGCGGTTAGACTTAGAGTCGTGCTCCATCACATCACTTGATAGGTAGGTTTCGTGCTCAGAGTCTGACCTGAAATAAATACATAAAGTTAAAAAAATGTTTGGTTGACCATGCAGGGTCAGAAATTTGTGGAGAATGCTGGTTTTTATACTTACATTTTCACTTAATTATTTAGGAATACCAAATAATTAGTTTGAAGAGTCAGTCGGCAGGCACAGTGACTATGTCGTTGAGTCGGTTGGCTGATACAGTGGCAGTGAGCAGCTACTGTCTAACTATCACTGATAAGTACTTGGAGTCTTGAAGATTACTACTGGCACGCTCGTCGAGTCGATTGTATAGAGCACACCGATAACACACTGATTATAAGTCAGAAACTTACAATAATATCGCTATATTCAGAATATGTACAACTGACCAAATAACTATGTAAAAAACAACTTTTTTCTTGGTCGTATTATACACATACGAAAAATAATTGGTTAGGTGATATTTGAGGAGCATCGACGTTGATTAGTGTTGATGCAGTAAAAGCGCTCAGGGTTGTCACACCGATTACATTAGTTATCGAACATTTTTAATGTGCTCGAGTGCATAAATGTAAACTCGTGGTAACCTTAGGTAAAATAGCTTGGACAAATAAAAGTGTCAACTTACTGGAAAAATAAGTAGGTTGAGCACACGTGTAATTTTTACGCAATATCATATAAAATTATTTGGTTCCAAACTTGATAGGTATTTCAAAGCATTATTGACTAAGACCTCATGATTACTCGTTGTATATCTCGTTCTTTTATCGAGAATAAAATAAATTGTCTATAAAGATTGGTAATTTTTCACAAATTTCATTGAAATAAAAAAAATACAAAAATATCGACATTCTGACTTCCAAGGTTTCTTAAAAACGAACGTCGATTAGAAAATTATAAAACACAATTATTTGTTGGTAAGATATAAATTCATTATATTTTCTATTATGTTTTATTAGCATTCTGTCTAGTGGTCACCGATTATCATTCTATTTGTTTAATTTCAGAAATATAATGGTAAACTTAATTTTACCAATTGGTGTGATGGTACAATACGAACAGGAAACGAGAGCAAGTCAGACCTAGTCTCGAAAGACTTTTGTCAACGTCGAATCACGAAGTATCTAGGTAAGATATGAAGCCAATACCTATATTTTCTACTTTTATTAGCATTTGTGTCTAGTGGTTACCGATTATCATTATATTGTTTAATTTCAGAAATATAATGGCTAACTTATTTTACCAATTAATGTGATGGTACAATACGAACAGGAAACGAGAGTAAGTCAGACCTAGTCTCGAACGACTTTTGCCAACGTCGACGCGTGAAGTATCAACCCAAAAGCAACGTATCTGTATAAGATCCTTAATATTAGTAGTAAGTACGTATTTACTTGAGTTTTATTGAACGACTTTATTATTGTGAATCAAACGATAACAAATAATAATGCCATACTGTACAGTTTGTAATGTGTCTGTAGATAATCGACGGTGGTCAAGTCATTTACGTACTAATGTACATAAAAACAGTAGTCCTCCAGACCCTTCTGCATGATAACTCGTGTGCAGTAGTTTTTAAGTTTATTGTTTTTAAAATATGTATTAGTTTATAATGATTGTTTTTATGCTTATGTATGTATTGTGTTTTATGGGCCTTAGTTGCCTGAAATAAAGGATTAATAATAATAATAATAATAATAGTGTAAAGGTATACGTTAAAACTCTAATAGATCAGTTACTAATAAAACATACAACTGTTAAGATTAACTTTGAACTTTTTTCGTATTTCCTTTTATTTAAAAATGATCAGCAGGAATTGAAGTCGTTTGCTACCAAAAACTTTGTTATTCACTTTTATTATAACTTTGATTTTATTTATAAATCAGTAGTCGAGATACTGACAAAGAAAATAGAAGAATTTAAGCAACGAGATAGTGGTTGGACATTTTTAAGTAATTCTCATTTAGAAGTTAACATTAATAAACATCAAACTCTCAGCGGGTCTAGATTTATACCTTTGCCTAATGCTATAAAAAACCAAAAAGCATGTTTAAATATTCAAAATAGGGATGAAAATTGTTTTTTATGGTGTGTTGTGGCTGCCTTGTACCCCACAACTCAACATCATAACCGAGTAACGTCTTATCCCCATTTTAAAGATGTTTTAAATATTAGCGATTTAACATTTCCAATCACATTTTCTGATATAGTCGTATTTGAGAAAAATAACCCTGTCTTAAATATTTTTGTTTATGGATTAAAAAATAATAAGACGATTGTTGGACCGTTGTACACAACTACTAATAAGAAATCTAAGAGCATCCATCTCTTATTTTTAGAAAATAATACAAACACTCATTATTGTCTAATTAAAGATTTACCGCGATTAGTTGGAAACCAGATAACCAGACACCACAGTAAATTATATTTTTGCGAGACGTGCTTATTATTTTTTCCTAATTTAAATCAAATTGAAACGCATTCGTGTGGTGGTGTTGTTACAATATTACCTGATGAGGGTTCATTTTTAAAATTCAAAAATTATGAAAGAAAACAAGACGTCCCATTTGTCATATACGCTGATTTCGAAACATTGCTGTATCCGATTTCTTGCAACGAGTCCCGAAACGCCAAGACATCAAACTTGCAGCGCCATGTGCCTGCTGCGTTCGCTTACAATATCGTATCATCTACTAATAATACCAATAATGGGTATAGATGTTATCGAGGTACTGATTGTGTTTCCAAATTCATTCAATTTTTAACTGACGATCTTAAAGCACTACATACCATTTTAACAAAAAACGAACCTATGTTATTTACTACAAATGATTCTTATGATTTCAGACACGCAGTTGTCTGTCATATATGTGAAAATTTGCTCTTAAGCGATCGGGTTAGGGATCACTGTCATATTTCAGGACGTTATCGTGGTGCAGCACATCGACATTGCAACTTACAAAATAAAGTACCTAAATTTGTGCTAATATTTTTTCATAATTTATCTGGTTATGATTGTCATTTATTTATAAAACAATTAGGTCAAATTCCTGGGCAAATTAGAATTATACCAAAGACAAAGGAAAAATACACAACGTTTACAAAGTTTTTTCCTATTGCTAGTAATGAGTATATACAATTAAGATTTTTAGATTCGTTCAACTTTTTAGGCGCAAGTTTAGACAAACTCGCTAAAACTTTACAGTCACCAGATTTCGTTTATCTAAAATCACAATTTCCTGATGAAAGACAATTTAGTTTATTAACAAGGAAAGGCATATATCCTTATGATTACATGTCAGATTGGAAATGTTACGATCAGAAATCGTTACCACCTAAATGTTATTTTCATAATTCTTTAACCAACGAAGATATTAGCGATGACGATTACAATCATGCTCAAACCGTTTGGAATATGTTCAGTATTAACGATTTGGGTGACTATACAGATTTATATTTAAAAACAGATGTGCTTTTATTAACTGATATATTCGAACAATTCCGAAAAACATGTAAACAGCATTATAAACTAGATCCGGCGTTTTACATAACTGCTCCTAGTTTGTCGTTCGACGCAATGTTGCTTAAGACAGGGGTTCAGTTAGAACTCATGTCGGATTTAGCCATGGTTCGAATGATTCAAAGCGGTATACGTGGTGGGTTGTGTATGTGTTCCCATCGATATGCAAAAGCGAATCATAAATATATGCCTGAGTGTAATGCAACAGAACCTCAATCTTTCATAGTATACTTAGACTGTAATAATCTGTATGGGTT
Source organism: Charanyca ferruginea (assembly GCA_947361185.1). Taxonomy (NCBI): domain Eukaryota; kingdom Metazoa; phylum Arthropoda; class Insecta; order Lepidoptera; family Noctuidae; genus Charanyca; species Charanyca ferruginea. The sequence continues at coordinate 44,139,153 of OX376056.1, read as the reverse complement.
TAGCATGTGTTTGTACGTTTGCGTTTATGTGTAGTGTGCGGGACGCAGCGGGAGCTCTTCAATGAAATTGCTTAGTGATGAATTAATTTACATGGGTTTACTTGTATCTTTACTTAGTCGGTAGGTACATAATTATTCAAATAAAAAATAACGTATAAGGACGGCGCTGGCGCACAACCGTCCAGAGACCTTTTTTAACGATAAAGATTATTGGTGGGAGAAGCGGACGTTGTTCATTACGTAGATGTGCAGCGCGGACGAGGTTCGGATTGCTTCCAGAGTTGCCCGTCACGCTGCATAGATGGCGCCAGCAGTCGCTTCTTAACATGCCGGCCGCCTTGGAATAGCCATTCCAACACGAAGAACACTATCATTGTGTAGGTGGCGGGCAGATCTTGGAGAAGGCCCGCCGAATGATTCCAGTGGCTGTACGGATGTCAGCGACGCGTGAAACTCCGTCCTTTCCAGGGAAAGTTTGCAGTACTCGTCCCAATCTCCATTTAAAAGGGGGAAGCCTTTCCTCCTTGATGAGAACGAGGTTGTCTTGAGAAATGTCTTCACTGTCTCCTTTCCACTTCGTACGTTGCTGGAGTTCGGATACGTACTCCTTGGACCAGCGTTGCCAGAAATGTTGCCTCAGCATCTCTACTCGGTCGTAGCGCCCCAGTCTTGTAAGCGTGTTGGTCGTCAAGTCTTCGTAGGCAGGCGCAGTCAGCGGTCGGCCGATCAGGAAATGAGCTGGAGTCAGAGGGAGGTAATCTGTCGGGTCGGAGGAGAGAGGGGACAATGGACGGGAGTTGAGGACGGATTCAATTCGTGTTAACACAGTTTCAAACTCCTCGCGCGTCAGCCGCGCGCCACCCAGCACACGCCGCAGGTGGTACTTGCAGGACTTGACTCCTCCTCCCTTCATGTCATTTGAATTTTCAAAAATTACTGCTAATTCTTTTTCAGCGCCTACAAAATTCTTTCCATTGTCTGAGAAGATTTGATACGGCTTACCGCGACGTGATATAAAGCGTTTTAATGCTAAGATATAATCTTGAGTGGATAGGCTACCAACTAGCTCTAAATGTATGGCTAGAGTGGTAAAACAAATAAACAAACAAATGTATGCCTTTATTAACTTAGCACCTCTGCCTTTGCGGTCCGATATGAGCAATGGCCCCGCGTAGTCAACACCACATTGCATGAATGGAAAACTTGGTTCCAATCTTTCCGATGGTAAATTACCCATAATTGGGGTCAGTGTTCTACCTTTCATGCGTGTACATGTGACGCATTTATGCACCACCTGCTTAGCCTAGTTTCGAGCTCCCAGTACCCACCACCGTTCACGCATGGAATATACTAGATGCTGAGGTCCTGCGTGAAGTAATTTTTTGTGTTCGTATTCGCACAACAACCTAGTAAAGCGATGTTGACCACTTAACAATATTGGGTGCTTCTTATCATAACTAAAGTCAACAGCGTTGTTTAACCTACCGCCTATACGAATGATATTTGATTTATCAAAAAATATATTTAAACCCGCGATTTTATTAAATAATTTATTTTTATGTTTTCTTAACGGTATATTATTTTTAAGGTTGTAGTATTCATCATTAAACGATTGTTGTTGAACTAACTGAGTCAATACAGTAAGTGACTGTTGTAGTTCATTTACTGATAACGAACCGGTTATGCGCCCACTAGGTGTGTGCGCACGTATGTTGTGTATAAATCGCAACATATATGCACAAGCTCGTTGTAAACGGACGAATGATGAAAAGCGCTCAAAATCAATTACTTGAATCAGCCGATTGCAACTTAAGTTTATTGTTTGTGATTTAATTTCCGGTAATTCGTTAGGTATAGATTCTTCGTTATTATTAGAGAGAATAAGTATGCTGGATTCACGTAAGAACGTTGGACCAGTCCACCATATATGATTGTTAGTATATTTTAACGACTCTAAGCTAGTTCCTCTTGTTATGAGGTCAGCAGGGTTCTCGGTACCCTTAACGTGCCGCCAAATAATATCGTCAGTAAGTTCGTTGATTTGTACTACGGTTTTGTACGAAAGTTTTGAGTGTGTTGTGTGTTGCACTATGGTTGAGTCTGTCCAGAAATAAACTTTATCGAAAGTTAGACGTAGGGACGCTTTAATTTTATTATACAACTTTGCACCTACTAGTGCACCGCATAATTCGAGCCTGGGTATGCTTACGGTTTTTATTGGTGCTAATTTGCTTTTTGCGCATAATAAATGCACAGAGATGGGTATGGAATGTTCGCAGCTGTCGTAACAAGATCTAATATATGCGCATGCACCATATGCATGTTGAGATGCATCTGTAAATATGTGTAACTCTTTATACTGCGAGTCTGTTGTTGTTACATAGTGAGGTACTTTGATGTTACGTAAACATTGCAGACTAGACACGAAATCATGCCACTTATTTGCAATGTTAATAGGAACTTCTTCGTCCCAATCAATTTTTTGAAGCCATAAGTTTTGTAACAACGACTTTGCTTTAATAACTGCGGGGGCCAGCAGACCCAACGGATCATACACCTGTGAAATGATGGACAACATTACACGTTTCGTAACTATTGAATCACTTAAAGTGAATTCAGTAGTGAAATGCAATTCATCACTTTCCGTGGACCAGCCTAACCCTAATGTTTTAGATAAATGGTTTTTACCAATATTTAGATCTTTAGTACTGTCAGGGCAGACTTTGTGACTGAATGTCCATTTATGCAACGGAAAACAACCCCTACGCAATACTGCAGCCGTTTTATTGCACAAATCAACGAGTGAGTCGAGGTCATCGTGACCAGTGATCAGATCGTCGACGTAGAAGTCGTCATAAATTGTTCTAGCGACTAACTCATTATCACATTCCCGTGCTAATTGTTGTAAACATCGCATGCTAAGGAAAGGCGCCGATGCAGTGCCATACGTAACGGTCAACAAAGTATATAATTGTAACGGTAAATCAGGATCTGCCCTCCATAAGATTAATTGTAAGTTGTGCTGATTTGAATCAATTAAAATCTGCCTATACATTTTTTCAACTTCAGCACAAGCAACGTACTTGTACTGCCTGAACCTAATTAAAATTGAAAAGATGTCGTTTTGTAATGGCGGACCTATATATTGTATATCATTTAAGGATTTATTAGTGGATGTTTTCGCGCTCGCGTCAAATACAACGCGTAATTTTGTTGTTAGACTATGTTCACGATAAACACCGTGATGAGGTAAAATGTAATGTGGTTTATTTAATAACTCGTTAACATTAGACACCGGGGACATGTGACCAAGTGCCTCATATTCCCGCATAAAATCACAATATAATTGTTTATATTGAGGTGAACGATTTAATTTTCTTTCAAGAGATAAGAAGCGTTTCTTCGCCGTGGTGTATGAGTCACCTAACGTATCGGCTGATTCTTTTAACGGAATGCGTACAGTGAACCTACCGTGTGAATCACGCTGTGTGGTCTCTTCAAACAATGTTTCGCAATAACGATCATCTTTTGATAACGCAAGAGGTAAATCGGTTAGTTCTTCTAATTCCCAAAATTTACGTAATTGAGAGTCAATGTGAACGAGATTACATTGTACTCGATCTATTGTAAACGAATTTTTACTACGAATAGGGCCAGATATATTCCACCCTAATTTCGAGTCATATAACGTAGGACCCGAAGCGAGTTTTATTTTCTTATTATTTAATAAGTCCCAAAATATGTCCGCGCCTAAAAGTATATCTATATCAGACGGGACACTAAACTTGGGATCTGCGAGCGACATATGTTTAGGTATACGTATGCACTCGCAACTAACGTTCAACGAAGGTAACTTTGATGTTATTCGAGGTAAAACTAAGCATTGGATTTCTGTAATAAAATCACTAACTTTAGATTTAATGTTTATCTTACAGGTGTGAGAACTTTTAGAGACGCTTTGTCCTACACCCGAGATGTGAACAGTGGACTGTATAATCGGCAACTTTAAACGATTGCATAACGATTGTGTTATAAGACAATTCTGACTACCATTGTCAAGAAGAGCCTTTATTGAGTGATATGTCCCGTTAACGTCAGGAACATCGATAAGAGCCGTTCGCTAAGACGAGTTGCTGCATCCGTAGAGATTTAATAAACCATGTAGTACGTTTTCTGTTGTACTGCATCATCACACGAATTTTAGATCTTAAATAAAATGTAAAAAAGTATTAGTAGTTCACTTCCCTACCGTGGCTACTGCCGACAGAGGGCGCCATCATCATTCGTTTCAGAGTAATATAATATTCAATTGGTCATTTTGCAATCACTGGGGGTTTTAACTTGTAGGGAGGGTCGGGTTCTTAAATCTCTACGGATGCAGCAACTCGTATAATTATGGTTGAAGTTCACTTTGGTAAGTTCAATTAACCATAAATTATACTTCATTGCTGCATCCTACGAGATTTAATAAACCATGTAGATGTTTAGCGACTAATTGCAGAATGATAAATAAGCAGATTTAAAAAGACACCAACTGGTTGAAAATAATGTTTATTTGAAAATCAACTGGGTTCACATCCCCAAATAAAAATAAACTACTTAAGTATCTATTTTAACATCTTAATCGTACTTTATTTTTACCTACTTCTTAAGTCACCGGTGGTCCGGTGGGTTTTACATTACCTATGTATATTAAGGACAGCGTCAGCGAAAGCTCTGTCATGCTCCGAGTCTATCAAGGGTAAGTTGTAAAACTTAGCAAAGCATAGAGATGTACCACTCCAGCCTGCCGCACGCTTGATTACATCTACCGAGACGCCGGCCCGCTTGGCCGCTGAGGTCGACGCATGACGCGTACTATGTGACGAGTATACGCTGACATCGATACCGCTATCCTTAAGGACTTGTTTAATCCAGCGGCTTACCGACTGGGAACTGGCGTTGCGGATAGGTTTTTTAACGGTCAAAAAGAGTTTATCTGTACACGATTTATTTCTAAATTCCTTCGTCATATTAAGGTAAACAGAGAGAACTTTCGCTGGACAAATATGTGGTTGTTCGTGATAGAACGGAATAATCAATTTTGGGTTCACCCTATTGGGTGCCGACGTTTTAACAATTTCATCTAATAAAATATGAACACCTGCTTCATAGAATAAAATGTTGTTTATCTTGATAAGTGACAACGTTTGAACCCGTTGTCCCGTTGACAACGCGAGCAACGTTGCGAGTTTTTTAGTGATCATATCGAGACTTAATGAATCATTTGGATTTTTATCACATAAGTAAGGTAAAACAACATTAGGGTCCCAAGTGTTTTGATATTTAGGTAGATTAGGCCTGAACTTAAAAACACCTTTTAAAAATCGACTAACACATTCATTTACACTAGTTTGTTTACCTAAAATAAGTGACAATGCTGATCTAACTGAATTTAATGTGCCATATTTAGCACCATTTTTAAACTGTATAGTAAGAAATCTTAGTACTTCCTGAACTGATACTTTAAAAAAATCTAAATTATTGTCTTTACAAAAAAACAAACCATAATTTATATGCTGTATTATATTGTTGCAAAGTACTATTTGATAATGACTGAATCATTATATCTATGGTATCATTGTCGAATGACTGCCTGTTGAACGCTTCCCGGATAACAATGCGCACACCAGGGTAAGGCTTGGCCATAAAGGGTGCACCGTTCTGGAAGGAGAGAGTAATAAGTTTTCATCTGGTCCGAAATATAATACTTTAGAATTGATCAAGGACATATACAGTGGGAACCATGGTTGACTCGGCCAATAAGGCACTATCAAAATACCGGTAGCCTTGTCATCAATAATTTTCCTAATGCATTTCAATATAATAGAAAAAGGAGGAAAGGCATAAAAAATAAATTTGTCCCATCTTAGAGAAAACGCATCTATATCATAGGCATCAGAATTTTGAACATTTTTTATTTATCCGAGAGGCAAACAGGTCAATATCTGGTTGACCGAACTCGCTTGCTATATCTTGGAAACAAGATCCATGTAGTTCCCATTCCGTATCCATATTTGAGAACCTCGAGGCCTTATCAGCCTCAGTATTCTCACATGATCTTATGTAAGACGCAAATATGAAAAGCTGCCTTCGTTCACACCACTGCCATATTTCTCGGGTTATATTATTCAAGTGTGGGAACTGTATCCCACCCATTATATTAATATAAGATATGGCAGTGGTGTTGTCAATTCTTAACAACAATTCTGAATTGGTAATGTTTTTACAAAAGCATTTAAGTCCCATAAAAGCAGCTAATAATTCCAAATAATTTATGTGTTTTTCTTTCTCCTCCTGTGACCAATAGCCACTAACTGTTTCCCCATTGCAGAAAGCTCCCCAACCCGAAAGAGAGGCATCCGAAAAAATAACTAGTTTGAAGTGACCAGTTCTAATGGGATTGACTACTGAATGAATGTTTGTTTCCCACCATAAAAAATCTTCTCTTAGCGAAGGGTTGATTTTCATCTTTGCGTCATAATCTTGGTTTTTTAACAAGGCCAGGTATTTTTCTCTCTCAAAGTGCTTAGTATATAGCCAGCCATAGGCTACGGCTGGACAAGCAGCAGTTAAATTACCTATTAGTTGAGCAAAGTCTCTTATCTTAATTGATGATTTTGAAGAGATGTAACAAACCATTTCATGTATTTTACAACGTTTTTCGGTTGGTAATTCTAAGATCATATGTTGTGAATTCAACACAATTCCAAGAAATTTGCACATTTTGTTTGGTATGACAACACTTTTTTCATAATTTATTATAAAACCTAATCGTTCCAGAGTATTAACAGTTGCTGTTATTGTATTTATGCATGAATCATAGGTGTCTGCCATACACCACAGGTCATCTAAATACGCAACTAAAGTATAGCCCTCGCTGCGTAAGAACGTCAGCACTGGCTTCATTAATTTTGTAAAGATGAATGGAGCAGAACACAATCCAAACGGAAGACAGGTAAATTCATATAACTTATCGTCAAAACGAAATCGTAAATATTTCCTATAAGATTTATGTATAGGTACAAAAAAATATGCATCCTTAAGATCTATTGTTGCCATGTACACATCCTTAGACAATAGTTTTGATGCCGTGCGAATATCTTCCATTTTAAAATGTGACTGTAATATATATTTATTTAGTGCTTTTAAATTTAGAATAAATCGGTATGTTCCGTTATTTTTCGGAATCAGAAAAATAGGAGAAATAAATTGACCTTCACAACTTGTACATGGCACAATAGACCCTAAATTTTTAAGTTGTTTCAGTCCTTGAGCAAGATGGGTTACTTGGTTCCGTAAGTTGTATAGGGCTTTGAATAAAAGTTATTTTATAACCCTCTACTATATCCAATATTCGGTGGTCTGTAGTTATGTTTAACCAATTATGTAAAAAGTGCTGAATATGACCAGCGTGTGGTACCTCTAGCGGCGCCCGCGACGGTCCTGCACGCGGCTGGGCTGCGGCGGCGCTCGGCGCGATGCTGGCGGCACTCTGCTGCTGGCATGCGGGGGAGGTGGGGGGTAGTGTCGAGCGAGGGGCGCTCGTGCCGCTCCTCGCCCGCTCGTTTAACGGGGGGGCACCCGCGCATTTCCCTGCGCTCCACCCATGGCATTGAGTCTTCGAGGTGTCTGTTGTGGTGTAGTCGGTTTCTTGATCTGAGAACTAGATTGTTCTATTAGTTTTGTCATCTTGATGTTTTCACCCAAATTATCCCCAAATAGAAATGTGTCTCGTTTCACACCTTGGATTATTGTGAGAAATCGTTTATCTAGCAATGGAACAATAAGTCTCCTGCGGTTCATTGTCTCCTCATAATGAAGATCCAGCAGGATCTGGTTTATCTCCGCTATTTGTTTAATGATGTCCATTTTGCTGGGCTCTTGATTAATTAACTCTGATGTTAAATTAGCTAAGCCAGCGATACTAGATCCTAATTGATTTTGCATTTTCTCTAAACGCTTGTCTCGATTTTTTGTTGGGTCATTGAGAACTGATGTGACTTCTGCATTCAACTTTGGTGCTTTAGCCAATTGAAAGTTTTCTGGTATTAGTGTTTTTGTCAATAAGTTCTCCTTCTGATCCTTTGTTAGGCCCTCAAGTAGGATTTTACCCCAACGTTCAGAGACTTCCGTGGGTATCTTCTTCCCGAGGATCTCCTCAGACTGCTTTGCTTCTCCTAGGACAGCCAAGACCTCTAAAGGAATAGCATTTTCCTCACCTTGAGCCGATGTAGAACTTTTTGGAAGCTCTTCCGACAATTTTTCAGGGGAGGCGATCTCAGGAACAAGTGAGCTAGTTGTAGCTGCCGGCACTTCGACTACAGATTCCGGCCAACGGTGCGCAGCACTTGGCTCATACTCATTGGTGTCATCACTACCCCTGCTTTCATAGTGGGCTTCAAACTCGATATTATGTTCGTAGTAGGAGTCGTGTTCAGGATCTAATAAGAGAACAAGGCTTCATCAGCATGATAATTATATTCACTTCCAGGATGACATCTCGTGGCATCACATTAGGAAGCAATGTATATAGATATTTATTTCCGGGTGACATCTCGTGGCACCACTGAGGAAATAATAGATTGGCCTATGGATTTTAATTTTGCTAATAATCCCAACTTTCTGGATGGCATCACGTACCACCACTTTAAGAAAGTAGGTAATTTATTTCCGGGTGACATCTCGTGGCACCACTGAGGAAATAATAGCATGGCCTATAAATTTTAATTTTGTTGTTAATTCAGATTTTCTGGATAGCATAACGTTAATAAAGTAGGTAGGTAGGTAAATTAATTTCGGACGACATCGCGTGCCGCCACTGGGAAACTAAACCCACTTGGTACTTGGGATTATTAAGTATATAAAAACTTTAATTAACGTTATCGTTTATGTTAAATCCACAATAACGCTGTTCTGAATGCCAAACGTAAACATATTTTAAAATAAAAACCAGCGTAAGGTACCTTCATATTGAAATGGCGGCGGTGATTTTTGTCTAGACTTTAATTCCTTTTCTAAACGTTTAATTTTGCTTCTGATCTCGTCATTAGTTTTTTCTTTTCTTCTTTTTCCCATATTTCCTTCGAAATTCACTATAATTTAAAAGTTTCCACCTAAAACAAAAAAACTTTGCGGAGCGCACGCGGATGATGCAACACACGGAAAACGAATGATGATGGCGCCCTCTGTCGGCAGTAGCCACGGTAGGGAAGTGAACTACTAATACTTTTTTACATTTTATTTAAGATCTAAAATTCGTGTGATGATGCAGTACAACAGAAAACGTACTACATGGTTTATTAAATCTCGTAGGATGCAGCAATGAAGTATAATAAAATATTGTTCTTCAAACGTTTCCCTATAATCTAACTGTTGTGAATCTATTTGCTCAATTTCTTCCTGAATTAAATTAAATTGTTTGTACATATCTGAAATTGACTGTATGCGCAGCTGAATTTCTTCACGCGAGGCTACATTTAAAGAATCTACTTTTTCAAATTTTGTAAGAAACTTCTCGAATAAAGTTAACCTGCCCTTTAACGTACTTCGGCTTTTTTTCAATTGCAATAATTTTTGCTTGTCTGATTTGACGGGATCCTGTCTAACGTCCTCATAAGATTCGTCGTCACTCATTTTGGCGGTTGAGAAAGACAGAAGTACTTACAAGTTTTCTGCACAGCACGTGCCCACGACGACGCACAGCAAGGCAACTGGGTAACGCCCGGCTGAAACACGAGAAATTTCACGTATTAACACTAATTGATGGAAAGAGGAGAGGATGGGACGGGTTTCAATACCATTCCGAACCGTGATCTGCTACCTTCCCACGATGTTCTTGGAGTCCCGCGCCGCTGGCTCGCACCGTATAGTTCGGCTCGAAGGTCCAATGTTTGTACGTTTGCGTTTATGTGTAGTGTGCGGGACGCAGCGGGAGCTCTTCAATGAAATTGCTTGGTGATGAATTAATTTACATGGGTTTACTTGTATCTTTACTTAGTCGGTAGGTACATAATTATTCAAATAAAAAATAACGTATAAGGACGGCGCTGGCGCACAACCGTCCAGAGACCTTTTTTAACGATAAAGATTATTGGTGGGAGAAGCGGACGTTGTTCATTACGTAGATGTGCAGCGCGTACGAGGTTCGGATTGCTTCCAGAGTTGCCCGTCACGCTGCATAGATGGCGCCAGCAGTCGCTTCTTAACAGCATGTGTCAATATTTACCGTATTCTAGTTTTAGATTTCTCATCCAAAATGAAATAGATCAATTATGTGTAGAGCATGTTGAGGACAACGCTGAATGGGGGTATATATTGGAAGTCGATCTTTTGTATCCTGAACATTTACATAAGTCTCACAATGAGCTGCCGTTTTGTCCTGAAAAATGTATACCGCCTGGAGGTACAACAAAAAAACTGATTGCTAATTTATATAATAAGTATAGGTACGTTATACATTATGTTCATTTAAAAAAGTGTCTTGAGCACGGTTTAATACTTCGTAAGATTCATAGGGTTATTACGTTTAGACAAAGTCCTTACTTAAAACAGTATATAGAACTAAATACACAGTTAAGACAAAACGCTAAAAGTTCCTTCGAACAGGACTTTTTTAAGTTGTTAAACAACAGCGTATTCGGCAAAACATTAGAAAATACTGAAAACCGAGTAAGCGTTCATTTAGTTAATCAATGGAATGACACATTTAATCGAACTAAGAAATTTAAATCCGCTGAGAGACTTATAGCCAACCCCTATTTCCATAGTGTATCTATTTTATCCGAAAATTTAGTTGCAATACAAATGAAACCAGACCAAATTATTCTAGATAAACCAATTTATATCGGTTTCACTGTATTAGAGCTTTCTAAATCACATATGTACAACTATCATTACAATATTATTAAACCCTTTTATGAAGACCGAGTATAGTTGTGTTATACAGATACCGATTCGTTTGTCTACAAAATATATACTGATGATTTTTATACCGATCTCAAGTTGAATTTTTTGCAGTATTTTGATACCAGCAATTATCAAAAACAAAACGTTTTTAATATCCCTCTCAATAACAAAAAAGTTCCGGGGCTATTCAAAGTTGAAATGGGTGGACAATATATTTCTGAATTTGTTGGTTTAAGATCAAAACTATATTCTTTAAAAACCCCAGATAAAATTGTTAAAAAAGCAAAGGGAGTAAAAGCATGCGTAGTGAGAGATTTAGACATTACGAACTACAAACATATTTTATTTAATGGTGGAGTTATTCGTAAAAAAAATATAATTTTTAAATCTATCAAGCACGAAATTTTTACCCAAAGTATTAATAAAATTGCCTTATCAAACAACGACGACAAACGAGCGATATCTGCAAACAAAATATCAACGCAGGCCTGGGGCCACTCAACTAATTTGAAGCAATTGTAAATAAGGTAAATATTTACCTAAATATGATTAAGTTTAGTGTTAGATTTAAATTAGATAAAATTGTATACTTTAATTTTAATAATTGTTTGAAAATATAAATAAATGTCAACTTATGTATGTATAGTGTATACATAGATATTATACTTAAGTATATTTTTAATAAGTTACTGATTGCAGAAATATAAATAAAATGTGTGACCATGTACTTGTTTTATTTATCAGAAACTAGTTCAAAAATATCATCCTCCTTTTTTAAGTTGGTTAAATAATAGGTAATGAAACCTCGACTCGTTGAAGTTTCTTCATCCAGAATGTAATATGATCACAACATCCGTTTCGACGTTCGTCATTATTTATTTAAATATCAGTTGTATAACACGACGCCTTACGCCATCTACCAGATTGGGTGCACAACACTAACTCACCTGAGTAGATCGCCACACAAACAAGATCAAACATTGATAAGACGATAACAACAACAGCGCCAACAGACTACTAGCGACATCTAACATTCAACGTGTGAAGTGACGTCAACGAAGGTTACAACCACATACAAGCATGAGATAGTGAAGACACACACTGATCGGTCAAACCGACTATATAAACCGTACCACGGAAGAGCTAAGGACACTCGCTACTTAGACGGCACAGTGGTCGATAGCCCCGCAGTCACCACTGTTGTCGTAAGCTTGACCTGAGCGGAGGCCCCGTCGCCCTCAGGAATAGCCTAGCTAGGAGGTTAAGGGATGCGATAGCCCCGCAGTTCATCCCTGGAACCACTAATAGGATTACCCTCAGTCTAACTTTGTTTGCTAAAGTCTGTCAAGTGTTGATGTAATGTGAATAAACCCCCTATCTGTCATCCAACGTTGGTTTCATTCCACCGCCACCATTATATTGGCGCCCAACGAAATCTTCTTCTACCCGCATCAATTTTATCGGTGTACCCACATTTTTTGACGGTGTACCCACATATTGGCGGATAAACAGGAGCCTACCCTCAAGAGAATTAATATTATTGACATGTCTGAAAAAAAATCAGAGATGGTGGTGATGACTCAGGAACAATTCACAGCACTCATATCAAAAGTGGCAGAAGCGAACGAAAGTGGAAATAGACATTTTAAAAGTTTTGCTGCGTGCACAAAGCGTTACGACGCGAAATTTTAACAAAGTTGAAGAATTTGTGACCAGTATCTCAGTCTACAAAAAAATTGAGAAAATTAGTGACGAGGACGCCTTGGAAGGTTTGACTTTGTTATTATCTGGTGCTGCTGCTACGTGGTGGAACGGGGTAAAAGGCGACGTCAAAAAGTGGAATCAAGCTCTTGACGCCATAAGTCTGCTTTTGCGCCGAAAATGCAGCCACATGAAATTTATTTGGAGCTATACTCGAAGAAGCAAACCACTGAAACAATTGACGCGTTTGTATGTGAAAAACGTGCCTTACTTGCTCAGTTACCTGCAAAAAGACAAAAGGAAGAAGAACATTTAGACTTTGTTTACGGACTTCTCAACATAACCTACAAAAAGGAGATTGCTCGCAAAGAAGTAAAGACGTTTGCTGAACTTCTGGATCGCGGTCGTCATATTGAGAGTCTGATCAAGGAAGCTGGTGAGGTATCGGCAACAGTACAAACAGAACGGAAGCCGCTAAAACGATGTTCTTTTTGTGGCAAGAAGGGTCATCTTTATGACGTATGTCGCAAAAGGTTGCCAGAACAAAAGGATACGACAGTATCTCAAACAGACAAGAAGCCAGTAATTACGTGCTATGGATGTGGAGCACCTGGTGTTTACAGAAGCAACTGCAGTACCTGTAAAAACAAGGAAACGCCACCAACGGCCGTTGCATTTTATACAGTGCAAAAAAGCATAAAGATACAAGCCAAAATACCAACAATAAAGGTAACCATAAAAGGAGAAGAAGGCTATGCATATTTAGACACTGCTGCCCGTTGCAGTATTGCCAGTATGCAACTATATAAGACGTTGTTACGTAAAGGTACACAGTTTCACCAACAAACAACTGACATCAAGTTAGCAGATGGAACGGTGAAAACGTCAAACTTATTAACAACGACGACTGACATATGTATTGGAGGGCGCCTATTACCAATAACATTGTCAGTTATACCGGAAGGTATTGACAATCATACGCTGTTAGGTATTGAATTCCTAGAACAAGCAGGAATTATACTTAATACACCGCAACGTTGTTGGAATTTTATTGATGAACCCAACAAAGCACACAACTTCATACAACTCAACAACGACTTCATCCCATTAAAAGCAGTAAAGAGGTTGACATTTGAAGGAAAAAAGGAGCCAGTGGAGGTCAAGGCAGTGTCGGAGTTCATCCGTTGGGCTAACGAGCTAAACATGCTATCACCGTTACCTATAACATCGGCAGTATCCGACGTACAAGACAGTCCACCGGTAAACAAACGATCAAAATGGGCGTTACACAAATTGGACACACCACCAGGTCCTTCACGTCCACGAGAACCCGCTGACAACCAATCTTGTGTAGATCCACGTATTGTCTATTTACCAATAAATCCTACTTCTATGTATTCAGTTGATCTTTATTTAAATCCCGATGAAGGAACCTTACTTACAAACAATGAGCAAAAGATGTTCAATGAATTGTTAATTGAGCACAGCGACATCTTTGAGAAAAACACGGAACCAACTCCATTTACACAGCACAGAATCGACACAGGCAATCATCCTCCTATTAGTGTTAAGCCCTATAGATTGTCACCAACAAGGCAAAAGCAATTAAGAGAAAAGCTGGATGATATGATAAATGATGACGTTATCGAGGAATGCGATTTTCCATGGTCAGCACCTGTAATTCTAGTTCCAAAAGGAGAAACCGATGTTCGAGTTTGCGTAGATTATCGACGACTCAACGAGATAACTAAACCTGACAGATATCCGTTGCCTCGTATTGACGACTTATTACATCAGGCAAAAGCGATGCCATACATGTCAACAATTGATTTACAGTCAAGTTACTGGCAGATTATGGTACATCCAGATGATTATGATAAAACGAGCTTTGTATCACCGTTTGGAACGTTCCGTTTCAAGCGAATGCCATTCGGTCTTCGAAACGCGCCTGCTACGTTCCAAAGATTAATGGATAAATTCATACAAGGATTGCACGCTAAATGTGTATTAAGTTATTTAGATGACCTTATAATAAGATCCATTACTTTCAGACAACATATTGAAGACTTGAAAGAAGTATTTATGAAACTGAGAGAATACAAGCTACGAGCCAATATATAAGCCTTCTAATAAGGAACCAGCGGGCCTATACCAGTCTACCCCAAACTCTCAACGATTTGAAGTATTGTCCATTGATCTTTTTGGACCTTTGCCAAAGGGACCAACAGGAGAAAAGTGGATTCTGATCATAGAAGATACTACTTCAAGATGGGTAGAATTACTCCCACTAAATGAAGCAACTAGTAAAAATTGTGCCATCATTTTACTCAATGAAATATTTCTTCGGTATGGGTTGCCAAGGAAAATTATCAGCGATAATGGAGTACAATTTGTATCAGCGATAATGCAAAAACTAGCATATTGCTTAGAAATTCAACAAATATTCACACCCGTATATCACCCTGAACCAAATGTGGTTGAAAGGAAAAATAGGGACATGAAGTCACAAATTGCAATTATGGTGAAAGACAAACATAACAACTGGCCATCAACTTTACCAACAATAAGATTCGCAATTAATTCAGCTAGATGCCAAACTACAGGTTTCTCGCCATCTTACCTTACATTTGGGAGAGAATTACGTACACCATATGAGTTGACACATGATCTAAGCTCGGTTGTAGAATCGGAAAACTTTGTCGCAGAAATCACTCCACAGCTAAAACAACTAGCCCAAGACTTGGAGCTAGCAAAAGAAAATATAGAGTGTAACAAAGAAACGACACGCCAAAGAGCAAACAGCAAGAGAAGACCTGACCCAGACTATAAAGTTGGAGACTTAGTTTTGATAGAATCTCATCCCGTTAGCAACATCGATAAACAGTTTACTTCGAAATTTGCTCCACGACGAGATGGACCGTATGTTATATTAAAGAAACATGGAACCTCCACTTATGAAATTGCTCACTCAGAAACGCCAGACAAGCCTATGGGAAAGTATCATACATCAGCAATAATGAAGTTTGAAAAGAGAGACGACGTGATATCCAAACCAACATATCCGATACGCCGAAGAGGAAGGCCGCGGAAACAAACTGGTGCTGATACTCAGTCGGGACGACCATAGAGTACCAGAGGGGGAGAATATAACACGACGCCTTACGCCATCTACCAGATTGGGTGCACAACACTAACTCACCTGAGTAGATCGCCACACAAACAAGATCAAACATTGATAAGACGATAACAACAACAGCGCCAACAGACTACTAGCGACATCTAACATTCAACGTGTGAAGTGACGTCAACGAAGGTTACAACCACATACAAGCATGAGATAGTGAAGACACACACTGATCGGTCAAACCGACTATATAAACCGTACCACGGAAGAGCTAAGGACAGGACTCTTCGCTCGACGCTCGCCGCGTACGGACGTGTCGCCGCTTCGCTCCACGCCCTGCCGCTACGCTCGTCACCTGCTCTCGCTGCGCCCGCCGCAACGATTCCTGTAGTCAGCCGACTGCAATCAACTGTTCAAAAGTTGCCTTTTTCAAGGCGACGGCTGAAATTCCTATTTCTATAACAGAATCTGTCGTGTAGCTTCACTAGGCCCCTTCAGGGCAAAACCACAGTTTCGTGGTACTCGGTGGATACCTTACGGTGCCAACGAAGCCGAGTGGGTGTTGCCCCAATCACACCCGCCAAACCCCTTCAGGGCGAGGCAGTCAATTGGAGTCGGGAGCTAGTGTTTCGGCCTTGGGGGGTCTCCTAGTCGAACCTAGTCTCTGGTTTCCTTCCACAGCTACACACCTAGTGTCGGTTGGGCGTGTCTACACCCTTCGCACTAGACTGGCTAGGGCCCCGTTCGCACAATAAGACTGGCGACGGGTTTACAAGCTTAGGGCTCACCAATAGGTACTCACCTCCCTGTCTACACCCGACAGGGAGGGTTACACATCCCCGGGCCACTCCACCCGGGGAGTTAGAGTTAGGTGTTAGGTTTAATTTAGGCTTCCCTGAGAGTTAAATCTCCCAAAATTCCCTCCCCAACTTAACTCTCCCTCCGACCATGTCGGACGCTGATATATTAGCGTACGTCAAGGCCCGCTTATGGCAAAGCGCCAAGTTCCATGCCGATCTAGACACATGGCTAGAGAACTCGTCCGCGTCCCGAAAAGCAGCCGAAGCTAGCGTCGCTGACTTCAGTGACATATTAGATAGCCCCTTTTCCCCCGATAACGCCAACGAAGGCACACCTGTGGCGGCATCATCTATGCCACCGCAAATCCCGTCCCTATTGTCAATTAAGACAACAAGCCCGTACGCGGAAACACCTATTGTTTCCGAACCCATTGTTTCCAAGCCCATTGCTCCCGCGACCATTGTTCCCACGCAGCTGCGCTCTGCGTCGCCATGTTTCTCAGAAACAATGGATACCTCTGTCCCTGTCTCTGAGCCATCTCACTCCGACTCTGAGGAAGCCCACTCTGCCTCCGCGTCCTCGGACGACGACTACCAAGTTATCGGTCCGGGAGGCAAGAGAAAGAAGGGTAAGAGTCCCTCTCAGGCCACCAAGGCCAAGAAAGCCGTAGCCGCGCCCACCCCCTCCTCCACCCCCTCGGTTTCGGCCCCCCCCGTCCCAGCTACCTCTCGTCCAGAGGGCAGCCGTCCCGCTAGTCCCATGTCCACTGCTGCCCCCAATCCTTCGGTTTCAAAAAAGAAACTCCCCGCCCCGCCTCCCTTGTTCATCCAGGACAAGGCGAAGTGGACCGACGTGTCCAAATTGTGTAACGATCGTAAGATCAAATACACAAACGCGCGCTCGACCCAACAGGGTATCAAAGTTCAAGTTCCCACGGTGAACGACCACAGGGAACTTACATACCTGTTAAAAGTGAGGAACATTTCGTTCCACACTTATTCCCTGCCCGATGATAAACCCACCCGTGTGGTAATCCGACGCGTCCCCAAAGAAATCTCAACGGAAGAGATTCTCGCCGACCTTCAGTCGCAAAATGTCCCAGTATCCGCTGTGCATCGTCTGCACAAAGCTAGGGGTGCGATTGCATACGACTCGGTTCTTGTCGTGTGCGATCACACCGACGGCCACCATCCGATCTTTAAAGTAAAGTCGGTATGTCACTTGTCGGGCATCTCTATCGAGAGGCCTTATAAATCCGATACGGTTGGACAGTGTCACCGCTGCCAACTTTACGGTCACGCCCAACGCAATTGCTACGCGACCCCTAGATGCGTCAAGTGTCTGGGTGAGCACGCAACTGCTGACTGTCCCCGTCCGAAAGACCGCAATCTGTGCACAGAACCTCCCAGCTGTGTGCTATGCGGCCAATCAGGTCACCCCGCCAATTACCGCGGCTGCCCCAAAGCCCCAAAATCCTCTTCTCCCAAGTTGACCAAGCGTGCGAACGCTCGTCAACAAAGGGAAAGCCCCTCTGTTAAGATTCCCTCCTCAGAGATGCCCGAGCGTCTCAGCCCTCAGAGGCCCTCCCCATGGAACTCGCTGAATCATCAGAGAGCGTTCCCTGCATTGAGGCCCTCCCAATCTCTGCCCATGCCAGCGCTGATGGATTCGCCAGTCCCCGCGCCGAACCTAGCCTCCGCGACCACGCCCCCCCTACCTAAGGTCGCCCCCGCCGCTCCTAAAGCCGCCACCGCCGCTCCTAAGGCCGCCCTCGCCCCATCTAAGGCCGCCCCCGCCGTTTCAACCGCGCCCTCAGCCTCCCGCGTACCTGCATCTCTCCCTACCGAGAGGATAGGCGAAGTCATCAACCTCGCCTACCAAATTTACCCGCAACCCCGCTGCTGAAGCTATGGCTAGGGATATACTTGCGTGCAAAGCTAATATTAGCGACATCCTTAAGGTGTTCAAAGCGTATCCGGAGATTACGCAAGCCCTAGATAAACTTTACCCTTGCTAATCCAATGGATAAGGAAAGGCCGTGTACTAATAAACCCCGATCCCTTAAGTTAGGATTCTTTAACGTTAATGGCATTACTAACCAACGTGATGAGATCGCCAATTTCCTCCGCGACCATCAACTTGATATCCTCCTCATACAGGAGACCTTTCTTAAGCCCCATCATCGTGACCCGAATATTGCCAACTACCGTATAGTTCGCAATGATAGGTCTCGTTGTCACAAGGGCGGTACCCTAATATACTATAGAAAGGCTCTGTACTGCATTCCTATGGACCCTCCTCCCCTCGCTCGCCTCGAGGTCTCTGTCTGTCGGCTCGGCATGACCGGTCATCAGCCGTTAACTATTATATCAGCATACGTCCCTCCATCACCATCGGAGGATGATCCTATCCTCCTCAAGGATGACCTTTCTGCTCTTCTTGGCCTGGGTGACTCCGTCTTACTGGCGGGCGATCTCAATGCCAAACATCCCTCCTGGAATAGTAACAGGACCTCTTCCAGAGGTAGGATCGTGTTTAACCTCTGTTCTCAACTGAACTTCGACGTCATCGCCCCGATGACTCCCACTCATTTCCCCCACGATCCCAACCATCTTCCCGACATCCTCGATATAGCGCTGCTCAAGAATGTGAACCTCCGTTTGCAATCTATAGAGACGCTACACGAGCTTAATTCCGACCATCGTCCAGTGATATTAGAACTAGCTCCCCGTTCAGGTCCCTCTGACCCTAGCCAGCCCCCTCCGACCCAAATTATTACCGACTGGAGGAAAGTAAGCGAAAGCCTACAATCCACCACGTCGCCTCACTTGGACGCTATCCCCGACCACTTGGTGACAGTCGCGGACACGACGGGCGCGATCGACTCGTTCACAAATCATGTACAATCCGTCTTGAACGATTGTTCAAGGGAGGTTCCGGCGATGAGCGATCATCGCTGGAAACTGCCTGATGATGTGCGTGATCTGTTGACCCAGAAGAACGCGGCCGTCCGTGCGTACAGTGCCTTCCCCTGCGATGCGAACAAGGCTCACATGCGCTCTTTACAGCGTGCTGTAAAGAAACGCATCGAGGAGCTGCGCTCCAGCCGCTGGGACAAGACACTTAGCGAACTCGAGCCCACCCACCTAGCCTTCTGGGAACTCCAGAGGAAGCTCCGTTCTTCTAACGAGGCCTCCATGCCCCCTCTCATTCGTTCCGACAGTAGCGTCGCCTTCGACAACGATGAAAAGGCTGAATGTCTAGCCGATAGCCTAGAGTCTCAATGCACCCCCAGCTCTCAACCAGTAGACGAAGCTCACCTTTCTGAGGTCGACGCCGAAGTCGAACGTAGAGCCTCTCTCCCACCCGTTGAAGACCCTGATTATCCTCTGCCTCCTGTCACTCCCGACGAAGTGCACGATATTATCAAGAGGCTCAAACCCCGGAAAGCCCCCGGCTCTGACGGTATCACCAATAAGGTGTTCAAACTCCTCCCCGCCCATCTCGTAATGCTAATGACCGCCATCTTCAATGGCGCTCTAAGCAAAAACATTTTTCCTGAGGCATGGAAAGAGGCCACCGTTATCGGCATTCCGAAACCAGGCAAACCCAAGTCTGATCCCACCAGTTACCGTCCCATTAGTCTACTCAATGTACTAGGCAAAATCTACGAGAGGCTTATTTATAAGCGACTCAAAGACTTTGCCGAAGCAAAGAGTCTCATTCCCGACGAGCAGTTTGGCTTTCGAACCGAACACAGCTGCGTCCAACAAGTCCACCGCATCGTCGAGCACATAAGCGCTGGTTTTCAGTGTGGCTTGATGACGGGTGCACTCTTCTTTGACATAGCGAAAGCATTCGACAAAGTCTGGCACAACGGCTTACTATACAAGCTTTACCAACTCGGAGTGCCAGATCGTCTCGTGCTCATCTTGCGTGACTTTTTGTCGAATCGCACCTTTCGCTATCGCATCGAGGGTGCGCTCTCTTCACCCCACCCGATACGCGCTGGCGTCCCTCAGGGCTCCGTAGTATCCCCCCTCATTTTCACGCTGTTCACCAGCGACATCCCCAAAGATAAAAAGGCTCAGTTGGCTCTATTCGCTGACGACACGGCCATCTATTACTCGGGTCGTAACCCAGACTGCATAGCTCGTACCCTCCAATCCGCGGCAAAAGCCTTAGGCGCTTATTTCCGGAAATGGAGAATCGAGGTAAACCCCATCAAGAGTCAGGCAGTACTCTTTTCCAAACCGCGTTCGTCCCCCTCTCTGCCCAGTCCGATAACCATGTTCGGTAAGCCTATCCCTTGGGAGAAGCAAGCCAAATACCTAGGTGTGATTCTGGACCACCATCTTACTTTCGGAGAGCACATAAAGACGGTGCGTTCGCGCGCCGCTTTCGCTCTCGGTAGGCTCTACTTCATGTTGAATGCACGCAGCAAATTGTCACTCAAGTGCAAATTGCGCATTTACACGGCGTGCATTCGTCCCATCATGACGTACGCCTGTGCTGTATTCGCACACGCGAAACCATACCGTCTCCATAGGATGCAGACCCTCCAAAACCGTTTCTTGCGAAGAATCACAGGAGCCCCTTTTTACCTTCGCAACGAGAACCTCCATCTCGATCTAAAAATACCTACCATCCAGCAGTTCATGAAACGTTCCGCCAAGCGCTTCTTCGACACTGCTGAGAAGCACTCTAACCCGTTAATCGTATCGGCCGCCCGGTACACTCCCTCCCGTATTAGTAAGACTCGACGACCGAGACATACTCTGACCGACCCTGACGATGCTATTACTCTCCTCCAGGAGAGCAATAAGGCCACCAGTACAGTTAAGAAACACAGACACAGACCGCCGTCATTCCGTCCTCGCCGCCGAGTCCCGCCGCGACGACCCCGTACGTCCCCTCCCCTCCTTGCTCGTGCCAGCCCGCGCCGCTGAGCCTGTAGTTTTAAATTCGTCCCTAAATAATGGAAATCCGATCCAGCCTGTCCCTTTGCTGTCCTCTCCCAGCGACGCCCTAAGCCGAGGCTCGTACCCCACAGGGGGTGCCCTTAGCGTGTAGTCGCTTAGTTTGTAAGCTTTTATGCCCTGGCTGGAGGCCCTAAAAATAATAATTTTTAAGGCACCACAGGAAAGTCCGGTTAAGCAGCCGACAACCTCCTAGGTTGACCTGCGAGATGCCAATCCGAAAAAAAAAAAAAAAAAAAAAGAGCTAAGGACACTCGCTACTTAGACGGCACAGTGGTCGATAGCCCCGCAGTCACCACTGTTGTCGTAAGCTTGACCTGAGCGGAGGCCCCGTCGCCCTCAGGAATAGCCTAGCTAGGAGGTTAAGGGATGCGATAGCCCCGCAGTCCATCCCTGGAACCACTAATAGGATTACCCTCAGTCTAACTTTGTTTGCTAAAGTCTGTCAAGTGTTGATGTAATGTGAATAAACCCCCTATCTGTCATCCAACGTTGGTTTCATTCCACATTTTTTTTTTTCGGATTGGCATCTCGCAGGTCAACCTAGGAGGTTGTCGGCTGCTTAACCGGACTTTCCTGTGGTGCCTTAAAAATTATTATTTTTAGGGCCTCCAGCCAGGGCAAAATAGCTTACAAACTAAGCGACTACACGCTAAGGGCACCCCCTGTTGGGTACGAGCCTCGGCTTAGGGCGTCGCTGGAAGAGGACAGCAAAGGGACACGCTGGATCGGATTTCCATTATTTAGGGACGAATGAAACGCGGGCTGGCACAAGCAAAGGACGGGGAGGGGACGTACGGGGTCGTCGCGGCGGGCCTCGGCGGCGAGGACGGAATGACGGCGGTCTGTGTTTGTGTTTGTTTACTACTGGTGGCCTTTTTTCTCTCCTGGAGGAGAGTAATAGCATCGTCAGAGTCGGTCAGGGAATGTCTCGGTCGTCGAGTCTTACTAATATGAGAGGGAGTGTACCGGGCGGCCGATACGATCAAGGGGTTAGAATGTTTCTCAGCAGTGTCGAAGAAGCGCTTGGCGGAGCGTTTCATGAACTGCTGGATGGTGGGTATTTTTAGATCAAGATGGAGGTTCTCGTTGCAAAGGTAAAAAGGGGCTCCTGTGATTCTTCGCAAGAAACGGTTTTGGAGGGTCTGCATCCTATGGAGACGGTATGGTTTTGCGTGTGCGAATACAGCACAGGCGTAAGTCATGATGGGACGAATACACGCCGTGTAAATGCGCAATTTGCACTTGAGTGACAATTTGCTGCGTGCATTCAACATGAAGTAGAGCCTACCGAGAGCGAAAGCGGGGCGCGAACGCACCGTCTTTATGTGCTCTCCGAAAGTAAGATGGTGGTGCAGAATCACACCTAGGTATTTGGCTTGCTTGTCCCAAGGAATAGACTTACCGAACATGGTTATCGGACTGGGCAGAGAGGGGGATGAACGCGGTTTGGAAAAGAGTACTGCCTGACTCTTAATGGGGTTTGCCTCGATTCTCCATTTCCGGAAATAAGCGCCTAAGGCTTTTGCCGCGGATTGGAGGGTACGAGCTATGCAGTCTGGGTTGCGACCCGAGTAATAGATGGCCGTGTCGTCAGCGAATAGAGCCAACTGGGCCTTTTTATCTTTGGGGATGTCGCTGGTGAACAGCGTGAAAATGAGGGGGGATACTACGGAGCCCTGAGGGACGCCAGCGCGTATCGGGTGGGGTGAAGAGAGCGCACCCTCGATGCGATAGCAAATGGTGCGATTCGACAAAAAGTCACGCAAGATGAGCACGAGACGATCTGGCACTCCGAGTTGGTAAAGCTTGTATAGTAAGCCGTTGTGCCAGACTTTGTCGAATGCTTTCGCTATGTCAAAGAAGAGCACACCCGTCACCAAGCCACGCTGAAAACCAGCACTTATGTGCTCGACGATGCGGTGGACTTGTTGGACGCAGCTGTGTTCGGTTCGAAAGCCAAACTGCTCGTCGGGAATGAGACTCTTTGCTTCGGCAAAGTCTTTGAGCCGCTTATAAATAAGCCTCTCGTAGATTTTGCCTAGTACATTGAGTAGACTAATGGGACGGTAACTGGTGGGATCAGACTTGGGTTTGCCTGGTTTCGGAATGCCGATAACGGTGGCCTCTTTCCATGCCTGAGGAAAAATGTTGTTGCTTAGAGCGCCATTGAAGATGGCGGTCATTAGCATTATGAGATGGGCGGGGAGGAGTTTGAACACCTTATTGGTGATACCGTCAGAGCCGGGAGCTTTCCGGGGTTTGAGCCTCTTGATAATATCGTGCACTTCGTCGGGAGTGACAGGAGGCAGAGGATAATCAGGGTCTTCAACGGGTGGGAGAGAGGCTCTACGTTCGACTTCGGCATCGACCTCAGAAAGGTGAGCTTCGTCTACTGGTTGAGAGCTGGGGGTGCATTGAGACTCTAGGCTGTCAGCTAGACATTTAGCCTTTTCATCGTTGTCGAAGGCGACGCTACTGTCGGGACGAATGAGAGGGGGCATGGAGGCCTCGTTAGAAGAACGGAGTTTCCTCTGGAGTTCCCAGAAGGCTAGGTGGGTGGGCTCGAGTTCGCTAAGTGTCTTGTCCCAGCGGCTGGAGCGCAGCTCCTCGATGCGTTTCTTTACAGCACGCTGTAAAGAGCGCATGTGAGCCTTGTTCGCATCGCAGGGGAAGGCACCGCACGTACTGACGGCCGCGTTCTTCTCGGTCAACAGATCACGCACATCGTCAGGCAGTTTCCAGCGATGATCGCTCATCGCCGGAACGTCCCTTGAACAATCGTTCAAGACGGATTGTACATGATTTGTGAACGAGTCGATCGCACCCGTCAGTAGTATATTATTGGGCATTCTGAGCCACTGTCCTCCAGTAGCTCGGCAAGTAAGCCTCGCTACAGGACAGTGGCTCGGAATGCCCAATAACCACTAATCAACTCGTCTAGAACGCCCAATAATCGGTAATCGACTCGACTCGTTCATTTGTTCATTTGTTCGAGTTCTTAGCATTCTGTCCCACAGATCGCTCGTACGCGAAATCTGTTACTGTTTCAGTTTATAAATAATGTTGTAATAAACACATGCACTCATTCTTAATCAGTTTGTTGACAACAGTAATCATGAAATTTGTAAAACAACCACAATCACTGCGTGTAAGCACTATTTGCGATGATTTTTGTAAAACTAGATCTCGTCATGGAGAATTATTACCTAATTCAGTACGATGTATCATTTGCGGACCATCGAATTGTGGAAAAACAAATTTACTTATTGGACTTCTTATACATGAAAATGGTTTACGGTTTCAAAATGTTTGTCTATTCGAAAACCTTACACCAACCAAAGTACATTTTTTTAGAAAGAGTTTTACAACAGGTACCAATTATCTCATTCCAGAAATATCAAGGGAATGAGGAAGTTATAAGCGTTTAGGACGCAAAACCCAACTCTGTGATTATATTTGATGACGTTGCTTGCGAGAATCAAACTAACATGCGTGATTATTTCGCAATGGGAAGGCACAAACACATCGACTGTTTTTATCTCAATCAAACATATAGCAAAATCCCTAAACAGTTAGTAAGAGATAATGCTAACTTAATTATATTATTCAAACAAGATGATATTTACTTGAAGCATGTTTATGAAGAACATGTTAACACTGATATGACATGGCTTGAATTTCGTGAAATGTGTTCTAAAATATGGAGTGAGCCCTTTAATTATGTTGTAATTAATAAAGATTGCAACAAAAATAACGGTTGCTTTAGAAATAAATTTGACACTTTTGTAGTTTTTGATTAGAAATGCAAATATTTAAGATATGGTACTTACATGATATCATTATTCCTTGGTCAACTCTTCATCGATAACTGTTATAGTCCGTAAAATCGTAGTAATGGAAAAATCACTGAAAAGGCAAATTGTTGATGCTGCAGAAGCTGTAAAGAAAAAAGTACGAAAGATGCGAGATTCGCAGACTGAAAATAAGCAAGCATTGGAATCAGTTTTTAGACCTGTAACAGAGTCTCTCAATTTTTTAGCTGACACCAATAAGCAAACTGACCTCTTGCGATCTAAAGAAGTTGAAGAAACAAAAGTTTCGTTTAAAAACAATACTTTACAGAAAGACAGTTCTAATAACGAAGAAGATAGTAATGTAGAAGAAAATGAATGTGATACCGACAGTGATGAGTCGTACCAATCATTAGGAGACAATAATCAAGAGCGTAATACATCATCCTGGTCAGTATCTGCGGAAGCACTAACAGATATTCCATTTGGTGTTCGAGCGGAGCGAGGACAATTGATGTTAGGTTCTGCTGTCATAACGATTAGCGATGATTACATCACCGTTACTGGACGGAAATATCGAAGTACTCCAGGACTGAAACAATTATTATTGAAAAAGGACGTAGATTTAAGCACAGTTACAGAGTCTGATATGCAGAATTATAAAATGATGTTGATTGCCACAAATGCACATCGTCGAGACTTTGATTCGAACAAACCAATAAAAAGTAATAAGGGACAAAAATATTTGCAAGTTATAAAACCTCTTTTCAAACTGCCGAATACTATTCAAAACAGTCAAGCAAAGGGGAAAGGGCTACCCTTGACAAAAACGTGGAAAAAAAATATAGATTTTGTATATTGGGATGATCCTTGTGGATAGGTTAAAATTATTAATTGCATCTCGTGACGCTGGTAACACTGGATTAGACAGCGAAATGATATCTATTATTGAAGAACTGCGTGAAAGTAAAATTATTAAGTAATAAATAATTGGTATAAATTTTTCACCGTTCATTTTATTATCAACCTTTAAATATAATACACCTTAAATATGAATGTAGATAAATTTGGACACCATATTCATAAGAGAATGCGTTTCTCTGAATTATTAGAGTTCAATGAAAATGCATTGCTAAAATCTGAAAGTGGTGATTTTGATTTGAAAAAATCTAGATTAAGAGGAATTAGATCTCCTGTAGACATAGATGATGCTGTAAACAAAGATTACGTCGATCGATTGTATGATTAGATAATAAAGGAAGAGAATAGGGTGGTTGGATTGTTGCGTGCTCAAATCATAAAAGATGTAAAAATAACAGTCCAAGCCACTTTAAAAGCGAAGATACCTGAAGTTTTAGTTCAGTTGGAAGATAAGTTTTATAACAAAGCAGAAGTCCAAAAATTACTTGAAAAAACTCCGTGATGGCAAAGCAACAAATTGTTAATGAACTTCACAAAGCGGCACGAAGAAACTTTGTTAGACGTTCAGTTATTTTAAAAGGCATTGATGACTTATGGCAAGCTGATCTGGTACATATGCAAAATCTAAAAAAGTTTAATAAAGGATATAATTATATTTTAGTGGTAATTGATTGTTTCTCAAAGTATACCTGGACAGAACCACTAAAATCCAAATGTAAACTTGATGTTACTCGTGCATTTGAGCGAATACTAACTACGAGTAATCGAAAACCTGATCATTTACAAACAGATTCTGGGACAGAATTCTATAACGTAACATTCCAAAAGCTTATGAAGAGCTACAATATTAACCATTACTCTTCGTATTCTACCAAGAAAGCTTCGATTGTAGAACGGGTTATTAAAACGTTTAAAAATAAATTGTATAAGTACTTTAGTCTCAAAATCAATGCAAAAGACTGCTTGGCAGAAATTGGGGAATAAGTCCCAAAATCACCTACTGGCTATACACCACAGTCATCCGACCAATTGTCACATACGGTTCTCTAGTTTGGTGGCCCAGGACCAATCTGAGCACAGCCCAGAAAGAGCTCGATAAACTACAAAGGTTAGCCTGCGTAGCGATTACCGGCAGTATGAGAACGTCACCCACAGCGGCTCTACAGGCGATGCTGGGACTGCCACCTCTAAACCTTGTCGTGAGAGAGGAGGCGACCCTAGCGGCTTTTAGGCTGGATATATCCGGTACCCTAAGTAAAGATTCCAGAATCAAACATACACGGATAAAAGAGGATGCGATCAAACGACAGCCCATGATGGCATCACCCAACGACAGAACCTTGAAGATACACTGTTTCCATAAACACTACAAAAAGAGCTCACAGCGGAGCTGTGTGACTACTCAGGCCCAAATGAGCTAAGGATCTACACCGATGGATCAAAGACCGACCTCGGTACTGGAGTCGGAGTCTTCTCTGAAGACCTAAACATTAAAATATCCAGACCCCTAGGAATGCTTAACACTGTCTACCAAGCGGAATGTGTAGGCATCATCCAGGCAGCACACGCCATTGAGGCCAGGGAGGTTACGGATACACACATCCGTATACTCTCCGATAGTGCCTCAGTCCTTCAATCCTTAGAGAAAAACCAGATCACGTCGAGACTAATACTAGAATGCCATAATGCACTAGAACGTATTACGGTAGAAAACCGCAATACGGTGACACTACAATGGATCAAGGGGCACAGTGGATCACTGGGCAACGATGCGGCTGACGAACTCGCCAGGAGGGGCTCCAGCTCAAAAGCCCTCGGACCCGAACCCATTGTGCCCATCCCGTTCGATCAGCTAAGAAGTTGGGTAAAAGACTACACACAAATACGAGCGGAGGAATGGTGGACCTCGACACCAGGGTGCAGGCAGTCCAAGGAGGCTATGCCATCCCTAGATATGAAGCTGACCAGGCGCCTTCTGCACCTGGACAGGGATAGCTTGCGACTGGTGTCGGGGACCATCACCGGACACTGCTCACTGAACAAACACTTTCACACCTTAGGCATCACTGATAGTCCTCTGTGCAGAGCCTGCATGGGGGCGGATGAAACGGTGGCACATGTACTCCTTGAGTGCACTGGCGTCACCCAGATCCGCAGGGAAACCCTTGGAACACCAAACTCCCTTGCGGACGCCCTGAGAAGACTGGGAAGATTGATCTGCTTCTGGAGGGAGGTGGGCTGGTTGGAGTAGTAATTATTGCTAACCATTAAATTATGAGCGAAGGTTATAATATATGTATAATAATTCGTAGGTAACATCGCAGGGCGATGCTAGTTTACGATAGTGAAATGTGATATATTGTATGTTAATAACACTATAAATGCAAGCTTGCTATTTGTTGAGGTTCGAGTTTATACATGCTGCAACAAAGCTTAACCTTATGGGAATGTAGATAAGATTTACTTTCAATAATATTTATAAATGCAAGCCTGCTTTTTTGTTGATGTTCAAGTTTATACATGCTTCCACAAAGCTTCACCTTTAATTGTATGTGGATAAGATTTACTTTCAACAATATGTGTTATGATCATATTGTGCTACATTTACAATATTATTAGAAACCAGAAGGGGAAGACATGAAAAAAAAGACAATTTTAAACACCCTAAGACTAATTTATTCCAAAATAGACTTAGTACAGACAATATTTTAATAACTCGAGCGAACACAAATATCCGTTAGCATTTATATCAAGAAATACACAAGTACACAGTAAATCACAGCAAATACATAAACACACAAGTCAATATATGGAACGAAGTCACTGTAAAGTAGTGTAGGTACCAAACCCTTTCTGTATGACGACTCAGCAACAAGTGAACCAGAATCTTATCGAGCTCGCGCTTTTATAGTATTCAGGTACCCTCACGACCAAAAAATAATAAAATGCCTAACACGGCCTCTCCTGACCGTGCGCCGTCCTCGGCTGCACCAGGGACGCTGTCTTCGGAAGCGCTGGTGGGTACGGCGAGAGTTTGATCGCCGTCTTCGTCTGAATTGGTTCCGTCTGTACGTGAAGCGCCAGCAGAACCGGCAGAAGCACCAGCATTAACAGTAGAAGCAGCAGCAGCACCAGCACAAGCACCCGCAGCGCCTGCAGAGGCACCAGCGCCTGCAGAAGCACCAGCGGCGCCTGCAGAGGCACCAGCGCCCGCAGAGGCACCAGCAGCGCCTGCAGAGGCACCAGCGCCCGCAGAGGCACCAGCGGCGCCTGCAGAGGCAACAGCGGCGCCTGCAGAGGCACCAGCGGCGCCTGCAGAGGCACCAGCGGCGCCTGCAGAGGCACCAGCGGCGCCTGCAGAGGCACCAGCGCCACACCTCGGACACTTCATACAAAACTTGCAAAATAATTACCTATTACTACTACAAAACCAAATGACGTCTGTACACGTGCAAATGTGTGCGTGAATTTTAGTAGGGTTGAATCAGTTGGATGTCGTGGCGTACAAAATGGCGCGGAAAGTGCAGCGCTTTGCGTCGGGCGAACCGAACGACGACGGAACTACCCGAACGTTTCGAGCATTATTATGAAGTGATCTTGTCCGAGCGGTCAATTATTTATTTCTAATAAATAAAATAAATGATATTTGATTATGAATACTCGGATTTGTAATGACATAAAAGTAATATTATAATATTTATTATGTAAAGAGGTTTATTTATTCATCAATAATGGTAAATGAAGGTACTTAATTACAAAATATGGAATTCACGATCGCCCCGTACCATTACGCGGCAACGCAATGGGGCGACGCGACAAAGTTAGTGCGTAGGGTACTACTTTTCAATTCCAAGAATGAATAGAACGTGAAAGAAAGGGACATAAGTACATAACAAAGACAATAAAGAGAGAGAGCAATATTAATAGCTGGTAATGTTGGTATGTTATTATTACGGAAGTTTTAATTGTATTATTATAAAACGACGAAAACTTGGAAAATAAATGAATCATCGAGATTAAAACTAATAAATAAAACTTAAAACAAAATAAATCGCAAAATTGTGTGTTTGTGTCAGCAGTACCTACAGCGCTGCAGTTCTTACGATTTTGAGCGCCCTGGCTAAAGAGTCAGCGGTTAGCCCCTGTAAGTGCGGGGTGAGGGTGCGGTATCTGATATAGCGCGGGGAAGGGAGTGTCCCTTCTGTACGTAGTACTATTAAGTATTCTGTGCCAGCGCCTGCAGTGGCGCTAGCAGCGCCTGCAGAGGCACCAGCAGCGCTTGCGGAGGCACTAGCAGCGCTTGCGGAGGCACCAGCAGCGCCAGCAGTGGTACCAGCAGCGCCTGCAGAGGCACCAGCAGCGCCTGCAGAGGCACCAGCAGCGCCTGCAGTGGTACCAGCAGCGCCAGCAGAGGTATCAGCAGCGACAGCAGAGGTACCAACAGAGGCACCAGTAGAGGTACCTGAAGGCTCACCAGCGATGTCGTCATTGCTATCTGTATGAAACAAGTGGTGTATTATACGTGACGATATACACGTCTGCCTATTCTTTTGCTTGCACTCAATTCGTCTTACGTGACCTTTTTCTTTCATTCCTCAGACACAACTAACTAGCTAACTAGCAATATAGTCTATGAGGTACCAAGACGTCATCTTAGTACTCCATAGAGTTTCATTCATCACACAGCACAGACATGATTCATTCGTTCATTCGCTGTCATGTAGGGCGTTAATCGCCGAAAGGATCGTCTCGCAGTCCGTCCTCTACATGACACGCGTGCAGGGCGACTACCAAATCACCAAAAGGAACTTCTCGCAGTCCGTCCTTTACATGACTATCGTGTAGGGCGATTACCAAATCACCGAAAGGAACGTCTCGCAGTCCGTCCTCTACATGACCATCGTGTAGGGCGATTACCAAATCACGAGGCGCACACACAAGCGCGCGTCCTCCGGGTCAGCACCAGGGGCACATACACATGCACGCGTCGGGGCGCATACAAGCACGCGTGTTCCGGGACAACACCCGAAGCGCACACGCGGCACGTGTCCTCTGGGATAGCACCCGAAGCGCGCACGCGGCACGTGTTCTCCAGGGTAGCACCCGAAGCGCACACGCAGTACGCGTACTCCAAAACCAGGTACTCCAGGGCGCCAGCCTATGGGGCGCACCGGATCCGGGCTGCATCAGCCAGCATAGCAAGTACATGCCTCACACTCACTCGCACGGGTACACAACACATGTGCAACCAGATCTTAGAAAAGAAATAAAAGTACATTAGAGGTTTGGTTGGAACTTCTCAAAAACACCACACAGTTCTCAACTTCACTAGCCTTTCCACCATGTATTGAACTTTGGCCTGTTTGTTAAATCGAATGATTTAACACTGAAAGAAACCCGCAAGGCCTATGAACTAGTTTTGTTTGACATTAGAAGGGGTAGGTCAGTTACCTAATATGTCGATTTAGTACCGACTCGGCGTAACCTGACCAGTTGTTTTGAAACTCAGATCAAGGGACCGGTCGGTCACTATTTATTTATTTAACACATGGAAAAATAACAGCTGTACATAGAGTGAACAAAAGAAGCCAAGTTAGTTACATAAAGCCAATTACATCGTCAGTAACAATTATTATTGTGTCCTAATTTCTTACAGAAAGAACAGAGGGGTTTAGCATTACTATTACAATCGTTTGACCGCAATTAACACATTTGATTTCAGATCTACTAGAATTGTTAATTATGTACTTTAGTCATAAATTGATGAGTCAGATTCATCAGACTAAGGGTTATCAAATTTACGAATAGACATTAAGTGGCTAAAAAGGAGACGTAGGTTGTCGCTAGGTCAGATTGATAATTACTGCGCACACCTGTACGTCACAGATACCGTGTATCACTTTTTGAACCATAAGTTATTCGCTTAACCATCTTACTACACGTAACTTTAATAAAAATGAACGATGCGCATAGTCAGCATAAGACAACAACTTAATTAGACGTGGTGTTTATAGTGTCGTGAGTTTGGGCATAAATAATCTTTTGCGGACACAACGACGCACAAATAAAAGATTTGATTTGAACAACTTACATTTCTGAACTAATTTCAATAATGAGCGATCATTTGTAGCCTACTCGGTAAACCACGTACGAGCATCAGCTAGAAACGATTACAAAAGGCGTTCATGATCGCTGCAATTATTTGAAGTTTTGTTCGATCAACTTCGTCACACCACCATTAATATTTTTCACGCTAAGATCGATGCTAGAAATAAAATATTGGTCAGATCTCACCCGGTTAGACAGATCGCGTTCACCATGTGGTTCACCGGCGCGATCCATCAAGTCTGACCGGCACAGAGCTCTTTCATAGTAGGTGGCACACGTATCCGGAGTCCATTCTCTTCTCCATGGTACCTTGTATTCGCTTACGGCGAACCGAGAACCAGCTGTAGCTCATACGCCCATGAGCAAGCGCTATCACCACACGGTAGGAGTGGCGTACGTGACCGCGGTGCTTGCGCCGCTCGCTTTAGCAACAGCGACACAACGCGCTCGGCACGGCGCTGCGATATCGAAGCCGTCTGGCGCCGGGAAGGCGGCGTCGGTGCGCCACGCTCGAACCGTAGTGTAATCATGTGAAAATACCCTCCTAGAATTATTGAAAGGTTTTCGTTAGGACTGGTTATTATCGTTACGATTGAAAACACTGAGCACTGGGTAACATGTGAGGTTTTGGCACAATACATTTTACAAAACTCGACAAGTAGTCCACTATGTTTTCAGGAGTTAATTTACCATTCCTCGCCGGACGTACGAACGTGCATATTCAGCACAGGTAGAATATTTGTCAGACTCGGTACACACAACATTGCACGGAATGTTCGCAATATCGACAGACAGTGGGCACAACGATTTAAACTAAATTTGGAATTTAACTCAATTTTAAATTGAACCATGTACGCATGGTGCTAGCCCACTCGCTGAGCCGGGTACAGGCTTCCCTTAAGGCAATGACCTACGTGAGCAAGACATTCACCACCCTCCCAATGATTACGCGATACAACTTCATCGCACCACGTGTAGCCATCATAAACACTCATATATCATCATCATCATCATTTCAGCCGAAAGACGTCCACTGCTGGACATAGGCCTCCCCCAAGTGGCGCCACATTGACCGGTCCCGTGCGACTCGCATCCAGCGGATCCCCGCAACCTTTACCAGGTCATCGGTCCACCTAGTGGGAGGCCTTCCAACGCAACGTCTTCCGGTTCGGTTCGGTTCGGTTCGGTATATATATATATGTGGGGACATTTTCACACACGGCCATCTGACCCCAAACTAGGGAGACCCTGTACTATGGGTATCAGACAGCTGGTATACATACACAAATACATTTTTTTTATAAATACATACATATATAGATAAACAACACCCAGACACAAGCCAAACACAAGTGTTCATCACACAAATGTTTACCCTGGGCGGGAATCGAACCCGCAACACGCTGCGCAGCAGTCGATCACTCAGCCACTGCGCCAACCGTGTCGTGTTTAATTAATTATTGCTAACCATTAAATTATGAGCGAAGGTATATAATAATATATAATTATTCATAGGTAACATCGCAGGGCGATGCTAGTTTACGATAGTGAAATGTTAATAATACTATAAATGCAAGCTTGCTATTTGTTGAGGTTCGAGTTTATACATGCTGCAACAAAGGTTAACCTTATGAGTATGTAGATAAGATTTACTTTCAATAATATTTTACAACTATAATGGTGGCGGTGGAATGAAACCAACGTTGGATGACAGATAGGGGGTTTATTCACATTACATCAACACTTGACAGACTTTAGCAAACAAAGTTAGACTGAGGGTAATCCTATTACTGGTTCCAGGGATGGACTGCGGGGCTATCGCATCCCTTAACCTCCTAGCTAGGCTATTCCTGAGGGCGACGGGGCCTCCGCTCAGGTCAAGCTTACGACAACAGTGGTGACTGCGGGGCTATCGACCACTGTGCCGTCTAAGTAGCGAGTGTCCTTAGCTCTTTTTTTTTTTTTTTTTTTTTTTTTTCGGATTGGCATCTCGCAGGTCAACCTAGGAGGTTGTCGGCTGCTTAACCGGACTTTCCTGTGGTGCCTTAAAAAATATTATTTTTAGGGCCTCCAGCCAGGGTATAAAAGCTTACAAACTAAGCGACTACACGCTAAGGGCACCCCCTGTGGGGTACGAGCCTCGGCTTAGGGCGTCGCTGGGAGAGGACAGCAAAGGGACAGGCTGGATCGGATTTCTGTACTTAGCTCTTCCGTGGTACGGTTTATATAGTCGGTTTGACCGATCAGTGTGTGTCTTCACTATCTCATGCTTGTATGTGGTTGTAACCTTCGTTGACGTCACTTCACACGTTGAATGTTAGATGTCGCTAGTAGTCTGTTGGCGCTGTTGTTGTTATCGTCTTATCAATGTTTGATCTTGTTTGTGTGGCGATCTACTCAGGTGAGTTAGTGTTGTGCACCCAATCTGGTAGATGGCGTAAGGCGTCGTGTTATATTCTCCCCCTCTGGTACTCTATGGTCGTCCCGACTGAGTACCAGCACCAGTTTGTTTCCGCGGCCTTCCTCTTCGGCGTATCGGATATGTTGGTTTGGATATCACGTCGTCTCTCTTTTCAAACTTCGTTAATTTTTGACTTAATTTTTGACACAAAAGCATTGAATGTTTTAATGCCAGCTCCCGACTTTAGTTTGGCTTTCATTACTTTACTCACTATCCATGAGCTAAGTTTTTCACCTTTCCCTGCATCTTTTGATTTTAGTCTTTGTTTAGCCATGTTTAGAAGTTGTAAATCCGCTTTGTGACGTTTAGATATAGTCTGTGTGATTTGCATATGCAATGTCGTGATGCATACAAGCTTCGTCTAGTTTATTCACACCTCGATCGTCTTGCAACAATCGCTTCTCAAGTTTTGTACCCGGTCCGCAATAGTTATAACCAGGCAAATGAAGTTCGAACGGCAGATTATTAATCACACTATTAACTAGTCCACCGCCTTGCATAGTCAAAAGTGTAATGAATTAAAAAATCCTTACAAACACGGTTATGTATTCATAATCCTAATCCATAATTGCATCTTTATCAATCCAACTGTTTTCTTCGTTGCTTAAGCCAAGCCATTTCACGTAAACTTTCTTTCCTTTCCTTCTAAGAACCTTTTCTATCAAATAGACATCTGGATAGCTAGTTTTTTGAAGTTCTTGTTCGTAGAAACATCCTCTAATGG
This sequence comes from Charanyca ferruginea, assembly GCA_947361185.1. Taxonomy (NCBI): domain Eukaryota; kingdom Metazoa; phylum Arthropoda; class Insecta; order Lepidoptera; family Noctuidae; genus Charanyca; species Charanyca ferruginea. The sequence continues at coordinate 44,103,593 of OX376056.1, read as the reverse complement.
TTTGCTTTCGATGATCTTCTAAATGATATGTTACTGGTATGGTTTTATTAATCTTTTTTACAGTAAATATTTCAGTTGACCAATTAGGAGTGTAACCTTTATCAAAAATATGTATGTATTTACTGATCCGAACATTTTCACCTACTTTGAACTTAGGTTGACATCGGCGTGATGTAAGTTTCTGAGTTTTTTGAATATTTTCTCTTATCTTTGACTCGTTCAACTTATTTACCTCGAATGGTTTAAATTTGATTGTACGATGTTTTGTACTATTATAGGTTTTTAGAATAACTTCTAATGGTAAACCTAACCATTTGTAATTCCCAAAGAGACTAAAGTACTATGTTCTATCTATGTTAGGGGGGTTTGGTTTCCGCACTTAGTCCGTAAATATGGACCATTGTACGTGAGCCATGGCGGCCGACTACTCCAACCAGCCCACCTCCCTCCAGAAGCAGATCAATCTTCCCAGTCTTCTCAGGGCGTCCGCAAGGGAGTTTGGTGTTCCAAGGGTTTCCCTGCGGATCTGGGTGACGCCAGTGCACTCAAGGAGTACATGTGCCACCGTTTCATCCGCCCCCATGCAGGCTCTGCACAGAGGACTATCAGTGATGCCTAAGGTGTGAAAGTGTTTGTTCAGTGAGCAGTGTCCGGTGATGGTCCCCGACACCAGTCGCAAGCTATCCCTGTCCAGGTGCAGAAGGCGCCTGGTCAGCTTCATATCTAGGGATGGCATAGCCTCCTTGGACTGCCTGCACCCTGGTGTCGAGGTCCACCATTCCTCCGCTCGTATTTGTGTGTAGTCTTTTACCCAACTTCTTAGCTGATTGAACGGGATGGGCACAATGGGTTCGGGTCCGAGGGCTTTTGAGCTGGAGCCCCTCCTGGCGAGTTCGTCAGCCGCATCGTTGCCCAGTGATCCACTGTGCCCCTTGATCCATTGTAGTGTCACCGTATTGCGGTTTTCTACCGTAATACGTTCTAGTGCATTATGGCATTCTAGTATTAGTCTCGACGTGATCTGGTTTTTCTCTAAGGATTGAAGGACTGAGGCACTATCGGAGAGTATACGGATGTGTGTATCCGTAACCTCCCTGGCCTCAATGGCGTGTGCTGCCTGGATGATGCCTACACATTCCGCTTGGTAGACAGTGTTAAGCATTCCTAGGGGTCTGGATATTTTAATGTTTAGGTCTTCAGAGAAGACTCCGACTCCAGTACCGAGGTCGGTCTTTGATCCATCGGTGTAGATCCTTAGCTCATTTGGGCCTGAGTAGTCACACAGCTCCGCTGTGAGCTCTTTTTGTAGTGTTTTTGGAAACAGTGTATCTTCAAGGTTCTGTCGTTGGGTGATGCCATCATGGGCTGTCGTTTGATCGCATCCTCTTTTATCCGTGTATGTTTGATTCTGGAATCTTTACTTAGGGTACCGGATATATCCAGCCTAAAAGCCGCTAGGGTCGCCTCCTCTCTCACGACAAGGTTTAGAGGTGGCAGTCCCAGCATCGCCTGTAGAGCCGCTGTGGGTGACGTTCTCATACTGCCGGTAATCGCTACGCAGGCTAACCTTTGTAGTTTATCGAGCTCTTTCTGGGCTGTGCTCAGATTGGTCCTGGGCCACCAAACTAGAGAACCGTATGTGACAATTGGTCGGATGACTGTGGTGTATAGCCAGTAGGTGATTTTGGGACTTATTCCCCAATTTCTGCCAAGCAGTCTTTTGCATTGATTTTGAGACTAAAGTACTTATACAATTTATTTTTAATCGTTTTAATAACCCGTTCTACAATCGAAGCTTTCTTGGTAGAATACGAAGAGTAATGGTTAATATTGTAGCTCTTCATAAGCTTTTGGAATGTTACGTTATAGAATTCTGTCCCAGAATCTGTTTGTAAATGATCAGGTTTTCGATTACTCGTAGTTAGTATTCGCTCAAATGCACGAGTAACATCAAGTTTACATTTGGATTTTAGTGGTTCTGTCCAGGTATACTTTGAGAAACAATCAATTACCACTAAAATATAATTATATCCTTTATTAAACTTTTTTAGATTTTGCATATGTACCAGATCAGCTTGCCATAAGTCATCAATGCCTTTTAAAATAACTGAACGTCTAACAAAGTTTCTTCGTGCCGCTTTGTGAAGTTCATTAACAATTTGTTGCTTTGCCATCACGGAGTTTTTTCAAGTAATTTTTGGACTTCTGCTTTGTTATAAAACTTATCTTCCAACTGAACTAAAACTTCAGGTATCTTCGCTTTTAAAGTGGCTTGGACTGTTATTTTTACATCTTTTATGATTTGAGCACGCAACAATCCAACCACCCTATTCTCTTCCTTTATTATCTAATCGTACAATCGATCGACGTAATCTTTGTTTACAGCATCATCTATGTCTACAGGAGATCTAATTCCTCTTAATCTAGATTTTTTCAAATCAAAATCACCACTTTCAGATTTTAGCAATGCATTTTCATTGAACTCTAATAATTCAGAGAAACGCATTCTCTTATGAATATGGTGTCCAAATTTATCTACATTCATATTTAAGGTGTATTATATTTAAAGGTTGATAATAAAATGAACGGTGAAAAATTTATACCAATTATTTATTACTTAATAATTTTACTTTCACGCAGTTCTTCAATAATAGATATCATTTCGCTGTCTAATCCAGTGTTACCAGCGTCTCGAGATGCAATTAATAATTTTAACCTATCCACAAGGATCATCCCAATATACAAAATCTATATTTTTTTTCCACATTTTTGTCAAGGGTAGCCCTTTCCCCTTTGCTTGACTGTTTTGAATAGTATTCGGCAGTTTGAAAAGAGGTTTTATAACTTGCAAATATTTTTGTCCCTTATTACTTTTTATTGGTTTGTTCGAATCAAAGTCTCGACGATGTGCATTTGTGGCAATCAACATCATTTTATAATTCTGCATATCAGACTCTGTAACTGTGCTTAAATCTACGTCCTTTTTCAATAATAATTGTTTCAGTCCTGGAGTACTTCGATATTTCCGTCCAGTAACGGTGATGTAATCATCGCTAATCGTTATGACAGCAGAACCTAACATCAATTGTCCTCGCTCCGCTCGAACACCAAATGGAATATCTGTTAGTGCTTCCGCAGATACTGACCAGGATGATGTATTACGCTCTTGATTATTGTCTCCTAATGATTGGTACGACTCATCACTGTCGGTATCACATTCATTTTCTTCTACATTACTATCTTCTTCGTTATTAGAACTGTCTTTCTGTAAAGTATTGTTTTTAAACGAAACTTTTGTTTCTTCAACTTCTTTAGATCGCAAGAGGTCAGTTTGCTTATTGGTGTCAGCTAAAAAATTGAGAGACTCTGTTACTGGTCTAAAAACTGATTCCAATGCTTGCTTATTTTCAGTCTGCGAATCTCGCATCTTTCGTACTTTTTTCTTTACAGCTTCTGCAGCATCAACAATTTGCCTTTTCAGTGATTTTTCCATTACTACGATTTTACGGACTATATTAGTTATCGATGAAGAGTTGACCAAGGAATAATGATATCATGTAAGTACCATATCTTAAATATTTGTATTTCTAATCAAAGACTACAAAAGTGTCAAATTTATTTCTATAGCATCCGTTATTTTTGTTGCAATCTTTATTAATTACAACATAATTAAAGGGCTCACTCCATATTTTAGAACACATTTCACGAAATTCAAGCCATGTCATATCAGTGTTAACATGTTCTTCATAAACATGCTTCAAGTTAATATCATCTTGTTTGAATAATATAATTAAGTTAGCATTATCTCTTACTAACTGTTTAGGGATTTTGCTATATGTTTGATTGAGATAAAAACAGTCGATGTGTTTGTGCCTTCCCATTGCGAAATAATCACGCATGTTAGTTTGATTCTCGCAAGCAACGTCATCAAATATAATCACAGAGTTGGGTTTTGCGTCCTGAACGCTTATAACTTCCTCATTCCCTTGATATTTCTGGAATGAGATAATTGGTACCTGTTGTAAAACTCTTTCTAAAAAAATGTACTTTGGTTGGTGTAAGGTTTTCGAATAGACATAAACATTTTGAAACCGTAAACCATTTTCATGTATAAGAAGTCCAATAAGTAAATTTGTTTTTCCACAATTCGATGGTCCGCAAATGATACATCGTACTGAATTAGGTAATAATTCTCCATGACGAGATCTAGTTTTACAAAAATCATCGCAAATAGTGCTTACACGCAGTGATTGTGGTTGTTTTACAAATTTCATGATTACTGTTGTCAACAAACTGATTAAGAATGAGTGCATGTGTTTATTACAACATTATTTATAAACTGAAACAGTAACAGATTTCGCGTACGAGCGATCTGTGGGACAGAATGCTAAGAACTCGAACGAATGAACAAATGAACGAGTCGAGTCGATTACCGATTATTGGGCGTTCTAGACGAGTTGATTAGTGGTTATTGGGCATTCCGAGCCACTGTCCTGTAGCGAGGCTTACTTGCCGAGCTACTGGAGGACAGTGGCTCAGAATGCCCAATAATATACTACTGACGGGTGCGATCGACTCGTTCACAAATCATGTACAATCCGTCTTGAACGATTGTTCAAGGGACGTTCCGGCGATGAGCGATCATCGCTGGAAACTGCCTGACGATGTGCGTGATCTGTTGACCAAGAAGAATGCGGCCGTCAGTGCGTGCGGTGCCTTCCCCTGCGATGCGAACAAGGCTCACATGCGCTCTTTACAGCGTGCTGTAAAGAAACGCATCGAGGAGCTGCGCTCCAGCCGCTGGGACAAGACACTTAGCGAACTCGAGCCCACCCACCTAGCCTTCTGGGAACTCCAGAGGAAACTCCGTTCTTCTAACGAGGCCTCCATGCCCCCTCTCATTCGTCCCGACAGTAGCGTCGTCTTCGACAACGATGAAAAGGCTAAATGTCTAGCTGACAGCCTAGAGTCTCAATGCACCCCCAGCTCTCAACCAGTAGACGAAGCTCACCTTTCTGAGGTCGATGCCGAAGTCGAACGTAGAGCCTCTCTCCCACCCGTTGAAGACCCTGATTATCCTCTGCCTCCTGTCACTCCCGACGAAGTGCACGATATTATCAAGAGGCTCAAACCCCGGAAAGCTCCCGGCTCTGACGGTATCACCAATAAGGTGTTCAAACTCCTCCCCGCCCATCTCATAATGCTAATGACCGCCATCTTCAATGGCGCTCTAAGCAACAACATTTTTCCTCAGGCATGGAAAGAGGCCACCGTTATCGGCATTCCGAAACCAGGCAAACCCAAGTCTGATCCCACCAGTTACCGTCCCATTAGTCTACTCAATGTACTAGGCAAAATCTACGAGAGGCTTATTTATAAGCGGCTCAAAGACTTTGCCGAAGCAAAGAGTCTCATTCCCGACGAGCAGTTTGGCTTTCGAACCGAACACAGCTGCGTCCAACAAGTCCACCGCATCGTCGAGCACATAAGTGCTGGTTTTCAGCGTGGCTTGGTGACGGGTGCGCTCTTCTTTGACATAGCGAAAGCATTCGACAAAGTCTGGCACAACGGCTTACTATACAAGCTTTACCAACTCGGAGTGCCAGATCGTCTCGTGCTCATCTTGCGTGACTTTTTGTCGAATCGCACCATTCGCTATCGCATCGAGGGTGCGCTCTCTTCACCCCACCCGATACGCGCTGGCGTCCCTCAGGGCTCCGTAGTATCCCCCCTCATTTTCACGCTGTTCACCAGCGACATCCCCAAAGATAAAAAGGCCCAGTTGGCTCTATTCGCTGACGACACGGCCATCTATTACTCGGGTCGCAACCCAGACTGCATAGCTCGTACCCTCCAATCCGCGGCAAAAGCCTTAGGCGCTTATTTCCGGAAATGGAGAATCGAGGCAAACCCCATTAAGAGTCAGGCAGTACTCTTTTCCAAACCGCGTTCGTCCCCCTCTCTGCCCAGTCCGATAACCATGTTCGGTAAGTCTATTCCTTGGGACAAGCAAGCCAAATACCTAGGTGTGATTTTGCACCACCATCTTACTTTCGGAGAGCACATAAAGACGGTGCGTTCGCGCCCCGCTTTCGCTCTCGGTAGGCTCTACTTCATGTTGAATGCACGCAGCAAATTGTCACTCAAGTGCAAATTGCGCATTTACACGGCGTGTATTCGTCCCATCATGACTTACGCCTGTGCTGTATTCGCACACGCAAAACCATACCGTCTCCATAGGATGCAGACCCTCCAAAACCGTTTCTTGCGAAGAATCACAGGAGCCCCTTTTTACCTTTGCAACGAGAACCTCCATCTTGATCTAAAAATACCCACCATCCCGCAGTTCATGAAACGCTCCGCCAAGCGCTTCTTCGACACTGCTGAGAAACATTCTAACCCCTTGATCGTATCGGCCGCCCGGTACACTCCCTCTCATATTAGTAAGACTCGACGACCGAGACATTCCCTGACCGACCCTGACGATGCTATTACTCTCCTCCAGGAGAGAAATAAGGCCACCAGTAGTAAACAAACACAAACACAGACCGCCGTCATTCCGTCCTCGCCGCCGAGGCCCGCCGCGACGACCCCGTACGTCCCCTCCCCGTCCTTTGCTTGTGCCAGCCCGCGTTTCATTCGTCCCTAAATAATGGAAATCCGATCCAGCGTGTCCCTTTGCTGTCCTCTTCCAGCGACGCCCTAAGCCGAGGCTCGTACCCAACAGGGGGTGCCCTTAGCGTGTAGTCGCTTAGTTTGTAAGCTATTTTGCCCTGGCTGGAGGCCCTAAAAATAATAATTTTTAAGGCACCACAGGAAAGTCCGGTTAAGCAGCCGACAACCTCCTAGGTTGACCTGCGAGATGCCAATCCGAAAAAAAAAAAAAAAAAAAAAAAGGGGCAAGCGTACTCATTCTACATTATACTCCCTACTGCGGCGCCTACAACAAGAAGAACTACCTGAAGATCTGAAGAGCTGAACGCTCAAGAACTGAGCCCCCCTGAAGTAAGGCGGGACCCTACAGGACGTGAAGAGCAGGGGGTCAGTGGAAGCCTCAAGAACTGAAGTACGTCGCTAGTAACTTAGCTTAGTCGTCGCACAGTGATATCGTCATATTAGTGTGAAAATAAATACGGCTTGGTGCCTTTCAACGTTCTCAAACTTTCATTTGACCTCCAACTGTAGGCATCCCCCACAGTTGGACGGTCCTTCGCCAGCCGGATCAAGAAGTAAGTTGCCGCTCAAGGCGCAAGTCAGCTGCTCAAGACGCAAGTCAGCCGCTCAAGACGCAAGTCAGCCGCTCAAGACGCGAGTCGGCCGCTCAAGACGCATGTCAGCTGCTCAAGACGCAAGTCAGATGCTGAAGACAGGCGCGCAAGAACTGTGTTCAAGAGAAGAGTGTCGTACACACATTTCTATCCTGTTTCTTTAAGCGGGTGGACCGCGGCTCCGTATCCCTACCACCTAACGGTGTCAAACGGTAGGGGTCGGAGTTAACGCCGATCAAGGCGGTGAGGTATGTTCGTGCAATACCTCCGGTTCACGTGGAGTGCCTTTTTCAAGGCGCGAACCGAAGCTGCACGCTACGCCGGTAAGGTCGTGTGTGGTACGGGGGCCGGTCTGTAGGCACTGCCGAAGAAGCCGGACATTCCCACCGGTTTCCGAGCGCCCCGTAGGACACACTGCCCTCTGCTGGGTAGGCCTGTAACCTGTCGGATCCTGCACACATCCATCCCTGGCGGAGCGTATCCCGGTCACGGGCCCTCCAAAAGGACTGTTAGAACCGTTAGGGCTGTTAGAGACGTCAAAAGTCGAAGATGACGCTGACCAGAAGCCAAGCAGCCACCGACACGAAGACAGCGAAGATTTTTGAAGAACTCCCCGCGTCACCGTCCGCACAACCGTCCGCGTCCGCGTCCGCAGCCGCGTCCGTACCCGCCGGAACAAAGCCGCGCGCGCGCCCCGACCCGAACGCCCGCGCGCCCACATTACCCGCACAGACAACGATGGATAGAACAAAGGTGGCATTACGAGCCGCTGCGAACACCGCCGCAACCACGTCTAATGTTGAACAAAATAGGGAAGAAAGAAGATCAAGAGCGGCGTCCGAACGATCGCATAGATCGGCTGCTAGCGTTATAGCCCGAATTAAGCAAGCCGAGCTCGATGCCCAGGAACGTCTAGCCGAGATTCAAAGGAGAGAACTGCAGATCGAAGCAGACCTTGTGAAGAAGCGACTAGCATTGGACATAACCACTATTCAGGAAGAGACTGGCCACGGAAGTGTCAGTGCTCGCGAAGCCTCAGAAGTGAAACATGGAGTTACTGATTGGCTAAAGAACGCCCAGCATAAGGAAGGCGAGCTACCCCCGACGACAACAGATCAAGACATGTCATCGGCTGTCCGCGCATCGGCCCTGTGCGAACCACGGGGGGAGCGTACCGACCGCGGACCAGCAAGGGGACTAGCAAGACGGCCGTCGCAACACTCTTTCTACCAATATGCACCGCAGGAGGTACCGAAAGGAGTCACTATAGAAACTCCACGACGAGCTAGGTCGCCCACCCCGACGCAATCAAAGGATAGAGGAATAGACAGACTAACTGAAGCCATAGAACGAATGGCCCAGCGTCGCCCGCCGCCCAGACAAGCACAAGAACTGCCCTACTTCAGCGGCGTGCCGAACGAATGGCTGCTATTCAGATCAGCAATACGGGACTCGACGAGATTATATGGATTCTCGCCGGCCGAGAACCTAGCGCGACTTAGAATATGTTTGAAGGGAGAGGCGCGTCAAACGTTCTCCGCCCTACTATATACCGCTACGGATCCAGCATTCATTTTGCGGACCCTTGAACAATGCTACGGTCGCCCCGAGATTATTATCGATAAAGCATTGGATGATATAAAGAAGTTACAGCGCTCCGGAGGGTTAGCTAGCGAACTGAACGCGTTCGCAATCAAGCTACAGAACATTGTTAGCGTACTATCAAGCATAGATTTCTTGCGCTCGATGCATACAGACGTGCTCAATCGATGCATTAAAAATCAATAAATTAACAATTGCATAAATAGTGACCTAGTTTAGTGCGCTACACTAAACTGCGTGTTATATAGAAAAAACATTGTAGTGATCCTTTTAAAATAATGGACTAACTGTGTGAATTTTAAAAACATGGAAGGCAGCCCCTTTATTCGGAGCGGGATGACACCGCGCTCTCCTCCACCGACTTCTCCCCGGCCTCCGAGACAGGACCAGGAAGAGAAAATTAAAAAAATTGAACTTGTTTCGACTCCGGAGGTACAAAATTGGCTGGGGTCTATTCAGCAGTGTTTGAACGAGGTCTGTTCCATTGCTTCTGATGGTAAGTTGAACGCGGATCAGAAGGTAAGAATCACCAACCTCAGTCGAAAAATAGGACATGGAGTTGCACAAATGGCTGTACAATATCAATCACTTAAGCAAAAAGCCATACAGACCCACACTTCCCTAAACACTCTGACTAAAGAACGCAACCTGGCCGATTGTTTAACCGAAATTAAGCAGACAATTCAGGAGTCCTGTAAGAAACAGACCGTGACAAGCACAACATCCTTTGCTGATATGGTGAAGATGGGATCCAGTAATTTTGTTCGTCCTAATAATTTCAGCTCCGTGGTGATTTATCCCAGTGATAATTCGAAAACTAGCGACGAAACCAAGAACATGGCCCAAAAAATCATCTGTCCGGAAGAAATGAAGCTGAAAGTACGAGGAGTCCGAAAAATAAAGAAAGGAGGTCTTATTATCAGCACCGAGACTAAGGAAGACTTAGATAAGGTAAGACAAACAGTGCAGCTCGCGAACTTAGGACTAACCGTCGACGAACCTCAAAAGCGCAAGCCTCGTGTTATTATAATGGGAGTCCCCGCATCCATGGCTGAAACTGAGGTTTATAAATGTATTTATGAACAAAACCTTGCCGATAAACTACCAGCAATGTCACGAGATACATTTTTGACCTCAATGAAGCTAAGCCACAAATCGGGCAAAAAGGATTCTGAGAACTGTAATTATATTATAGAAGTTCCAGCTGCTATTCGTAAGGCCATCATTTCACAGGACAGATTATTTATAAATTGGTCGTCCTGTCCTGTACAGGACTTCACACAGGTGACTAGGTGTTACAAGTGTCAGCAGTACGGACATGCGGCCAAATCATGCAAATCTGAGGCTCCGACATGTGGACATTGCGGGGAGGAAGGCCATTCAATCCAGGACTGTTCTAAGAAAGCCGAAGCGCCAAAATGTGAAACATGTTTACGCTTTAAAAAACAGGCGAATCACGAGACGGGCGATCCAGATTGTCCTGCTAAAAAAGCTGCTGAGTCCAGGTATATTAACTCGATCGACTATGAAGGCGCCTAAGAGCACCACATACTTGTTTGTAATTTAGACGTAATTTACTACTAGTTTCAGTATGGATGCTAACTTAATTACTGAAATAGATAGTACATTTTAACGGAGTCAAGGTCATGTGAGGTCGAGGATTGCAGACAATACCTTTCTGATTATCAAAATTCACTAACCATACTTAATCAAAACATTCGTAGTATTTATAAGAATATAGATAGCTTTAATGTTTTTCTACATAGACTTAACTTTCATTGCGATTTAATAGTACTAACCGAGTGCTGGCTATCTAATCGTCACGATAACCTCCCAGTAATGCCAGGATACAACTTATGCGTTAGCACATTAAACCATAATCAAAATGATGGTGTGGTAGTCTATGCTAAGGAATTATTAAAGATCACTGTCGAGGAACCCACTCTACAAGACTGTATGAGTAATTGTTTAATTATCAAAGTTAGCACATACATGGCAATCATCGCTATGTATAGATCCCCTTCCGCTAGAAACTTAGATTCTTTCCACACTTCCTTGAACCGGGTTTTACAGACACTAAGCCCTTTTAAGAATATTATACTAACTGGTGATATGAATATAAACATTGGATCAGAAAATTACGATGCAGGTACTCATAACTACCTTAATATGTGCTCATATCATGGGTTTCTCCCCGCGCATACATTGCCTACTCATCAGAGCGGTTCCTGTCTCGATCACATGATGATTAAATCCAGCTTACCATATAAGACGCTTGTTACTAACTCAACAATTACTGCCATCACGCTGTTTTAATAAATGTAAATTTAACGCTGCCTAAGCTAAATCGCCCCCAGACCAAAAACAAACTAAACATAAGCAAACTCGAATATGATTTATGCAACATTGATTTTAACCCAGTTTACAATAGTGCTGACGCTAATGTGTCTTTATCGTATTTAATAAATCAAGTCCAACAAGCCATATTACGTAACACGATAGTTAGTACAGTAAACAAAAAACATTATAACATTAAACCGTGGATTACTCCTGGACTTATTCGGTGTATAAGACACAGAGATAAACTTCATAAAAGAACAAAAAAATACCCTGATAATCTTATACTGCAAATCACATATAAAAGGTATAGAAACTTTTGCAACAACCTCCTTAGGAACTTGAAAAATAATTACGAGATTTTTCTCGTAATTATTTTTCAAGTCGTCCTGTCCTGTACAGGACTTCACACAGGTGACTAGGTGTTACAAGTGCCAGCAGTACGGACATGCGGCCAAGATAGAGAAAAATATGTTAAATAGTGCAGGTAGCGATAGCAAACAACTTTGGAAACATATTAAAACCATCACATATATCTCTAAACAGCGTGAATCAAATTCGAGTTCACTGCTTACTAACCCTTCACCAGTTTTGTCAGCTAACTTCGTAAATAACTTTTTTGTAAATGTAGGTAAAAATCTTGCCGAACAGATTCCGACAAAATCCAGTAGCCAACCAACATCACCTTTCCAAAAATTAAACAATAGCTGTAGTCCGAATTCCTTTACTATGTTGGACACTGACGAATATGAAATAACTCAGATCATTTCAGGGCTAAAGAACGATTGTGCAGTTGGATGGGATAATTAAGGCATTAAGGCATTAAGTCCGCCTTTGTACAATGTTTATTTAAATTTTGTGCATAAAGTTTTAATAAATAAATAAATAAAATAAATAAATAATTTAAGCAATAAGATCCTCAAGCTTTTCAAGCATATTTTGGTACCTCCCTTAGCGCATATATTTCGAATTTGTCTATCTGATGGAGTTTTTCCAACATGTTTAAAAAAAGCTGTAGTAATCCCTATGTTTAAATCCGGAAGTAAAGACCTAGTTAATAATTATAGGCCAATTTCGATACTCCCTTCTATTTCAAAAATATTAGAACTAAACTCGATAGACTCGTTAACTACCTTAAAAAAACCATTTCCTTTCACCTGCGCAATTTGGTTTCAGAGCCAAATTATCTACAGCCGACGCGGTTCATAGCCTGACCGATTATGTAACGCAGGAACTTGACAAAGGGAACCATACCCTGGGAATTTTCCTCGATTTAGCTAAAGCCTTTGACACAGTGTCAGTTTCTATTCTTCTAAAGAAGCTAGAGGCCATAGGTATCAGGGGTACGCCTCTGAAACTCTTTGCTGACTTCCTAGGTGATCGCCACCAATGTGTTAGAATAGATAATATTATAAGCAATGAGCAGAAAAATACTGGTTTCGGAGTTCCCCAGGGAAGTATCCTTGCCCCAACCCTATTCCTGATCTATATTAACGACTTGTGTAATCTAAATATAGAACATGGCAAAGTTATATCGTATGCCGATGACACAGCGTTAATTTTTACTGCAAAAACCAGCACCGAACTGTACGAGAACGCTCAATTAGGTTTTAATACTGTAAATATGTGGCTTCAAAGCAATTTACTAACTTTAAATGATGATAAGACAAAATATTTACATTTTTCCATGCGCAAGCCTCAACATAATTTCACTAACCCTCATCTATATACACATCATTGTAAAAATAGTTCAGTCAACACGTGTGGGTGTCCTATAATCCTCAAAAGTTGCAATATTAAATATCTCGGAGTCATAATGGATGACACACTCTCCTTTAAACAGCATATTGAAAGGCTTGTTAAAAGAGCTCGTAAATTAATACATGTTTTTAAAAAACTACGATCAATTGCAGACCCAGAATTAATCAAACAAATTTATCTGGCCCTAGGCCAATCGATAATTCAATATTGCATTACTTCATGGGGTTGGAGCACTCAAAACTAATTTACTTCCTCTTGAACGGGCTCAGAGAGCAATTTTGAAAGTAGCCAATTTCTATCCCTTTTTCTTTTCCACATATCTGTTATATAAATCATGTGACGTGTTGACTGTGCGCCAGCTTTTCATTATGCACCTACTATTAAAACAACACACCATGCTTACCTACAATGCTGATATTACTCTAACAAGAGAAGAAATGATATAGTATGCAATTCAAACTCGACCTCAAAACATGTCTTTGTAGAAAGGTTTTTTTCTTTCCTTGGACCATTTTTGTACAATAGATTAAATAGAGAACTTAGTATTTATAAGTTAAACTACTTCAGCTGTAAAAAAAATATATTTCAATATTTAAAAACTACCTCTTATGAACAGACAGAAGACTTACTCGTAGTATGTAAATAAAATTATTAACACGCAATACTTAATTTTTTTGTCTCTGTCATTTATGTTTTCATGGTAACTTTAATTTAAGTTTTATTGTATTTTAGAGTTAATTTATTATATCAAATAGTAATCACTTTCTAGCCTGAAGCACAGGTTTAACCTAGTTCAGGCAAATATGCAATCACGATCTATTGTATATTGATAAATATTGTAAAATAATGTGACGTTGTATTAAATAAACGATTTATTATTTTATTATATTATTATTATTATAGATGAGAGAGGGTACCTACAGAACCCTATGTTGGCACGTCAAGTAGTTGAAAAACTGAGTCCGCACATCAGAGCGAGATGGTGCGACTTTGCCGATCAATACGGATGTACGAGTGAACCTGAGATCGTGACTCTGTCTCGCTTTTTCATGGGAGAAGCGGACCGCGCCGTGAGATATGCCTACTTTACTAATAGCAACGCGAATAGAGAACCAGCGCAGGCTACGACAGCGGCCAAAGCGAGCAATGCGCCGGCGCGCCGCCAAAGCGAGCGGAGGCGAGATGCCGCTACGTACACAGCTACTGAAAACAAAGCATGTCTTTGTTGCGGGCTCGAACATAACACAACCTAATGTAAGAAACTGGAAGCGATGACTGTGCCTGAACGATGGGAATGGGCTAAGGAAGCACGCGTATGCTTTCGCTGTCTGAACAATCATCGGCGAGCCAGTTGTAAAGCAAAGAAATGTGGAATTGACGAGTGTCGACACCCACATCATAAGCTGTTGCACACCTTAGAACGGACCGCTAAGGAAAGCGCTCAACAAGAAAAAGCGATCGACGCGTCGGCTCACACAGTGACGTCAGCAGGCGCGGTATTATTGAAAGTGTGCCCGCACTTCCAATCCGTTCGGTCCCTTGATCGTGTCAAGGGACCGAACGGATTGGAAGTTGACACTTACGCTCTACTTGATGAAGGTTCTACGATTACTCTGATCGACGAGGAAACCGCTAGAGCCGTGAACGCGCATGGAACGAAGCGCGCACTGCGATTGAACGGCCTGACGGCTACGCAGGAGGAACTTGACAGTGAGAGCGTAGATCTAGAGATACGGGGAGCACGAACGGGCCCCCATTCAATTAAGGCGTGAACCGTCAAAAGTCTCAACATTACAAGTCAAACAATCGCAGCAAACTGTTTGAACTATGAACACCTGAAGCGGTTGCCACAGAACGAGGTCTGCTATGCGAATGCAAGACCGCGCGTACTTATAGGCGCAGACAATTGGCACCTAATAGTATCGCGTAAACTCCTGATCGGAAAAAGAAACGAACCGGCCGCCTCGCTAACCCAGTTGGGATGGGTAGTGCACGGTACGGTGCCACGGACAATAGTGGCCAAAGAAAATCCGGAATATGGCGCCACTGTGCTCCATGTACGAGCGCCGGAACATCGCGCGTGAACCGACCGCGATGACGAACTAGATGAAATAATAAAGGCGCATTTTGCGATCGACGCGCTAGGAATAGCAAAGGGTTGCAAACCCGTGCAGGAAGGCGAGCGCGCGAAGGAAATATTCAATAAAACAGCCCGACTCGTAAATGGGCGCTATGAAGTAGGTTTGCCTTGGCAAACGGAAGACACTCGCTTGCCGCCTAGCTACGATATGGCGGTACGGAGGCTACGATCTACAGAACGAAAGATGGATCGAGATTCAGAGTTTCGCCAAGCATACACGACGCAGATGAACAATCTATTTGAAAAGGGTTACGCAACCCCCGTCGAAGATAATGAACCCAGAACTATAGAATGGTACCTACCGCATTTTGCGGTCACAAACCCGAATAAACCAGGGAAGGTACGCCCTGTTTTCGACACCGCGGCAGTCACGAACGGGTGCTGTCTCAACGACGAGCTGTTGGCCGTACCGGATATGCTCAGAACGCTTCACGGTATATTATTCAGATTCAGAGAGAAACCAGTCGCAATAACGGCGGACATACGTGAAATGTTTCTACGGATTAATATTCGACCCGAGGATCGAGCAGCGCAGCGTTTCTTATGGCGTGGCAGTGAACGGAGAAACCCGCCGCGAAGATACGAGATGAATTCCATGATATTCGGGGCACGGAGTTCCCCTTTTCTAGCACACAGCGTTTGAAACAGGAATGCGGAGGAATGCAAGAATACCTACCCAAGCGCCCTCTGTCCGATCACAAGGAATCATTACATGGATGACTGGGTGGATAGTTTTGATACAGAAGAGAGCGCCGCGTTAACAATGAACGAGGTACAGTGTGTGCATAAGCGAGCCGGCTTCGAGCTTGCCGGGTGGAATTCGAATCGCGCGCACTTGCTCAACCATATTAGGCAAGAGGACAAGTCGAAAACCCCGAAAGAGTTAGGCGCAAATGCACACCCCTACGGCAAGACGCTAGGGATGGTGTGGTTGCCAGAGACCGACGAGTTTGCATTCAACACGGATATGCCTCGCGTACCGAGCGAAATACGCTGTGGGCAAAGGACGCCTACAAAGCGTGAAATGTTAGGTTAGACTAAGATAAATTTAAAATCCAAGATGACCGGCGCTACAAAATGGCGAATTACATTTTTGTTTTCACAATTCCTACAATATGGGTGTCAAGTGAAAGGGTTTGACTAGTACAATAATGCATACCTACTACATTGAAAGGGAATGAGGAATATTAATTAACTAACGAAATGAAAACTAAAAATTTGAAAATTATTTTTATAAATTCTAAGGGCCAAAGCACAGGTTCCCTATCCATTTGCATACAATTTTAAGACCTAATATTACTTAGCATACTTTTGTTTCTCCTAATTATATTTTCGCATAACATTATTTGTGTATAACTGCTTACGCATAATTTTCTTAAACATAACTTCACTAGTCATCATAATAATTACGCATAACATTCTAAAGTAAAAGTTTATTTACATAATGATATTAAAACTTATTTTTACCAAGCATGCAGCAAGCATGCAAACATGAAAACAAACATGCACAATACATGCAGCATGCACACAAGCATGCAGCAAGCATGCAACATGCAAGCAAGTGTGCAGCAAACAGGCAGCATGCAAGAAAGCATGCCGCATGCGGCAGGCATGGTTTCTGTCACGGCTCCGGCGCTGCGAGGCTCCGGGGCGGTCCCACGCGAGCTTATCGTCGCAGATGGGTTTTACGCTCACCACCACATGCTCCTCAGCACGCCTCGCCCCTCCGCGCCTATGCGGGCGTAGATTACATTCTAGGGGTAGCGCAGAGAAGACTACGTGAAGTCGGTTTTGCAGCGATTCGTTTCTGCTAGTAACTTTTGTAGCACAACATATTAAAATTTTAAGACAATACTTTAGCGTGGCACTATAGATTTGCACAGTAACATTATGCAAAATAAATTTATGCCAAAACAAATTAGCCTTCAAGATAATTATGTCAACATAAACTGTATGCCAAAAAAAGAATATGGCAAAGTATTATTATGGCTAAACAAATTATGCCAAAAGTAGGATATTATTGGGCATTCTACCCCACCTGCCGCTTCCCTCGTCTCACTCCGTTCGCCTTCGTCACTCTCGGTGAGGTAGAATGCCCAATAATATTCTACCTACGGCTCACTCCGTTTGCCTCCGTCACTCTCGGTGTGGTAGAATGCACCACATCGTCTTATTATAACGAACTCTACATATCAACCACTTACCTCGATTATCAAAAGCAGCTCTACGGTTTAAGCTCTGTTTCACTACACTACTTTACTGTCATTCTTTCATAGTTTCATTACACAATTCACCACTATTATATCAGCACTAGAGAGTAATAACTGAATTTATTCCTAATTTAAATCTACATGAAACGTGGTAAGCTAAACTTCAGGACAGATTGTCTCATGTCTCTCCACAAAGTTAGAGATAGCGCATTACCACAAAAGTTCAACGCACACTCAGTTTATGCGACCAGATTGGTACCGAGGACATCTGAAATGTAGAATATCGTATATATTCAACTAAAACTTGGGACAGATTGTCACTATGTCTCTCCACAAAGTTAGAGATAGTGCCTTACCACAAAGGTTCAACACACACTCAGTTTATGCGACCAGATTGGTACCGAAGACATCCAAAATTTTAATTTAATTTCGTTTCATATAGATGAAAATTTACACGTTTATTAAACAAGTAAATGCGTCGGCTGTCTGAACCGATGACCTAAACTTCAGGACAGATTGTCTCATGTCTCTCCACAAAGTTAGAGATAGCGCATTACCACAAAGGTTCTACACACACTCAGTTTATGCGACCAGATTGGTACCGAGGACATCTGAATTTTAGGATATCGTATACATTAAACTAAAATTTGGAACAGATTGTCACTATGTCTCTCCACAAAGTTACCACAAAGTTAGGACATCCGAAATTTTAATTTAATTCATTCACCCAGACGACACTACTTACCCGTTAATTACTAACAACATGCTACTTACACGTCACGTCTTGTACTGGTTACTATCCATCCGCACGTTGCGCTGGGTTAAGGCGTATTTACACTAATAGTTACCGTCCAGTATGTATAAGTCCGGTCAGTGTCACCACATTGTATTCTTTATTACACATTATTCTTTCATGAAACCTGACGGCGGTGTCGGAATCGATCGTATCAGGCAACTGTTGCGAGTGGGTGTAAATGAGCCTTTACAGTCTGTGATACTGCAAAATTGCAATAATTTGCTGTTTGATGTATGTGAGGTATGATGTAGGTGTACATGTGTGCGGGTGTGTAATTTTCATGGGAACATTTGTATAATATGAAAGATAAGCATTGCGCTTGTTGCAAACATTATTTAAAATTTGTCTTTCATAGGACTTCCTATGTTTATAAAATAGGTACATCAGTTTCGGTACGGCATACTCATCTTGGAAATTAATTTATTGTAATAATTATGGTCTTTATGACTTTGTGGTTACAATAAAATGATATTTTCAAATGAGTAGCTTTTTTTGTCTAGGGATTGTTTAAAAATACTACTTATGGTATCAAACTGTAAGATATCAATGCAACTTCTAATATACGACTTTATTAATATAGTATAGATACTTTATATTTCTATTATAGTTGATGGTTTTTATATTTGCAGTTTGACTGCAATATACATATAATAAACTAGTTTTGGTACGCGTATCCGTTCAAAACTTTTCTGCACATAAATTATCTCGAATGCAACTTATTGATTGATGACGCTGACATCATCCCTATAATTATGACCCAAGTAGAGCGTAAATTCGACCCTGCAAACAGCATTGCGAATAGCTCTAGTAACAAATAGGCTTATGTGTATTTCGAGGTTTTAGGTTCGAATCCCTATCGCAATCCCTTTTTTTCTTTTATGGTAATAATTAAGTTAATAAATTCGCTCACGTGCGTGAGTACCCTAAGTATTATAATTATATAATGTACCTAATAATCACCAAATATTTGTTCCAGGTTTTTTTCACAGACTTAAATAATGTGTCTCAAAAATCTATTAATTTTACAAACAAACATACATAAATTAAACAAATAGTAGTAATCATAGATACCTAAGCCAGGTAACGGCACCTTTGTCGGTGCCGGACAAATGCTGGTTTTATATTTCATTTCGCACGATAAAATTGCATTTTGACGGAATCAATATTATGATTTAAAAGGTCGTAACTGACATAAGTTAGTCATACAATTGTATTGCTAAGATTTAAGGGTTAATTTTGTGATGAGGTTAAATTTGCTGAGATAGCATTTTTCTTTACTTAAATTCGATTAATTTACATGAAAAATCACATTCGTTCCAGAGATTTCAAGTGACAAGTTCCGCTTAAGTTTATTACGAATATTTCCATAAAATATACGTAAGTATTTTAAAAATAATTATTTTAATATTCAGTGTCCTTGTATTTTATAAGTCCAGTGTCAAATTTTTCTGATCTTTTATACAGCATTTTTTTTTATTTGAAATTAATTGTTGTGTGCTCGATTACAGGTCTGACTCCGAATCTGAGTACCGTCGCGCACCTGAGGCTGCAAAGGTGCAGGCAAAAAAGAAATCATCGAAGCGTAAAGCTTCTGACAGTACCTCTACCTCGCAATCAGAATCGAAATCAAGGTAATTTCTATTATTGCTTGTCTTTAGGAGTGTTATACGTTAGTAGCGGATTCATTTTATACTTAAAACCAGGGACACTAAAATCCTTTTATGATTCATAATCTTTATTCCATTGGTTCTTTTTTGTTAGTACGTCTTCACGGTGCTGTTATTGTAATGATAAGGTACTTATATTATTTTATTTTTTTTACAGTAAAAATCAACAACGTACCTCGGACCTCTTCGGCCTAGAAGATACCGAGCATCGCGCACCGGCAACTTCCAGCGAGGACCTCACGTCGTCACTCGTGAGCCGAGTTGCTGACGGGAAGTTGCGGCGGACGGCGAACGTAGAGGGTGACTTTTACGTGGAGGTAAAAGTCTATAATAAAACCGATGCGGTGTCCACGTCTCCACTTGAGCGGTGGAAAAAATCTTTAGTAGCACTCAAAGTGCAATTAAATAAAGAATCTCCGTAGTGGGACGCACTGCAGACATTTATGAGACGGGCTCATGTAATTTTCTGAGATTCGGAGCCTGTGTTTTACAGTGATAACATAAATATAAAATAATATAATTATTATTTTATATTTTGGTTATCAGTTACTGTTTATCCCTAAGGCTGGGACCTTTAACTTTTTTATTAATATTTAGGGTAACTTTGGGACTTTGGGACACCATGGCTTCATTACAATTGTACGTGTTTACCTTATTATAAGAAAACTTTGATCATTTGTACAATGAATTGAATTGAATTGTATCTTTTTGTTTGTGTCGTTAATCTAAAACTTGCTCTATTTTACGTGGACATTAGGTCTAATAATACACAAAAATGCCATTCTGTACTGTTTGCAATGCATCCGTTGAGCGCAGTCAGTGGACAGGTCACCTACGCAGTACTAATCATAAAAAAAAATATTTCGCACTTTTGCGAAGGTGTTGAAATAATACATGCTGCATTTCTTAATCGTATAGAATTGCCGATCCGTCTGATAATTACTCTCCAAAATCATTTTTAAATATTGCTCAAGACAAAATTAAAACGTTAATTGATATGTCCCTCGAAGAACACACTAGTCTAAAAGTTAATTTCGAATATTTTGCTATGTTTTTAATGGTTAAAAATGATTGTCAAGAAATGAAATCATTTTCCACAAAAAAAATTACTTTGCATCAGAATTATGAATTTACATCATTATTGTCTCAAGTTAAAAATACTTTAGCAAAAAAGATAGAAGAATTTCAAGACCGTGACAGTGGATGGACGTTCTTGTATAGTTCTCATTTGAAAGTCAATGTCAACAAATATCAACCTTTGCGTGGCTCGGGCTTTATCGAATTGCCTGCTGCTATAAAATCGATAAAAGCATGAGTAGGGTATAATTGGGGGTTCTGCATCACTTGCTCTCGCGCGCGCTCGAGCTGCGCGATGCAGAAGCCCTCAATTATCCCCTACTTGCATAAAGTGCATGGCCATCAACGCTCGATTCCATCATCACGCAGTTTTTTAATCCAAGTATGATTAAATATCAAACGGACATACAAAACCACCATTGTTTCGAATTATTGTGAGGAACTCATCATTAACAGTTTTCAAGTGAAGAATTTGCCTAGTTTCAATGGTAGATTTTACTGGATCTTGCTCTGCTCCGTTTGTATGGTTGTGATGGTGTGATAAACTAGCGTCCTATGTTTTCTGACCAGCCATGTCTTGAGTAAATATTATCTCGCCCTTCACAATCTTGAAAATAAGTTTAGAAATTCTTTCCAAATCAAATTCCAAATCTGAACGAACCATGATGTAGATAGGTAATATCAATTTATTATCTTGTGGTGAAGTAAATATTAACGTTATTTATTTGTTAGTTTTATAATTAAGATCGGTCTATCACACGACGATGATACGAGTCTAATGCTGCGATGGAGATGTGTGTATTAATTATATAATCGTTTCCTTTCACAGCATTCAAATAAAAACAGTTAGGATAATGTATAGCATGTTGCGTCCAAGGATCGTCATAAATCTCCCAATCTTCTATAACCCCTCCACATGAGAAGCACGCCGCTTTATCATTTATACTATTTCCAAAATAAAAGAATCCAGCGTCAGTCATTTCAGTCACTAATCTTTTCTTTGAATTCATCGTTCCCCAGTAATAATTCAATGAAAATTCACGCATTTTATGTGTGTTATACATGTCATATCGGGGTTTGTATCCATTTTGAGACATGTTATATTTACTTACTTCCTAGTCCTGGATACAGATAATTCTAAACGTATAATGGCGTCGCACAGCTATTGCCAGCAACTTATAAGGATTAAATAGGATATTGATTGGGAGGGGATAGAAAATTCAAAGATACGTCTTAACTAATAATAGAAATTAAACAAGTAAACCATTATTTTAAATATTTATTATCATAGCACCATTTATTTAAACACAATACATTCTTCAAAGCACAAACAGAGTCGTGATAAATACAGTTATACAAATCGGCAGAATATTTATATTGATCGTACAAACTTATCAAACTAGAACAACCTTTATGTTCTAAATTAAATATATTACTATTACTATTTTCTAAAATATGCTTTAACCACAAAACTTTTTCTGAGCCTTTGACATAGATATCTTTAATTCGTAAAATGTCCCTAATCAAAGTCCGATAATAGGAATAGGCCACAAATCCTTCACACCAATATATCTTTCTGTTACGTTCAATCCAACCAACTTGCTTTTTTTTCTAGTTTGGTTAAATTGTTATATGGAAATGGCGGCTTAATTAAAAATATTTGTAATTTTTTATTATATAATATGGCGATTTCTTTTATTATAAATTCATTTGTTTCTGTTTTAAAGCCTTGAATATCTACAATAGCAATCATGATAACCTGCGCACAATGTTGCTGAGAGGTTTGTATTCCACAAGTCGATCGTTTATAATTAAACAATATGCAGTCGTCTTATCTGGTATTGTTGTAGAACATTCAATTTCCAACCGCACGTCCACTGGACCTGTTTTTAGACTATCGTTTTGCCTTGAGCAGTCTAATATAAAGAGGGGGGGCTTTTTCCTTGAAATCCTTTAGGTTAAGCAACGGGTCATGGACAGTTGTAAAACGACTGACGAAATTTTGCATACATTTCATATAATATACTTTAATTGTTCTCAGAAAACTTTAAACCTAAAGGTTCATATGGATAATACTGCGAATTCAAAAAGAGCGTTACGTTTGTCACATCACAATGATCAAATAGTGAACTATCTTTAGTTTTATTATTTTTTCTATTAGTTTGTAAGCAAAAAATGACATATCGGGGTTTTTCCAATTGCGAAGCAGTCTTAACCGACCAAGAATGCTTTGTGGTTTTTGGCAATAAAGGATACTCATATAAATCCCAATTTCTAAAAGACATCTGAATAGGTTTATCTCTTTCTAAATTTTTTAAAAGTGTTAGTCGCTCACGCTCTGATACTTTTATGTGCGGCACTCTCCACTGAACTCTTTGTATATCTATTTGAAAATTAACAAAACCATCAGTAAGAGTAACGCTATTTAAGTTAGTGTTACTTCTATTCAATATAAGTTCATGCTTACAATTTATCACAATTTTGTTGTAATCCTCTGCAAAACCTAAAACCTTATTTAGCAGTATCACCGCACTAAAGTGCCCATCACTTTCAAATCCCTCTAAATTCCAACCCCGTAGGGCAGCAACTTTATTTTCTGCTTCATTTAATGAGACATATGATTTTATTGTCGACGTTGTTCCCGAATTTTTTATACGGTCTATTTCAATACCATTCATTTCGTATCTGATGTCTTGAAACAAAGACATAACAGGGTTATTAGTGACTGTAACAGTTTTCTTGATCGGATTCCCATCTTTACCGAAGAGCTTTGCTTGTCCTTCGACATAAATTGAGCTGGCTGATGGTAGCACGTATATGTCTTGCTGGTGGATGGGAATTCTGATTTCATCATTTTCTCTAAAACTGTTGTTATAGGGATTGTATGAATGGACTTCATAACTTTCAATCGAAGTGTCGAAGTGCGGTATTTCAGTAATCTGTAGTATATTCATACTTTAAACCCTAGGACTTTAAGAAAATCTTTATTTGTTTTAGTCAATTTCTTTACTTTGATAGTACGCAGCGTACCTTAGCAATCGCAGAAGAACTGAGACGTTTTTTATTCACTGGGATGTTTTTATACAACACTATCATTTTGTTTTTCTTAAATGAAGACGTAGCTGAATATGTTCTTCTCCGAAGTTAATACAGTGACCAAATTGATCTACAATCTTAACAGATATTGATTAAATTATATTTTTGTTTACTGGAAAGTAAATGTGACTGATATACACTAGCGCCCCCTGTTATCGCGTGGCGGAAGCAGAGGAGGTTTATTTGTGATATTCACCACTAGAGGGCGCCAGCTTCAATGAACGGCTTACGCATAAATATCGATTAACTGCTCGCTTCTCGACACAGGAGGCGCTGTTTTATCAATGAGTTATTGTAATATCATGAATGAATGTCGTAGTAGTCGCCTCTCGACACTAGAGGCAGCACTGTACAAACTGTTCGAATATTCTAGTAAGTTCTGGAACCGGATGTTGATTGTAAACTTCCGCCCACATTTCAATGGTAGCTGTCTGTTCTCTTCCAGATACGAAAGAGTGCACTAGTCCTGTAAGTCTTAACCGCGTTTTCAGATATAATTGTTGAACTGCAGCCATCCTTGCCCGAAATTAGTGAATGTAATAGTTTTAAAACCTGTGGATTTACCGACAATAAATCTGGTAGTAGTGTTTCCGTGTTTTTCATTCATTGCTACTAGATTAGTCCTCTGTCCTCAACAGTGGTCCTTCGAGCCGGATCGCATCAGTGGTCCTTCGAGCGAGATTGCATCAGTGGTCCTCGCGAGCCGTATTCGGGCAGGTATAGCTTGGTTTAATCTTACGCGAAGTGGTGGTGTGGCGATACAATACCGTCGACATGGTGAAAACACGCGGTAGGCATGAACCCGCCACAGCGGCCACGGAAGGGGACGAGTCCGCCTCCATGGAATTGGCGACAGCGGTGGGACCGACAGACCCGCCCAACTATTCCATCACAGAGTCGGACCAGACCCAACCTCACAGCCCTGGGGCGACGACACCTCCACACGGACAACCACGAGGCGAGACGAAAACCGATAGGAAGGTGTTGGCGCGAGCGAGATTGGAACTCGCCGCCGCTAGGTTAGCACTCTTGGAAGCAGAATCAGCAGACGAAGAATTATTGGAGGGAAGCTCGACTGCGACATCGAAACGTCAGACGGACGTGGCAGACACGCTCAGTGAACACCGCGACCACATCCGCCCGCCGCAGTCACAACCCATGACGTCAAACGACGCACCGCCGCCCTCGCCGCAACGTAGCGACGAGAGGAGCCTGCTGCAAGGACTGACTCAGGCATTGTTAGAGGTAGCGCGGGGCAAACCCGCTGCCGGCAGGTATGAATTTGATTTACCTATCTATAGTGGCCACCCCGGCGAATGGCTGCATTTTAAAGCAGCATATAAGGAGTCTGCGTCAGCTCACACAGAGGCTGGGAACTTGGCCCGTCTTAGAAAATCCCTGAGAGGGACAGCGTTAGAGGCAGTTAAATGCCTATTTCTAGGATCTTCGGCCGATCAAATTATGCAAAGGTTAGAATCTCGATTTGGACGACCCAACGCATTAATAACCTACGAATTAAATAAATTACGTCAGTTACCTAAAGTATCAGACAACCCTACAGATATATGTGTGTTTGCGTCGAAGGTCACAAACGCAATTGCCGCGGTGCAAGCTCTAAATAAAACAGAATATTTATATAGCCCGGAGATGATTTCCGCAATTTCAGAAAAGTTGTCAGTTACGCTAAGGAGCCGGTGGTACGATTATGAGATGGCTGCGGGTGACGCAGAGCCCGGTCTAGTGGTGTTGGGACGATTTCTCGACAGAGAGGCCGATCTCAATGCGCGTCACGCCTCAGCTGAGGGGGAACATAGACGAGACCGTTCACAACGACCGGCTCACAAGACATTTAAAATAGCAGAGACCGATAAAACACCGTGTGTGATATGCAACGGCAATTGTAGTAGCGTGGCTATATGTTCTAATTTTAGGAAAATGTTGATAACTGACAGATGGGAAACCGCACGTAAAAATAAATTATGTTTCAGGTGCCTAAACCGACGGACGTGGAAGCATAGATGCAGAACCAAGCAGTGTGAAGTGCAAGACTGCGAGCATTATCATCACAGGCTACTGCACAGTGACAGTAGACGGGGAATGTGTACCGCAAGCGACCCAGAAGAGCGTCCTCGTGTCACAGTGACCGGGCACGTAGCGTCGCGGGACGACTCAGCGCCAGGAGGTGACATCGCGCTGCACACGGGCGTCAATAATACGAGCACGCCGCGCACGTACAACCAAGTTTTGCTGAAAGTAGTGCCAGTGACACTATCGGGACCAAACGGTAAAGTAGACACATTTGCTTTGTTGGATGATGGATCGACAATAACTCTACTTACTAGTGACGTCGCGCAGCAGATAGGCGCAGAAGGTTCAAATGAGCCATTTTACATCGAGGCCGTAGCAGGAGCGCGCATTGACGCTACGAACTCGCAACGAGTCAAGGTAAATATACGGGGAAAATACACAAACAAAGGTATTGACATCGAAGCCAGAACCATCGACAGACTTGAATTATCAGGCCAGTCGATACGCGCAAATGACCTGGCAGGCTACGAGCACCTGACACCTATAGTCGAGCAGCTAGCATATGAGACTGGCGTACCAACTGTCTTGATAGGCCAAGACAACTGGGCACTCCTGCTCGCCTCTGAAGCTCGAGTAGGTACAAAGGATCAACCAGTAGCGTCACGCACACCGCTCGGCTGGATTTTACATGGTAAAACCTGCAGCCTGAAAAAAGTACATGTATTACCACAGATTGGAGAACGCTGCGGTCATGTAAGTACAGACGAATCTATAGATAGGCTCATACAAGAACATTTTAGCCTGGAATCATTAGGCGTGCAGCCACGTCGCCCGCAAGCAGACCCAGAGGTGAGAGCATTAAAAATACTAGAGGAAACTACACGCGCTCTGCCTGAAGGCGGTTACGAGACTGGCTTATTATGGAAGAATGAAGGTAGGTGTTTTCCAGACAACTACGCTTCCGCGCTCAGTCGACTACAAAGCACTGAATCCCGTTTACGCAAAGACCAAACTCTGAAACAGAAATATTCAGAGCAGGTGAAGGCGCTGATATCAAATGGGTATGCAGAACTAGCACCGCCAACGCCATCTAGCGGGTACAAGTGGTACTTATCACATTTTCCAGTAATGAATCCATCTAAACAGGGTAAGGTCAGAATTGTGTATGACGCAGCAGCACGCACGCATGGAGTGTGCCTCAATGATTATCTTCTGACTGGTCCTGATCTCCTACAATCACTCCTTGGCGTGTTAATGCGATTCAGACAAAAACCTGTCGCCGTTTCAGCAGACATAAAAGATATGTTTCTACGCATAATGGTGAGAGTGGAAGACAGAGATGCACTTCGTTTTCTATGGCGCGATGATACGACCTTAACGCCCATCGAATATAGAATGAAAACGGTATTGTTTGGCGCGACCTCTTCCCCGTGCACTGCGATTTACGTAAAAAACCATAATGCACATGTTCATGAAGCTGACTACCCCGAGGCAGTGAACTCTATAGTACGGAATCATTATATGGATGATTTTTTACTGAGCTTCGACAACGCAGAAGAAGCGCACCGAGTGTCTAAAGCAGTCGACGCGGTACATCGGCGAGGTAACTTCGTGTTGCGGAAGTGGGCGTCCAACGAGCCAACCGCTGTCGCTGGTCTCGCGACCGAGCTCGTGGTGAAGGACACTGTGCTCAACAAGGAGGAGAAGATTCTCGGTCTTATCTGGCGACACCAGAATGACACTTTAGGATTCAACTTCAGGAAAGTAGACCCTTCTTATTTGAGCAAGCAGGTTACGAAACGTCAGTTATTAAAGACGACAATGTCTTTATATGACCCGCTGGGACTAGCCGCGCCTTTCACAACACAAGCAAAGTGCATATTGCAAAACGCTTGGCGTTTAAAAATCGGTTGGGATGAGCGCCTACCTAAAAGTCTAGAACGTAAATGGCACGACTGGTTGATTGCTCTACAGATATTGAAAGGCGTTCGTATTCCACGTTGTCACCAGGGTTATAACGACGCGATTAGAGTAGAATTGCACGTATTCGTGGACGCGAGCGAACGAGTCTATGCCGCGGCAGCATATTGGCGTTCAGTGAACGGCATAGGGCAAGTAAATGTGTCGCTCGCGGCAGCGAAAGGGCGCGTTGCGCCTCTTAAAGTCACATCTATACCTAGACTTGAATTACAGGCTGCTGTGCTTGGCGGGCGACTAGCACGCTGCGTGGAAGAAGAGCACGATCGTCGCGCCGACCGTCGAGTCTTCTGGACCGACTCTCGCACTGTGCTAGCGTGGCTGCGCGCTGGCGCGCGCGCTTTCAAACCGTTCGTCGCGCACCGAGTAGCAGAATTAGAAGAAACCACCGAGCGAAGTGAATGGCGCTGGGTCCCCACCGCTCACAATGTCGCCGACGACTCGACTCGCGATACACCGGCTCACTTCACTGCAAGCCACCGCTGGTACGTCGGTCCTTCGTTTCTTTATGACAACGAAAACGCCTGGCCACAGGAAACAGACTCACATCCCTACATCGACACGGGTGAGGAGCGTGTCATCATTGCTGCTGCGCTCAAACGGTCGACCTTGATAGAGGCGCTACCTAACGTCACACGCTTCTCTTCCTGGCTACGACTCATCCGGGCCACGGCCCGCGTTCTTCAATTCATCGACCGACTTCGAGTTCACACCACAGCAGCTACCTGCAAACGCAATAAAGGCGCAAATGTAGACGATCCGAACTGGACGGTGAAGCAACGGGAAGGTACGAGAAAGCGATCCGGAGCGCAGAGCCGCCTCAACGTTACACCAACGGTCTACATACCCCTTGGCACACAGTACACACGTCAGGCCGAGCTCCTGTGGACACGTGCTATACAGGAAGAAAGTTTCATAAATGAATTGAGTCTTCTCACCGGCGGGAGAACGGTACCAGCTGACAGTCGTTTGAAGCGGTTATCTCTGACAGTCGACGAACACAAGATAATGAGAATACGCTCGCGCATCGCAGCAGCAGCTGAAATATCACAAGAAACACAGTCACCAGCAGTACTAGACGGCGATCATCGTTACTGCCGCTTGTACATAGACTGGATTCATCAAAAGTTACACCACAGTGGCGTGGAATGCATCGTGAACGAAATACGACAACGCTATTGGATTCTACGTTTAAGGCCGTCCGTCCGTGCAGTAATAAGGCTCTGCCAACCTTGTAGACTACGTCGAGCCGTGCCGCCAGAGCCACTAACAGGCGACTTACCACCCTGTCGACTGGCACACCATCAACGTCCGTTCACACACACAGGACTGGATTACTTCGGGCCACTATCCGTCACAGTAGCGAGACATCACGAGAAGCGCTATGTGGCATTGTTCACATGCCTAACTACGCGTGCTGTCCATTTAGAAGTTGCCGCCTCGCTATCAACAGATGCCGCTATACTCGCTTTGAGGCGTATGATGGCACGTCGTGGATGTCCTGAAGTTATTTGGAGTGATAACGGCACCAATTTCCACGGGGCAGACGCTGAGCTCCGTAAGGCCGCCCTAGAATCACTTCAACACGAAGCAGAGGTACGTCACATTAACTGGCGCTACATTCCACCAGGAGCACCGTTCATGGGCGGAGCATGGGAAAGGCTGGTACGCACGGTAAAGGCCGCATTAAATGCTACACTTATCGATCGGCATCCGTATGAAGACGTGCTTCACACACTTCTGACAGAGGTAGAACACACGGTCAATTCCCGACCCTTAACCCATGTGTCGGTTAACCCAGAAGACGAAGAAGCCTTGACGCCTAACCACTTTCTGCTCGGCGCGCCCTCTAAAGTCCCGTTGCCAGGAGTTTTCACAAGGCCGGATGAACTACGCCATTCACATTGGAGAGCGTCACAACGACTAGCGGACTTGTTTTGGCAACGATGGGTACGCGAAGTACTGCCTACGCTTCAAAACCGGCGGGAGCCGCATGGACGCGGCGACACGGTCAAGGTGGGCGATTTGGTTGTCGTAGTAGACCCAAACTTACCAAGAAACATATGGCCAAAGGGGAGAGTCGAACGCATGTACCCAGGTGCGGATGGTGTCGTAAGAGTCGTCGACGTCAAAACCAAGAGTGGTGTAATGCGCCGTCCTGTTAAACGTCTCGTCGTTATACCAGTAGAAACTTAGTTGTCATCATGCATTGTATTGTAGACACTTATTTAGAGTAGAATAAGTTCTCATATTATGTGTCTCCTTTCTTGGCGTCACTTCAGGATTCTGCTATGAGAAGGAGTTTTTTTATTTCAAATTTGATTTCATATATAGCAGAGCAAGGATTCTGGAGTGACTACCCTTAACTTTATAATTATGTATTAATTGTTATAATTATGTATAAATGTGCGATATTGTTATCTTGTAATTCATTGAATTGTTAATTGCATTCTATTGTCAATATTGAGAAGTGTATACCAGTCACTAGTTGTATAAATTATGTACATTTTTGTATGTACACGGCGGGAGAAATGTGACTGATATACACTAGCGCCCCCTGTTATCGCGTGGCGGAAGCAGAGGAGGTTTATTTGTGATATTCACCACTAGAGGGCGCCAGCTTCAATGAACGGCTTACGCATAAATATCGATTAACTGCTCGCTTCTCGACACAGGAGGCGCTGTTTTATCAATGAGTTATTGTAATATCATGAATGAATGTCGTAGTAGTCGCCTCTCGACACTAGAGGCAGCACTGTACAAACTGTTCGAATATTCTAGTAAGTTCTGGAACCGGATGTTGATTGTAAACTTCCGCCCACATTTCAATTGTAGCTGTCTGTTCTCTTCCAGATACGAAAGAGTGCACTAGTCCTGTAAGTCTTAACCGCGTTTTCAGATATAATTGTTGAACTGCAGCCATCCTTGCCCGAAATTAGTGAATGTAATAGTTTTAAAACCTGTGGATTTACCGACAATAAATCTGGTAGTAGTGTTTCCGTGTTTTTCATTCATTGCTACTAGATTAGTCCTCTGTCCTCAACAGTAAATAACATTTTGTGGTATTTCCACGCACCGCTGACCTGGAATAATATCAGCCACAAATTCATGAATAAAATGAGTTGGTAATCCGTTGCAGTAGGAACCGTGAACAAGATCACATTCGATTCTGATTACAGACAGACTGCTGTTAACAATGGAAATAATTGGTTTAAAATTTAATATTGAAAAGTATAGCAAACCGCACTCGTATTGATCTGTTAAATGCAGTGGTGGTTGAAAGTATGAAACCAATTCCGATTTATTTCCAGAGATGGTGACCGTAGTAGACATGATTCTACACTGGACTCTTTTAGAAGATCCCGTTTATTTTATTTTTTTATTATGCCAAAATTTTTTCAAAAATTTTAAACAAAGGTGTCCACAATTAAAAGGATGATCACGTTGAATATTGTCATAATTATAGTGGACTCTGTACCCAACGTATTTTATAAATTCCTTTGGTGGTTTAAGATTTCCATAACTATCAAAATACTCAATATAATCGTTATATTTTGCATAGGCTACCCAATGCGAACCAGGATTTTTAGAGCTGTCTAAATTTATAACACCACATTCTTTTTTAAAAGGGTGATTAGGGAGCTCATCTCTCATAAAGACACCTCTGAAATAAGGAATATTATTTCCATATTTCAAAATGTCTAAATTAGTCAAGGCTTGTTTAGGCAGCCGATGTTTTAGTTTTTTTCTTTTGATACAAAAATTCCAAGCCCATCTTTATGTGGTTTAAGGTGTAGTCCTTTTCCGATGCAGAGAGCTTCCATCTTTTCATTGTGTCTCTTCGATTCAGTTTACAGCTTTTTACCCACTTTGAATTCATTTATAGTCTTTGCTATGCCAGCTGCACCGCCTGCTAAGGCCCCCACCGCTGATAATCCCGCAAAAATAGGAATCAGAGGTAATACTCCACCAGTTTTTGGTATAGGAATAATGCGAGGAAGTTTAATGGATGAATCATCATTTAAATCTCTGACAGCAGCCATTGCTAATTCTATTGCCACTTTCTTGCCTTTGGGTTTTAATTTTTTGATATGTCTTCTCGTTTTGTTAATAATATTGTTAAATTTTTTTTTCAACCCTTTTCCAGAAGATTTTGGAGAACCCTTATTCCCCTTTTTTTTCAGGCCACAGCCAGTTTTAATTTTTGCTGACATAACACTTCTTACTAAACGCGCTGCTAGTTTTTCTCCTACACTAGCATCAGAGGCTACTGCTCGCTCTTTCGCCATATTTAACAAAACTAAATCTGCCTTGTGACGATCCTTTAAGTTTGAAGACTTGTGATAGGCAATATCATGTTCTTTGCAATATTCGTCTAATTTATTAACACCTTTTTCTCCACATATAAGCCTTTTTTATGTAATTCAAATGGTAAATGATTTATAAGCCAATTGAGAAGACTACTCTCTTCAATACTCATCATAAGACTGACGCAACAAAGACTGAACTCTTAATAAATATTCGATTTATCAATCCAACTGTTCTCAGTAGAAGGCAAACCTAGCCATTTTACTAAAACTCTATTTCCTTTTCTTCTTAGAACTTTCTCGACCAAATATAAATTCGGATGTTTTGTCTGTTGAAGCTCTTGTGCATAAAATGCGCCTAAAATGGGCTGGCCTCTATTTGTATCTTCAATTAAGTAGGTGACAGGAGCTGTATTTTGTATTTTCCGAATTTTAAATATTTCTGTCGACCAGTTGGGAGTATATCCTTTTTCAAATGTTCCTTTATATTTACTAATGCGTACATAATCACCTTCTTTAAACTTGGTTTTGTTAATATTGGGTTTTACAAACTTGAAATATCTTTGTAATATACGTTTTTTATTAGTATTATCCACGTTTGCTGGGATGTCACCAATTGTTCGATGATAGGTGTGGTTGTATTTATAAATAACATTATTAAGAGTATCATCTATCCAATTATAGTCACCCTTCAAACTAAATTCTTTATACAGTTTCGATTTCAATGTTCTAATAAATCGTTCAGCTATTGATGACTTTTTTGTTGAGAAGGATGAATAATGGTTTATATAATAATGTTTCATAAGTTTTTGAAATTTATTGTTATAAAATTCTGTTCCATTATCTGTTTGCAAATTTTTGGGAACACGTCCATT
This sequence comes from Charanyca ferruginea, assembly GCA_947361185.1. Lineage (NCBI taxonomy): Eukaryota > Metazoa > Arthropoda > Insecta > Lepidoptera > Noctuidae > Charanyca > Charanyca ferruginea. The sequence continues at coordinate 44,070,452 of OX376056.1, read as the reverse complement.
ATCCAACAAAATCTTGAAAGAGTTGCACACAACGTCTTTGGTCTTATTTTTCAAAGGAAAGGTCCAAGGGTATTTTGAAAATGTATCGATAACAGCAAGAATAAATCTGCATTGTTTATTTTCTTTGGAAATCGACTGCACATCTATTAGGTCTGCCTGCCAAAGGTCATCTATATCTTTCATAATAACATGTCTTCGGGTAAAATTTACCCTCGCATTTTTATGAATTTCGTTTACCACATCGGCTTTACTCATGCTCGGAATTCAGTATATAAACATTTGACTTGAACCCATCAGTGATACTGAATGAAAACCATATAATTCGCAATATTTATTCTTTAATTATGCCAGCTTCTTTTAATTCTTCAATTATCGATAAAATTTCATTATCATGGTTTATATTGCCAGCATCTCTTGAAGCAATTAATAGTTTCAATCTTTCAACTAATTCGTTAGGGTCGTCCCAATACACCAAATCAGTATTGTTTTTGTATTTCTTTAACTTTGGTAAATTTCCACCAAGTTTGGTGTCATTTGATATTTCGGAAAAAATGGTCTGATAATTTCACGATATTTTATTCCTTTGTCACCTTTTATTTGCCCTTTAGGATTGAAGTCTCTCTTGTGAGCATTTGTGTAATGCAATATATCCTTGTAGACTAGTTTATCTTTAGAGTTAGCGGTTACAACTTTGAGAAGAACATACACGATTTTACCACAAAACAGGAAGCGACAGCGAGCAAGGCGTCGTGTTTTATTGTGAGGCAATCGTGAACCATACGCGTGCCGCAGGTCACTGTGACGGCAACACCTAGCCACACAGCGAGGCGATCGTGAACCATAGGATCGTGTGTCATGGTTCACTGCGATGGCTACACCCAGCTCCAGAGCGAGGTGGTGTCATAACCAGCTTTTCACGGAGTATTGTTATTTGAAGTTAACGGATGTTTGTGTTGGTATCAAGGCTAATAATTGTGAGCAAATGAGTTCAATCCCACTTCTGATATCAGAAACCAGAAGGGGTAGACATTAAAAAAAAAGACAATTATAAACAACCTAAGACTAATTTATTCCAAAATAGACTTAGTTCTAACAATATTTCAATAACTCGAGCGAACACAAATATCCGTTAGCATTTATATCAAGAAATACACAAGTACACAATATACGGAACGAACTCACTGTAAAGTAGTGTAGGTACCAAACCCTTTCTGTATGACGACTCAGCAACAAGTAACCCTGAATCTTATCGAGCTCGCGCTTTTATAGTATTCAGGTGCCCTCACTACCAAAAAATAATGAAATGCCTAACAATATAATTGCTTTCATTCAAGTTTTTAAAAAAGTATCAAAATTCTGTCTGTACCGACCATTATTTAATGGCGAGTCTTTGTTAATAAGAAGAAAGTTGTAAGGGTTACTCCAAACAGTTTTACAAATAGCTTTGAACTGATTCCATGGTACATCGGAGTTGACATGTTCTTCATAGATGTGCTTTAAGTTCACATCATCTTGTTTAAATATTATAAGAAAGTTGGCATTATCGCGTAACAACTGTTTCGGAATTTTTGAGAAGGTTTGCGACAAGTAAAAGCAATCAATTTGCTTATGCCTGCCCATACAGAAATAGTTCCGGATGTTTATTTGATTTTCACACACGACATCATCAAATATAAATACAGAATTTGGTAAAGCTTCATTCGGAGATATGACATCTTTATCGTCATTGAACTCATTGAATTTTATCTGAGGCACTCTTCTTAATACTTTAGGTCGATTCTGTAAAATTCGAACAATAACTTGCATCTCACATCGCTATTCACTCTCACTTCGCATAAGGTTCAAAATGACCTTGATATATTTGACACTTTGAATCGGGTTCGAGTGCGAAGTGAGCGTCGAAGTGACGGGGAAATTACCTTACAGAATGCCACTTCTTACGTCACCTCATACTTTATCTGTCAAAATCTCGCTGTCAATTTAGTTCAACTCGCTGACACGCTCGCAAGGTTGGCGCTAGTGTAAACTCGAATTATCAACGGAGTTTTTAAAATGCCAATCAAGAAACTCACAGCGGATTCAGATTCGAAGTTTAGAATGAGGTCTTACAGAATCACACCCCTTCTCGTAAAAAACAATATTTTGGCTGAAAATTAGTCTTCGAGTAAAGGTAAAGGTTTTGAAATTTGAGCCCATTTTCATGCAATAACAAACTGATCACAACGTTTGTTTTGCCGCAATTAGAGGGACCACAAATTATACAACGAATCGTATTTGGTATTAAAGCGCTATGTCTAATTACTTTAGGAGACTCGCCAAGATTAATATTTTTAACGTTTAGTGATATGGGTTGTTTGATCAACTTCATCTTGTCAATTAATTTAATTATTACCTATAATAGACATATATATTTATATATAGGCTATATTTAGACTTGTCACTACATGAGCGGCTCTATTCTCATCTTACAAGATAGATAGGTATGTATAAATATGAGCTAGGTAATGACTCGTATGTATTATGAAATAAGCGATCACTCCGCTCGTGTTCTTTGTATAAGCAGATCGTTTTGTTTACGACTTTATATTTTCAAGGTAAGTATTTTTATTTATTTATTTAATTAATTATTTAAACTATAATAACAATTTTATGCTTAATGCATCTCTTTTTTTTTCAGAATCATGTCACACTCTCCATCCTACAGCCCTGTTTTAGATTTCACCGGCCCACGAAATTTTGGGGTATGTAACTATTAGGATTATCTTAAATCAAATGATAATGATAATGATAATGGATAATGATGAATAAGTGAATAGTAATGAATTAACGAATATAATCAATAAATGTATAATGAATATTTATTTTGTTTTTTTTTTCCCGCCGTTCCGAAAGATTTTTCCCATGAATAAACATAGCGTATAGATGATGTTATGAATAACGTTAGTAAAACTACACTTTATGTATATAAGTTTATCATAACTATATGCTGTGTTTGTAGAGGTGTGCCCCCATATTTCTCACACGAGCTGCCGTCGCAGCAATATGTTGCTTCCATTTCAGGTTGCTATCAAGGGTGACCCCAAGACATTTCATAATAGGGGTATTTTCTAATTGTTGACATCCACAGTTTGCGTTTAAGTTTGGGCAGGTGTGCGCTCGAATTTCAATCGGTGTAGAGGGTTGACTTGACTTGATAGCAGAAAATGTGGTAAATTTGGTCTTATTGACATTTAGAGTAAGAAGATTTATGGTCAACCATCTCATGACGGTGTTCAAGGCAATCTCCGCGTTGAGGCAAGTTTCGATCCAGTCCCGGCCATGAACAATTAGGGCTGTATCATCGGCATATGCTATAATTTTGCAGTTGGGTAAGGATAACTGACACAGCTCATTAACGTATATGAGAAAAAGTGGGGGTCCCAGGACGTTGCCCTGTGGCACACCAAAAGTAATCGTCTCCAGGTTGCTGAGGTAGTTTTGAAGTTTTACCATTTGTTTACGATCTGTAAGATAACTCCTAAAGAGATCGTGGGCCGTCCCACGAATACCAAGATGCTCCAGCTTCGAAAGAAGTATGGGAATTGAGACTGTGTCGAAGGCTTTGGATAGGTCTAAAAATATGGCAAGAGTTTTATGTTTATTTTCCCAATGGCCAATAATCGTATCTGTAAATTCTAGTACAGCATCTTCTGTGGATTTTCCACTTCTAAAGCCATACTGATTATTAGAAAGAAGGTTAAATTTATTAAGGTATTTGGTGAGTCTGTGGTTTATGACTTTCTCAAATATCTTCGAAACAGTACTCAAAACTGAAATGGGTCTGAAATTAGTGACATTATCCTTGTCTCCCGACTTATAGATAGGATGGACAACTGCAGTTTTGAACACATCTGGGAAGATACCTGTTGAAAAGCACAGATTAAAGATAAAAACCAGAATCGGAATGAGAATGTGACGAGTCGCCTTCACGATTAAGGGGGATATACCATCAAATCCAACAGCACAGTTGTCTTTAAGGCTGAGGATGATATTTTCCAACTCAGCGCTATCCACGCTGTGGATGGCCATTGATTGTGGCACGGATGGTGTGGAGGTCGGAACCGTGATCTCGGGGTTGGGACGACTATCCGAGAGATATTTATAAAAATCAGAGTGTTCGATTTCAGCCGCCAGGAGTCCACCGACATTTGCAAAGTAGTTGTTGACTTTGTCCACAGACTGCGACGGTTTGGGACTGCAGTTTAACAGCTCGGAGGCCGAGTCTCTGTCTTGGCCTAAGCTTGCTACTCGTTTTACAAGTTTCCATGTAGCTTTTGGATTATTTCTAGCCTGCCGAAATTGTGATCGTTCATATTCACGCTTGACTTTTTTTAAGAGATTGTTGCAGAAGGTGCGATAGCGACAGAAAATCAATTTGTGAGTTTCATCATCTGGGTGTTTTTTAAATTTACGATACAACTTATCCGTGTGTAGTAGGATATTATCACAGGTCAAATCCACAGGTTCGGCGCCTATTCCACCCGATGAAACGGAAGGTGGAGTATGAATTCCTACATAATGCAGTAAAATACTGGTTCGGCGCCTATTCCACTAGGTTGCAACATTTGTTTGAGTTAACGACAATGAGTTATAAATGTCAATATTGATGGTTGACCTCAAATTCATTTAATTATATTCACCAGCTTAAAACAACTATAAAACTTAATATACCTTGATTTAAACATATAACATAGGTACTTTCCGTTAACATAATTAGGTCTGTATCTGAACGAACCAGTAACCTAAAATTCAGGACAGATTGTCTCATGTGAGGAGGCACGGCTCCCTGACGTTTCGGGTGACGCAGGTGCTCTCGGGGCATGGTTGCTTCGGGAAGTACCTGTGTCGCATAAACAGGGAGCCGGACGCCCGGTGTCACCACTGCGTCGACTGCCGTGAGGACACGGCGCGGCATACGCTGGCGGAATGTGCCGCTTGGGAGGGGCCGCGCCGTGCCCTCGTCTCAGAAGTAGGCAGTGACCTGTCGCTGTCGGCCGTGGTCGAGTCGATGGTCGACAGCGCAGAGTCCTGGGACGCGGTGGTTTCCTTCTGCGAAAGTGTCATGTCGCAGAAGGAGGCTGCGGAAAGGGAGAGGGAGATCTCAACCTCCCACCCTGCCCGCAGCAGGCGCACCGGGCGTCGGCGAAGGGCGGACATCGCCCTCTTCCGGCCCCCCTAAATGGGTCCAGGGGCGGCAGACTCGGGGACGTCTGTCGCCCCCCACATACACCAGGACCCGAGGTGGCGGCGCGTAGTGTTCCACGCGCGCCCCTCTAAGACGTCCGGGGGGGAGTCTAACACCTCACTCCCCCCCCTGACCCGAGAAGTGGCCCGCTGCAGCGGGCCGGCACCAGCCGGGGGTTGCGGAAGTATCTCCAGTTCCCGCGACCCCCGACGTAGGTGTGAGATGGAACACCGGGGTGGTTTTTAGTCAGTAAGAGTCTGACAGACCCCTCCGCCCGCCCCAGGGCGGAGGACATCCATGAGGATTTTCCACCCCGTATCAAAAAAAAAAAAAGATTGTCTCATGTCTCTCCACATACTTAAGAATGGTGCATTGCCGCTTAGGATTACACACATATCCGTTTTCGTGACCAGATTGGCTCGAGGACATCTGAACTTTAGGATACCGCGTACATTAAACTAAATTTAGGACAGATTGTCTCATGTCTCTCCACAAAAGTAAAGTAGCGCACACCTTTAGGTCCACACACATTTTTTCTGTGACCAGATTGGCTCGAGGACATCTAAATTTTAATTTAACACATTACAGACGATACATCCTTTACGTCTCGGATTCATTTAATTATACTCACCAGCTTAAAACAACTATGAAACTTACTATACATTGATTTAAACATACAACACACATACTTTCCGTTAACATAATTAGATCTGTATCTGAACAAACCAGTAACCTAAAATTCAGGACCGATTGTCTCATGTCTCTCCACATACTTATTAGGATGGTGCATTGTCGCTTAGGATTACACACATACCCGTTTTAGTGACCAGATTGGCTCGAGGACATCTGAACTTTAGGATACCACGTACATTAAACTAAAATTTAGGACAGATTGTCTCATGTCTCTCCACAAAAGTAAAATAGTGCACACCTTTAGGCCCACACATTTTTTCTGTGACCAGATTGGCTCGAGGACATCTAAATTTTAATTTAACACATTACAGACGATACATCAACACGTAACAATCAAGTGGTAAGCGTGGTCACACGGATAGTCGATCCTTGCCTTGCATGCATAAGGCTAAGGTGCAGATACACTTGACAACGACAACCGGATCAGAACCGTATTGCACATTATTCAATCAAGCGTACAAACTGTGTGTGAATCCGCTGCTGTAGACTGTTCCGTTGACGGTAACCGTACCCGGTGGTTGCTTCATAGATGTAAATTAGCTTTATGTTTATTTTCGAATCAGCAAAGTTCAATGTCAATGCAATGCTCGCTTCCCACGGTCGCATCAACTGCATTCCATATTCTAAGTAACATGATCGACTATCATGTTGTAAACACTGAATTCGTCTTTTATAGAATTTCCTAAATATTATTTTCGTATTTATATTTGAAGTTTGTAATCGCTTCTAATTTATTGTGTTTCATTCTTCTAGGTACTAAGACTATATATTTATATGATATATTTTTATCAAGTACAACATGTATTATTGGATGAACCATTACCCACTTCGATCGAGTGCGATTTTAACTTACATAAAAGAGAACCCTGTGCACAACAAGATTATTTGGGAGCATTGTAATAGTACCTATACTAAAATTAAACTAAAGTTGTTATCGATAAATTAGACCACTATAAAACCATAACTCAGACACGTGTGTTCGATTCCCACACGATACAGTTTCTTGGATTCTTTAATTGTGGGTTTAAGTGATTATTTAATAATACGAATAAAAATTTTATTTGTGAGTATTTATAAATGAACTTATTCCACAGTAGTATTTTTATGTGATTATAATATTTAGCCCCGAGTTTAACCGCAACTTAACATTAACAACCACACGGATTGGTCAATATGACGTAAACGACATATTTTTTTTATACAACTGTAAGACATGTACTTAGAGTTTAAAATTGAAACGATCTATTTTATGCTGAAATAGTATTTTTTGTGAATATAAACGAATTAATTAAATCGCTAAATTACATTCGCTCCAGAATCTTCAAAGTTACAAGTAGTACTGGCAGTACTTTAAAATCAACTTTAAATCATGTAAGTGAGTACTTCTTAATTTTAAATTAGTAGTCATAATGCACAGCTACGGACCTGGTTTTTGCCTGCCGGCTGTTGTAATTATCATGTTCTGTCTATCCATCGTGATTGCTACTCAGCTACGGACCTGGTTTTTGCCTGCCGGCTGTTGTAATTATTATGTTCTGTCTATCCATCGTGACTGTTACTCAGCTACGGACCTGGTTTCTGCCTGCCGGCTGATGTAACTGTTCTCAACATGTTATAAATTGATTATTGTATCTCAAAAAAGACCTTAAACGGTTATTTGTTTTGTTATATAAAATATTAAGTACTTTTTTATCTTGTGTATTAGGTCTGACTCCGACGTTTCCCGTGTGTCCGACTACATAAAGAGCCCGCCGACTGCTACAAAGGTCGTGCCGAGCAAGAGCCAGCCTACGAAAAAAACAACAAAGCGCAAAGCTTCCTCGGTCGTGGAATTAGGATCAAGGTAGTTTATGACTACTTTTTATTTTCTAAGTTATTACTTTCACATATTCTAATATAAAGTAGATTTCAATAGAGAACTTTGATTTGCAAAAATATTTTTAAGTACATACTTACTTATTTTTCGCTCAACATAAGTTTGTATCTAGAAAAGTGTTTCTTCTAGATTATTAAAATAAAATTATTTTTTTACAGTAAGAAGAGACCAGGGAGCACCGATCTTTTCGGTTTGGAAGACTTAGATGGCATTCCTCCGCAGTCGGAGTTAGGTTCATCCTTGCTGTCCCGCGTCGCCAACGGGAAGGTACGACGGACAGCGAACCTAAGGGGCGCCTTCTTTGTGGAACTGAAGGTGTACCATAAAGAAGACATCATCTTCACTGCTCCTGAGGAGCGTTGGAAGAAGTCCCAAGTTGCATTAAAACTGCAATTGGATAAAGGTAGCTCGCAGTGGAACTCACTACAAAAATTCATGCATAAGGCTCACGAGTTGTTTAATGACTCAGAGCCGGTATATTTTAGTGATAAGATACATTTTAAATAAGTTAAACTTTTAATTTGAGGCATCCAAAATAAGATTAAAACTGCAACTGGATAAAGGTAGCTCGCAGTGAAACTCACTACAAAATTCATGCATAAGGCTCACGAGTTGTTCGATGACTCAGAGCCCATATTTATAGTGATAAGATACATTTTAAATAAGTTACATTATTCATTTAAAATTTAAATTTGAAGCATCCAAAATAAATCTTTATTTTTAAACTTAGCAGGTAATTAATTACGATAGAATGCCTTTCTGCACTGTTTGTAACATATCTGTTGAGCGCAGTCATTGGACGGGTCATCTACGCAGTATCGATCATAAAAATAAAAATATTTCATACGTTTGCGAAGGTGTTGAATTAGTTCATTCTGCATTTCTAAATCGTATAGCTTCTTATAGAATTATTGATACTAACGAAAATTATTCTTTAGATTCGTTTTTGAATAACAGTCAAGAAAAAATCAAGACATTAATAAACAAATCTCTTAGGGATCATATCTGTCTAAAAATTAATTTCGAATATTTTGCTTTGTTTTTGATGGTTAAAAATGATAGTCAGGAGATGAAATCATTTGCTACAAAGAATTATGTAGTACAGTGGGTGATAGCTATTATCTGACCCACCCTAAAAACAAACGAGTTTAAACCCTCTGTCTGTAACAATAAGGGTTATTCAATTTGTATGAGTTGATCTGACTAGCGCTACTCGATAAACACATACAATAATAAAACAGACACGCAAAATTGATCTTTAAAACGTTAGGATTAGGATATTTATAACTACTTGTTATGCAATTTTGATTTTTATGCGGTAAGACTTAAAGTTTATCACAGTATTGTAAAATAATTATCATTTTAACCTAACTTGTAATAAGTGGGTAGTTGAAAGACAAATGCGTATTCATTGTAAAACTGGTATTCAAATCTTACTAAGGATATGGGTAGGAAAATAAAAAAATACCGTGACTATAACTAAAGCTAGTCTACGCACAATTGCAATGACTACGGGCGAACATTATCTATGTTGCCTTTCTAAATTGCGAATAGCCCACGCCTTTTTAAAATTATTAAATATAATCTTTAATAATTTTGCACGAGGAGAATATTGGCATCAGAGAGATTGCAAGGAGACTTAATATAGCAGTAAGTGTATTTTTCTAATTTTAAACCACGTTTTTATATCTAGCTATTCCTTGTGCCGTGACGTAAACAAACATTTTTTTTATATACTTAAACGTAAAGTGACGCCGTTTAATTTCTTTGTTTCAGAAAATACTGTGAGATTGTGGTTAAGGCGTTTTAAAGAAACAGGAAATGTTCAAAAGGATCCTCCAGGACCAATGACTAAGAACTTGTGGAAATTGGAGGCCGATTTAATAGTCGCTAATATTTGGAAATGTTACGTGATGTAGGTAATGTTGCCGACTGTGCGTGTTGCTTAGCCAAACACGGATATTTACTTCGTGCAGAGATGCTGTGGTGCAAAATTGGCTAACCAGTCAAGAAGGTGTCATAACAATAAGTTGGCCATCTAAAAGTCCTGATCTGAATCCAATAGAAAACTTGTGGGGTCAAATGATTTTAAACTGAGATTCATCAGAAGTCAGGACAAAAGAAAATTTGGCGCAACTTGTGACTTCAACGTGGGAACTCATGAGAGGAAGTGATGCTTGCTAGAACATGGTGTGCAGTATGCGAAGCCGCTTGCAACAAATTATAGAGAAAGATGATGCTCCACTTCGCTACTAAGACAACATCACCGCCTGCAGTCAACAATACTTACGTCAGTGTGTGTGTTAAATAATCTGTTGTTATCATAATTCCTAAGGAAGTGTTTCATACAATGATGCAGGTTCTTATAACGATCATATTTAAAACTAAAAATACTTTTAAAAAATCTAAAAAGTCTGTAATACATCAAAGTATTTAGTGCTGTTTTGACTAATATTTTATAAGTAGGTAGGTATGTATGACAGTAAGTTAATGTGGTGATGTTATTGTTATAAAATAGAAATATTATAGGTATATTTCTAAACATAATATAACATGTTGATTCACTACATTCAACACTTTGTAAAGCATGTAACAGATTACTTACCTACTTAAAAAATAATAAAAATGGGTATTTTATGGGCACTATTGAAACGAAGAACTGGGCCTCATGTCTGCTATTACAATAGTGTCAGAATAGTCTTTAATTGATTTCGTAATTGTTGATTTTGGCAAGTTTGGTAATCTACTAATATAATGGCGTCATTATGAAAATCAATGATAGACCATTCTGACACTATTGTAATAGCAGACTTGAGGCCCTGTTTTGTTGTCGTGTTATCAACTTAAACAGAGAATTCACGCATAGCATAAGTAGTTTAGTATTCTAACTTCTTTTATAATGTTGTAAGTAATTAATTTTTAATTATTTTGAATAAAATCTTTATCATTATCATAATTGTTTTATTTGTATTTATATATTATTAATATAAATCTACTTTTCTTAATCTAATAGAAATAGTATTTTCAATTCAAAAAACATAAATGAATATTGAAAATTACAAAAAGTAAAATGTTAGATTCGAACTCGCAACCATGTTGACTCACTTGTTTCCACTGGTTCAACCACTAGACCAAACAGACTTAATTAAAATTGTTGAAATTAACAACTCCATCATGTGACAAAACAGTAGTCACTATAATTATCTACCTTATTGTTACGTGTTAAAGATTAAATTGGCATAACTATATTCTTTAATATATGCCTACCTTGAACAAGTCGTTCTAGTTCGTACGTATCAAATAACACTTATCTACTGCTAATTGCATAAGGTTAAAATTCGTCTAACTTTTAGTGGGTCAGTTAACAGCTATCACAGACTGTACATCAGAATTATGATTATGATTCATTAGCATCTCAGGTTAGAAACACGTTGAAAAAAAAGATAGAAGAATTTCAAGATCGTGACAGTGGGTGGACATTTTTAAACAGTTCGTATTTGGAAGTTAATGTTAACAAATACCAACCTTTGCGCGGTTCAAGCTTTATCGAGTTGCCGACATCAATTAAATCAAAAAAAGCATGTATTAATATTCGCAATAAAGATAATTATTGCTTTTTATGGTCAGTTGTTGCTGCTTTATATCCAGCTAAAACTCATCCTGAAAGAGTATCGTCTTACCCCCATTTTCAAAGCGTGTTAAATATAAAAGACATTCAATTTCCATTCAGTTTCTCAGATATTGCTCGATTCGAATTAAATAACCCTGAAATTTGTATATATATATATGGCTTTAAAAATAATTCCGTGATTGGACCGTTTTATAAACCAAAATCTTTGAAGAGGAAAGTGATTCATTTACTTTACTTAGAAAAAGATGATTTATCACATTACTGTCTCATTAAGGATTTACCTCGTCTTGTTAAAAAACAAATAACAAGACACCACAGTAAATTATACTTTTGTGATGTTTGTTTAATGTTCTTTGATTCATGTGATGATCTGAATTCACACAGTTGCGGAGGAGTTGCTACTGAACTACCTCCAAAGGGTTCTTTCATTCAGTTTGAAAATTATGGTAGAAAGCAATTTGTTCCATTTGTTATATATGCAGATTTTGAAACAATGCTAGAGCGGTACGACTCCTGCGAACCTGACCCAACTCAGGCGAGCACCGTTACGAGACAGCGACATGTGCCCATCGCTTTCGCTTATCATATTACATGCACTCTAGATAAAACCTATAATCGTTACATCTCGTATCGTGGTTTGGATTGCGTTTCGAAATTTGTGAAGTCTATCTATAAAGACGCTTAAAAGCTTTATAGAATTTTAAATAATACCATTCCTATGATTTACACGAATGAAAATGCTCTCGACTTTGAAAACTCTGATACATGTTATATTTGTGAGAATTTCTTGTTTGGTGATAGGGTTCGCGATCATTGTCATTTGACTGGTAAATATCGTGGCGCAGCTCACAGTTACTGTAACCTACAATATAAAATGCCTAAGTTTCAGCCTGTATTTTTTCATAACTTATCGGGTTATGATTGCCATCTTTTCATAAAAGAATTAGGTAAAGCTCTAGGATCTATTAAAGTCATACCTAAAACAAAAGAAAATTATATTTCTTTCACGAAGTATATTCCGATTTCCGATAATAAAAGCATACAGGTACGATTTGTAGATTCTTTCAAGTTTTTAGGAACAAGCTTAGAAAAGTTGGTTAGTACAATGAAAAAACAAGAATTTAAACAATTAAAATTTTATTTTCCCGAAAAAACACAATTCGATCTACTTACCCGTAAAGGAGTTTATCCGTACGACTATATGTCTCAATGGAAACTTTACGAAGATACGTGTTTACCCTCTAAAAATGTTTTTTTAACTCTTTAACTAATGAGCCAATTACTGATGAAGACTATGAACACGCTCAGTCCGTTTGGTCAGTATTTAATATTCGTAACATGGGTATGTATACAGATTTATACCTTAAAACCGATGTTCTTTTGCTTACAGACGTGTTTGAAAGTTTTAGAAAAACATGTAAACGACATTACAATCTGGATCCCGCGTTCTATCTTACGGCACCAAGTCTATCATTCGATGCAATGCTTTTGAAAACTAGAATTAAATTAGAATTGATAAGTGATGTTCAAATTTATAGGATGATACAAACAGGTATTAGAGGAGGTATTTGTATGTGTTCCAGAAGACATGCCCAAGCCAATCATAAATACTTGGATTCTTACGACCCATCCCTTCCGAATTCATTTATTATTTATTTAGATTGTAACAATTTATATGGCTATAGCATGTGTCAATATTTGCCTCATTCGGATTTTAGATTCATGAGTAGACAGGAAATAGATGATTTGCAATTGAACTTAATAGATTTAAGCGGTACTGCGGAAAACGGTTATATTCTTGAAGTTGATTTATTATATCCTACAACATTGCACATTGAACATAATGACTTTCCATTTTGCTCAGAAAAATTCGTCCCACCCGGTGGTAAGAATAAAAAATTAATACCGAATTTGTATGACAAATACCACTATATTATTCATTACATACATTTAAAAAAATGCTTGCAGCACGGATTGGTATTACGAAGGATTCATCGTGCAATTGTTTTCAAGCAAAGCTGTTTTTTAAAACAATATATTGATATTAACACCCAGTTACGTCAAAAAGCAGAGTCAACGTTTGAACAAGATGTTTTCAAATTATTGAACAATAGTATTTTTGGAAAGACTCTGGAAAATAATGAGCATCGAATAGATGTTAAGTTAGTAAACAAGTGGTGTGACTTGAACAATAAAACAAAAAAGACTACTTGTGCTGAGAAATTGATCGGCAGTCCATATTTTCATAGCGCCTCAGTATTTTCTGATGATCTAGTGGCAATCCAAATGAAGCCTTCTCGCGTTATTCTTAATAAACCAATATATATAGGATTTACTGTATTGGAATTATCTAAGAGTCACATGTATGACTTCCATTATTCAATCATAAAGCCTTTTTATGGTAACCGAATTGAATTGTGTTATACTGATACGGATAGTTTGGTTTATGATGTAAATACTGATGACATTTATCAAGATATCAATGAACATTTTCTAAAATATTTTGATACCAGCAACTACGACTTAAACAACGAATTTAACTTACCAATTATTAATAAGACGGTTCCAGGGTTATTTAAAGATGAAATGGGTGGTAAAATTATCAAAGAATTCGTAGGACTGCGCTCAAAGCTTTATTGTATTAAAACTTTAGACAAAACAATAAAGAAAGCAAAAGGTACAAAAAAATGTGTTACGAAAAATTTTAATATGTTAGATTATAAAAACGTTTTGTACAATTGTAATGTCATTCACAAAAAAAATGTTTTGTTTAAGTCGATAAAACATGAAATATTCACTCAGGATGTAAATAAAGTACCACTTTCAAGCAATGATGATAAGCGGTTGCTATCGTTTGATAAGGTATCTACTTTAGCTTGGGGTAATGCAACTATATTTAAGTAATGAATTGCCATTATTTTTAATGTAAGTAATTACAGTAGATATATTTTTTACAATGTATTTAGATAACGTTCAAATGTAATGATAATTACCTAAAGTAAGGTCAAATAATGTGTAATGTAATTGTAAAAATTTTTTCTTGGTGCCTCAAATAGATATTATTATTTTAACTGTTACTTATAGCAAATTATGTATAAAACTTTAGAACTTAGTACTTAATTAGTTTTAAGAGCGTTTACGCGACACAGCATTTCGTAAAATTCCTAAAATATAATTTACTAACTTTTTGTGACGTATCAAGTTATATTAATTCATATTATTAATTTCCAAAACTTCGGACTTAAGTTTGTATGAAATGCCATGCCGCTATGTGATAAGTTTTCTTATATTGGTAGAAAATAAATAAATAGTATTTAATGGTTATAATTATATCTGTTTTATTTCCATTCCTGATTGATTACAAAGCACACAGGGCTCCCAGCGTGTCGATACAGGTTCCAACTTGATAAACATAAAATGTTCATTTTTGATGACAAAGGACTCGTGCCTCGAAGTTCGCACGCGCGTTGTAGAATTTGACATGTTGAAACATGAAATTGATTCACAGCGTATGGCTTTATGGAGTCTAATTACATATTAGCCACGTTCCACAGTAATATTATTGTGTAGAACATCATTCTATCATTACACAGTCGGTCGGAGTGGTCATATCACGTTGAATAAAAACAAAACAAATTGTAAGTATTGCACAAGCTTATACATATTTATAAAATTATTTCTTAAGCTGTTAAACATAATTATTATCAATAATTATAACTTTGTTTATTTCAGATCATCAATAATGTGCGATTCTCCTGATTTTATCTTATCACAATACGGTCAAGGTTGGCCAACTCCAAGTTTAAGCTGGCATACTCCAGAGCAACAAAGACCTTTTTTTTTTTTTTGGTACGGGGTGGAAAATCCTCATGGATGTCCTCCGCCCTGGGGCGGGCGGAGGGGTCTGTCAGACTCTTACTGACTAAAAACCACCCCGGTGTTCCATCTCACACCTACGTCGGGGGTCGCGGGAACTGGAGATACTTCCGCAACCCCCGGCTGGTGCCGGCCCGCTACAGCGGGCCACTTCTCGGGTCAGGGGGGGGAGTGAGGTGTTAGACTCCCCCCCGGACGTCTTAGAGGGGCGCGCGTGGAACACTACGCGCCGCCACCTCGGGTCCTGGTGTATGTGGGGGGCAACAGACGTCCCCGAGTCTGCCGCCCCTGGACCCATTTAGGGGGGCCGGAAGAGGGCGTTGTCCGCCCTTCGCCGACGCCCGGTGCGCCTGCTGCGGGCAGGGTGGGAGGTTGAGATCTCCCTCTCCCTTTCCGCAGCCTCCTTCTGCGACATGACACTTTCGCAGAAGGAAACCACCGCGTCCCAGGACTCTGCGCTGTCGACAATCGACTCGACCACGGCCGACAGCGACAGGTCACTGCCTACTTCTGAGACGAGGGCACGGCGCGGCCCCTCCCAAGCGGCACATTCCGCCAGCGTATGCCGCGCCGTGTCCTCCCGGCAGTCGACGCAGTGGTGACACAGAGCGTCCGGCTCCCTGTTTATGCGACACAGGTACTTCCCGAAGCAACCATGCCCCGAGAGCACCTGCGTCACCTGAAACGACAGGGAGCCGTGCCTCCTCCCAAGCCAGCGCTCGAGCACTGGCCGGACCGCCTCGATGATGGCGAGGCCGGCGGTAGGGCGCGAAAGCCTGTCCCGCCATTCCGCCACCAGGACCTCGCGAAGCTGAGACCGACGCAGCTCCATGTGTCGCTGCATCGGTCGCTCGCCCCGCGCCCGCGCTTCCTCGCGCCACCGGTACAGTGACGCGAGTACCTTCGCCTCCAGGTCCCAGGGCGGGGATCCGGCCAGTGTACAAGCCGCCTCGTAGGAGATCGTGCGATAACCCCTGATGACTCTGACGGCCATCGCTCGTTGCGGCTTTCGCAGCACGGCGATGCTTCCGGCCGTCAGGTCTGCCGCCCAGATCGGGGCCCCATAAAGGGCCATCGATCGCACGATCCCCACGTAGAGCCGCCTGCAGACGGCGCTCGGGCCCCCCAGATTGGGAAGCAGCGTTGAAAGCGCCCCGGCCGCGCCCAACAACTTGGGCGCCAGCTGCTGGAAATGAGGACCAGAATCCCATCGGCTGTCGAGCACCAATCTAAGGTACTTCATGGTAGACTCGACAGCTATTCTGGCCCCCCCGACCACGATGTGTGATCCCGGCGGCGGCGCCCGCCGAGGACCGTGAAAGATCACGGCCTCCGACTTGTTGAGGGCCACCTCCAGGCCGAGGCGCCGGACGCGGCCCACCACCTGTGAGACCGCAGCCGTCGCCAGCAACGCTGCCTCCCTGTACGAACTCCCCCGGGCCGTGACCAGCGTGTCGTCAGCGTAACACGTCAGGTCCACGCCCGGCTGGAGCTCGCCCCTCAGCACCCAGTCGTACCCGATGTTCCACAGGGGCGGTCCTAAGACGGAACCCTGCGGAACACCGCACGACATGCGGCGCTGGTGCTCGCCATCACGTCCCACGTAGGTGACAGACCTCTCGGACAGATAAGCCCCAACTATGCGGCGGAGGTAGGAAGGCACACGATGATACCGGAGTGCCTCCCGTACACAACTCCAGGGCAGGGCGTTGAAGGCGTTGGAGATGTCCAAGGACACCGCCAACATCACCCTGTCCCGGGACACCGCTTCCTCCGCCAGGACTCTAACCCGCGATACAGCGTGTATGGTGGAGCGCCCATGCCGAAAGCCATACTGGCTCTCGTCCAGGTCCGGCCCCTCTTCGCACAAGTGGCCGACGAGGCGGGCTGCGATTATCCGCTCAAACAGCTTTCCCACCTCGTCCAGCAGCACTATGGGCCGGTACGCGGACGGAGAGTCCGCAGGGCGCCCCGCCTTCCTGAGCAGGACCAGACGACCAGATTTCCACAATGTGGGAAACTGGCCCCGCTCAAGGCACGCTGTAAACAGTCCTCTCAGTTGGGGCTCTAGCTCCTTCAGAGCGAGGGCCAACGCTAGGCCGTGAATGCCGTCGGGCCCCGGCGCCACGTTCTTGGCCCGGAGCCGCAGCACGGCCGCCCCCATCTCTGCCTGTGTCACCTCTGGGACGCTGACGGCGTTCTCCTCTGTGGACTCTGCCTCTGTGGGCAAAGCCATCGGCGGTGGAGTATGCTCCGCTCGTGCCGGGAAGAGGGCTGAGACAACCTCCTCCAGCAGCTCTGGTTGGAGACTCCCCGTGAGTGAGGGCACCGCAGACCGAAGTTTCCCTCGAACCGCTTGATATGGGCGCCCCCACGGATCCCGGTTTAGGGTCTCCAACATCTCCTCCCTGGCTTGCGTCTTCGCATCGCCGATGGCCAGACACAGAGTCCTCTTAGCCGCGCGGTACACCTCATACAGCGCGGCTTCTTCGTCCGGGACCCGACGACGTCTCCTCCGGTATCGGTATCGGGTCTGACCGCTACGCACTCAACGCGCATACGTGCGATCTCGGCCGACCACCAGTACACCTGGCGCCCTGCTGACTGTGCGTGGACCCGGGGCATGGACGCGTCGCAGATTTGCGTCATCGCCCCGCGGAACCACAGCGCCTCCAGTTCGACGTCGACGGGTCCGTTCGTCTCCGACTCCCGGAACCAGGCCTGGACAATGGCGGCCTCCTCGAGAAGTTCCCTGTTCATGCGCTTACGCGCCCACCGCGGACCGTTCGTTTCCGGGGCCGATGAACCGCGGCCGCCCGTGGTCTGGGCGGAGACGTCAAAACGGATGTATCGATGATCCGACAACGTCTCCACCTCCACGGCGACACGCCAGTCGCGGACACGGCTCGCGACAGCAGGGCTAGCGAACGAGACGTCCACTATTGACCCGCCCCGCTGCCGCACGCACGTGTGAACCTCACCCCGATTTAGAACGGCCAAGCCAGTCGCGACCGCCCACTCCTCCAGCACCTCACCCCGAGCATCGGTCACTGGAGATCTCCACGCCGCAGACTTGGCGTTGAGATCCCCCAGCAACAGCACCGGGCGAGGGTGAAGACGGCCTACGACGGCACCCAACTCGACAAGGAACCTCTCGAAGTCAGCGAGGCTCTTGTTGGGCGAAAAATACGCACCAACTATGCCAATGCCGTCCGCGAGGGCGGCTACCCAGCCGTGACCTCGGGACGGGTTGACCAGAGCCCCGCCAATGATAGCCACCAAGCCGTCCAAGTCTCCCACCCAGTTATCCCTGGAGGGGACGAAGTACGGCTCGGCGACAACAGCCACGTCAATCGACCACTCTGCCATGCTCTGGAGAAAGAGGTCCTGAGCTCTGGCAGAGTGGTTGATGTTGCCCTGGAGGAAATGGTACAGCGCCATTTATGCGCAGTCCATTCCCTCCGTGACACCAGACCGGGAGTGGGCCGATGAGGCGTCAGCCTGCGGGGGGGGTAAAGGGCCCCCAGCAGCCTTGGCACCCCCTCTCTTCCTGGGGGGCGCACAGGCCTTTCCGCCCGCTGTGTGCCCAGCGGGCCTCCCTGCAGCTGTACAGAGGCTGCAGTTTGGCGCCGCGGAGCACTGGGCCGCCTTGTGACCGGGCTGACCGCAGCGATAACACTGATCACTGCGGTCAATTTCGGAGGTGCACCGAGCCCTGACATGCCCAATGTCAAGGCAGCGGAAGCACCGCATAACCCTGGGCTGCAGCAGCTTCACCCTCGCCGCAACCCACCCCACCAGCAGTCGTCCACCGTTGGCGACTTTGTTTGCCGCCGCCACCGGACACTGCACCCAGATCGCGCCGAGCCCGGAAGCATCGACGCGAATCTCGCCGGTCCGTACGTCCGCAGGCGGACATCCGCCGGCACTGGCGACGGCCGCCACGACCTCAACCGGAGTCACTGAGTCGTCCAGACCGTCGACGCGCAGGTCAGCGGTCTTCATGGGCCTGGACACCCGGACGTCCTCCGGGTTGAGGACTTCCCTCAACTTGGCGGCCAGAATGTCCGCCTTTTCACCGCTTAAAGCACCTGAAACCTCCAGCAGTCGCGCCCCCGTGATCGCCGGCCTCATTTTGAAGCCGGACGGTGTGCCAAGGTCGGGGAACGCAACTTTGGCCTTTGCCTCCATCAGGACCGCCTTATAGGAGAGGCCCCTTTCGACGGCTCCGGGCTGCAGTGTAATTACTACAGCCGCGGAGCGAGGGGCTCTGACCTTAGGCGGTCTTTTGACCTTCTTCGATGCCGGTGCTGGCGGTGCCGGTGCCGGCGGTGTCGCCTTCTTCTTTTTTCGACGGCGGCGCTTCTTGGCCTCTGTCCAGCCCTCCTCCGTCTTCTCGGTGGGCTCGGACGCGGTCGCCGCGGCCGCCGTCGTCTGAGAAGCGGGTGCGGATGCGCCCGTCGCTGTCGTCCGCGAAGCAGCCGCAGATGCGCCTCTCGCGGTCGTCCTCGAAGCGGCCGCGGATGCGGTTTTATCCGCCGTCTTACTGGGCTTCTTAGGCCCTGCCGCCACCGCGGCCGCAGTTGCGGGCGCCGTCCCCGGTTTAGCGGGTACCGGCCTCGGCTGAGCGGGCGTCGCCTTTCTCCGCTGGTCCGCAGCGAGCGGTGGGCGGAGGGTTTCGGGCGGTAAGAGCCTCGACTCCAAGGCCTCGAGGCGTGCCCCCACCATCGTCCCACACTGCATCATGCAGATAGTAGGTAGTGAGGGGGCCGTAGGTACAATAGTTTTATACAAGTTATCCAGCACATATTTATGCTCGACTATTTTGCAGGACCCGTAACTACACATTTGAAAATCATGAGGGAGACCGATGTTCCGTAGCCTGTCATTGCATAAATTACGATATTTTGTAATTTGCGAGTCATCCCTCTCACCCCATGTTACGTGACAATGCCGATAATTTTGCATCATTACCTTTGGCCTTACTAAATTCAGATCACACTCAATGTACAGTGGTAGGTGGTCAGATAAAAATACATCGTCTTCTATGCCTACCCTAACAATAGTTTGCCACGCTGACAGTGACACAACACAGTGATCTAGCCATCTTCTGCACCCGTGTGCTTCACTAACAAAGGTGTAGTTATTGGCCGCATAACCTAGTTTCTCTATATCGGCACAAATCCAGGATTGATCAGTGCAGAACCTTGTAAGTTCCCTAAAGAACAGCTCATGCGGATGCGCATTAAAGTCACCCAGAATAAAAACACTCTCTACACCTCCACTCTCAACAATTGCACTGATCTCCCCCAAGACTTCTGTGAAAATAGGCAGGTTGACAACTGAGTCAGTTGGCATGTAGACTGTCACTATAATAATGGAGCGACCGCCCACAACAGCTCTGATAGCAGCCAGCCGGGAACTTGTGCAATCTATTATGGACACCGTCTCAAAGATTCCCTTCCTCCAGAGAATGGCCACTCCCCCATACGGCCTCCCTACGAGTAAACCTGCCGAAGTGTCAACAGCCAATTTACCGGTATATTCAAAGTTATCACAGATGGTTCCTAATAAAGGAATGTCATGAGGGAGAAGCCACGTCTCTTGGAGGGCTACTATATCTGATCTCTCACAAAGTTTCCTTACACTGTCAATTGATCGTTTAACAGACTTACAATTAAAGCTTACTAATTTACAACAGTTATTATTATTATGGTTATTGCTCATAATGTATCTCACCAAAAACACGACTATAACATATTTTCCTCCTCATTTTTTCGATACATAAAACGTACGAAACGCCTAAAAGTTATGCCATCAGGCCACAGTTCATTATTTAAAAACAAGTTCAGTTTCGTTTTAGAGACATACAGCTTAAAAGCATTATATTTCTTTGTTGCTTTCATATTAATCGTTTTAAAGCGAAACATCCTCATTCGTTTTTTCTCGTATATAACTAATTATGTCCTGCTCACTCATTTCCTTGCTCACATTCGAGATATACAAAGGCACTTTGACGTCTGCCGCTTTAAACTTACTATTCGGTGCAGTAGCAGCACACCCTTTCTGTCCAATTAGTTTGTACCGTTTAGATGTTTTGTTTTGCACTAACGTCCATTCCGTATTACACTCGTTTACCTCTTGTTCACACTTTGCACTAGACTCTCGCATACCCATACTCGCTTTAGGTGCTTGTGGCTCAGGGCATAAACTGCGTTAAGCGTGCCTCTCGCGTGTCCACACAAAACCGACCCGCGCGTGCCCATGCGCGTGCACACGCTCGTGAGCCCGTCGGGCGCCCGTCGCGTGATACTTCCGTGCAACGGGGCACGCATGCACGCGACGTGATCACGCATCACGTTGGACGGGTCCACGCGCGAAGCCCGCTAGCGGGTGCACGCGCGTGCTTGTTCAGTTGACAGCGCTATCTCGAACCGACCGCACGCGCGTGCCCGGCCCATAACAAAAAATTACAAATTTTGATACAGAAAGGGTAATTGTTGAAGTTCAGTGTCGTCCTGCCATATGGGACCAATCTAGCGAAATATTTAAAGACCGGGACGCTAAATCAAAAGCATGGCTAGACATTTGTACAGTACTGTTTCAAAATTTTGATGACTGGAGTGCAGCAGAAAAAAACATACAAGGTAAGTACCTACACTCTTTATTTATTTTATAATAACGTAGGTTAGGTAAACTATTCTTTGCGCCAAATTTTTATTTTTAATAATCTATGCAATTAGTTATATATAATTAGTTATTTCAATTGTATTTGTGTCAATTAAATGTTTTCAACAATTAATCCAACTATAAAATTAAAACTCGGAATATTTACAATAATTTACCTATGTAAATATAAAATCATGCTTATATTCAAAACTAGTGCAGAGATACTGCGTATTTCTGAACATTGTGAAATTCGTGTGAACAATGTCCCATAATATTGGTATGGTTTTATATTGCTCGATAAATTCCAAAGTTCTTTCTTTCGGCCACGCGGTCGCCGCCATTTTGCGCGTCACGAGACAACCAGTACCTATGTTCACGACTGCGAGCTTCACACTACTTCACACTATCGGTGTATTTAGGGTTCAAAATCATTTTAGGGCAGAAACAGTGGATCGGTAGGTAAATAAATAAAACAATTATCAACTAAAATATTTATTATATTGGTTTTAGAATTGGGCTAGTAACTTTGTAAAATAAGCGTGCGTTTTGTAGTTTTGTAGGTTTTTCTTTGACATCTCTCAACTTTAGTTTACAACAATCTAAGTTATTTGGTTACATCCGATGAATTTAACAAATAAAATCATTAGGTATATTATTAAAATATGCCTGCTATGTTAATAAAAAATGTGTGGTAACAAACCGTGAAAAATCAATTATTGAATGTACATAAATTATAAAAAAGCCAACTATCTTCAATAAATACTGCGATCTTGCCATGACAGCTGTCCGTCTGCAACGAAATAATCTGCGAAGTTATCGCGTAATGTATACGAATCTCTGTGGGTATTTCCAATTAACCCCCGAACTGAACGTATATGGTCTGGTATAATGACAATATCATGAAAGTCATTAATTTGACTTCTTGATTTTATAAAATTATGCAAAATACAAATTGTTTTAAGAAAACAAATTGCTTTGTCTTTTCCAACGTTCAATGGACGATGGAGTATGCGAAATTTATTAGCCATGATACCAAATGTACACTCAATATAACGTCGCGCCCTCGTTAACCTATAATTGAATATTTTTTTTTTGTAGTTTAAATCGAGAGCTCGAGCATATGGCCGCATGACATGGCTAGATAACCCGAATGCTTCATCTCCTACAATAATATAGGGCAAAGCTGCGGTTGCAGCAGTGTTGGTTGGTTTATCATTGTGTATTACGGGCAATGCTTTGGCAGGAGGAATATCTATTAAGTCATTGTTGATTTGTTCGTACAATCGGCTTTGTGTGAAAATTGCGGAGTCAGATTCTTTACCCTGCACTCCCACATTTATATAGGTAAACTCATAGTTGGCGTTACACATTGCAAGCAGTACAATAGAATAGTAATGCTTATAGTTGTAATAGAGGGAACCACTATGTGGAGGTCTTATAATGCGTATATGTTTTCCGTCTATTGCACCTATGCAGTTAGGAAACTGGGCTTGCGTTAAAAAACCTTTTTCAGTCTCTACCCATAGCGCACGGGAAAATTTTGGTATACATTCTTCCTTTAACCTTTCAATTATAATTTGACAAACTTCTGTTACTATTTTTCTGACCGTGGTTAGTCCTGTCTGATACGCCAGATGAATATCGACGAAGGTATGTCCACTAACTAAATATCTGTAATAAAATAAAATACCTGTGTTATTGTTTCAGTGAAAAAGCTGCAGCAAAGATGGAAAACTGCAAGAGACACTTATATAAGAGTGAGGTCTACTAAAAAAAAACTTAAATCAGGTTCCGGTTCCAGGGCAAATAAAACATACATTTACTATGACATGCTGTCATTTTTAGATTCAAACTCGAATACTCAAGGAGAAGAATCGGCAGACGATTTTAATCAGTCAGTAGAGCAAAACGCGTCACCGAGAACTTCACAAAATAATACGATTATTGAAGAAGATTTGATTAATGTACCTAGCACCAGCTCCAGCGTTACCAAAGAAACACGATCTTCCAAGAAACGTAAGTGCGAATCGCCAACTGATTTCGAATTAGAGTTGTAAAATTGCGTGAAGAATAACACTGCAGATAATATGGACGAAGACTTGAATTTTTTTAAGTCATTATTACCAACTGTGAAAAAATTGAGTTGCTTTAAAAAATTATTATTTCGTACAAAAGTATTAGAATCTTTAATTGATATAGAAAAAGAAATTATTATTACCATTGATGACCTTTCATTAACGCAAAATACGGTAACGAATGATTTAGAATCCTTAAATATAAGATCAGACACGAACAATGAATAAATAGGTAACAAGAAAGACTGAAGATTTGATTAAGACTGTTTAATTATTAAGAACAAAAGAAAGAGAAGAACATGAAGAACTATTTAAGTTAGTAAAAAGCGCAATTTTATATTTATATTTTTCTGGTCTCATGTGCAATTATTATGATATACAAGGGCATTCGCCAAAAGTTTACAAGCCTTGAGTGTAATGTTCATAAGGAAAGAAACGGGGTCGATTCGGACACTTTTATCTTAAACCCTATTTAGGGTCAAATAAAAAAGTGTATCAATAGACCCCTTTTTTTACTTAATGGACCTTTTTTTTGAACCTACTCATAACATTGCTCCTTCATATATCCTCTTCTTAAATTTAATCTTTTATGTAGTAAACTGTGATTATGATTGTGATGATAAATAAGAATTTAAAATAATATTAGTACCCGATCTAGTAATAGAAGGGAATAATTAATAAGGGAAATATTCGTATGTAAAAACTTGCAATCAATATGCGTCATTATAATTAATACTTTGTAAGGTAGGTATATTATTATAATTAAGACATTTAGACTTATTGTACTGTTTTAACTGTTATTGTGTTTTTTTATTTTAAACTTGAACCTGTGATTTTATTAGTGTATTTCAAATGAATAATCAAAAACTAATTGTAACGTAACGTTTATGCAAGACACTGTGATGACTGTTGTGATTATATAAAAAAATAAGTAAATAAGTAGGTATAGATAAAAAAAACGAAAACGATAAAACTGTGTAATTTAGAAATAACAAAATATAATTAATAAATGTAAGAAACTGTGATTAATATGATGATTAATAAGTGTGCGGTTATGTGTTTCGGCCCTAAGAACAGAGTGCACCACATCAAGAAAAACATTTTAAGCCATATTCCTGGGGGCCTACCACCAGCTCATAAGCAGTATTATTTTAATATTACTTCAGTGGGAGAAAGAGATGGAGCTATACGTACTGTAGAGCTTCATCTCTTTCTCCCATGGAAGTAATATTAAAATAATACTGATTATGAGCTGGTGGTAGGCCCAGGTGTCACTGCCGAAACAATAAGAACTTCTTCTTCTTTCTGGCTTGATGTGGCTAAACAGTAGTGTGACTTACATAAATTGGCAAAAAAATATGAGTGTTCTAAACTTTTGTTAAATAATGACTGTTTTTTTTACATGAATAAAGATGATTATTAATATCGAAATGTCTTTACTTACCGCAATGTCATTGCAAATCGTTCCATTGGTGATACGATTGACGTAGATTTCAATCGTAGATTGTTAGTCTTCAAATAGGGCTCCAGTTTTGAATATAATTCAAACCAACCAACCAAACCAAACCAACTTTAAAATATTTGAAAAAAAACCTTTCATTTTCTCTTAATATACCAAACTTCACCACGAATTCCCCGCACAGTAACCTAGATTCAACGTACGGGCTTACTGGCTGGCGTCTTTTTTTGGCAATTCGTCGTCGCCGTCGTCTTGATAAATAATACAACATTAATTTATCCATAATTACTCGACTGTACACCTCCAACGTCAAAATTGTACTGAGAAAACTGACGCGCCGATGCCCGCGCATAAGCACGCGAACGTGCTCACGTGCGTGCACCAGAAGCGTGGCCCGCGACGTGCTCACGTGCGTGCACCAGAAGCGTGGCCCGCGACGTGCTCACGTGCGTGCACACGCGTAACGCAGTTTATGCCCTCATTCGTACTATATCCAGGTAAAGCTGCAGCTACGCGCAACGACCGTTCTCTACTGGCCGCTGGCTCGACTGAGGTGTGCGCTCGCGCCTCGGCAACCGGTGTACTAACTGGTTTGTGCGAAACCGCGGTACTCGCCGTGGCCTCCACACGCTCCATTTGTCGCGCTGTCCCGCTCGAACCCTCACAGCCGCTGCGTCCTTGACTATGCTCGCCTGTCCTCTCGCTCGTTCGATTCGAAACCGCAGTGCAAGATTGCGCCTCCACGTGCCCGTGCGTCTCTGTTGCGCCTTTTTGCGTATGCAAAAAAGAGACAAAATCATTTTCACCATTAGAAGTTAACGTTGATGAGTGACTCACGTAATCCGGACGGTCACTGACCCCAGTCTCAGCTGATATTTGTGATGATGTTATGGGCACATATTCTAGACCTATGGGACCACTGTCATATTGACTATTTTGTAAACAGGCCCCTCTTCTTCTGTTTACATTCACATGAGAAGAAACGTAATCTAATATGGATGCATGTTTCATATTTTCTACCTCCGTCTTCAGTAGGTCAAACTTTTCCGTAGTAACGATTTTTTCCTCCAGCCCACTGACTTGGTTTTGTAGTTTTAGTATGTCCTTTAGTATACGAGTCACATCTACGTGATCAAAGGTGACCGGTGGAACCTTGTGTAATTCTTTCGCTACGAATATTGGGAATAAATCCTGATCTGTGGTTTTCATAAGGCAGATTATATCCTCCAGATCACGTAGCAATTTTTTCTTTCCGTCCTTACGTCGAATCGGCATCTTCTTTGCATTAGGTACTGACTCAAACAGCAAGGTTTTAGCTTTTAGAATCTCCTCAGCCGAAAAAGACGAAGTACACAACTGGTGTATACTCTGTTCATCCATGAAACCCAAGACATTTCGAAGGAATGCCAGAACTTCATTAATCACAATATTGCAATTCACGCACTTCACAGTATTTGAGGTCATTGTCCTCCACGATGAGTCACCGGTACACGCAATGCCACAACCGCGCTGTGTCACGTACGCCTAAAGACTGGATGCTTTATCTCTTTTTTTATGATGTTTTTCAATGGTCCAAAGTTACGATAATATGAAAGTCACAACAAAAGTAATAGCTATTTTAAAACATATAAGAGATTGGTTACAACTACTTTTATTACACCTTAAAATGCTAGTGCACGTGACTTGGACACACTTTTATACTACTAAAGCTCTACAAGAGAACAAATTCTACCTGTGCGTGACTACTTGACGCTCTGCTTGCTCCGAAAGAGGAAATTTGGCGTAAGATTTTCGACATGACTACATAAAACCACTCTAACGGTGTTGGAAGAAAAGTCGGATTAAGAACTCGAAATGGTTCGTCTAGTACCTACATCAATAGGAAAGATATTTGGATCTTTTTATATTCGTATAATCACAGTGTATCTAATAAAAAAATATTACAGCTCATAATCAAAATTGTTAAACGGAAAAAGATCATATTTATGCACTGCGTTAAATTATACTCAAACTCAAACTCAAATCATTTATTTCAAATAAACCATTTACAGGCACTTTTGAATTGTCAAGGAGTCAGTCAGTCAAAAAGTTGCAGCTAGTTGCTCGTTCCAAACAGTAGGTTTCTATGGAGAAGAACGAGCAAGAAACTCCATGAACTCTCTTTTAAAATCAATAGAATATTACAAATTTAGGTTACATCATTCATGTTGAATCTAGGGGTACAATGTGAGAACAATGTAACAAGTTGTGCACGTTAAAAGAGGTCTAGTGACAATAAAATTAGATAATTCAAAATAAATTTAAAATAACCGAGGTAGCTAAGAGATGACCGAAGCGAATCGAAGAATAAGCCGATGTCCAAAAGTATTCCTGCCAGGTACAAAATTTTGCCAGAGCGCTCCGCGTGACTCCCAGGGGACATCATTAGTGCCGGTAGTCTAAAGTATAGTCACTAATAAAGCTCACTAATCATGTGGCCTCCAAGAGATATTGCCTATTCTTTTCTCAGCAAATACTGGAACATGTTTCTCGGCTAATTTGCCGGTCAGCAGGGCTTAAGCATATATGGACTGATTTGTTTACTTAGGACCCGAGATGAGCAACTTAATTATTCGTGCCGTGTTTTTCTTACGGGCAGTAAATAGATCTTTGCTAAGATCTTGTTTAGGGATGATTTATTTGATGGGGATTGAAGTTTCAGATTTATTTTTTAAAATACAACCTATTTGTGTGATTAGCGATATTATCATCAATTAAACCTTTGTCAGTATAGCACAATAAGTAGATAATAGCAATATCGATTCACAAATAAATATCTGAAGTTCTTCATGTAACAGCTGAAAGAAATATATAGGCATACTTGTTATTCAACAATCAACAGCTTTTATCAACCCAAAACTTCGTAAACTCGACAAAAATAGAAACCTATCCGAATGTAGTCAAACGTAAAAATAATATTACTAAAATATCTGCTTGAAAAAATCATAGAAAATCCTCTTATCTGTCTGGAGTTCACCCTAAATTATTTACATTACCTTGGCTGTCCATTACAACCCCTAAACGCGTCCACTCCCCTCTAGTTTCGGAATTCCACGCCCCGCGTCGCTTAGCCCAGTTGTCATCTGGTACTCGATAAGGGAAACACGCGCGTTTGCTCCCCTAGTGGCTTCAACTTAACGAATTCGTCGCATCGTTTTTGTAACCTGAACCTTTCTTTTTTCAAATATTTTTATTTTGTGGGTTTTTGTGAAGTGGTTTGAACGTGTTGGAATTTTCAGAGGTGAGGAGTTTTTATTTATTATAATATTTTATGTTGGTTTTCGGGTTATGATGCTTTTAATGTTCTTATTAAAATTTTCTATGTAACTAAATTGAAGCTATTGATGAGGTAGTAATTTATTTATGCCTTCTCCGGCCTTGGGTACACAATAATAATATTATATGTATTTAGTCTTATCAATTATTTACACAGTTATTTAATACTTACTTATTTTTTATTTAGTCTTTATCTTTAGTTTTTACTTCTCCTTCTTTTTTGAAAATAAAGAAGCATTTCCGGATTTATTTTTTTCAAGCGTCCATTATCAAATAAAATTATTGTACCGTTAGTGTGTAATTATTCTTTTTTTCTGGTATTTAATAGCTCAAGGCTTCCATTTTTAAATACTATCAGTTCATTATTTGTTAAGACTGGTACAAATCTTTTACCTTTTATCCATGTTTCTTTCATTCTTATCCTGTAGTAGTATATAAGTTATTTTGTACTCAAAATATTTTGCTCAATAAATTATTATTATTATTATTATTATTATTGTGTCCTGTCCTTTTAAAGACAATTACACATTTATTTCTTTATCAGCATGAATACTCTTTTATTACTGACCTTATTTGTTATGTTCCTTATAGCACACAATAATGTAGCTTTTGCTTAATCAATTCCTTTTAGTATACATGTAACTTCAAATTTAAACCCTAAGCTTGTGTGCGTATATCTATGTGTATGGGTATATATGCTAATCCTATTGTTTGACTGTCCGATCATCCTGCTTCGGAATCAGTCACCAAGTCTATTCTTAGTCCCAAAGCCACTACGGATCTATATACACCGCACTGTCTGTCTGGGTGTCAATTGCAATATTGGCTGTAATAGTCAGCTGCAGAAGACTGCAATTTCTAGAGTCGAATGTGATGGTTCAATAATTATATTCAATAATAATTTATGAAATGATTATTGACTGGAAATGGAACATTTGATAAAGATAAAGTTATATTCGGAAGCAAAGTTGATTGAAAAGATAACGAAATTAGCAAGCTCTAAGTTAAGTTTATGAAAGGAAATTTATAATGGTGAACTTCCAAATATTTACGAATATTATATTATTACGAATACATTTATAAAAAATACAGTAAATATAAATGCATGCATACAAAATATGCGCTTGCAAAACCTCAAATTCCAAAAGAAATATTCAATAATATCGGACGCAGTTTTTACTTGAATTTTAAATAAAGTTATCGACATTCGTAAAATAAACTAATTACCTAGTTTATTTATTGGATGTAAAATTACAAACTTTAAAAACGAAAGTGGTCCCAATCTAGGTATTTCTCTCGTATCGTGGGTGCCCCAAGTAGCACAGAACTGCATTATAAATGTTCACCTAAGGCCCACAGCGTTAATCTAAGCATTTAAAACGACTAACACGCCACAGATGTCACTGTTATTCAGCGTTTAACAGTGCAGTACAATATAAGCTGCAACAGAGCATGTTTGTGGACACAAATAATGCAGTTTTCTGAAAAAAGGCCCACGTGTGTACTATAAAACTGCTGCTTACTAAGAGAGAACATGTGAACTACTATAACGTAAGCAGTTACTTTGTGAAGTTCTTTAACAAAAATGTAATGCATTGTACTGCACACAGATAAACTTTTACCCTAATAGTCAGGTGTTACTATATAATCGAATAACAGTATTTATAAAGGCCAAGACAGTACTTAAAGTGAACTTTTATGCAGTTACATAGCAGAAAACCTGTCAGCCATTTTGTCTTAGGCTGAATATTTGAACTTGCGTAGGCATTTTATCTGCTGATTGAATTTTATGTAACCATGAAAGGAATATTTCTACGCCAGGCCATTTTGACAGCTTCTCAGCTCTCAAGTCTTTAGTGTTCTTTACAAAATGTGGAAAGCCAAGTAAAGAACTGGTGGAATACGCCGTAAAATTAATGCAGAATACTTATACATAATATTTAAAAAAATAAATAAAGAAGAGTCAGCAAGTGCGCATCGTCATCGCACGAGACGGGTTCCGTATGCAATATTTATGATGACGAACATACTCGTATTCTTACCGATTGTCCCAACGATTGACGACACGGTTGGCGCAGTGGCTGAGCGATCGACTGCTGCGCAGCGTGTTGCGGGTTCGATTCCCGCCCAGGGTAAATATTTGTGTGATGAGCACTTGTGTTTGCCTTGTGTCTGGGTGTTGTTTGTCTATTTAAGTATGTATTTAAAAATGTATTTGTGTATGTATATCAGCTGTCTGACACCCATAGTACAGGGTCTCCCTAGTTTGGGGTCAGATGGCCGTGTGTGAATTGTCCCCACATATTATTGTTATTATTATTATTGTTATTATTAATATTATTATGATTATTATTATTATTATTTTTGTTATCATATTTTTGTTCCTCCGGCTACCCGGGAAGTTCTGGTGGCACGGGCCTAAGCCAAGTGTTCATCAGTTCGGTTAAGTGCGGGTATGGAAATATTAGATTCCACGTGGTTGTGCGCAGACTGTATAATATTGTCCGGCTCACACTGTAGAAACTTTCTTACTAACCTGCATGTGTTTAGGATCACTGCCTTTTGCAGTAAGTGGTAGGTGCTAGCTGGTAAGTTTAGAGAACTCAGGGACTGGTGAAGCTGTTTGGGGATGACTCCCGTTGAAGAAATAACTATAGGGACAATTATTACTTTTTGTAGGCGCCAAAGTCGGGTAATTTCGTCTTTTAACTCGGTGTATTTTGATAGTTTTTCGGCTATTGTAGTCTGTAAATTGTGAGTGTTTGGTACGGCTATATCTATTAGGAATCCAGTTTTGTTAACTTTATTAATCAATGTGATATCTGGTCTGTTATAATGAATTGTGCGGTCGGTAAAGAGAGCTCGGTCAAAGTACAATTTCGTGGCGGTGTTCTCTAGTACTGTTTCAGGGTTGTATTTATAATATGGTACTACAGTATCTACAAGTTTGTACTGATGAGCTAATTTCTGGTGGATTACGTTGGCTACTTGGTCGTGTCTATGTTTGTAGTCGGTTTGAGCTATTGATTTGCAGGCACCAGTTATGTGTTGAATTGTTTCTGAGGAACTATTGCATTTTCTACATGTGTCGTTTGGTAGATTTTTTATATTATTATTATGATTATGATTATTATTATTATTATTATTATTATTATTATTTGTTGGTATATATTTTTATATCTCGGCCCTTATGTGCCGGTTTACAGGGCAACACGGGCCGAAGCCAAGTGCTACCCTAAAAATTCTAACCTATGTGGTAGATGATAATATGTGGTGTGGTGATGTGATGAGATTTTGCGTTGTATGTCTGTCACCGTGTATATGGGCGAATGACGATGGGTCTGTGTGTGTTCGTGTGGTGAATGATATTTGTGCGTCATTGTCGTTTTGCAAGAATTTTCGAACAATTCTGCAAGTGTTTAGGATAGCAGCTTTCTGTAGGGTTTGGTAGATGGAGGGAGCTAGGTCTAGGATGTTTAAAGATTGGTGCAGTTGCTTGGGAATGACACCCGTGGTTGAAAGCACTACAGGAATAATGGCAACGCTACTTAATCGCCACATTCGACTAATTTCTATTTTTAAGTCTGTATATTTTGACAGCTTTTCTGCTATAGTGCTTTGTAGGTTATGTGTATTTGGTACTGCAATATCAATGATTTGTGCAGTTTTATTATTTTTATCTAGTAAAGTTATGTCTGGTCTATTGTAGTGTATTGTTCTGCTCTAAGCATTGCATTTGTTAAGCTCTAGGGTGGTGTTTTCTATGTTTGGTTAGAGTAGTGTTAATGACGCGTTGTAAGTTTGTAAGTTCCGTTTTAGTCCAGGTTATTATACCGAAAGAATATGTAAGAACAGGAATATGTATTATTATTATTATTATTATTATTATTATTATTATTATTATTATTATTACCGTCTGTCCGTCTGCAGACATGGCCGGCCCACTTCCACTTCAGCGTGCTAATTCGATGCGCAATGTCGGTGACTTTAGTTCTCTGGCGAATGACTTCATTCCCAATTCTATCCACCAGAGAAACTCCGAGCATCGCTCTCTCCATGGCACGCTGAGCAACCTTGAATTTGTGGACCAGGCCCACGGTGAGTGTCCACGTTTCGGCTCCGTAAGTCATCACGGGTAGAACGCACTGGTTAAAGACCCTGGTCTTAAGGGGTTGTGGGATCGACGATTTAAAGATACAACGTAGCTTCCCGAATGCTGCCCAGCCCAAGCGTATCCTTCTGTTCGCCTCCTTCTCGAAGTTGTGCCGCCCCAGTTGTATATTTTGGCCAAGATATATGTATTCTTGCACAACCTCGAGAATAGCGCAATTTAAGACTACGGGTCTCGGGAAGACATGACCATTGTACATGATTTTGGTCTTATCTAGGTTCATCCCGAGGCCCACGCGTCTTGAAGAATCGCTTAGGCCGTTCAGCATCACTTCCAGCTCCTGCAAAGACTCCGCCATGATGACAATGTCATATGCAAATCGTAGGTGCGAGATGTACTGACCGTTGATATTTATGTCCAGTCCTTTCCAATTAAGCGTCTTGAAAACGTCCTCCAACGCGTTTGTAAACAGTTTCGGAGAGATGACGTCTCCCTGCCTTACCCCTCGACGCAGTTGGATTGGCTTTGTGCTACGTTCTTGTACTTAGACGGTCATTGTTGCGGCCTTATACAGCTCAGCACTTCGACGTATCGGCAGTCGAAAAGGCATCTCTGCATGGAGTCCAGAACGGCCCAGGTTTCGACGGTGTCGAAGGCTTTCTCGTAGTCCACATACGCAAGGCACAGAGGCTGATTGTATTCCTCGGTCTTTTGGATAATTTGCCTGAGGGTATGTATGTGTAGACCACACAGAGGGTATGTAGGTGCTGTAGCCTTTTCGGAACCCGGCCTGCTCCGGCGGTTGGAATTCATCGAATTTTAGAGCGAGACGATTCGAGATAACCCTCGAAAACAGCTTATATACATGACTCAGAAGCGAAATGGGGCAGTAGTTTTTAAGGAGCGTGTTATCACCTTTTTTGAAGAACAGTACCACCACGCTCCTGCTCCATGCCCCCGGTGTAATGCCTGTGTGGATGATGGAATTAAATAACTTTACAAGCTCAGCCAAAACCGGAGTTCCTCCTGCTCTGAGTAGCTCGGTGGTAATCCCGTCATCCCCCGGAGCTTCACCCATCTCACCCATGTCAATGTCGGGAAGCTCGTCTGTGAGGTGGCGTGTGAGTCTGGCTCGTGGATCATCCGCGTCGTGGATCTGAGGTGGACAATTTTTCTGGGAGTATAAGTCTCCATAAAACTTTTCGACCTCAGCAAGTATCTCCGGCTTCGAGGTGACGGTGGTGCCCTGTGACGTTCTGAGTTTTGTCAGGTGACAACTGGAGGCGTCATGCTTGGCGAATAACTTTGAGCCATTGTTCCGGGTTATGGCCTGCTCGATGGCTTGGGTATCCACGCGCCGATGGTCGCGTCTTATCCTTGTTAAGTACCTGATACTCAGACGGTGTGACATGCGTTAGTTCTAACGGTAAGGTAACAACGGAATATTGAATCCTTTAAAAAAATGCTTCATTGGGATGATGAGGCTCCAGAAATTATTAGTTACATTGAATATAAACATCGACGGTTTGATAATTTTTTAAAGTAAGAAGAACGAGTTTTGGCCCTTAATCTACAACATTTTCGACAATCAGTGTTTTAGGCGTTTCGTGATTGGCATTTATATTGGACAAGGAAAACCGAAGAATACGAATACATAGAAGATTTTGTTAATGAAATAAAACCATTATTTGAAAAGGATATTTATTAAGTTTAGTTTATTTAAAATTATAGTTTGATTACATATCATATTGTCAGAATTTTCAGAGCTAATTATTAGAACAGTGTCGCCTGTTGCTCCACTACTTGTATGGTCTTTGGCTGCACTGATTCCAAATTTTTCATCGATATGTCATAGGCACCTGGCTGTGAATATGTCTGTAATAAAAAATAAATGTAAGAGCAAAGAGCGAGAGAGATTTGGTGTGGCAGTAAACCCGAATAAATGTCAGGCCATCATCGTTGGGAGTTCTCGCAGTCTGAGCAAGCTGGATAGTGCAACCTTGCCACCAGTTCTTTTCGACGGTACGGTCGTTCCGTTTAGCACTGATGTAAAAAATCTTGGCTTGCACATCGACAGCACTATGAAGTGGCATACTCAAATCCCTCGTGTCAGCCAGAAGGTTACTGGTTCGTTGCGAGCTCTTACTTTTTACCCTCAAATACGGAAACAATGCTTGTACAGTCCTTAATTTTTCCTATCATCGATTATGGTGATGTGTGCTACTTTGACCTGAATGTAGATCTCCTCGACAAACTTGACCGTCTTCTAAATAACTGCATTCGATTCGTTTTCAATCTGCGTAAATATGATCATGTCTCCGAGCACCGGTCTCTTCTTAAGTGGTTGCCCATACGTCAGCGTAGGGAGCAAAGGGCGCTAACCACCTTGTTTTCTATTCTTGTTTCTCCCACTTCCCCTAGTTACCTTGCTCCCCACTTTCAGTACATTTGTGCCAACCATAATAGGAGTCTGCGATCATCGCACTGACTTCATTCACCGGTCATTCTTTGTGCAATCCATTTCTCTGTGGAATGCGCTTCCCTAGGAAATCAGGATGGCAACCAATCGCTTATCGTTCAAAATTAAAGTTCGAGAGTACATTCACAAGAAGTTGGCAGTTTCATCACAACGGTAATGTTTTCTCCATTGTTTGTCTTTTTTTTTTTCTTGTATATCTGTGTAAATATCTATTTACAGTAGTATATATGTAGTCTCATGTTATATTTATATAGTATTTATATTATAAATTTATAGTATTTTTTTTTTTATACCCTTGTAGTTTAGCTTAGTCTTAATTTAATTATTTTTTCTGTTACACCTACCACTGCTTGTCTCTGCATCACCCAAAGGTTGACTGGTAGAAAATGCCTATGGCATTAAGTCCGCCTCTGTACATTGTGCTTGAAGTGTTAATAAATAATAAATAAATAAAGAGCAAACGTAGAAATAATACGTAAAGTTTTAGTGTGACTTATGACGTGTGACAGCAGTATGGTATGCCAGATATTATTTCAGATTACCAAATAAAATCTTTATGTGAACATAATTAGGCCCGAAGAATACAATATTTTTAGGTAGGTACGGTCACCAAAGGAGATAAGTATCCATGTCGCCGGAAACAGTTGAAGTTTACTTAGAAACCGATAGGTTTTTATGAATAAAATAAAATACAATTTATAGAGAATAAACAGTTCAATGATTTAATAAAATTTCATTTGAAAGCCCCCATTGGTTTCTAAGAAATCTTCAACTATTCCCGACGACATGGATACTTATCTCTTTTACGTACTGTACCTATTGATTTATATTTCGTCGCATATTGAATAATTATAATACCAGCTATTCATAATTAGTTACCCCTAAAATGACCCACTGACCACAATTTTAATAAAGTAAATTTTTAAATTATTCGTCAAGTAATTACAAGAAAGGGACTAAAATGGTTTTAGCAGAATCACAGCGAAACCCTAAAAGATTAGATCTATAGAGGTGGTGATCTGGTTAACTGGTGCAAATATGCACCACTACTAGCCTTCACATCGATCTATGGCTGATTTGTTTTTAACAAGTGTTTAACTATTTTGCATTTTGCTGAATTTTAAGGCCACATGAGAACACCCGTACATACGCATTAAATTAAGATTAAAACGATTCACATGCCATCCGCCATTTTCACTGCGTGACTGTGTATTATTGTAAAAAAATTGTCTTTATATTTTAGTTTATTTTAGAAGATATCGATAGGAATTGATTTGGGTTACAAATGATTTACACGTAAACACCATTTTATCAATTTTATTATAAAAAAAACAATAACAATTATATATTTTACAATGTATTTTTATTAGTCTTTTGCCTATTAATTATTAAATTTCAAAATGGTTGATATAGTTCTTTATGAGTATAGTTCAATGCTCTGTTCATTGACACAGGACATACAGATTATTCGTCAATCGATATTAATCCTGATTCATCATGGACAATCAATGTATGTCAAGCCGTTGATTATTTTGAGCTCTATTTTGTTTGGCTGAGGTTATATTTTCAGTTAAGTATTTTAATTTCCCCTGTGGGGTGTCCGGGCTAGAATAGCACCCCCCCATTTCATCTCGAGGGTGTCGTCAAAGGCGACTAAGGGAAAATCCGGAAGTCGGGCAGCAGCGGCTTCCGTGTACTTAACAACTTCACTGCGATCCCCAAGACGTGGGGATTATAGCAACCCCCCCTCCCCCTGGGGAGGCCCTTGTTCAACAGTGAACGTTTTCCGGCTGATGAAGAAGAAGAAGAAGAAGAGATTTTAATTTCATATTATCATTTCTTCAATATTCTATTAGGGAAGGAATTTTCAGAATCGGACCCTACTGGTCCGATTCTGAAAATTTAATTTCGGAGAATAACGCGTTCAAATAAAAAGTGACAAATAAATAAACTCTTTAGCTATTATAATATTGGTATAGATTTATATATCTTTTTCTATTTAATATCAAAGTACATACTACACGACATGCTTTTAGTTTTTATGTTATTGACTGGCACTCCAACTGACAGTCCATCCGGAAAATGGTCACCGCTGTTTGATCCGCCCAAAGCTGGAATGTCCCATTTATTTATTACATTAGAGTATTACATCAACTTTTGAAAAGTGTCTCAATTCAATTCTATAGTGCTAATATGCTACAAAAAAAAAAAAAAAATTTCAATCGATAAGTTCCGTAAAAATGCATCTAAATGTAAATTTTTTGAATTTCGCGCGTTGTTTGACGAAGACGCCTTGTAGTCGACGCCATATTGCTCTGCGGAAATGACGTCAGTTCACTGAGTAACAAATGCGCTGTTATTATACGTCATGATAATTGTATATAATTTAAAAATAATTATTATAATATTTTGTAATAGGTGTAATAATTAAAAAATTACGTTGGTTACGAAAATAATAAAAGTACAAAGCCTATATACGCCAAACGGTTGACTGACAGTTAACATTTTTTTGTTTGCACAGCCGTACGGCGTAATAACATGGCAGCTACTATTTCATGGTGTTATAAAACAGTTAAAAAAACAGAAAACCTTGAATTGAACTAAAACTACTCAATAATATATTTACAGATTTTTTCTCATATAGAGTAAAATACCCTATTCATTGCCACATCATTCAAACTGGAATATCTGCAACTACTGTTCTACTTGTATTACAACTGCTTGGTGGCAGATAATATTCCTAGGGTGTTCTTGGTTAGTAGGTACTTCATTGGACGATTTATGTGAAGGAAAAAGTACTACTACAATCTAGTTGCAGATACAGTCAAATAAGCTGCTTGATAGTCAACGTCAAAGCATTTATTTCAATCAAACTATATACAGACACTTTTGAATTCTCAAAGAGTCAGTTAATCTCAGATTATGAAACAAAAGGCAGATAGACCGCGCGGAACAAAAGCAAATAATTTGCAAATTTGTATTTTTTCTTTTATTTGTTTTTTTTTTAACGATGCGGCGTTTCGTGATATAGGTACTGACTCGTGTACAGTACAGTAAAAAGCGTGTTGCAAGTATTCGCTTTTGAATTTGTATTTGCTTTTTTGGCTTCACTCTCAGTGTTCCGCGCGGTCTATCTGCCTTTTGTTTCATAGTCTGAGGAGTTAATCATGATAGAGGAAAAAAATATTTATTGTTTTACCACACAACGAATGTTTATTTTTATTTTAAACCTAATCAAGGATAGAGTGTCTGGTGGTTAAGTAAAAGCCGTACGCATGAATCAGTCATGTTTAAGCTAAGCTTGCCGCGGTCTGTCTGTGGATGGGTGACCATCCATTTCATGCCAAGAGTTCTCTGCCACGAATGCACGTAACGCCGTTGGTCCCTGTAGTGCTGTCAATGGTAGATCTTTGACAGTCATTATGCGTAGGCGGAAGGCAGAAAGTCTATAGTTTTATTAAGGAGTATCGTGTTACCCAGTAACTGGTTTGTGGAGGTCAGACAGGCGGTCGCTTCATGTAAAACACTGGTATTCAGCTGAATTGGGTTAGACTGTAAGGCTCAACATAGTAAGAAAAAGACTAGGTGGATGATTGTATGCCTAATAACTTTTTAATCTAAAACATACTTATGACAGTGACGTAATAGGTACTCAATATACTTCCAATACTGCATTTGTTTATTAAAAGTGGTTGCCCGTGTAGTCTACTCGTGTACTTTGCTGCCAATATTTTGGTGTCTAATGTGTGGGTGTTTAGTTTTGTGTATAAGCCGATGGCATTCTTATGAAAGTGATGTAAAATAATGAACTACACAGCACACTCCCAACATTGTTCAAAAGTTGCCTGCATTATTTGTTATACAGACAGTTAACTTGCAGTTACTCTTAACTTGTAACAGCTTGCTCGTCTGTACCCTTTAATTATTTAAATAAATTATTTAGTTGTTGTATTTTCTTGATATTTGCTTTTCCATAAAATTATTTCTTAAATTTATCTGATGACGAGAATTTCCCGATGCCTTGTCAGCAGTAGCTTACACAGTAGTTGTGTGTTTCATGTATTATCGTAAAAAAATATATTAAAATAATAATACCAACCTATTTTTGTCCAGGGCAAATCTTTATATAGAGAAAACACGAGCATTAAATAAAACGCTTGCTCAAAGTTGATTTAAAACAAAATTAAATTCAGATTCTGATGAAATTGATTACAAAAATATTATACGTTTTTTTAGCAACTCATCATTAAATACGTCTACTATGCAGTTAGCCACGACAGCATAGATATCACGTAAGATGGTATTACTTTCGCATTTAATTATATTGTTACAGATAAATCATAAAATGATTAATGGAGGATTAATAAAATGTTACCTTCTTCTGTGTAGGAGCTCTCAAGGAGATTATTTACTTATTCAGTCTTCACCTAAGATAATCTTCAAAGTCCTTTGCCATAGAAATGTATTACTTATATTATTACTGTTTGTAATTTCTTGTTATTTTGAGCAAAGTAAATACATTGTCAAAGATTCACGAAGTTTCAGTATTGTGATAGTACTTCGATGGACCTAATCCAATATTAGAAAAAAAATGACAATTACTCCCATTCACTGGCTGAAATTGGTCTCATCGCGAATTTTTTTAGGAAAAAAAAATGTAAAGACAGACTCTTTAAGTGTAATAGTCTGGCCTTTAATAAAAATGGCGGAAGAAATACGGCAGAGAGGTACTTCGAGAGATTTTTTAAAGAATTTTCATTGTGAGTGGTCGTCCACAAAGACTGGGAAGCTCAACACCAATTAGTGTCACTCGTTTATTAGTTCGCGAGGCTTCGGGGAGGCGGTAAACCCTGACGTGTGGTCCGAGGGATGCGCGGCGGGGACACGATACGTTTGTACTTCTATTTGCGTTTCTTTGTTTGTGTTAGTTAGTGAAATGTCTTTGTTTATTACTGTGTGTTTTGATGTTCTGATGTTATACTAGATTACGTATCTCTTCTG
Organism: Charanyca ferruginea; assembly: GCA_947361185.1. Lineage (NCBI taxonomy): Eukaryota > Metazoa > Arthropoda > Insecta > Lepidoptera > Noctuidae > Charanyca > Charanyca ferruginea. The sequence continues at coordinate 44,030,043 of OX376056.1, read as the reverse complement.
TCATGTTGTGTTTCTTGATGCTTTTATTATTAATCCTCTCATGTGTACCTTTTCTTTTATAATGTTCATCGTTTACACAGTCAATCCATCCATATATTCTTTGATCTCGCTCTATCTCTTCATTCGACAACAGTTTTATTACGCAGTGCTTTTGTGTATGTAAAAATCTCTTCAGAAGAATTAGATGATGAGCTTGAGGTGAGCTGTTAATCTCAATTAATTTCAAACTTATCATCATCATCTGCCTAGCCTTTTCACAACTATGTTGGGGTCGGCTTCGAGTCTAACCAAATGCAGCTGAATACCAGTATTTTACATGGAGTGACTGTCTATCGGACCTTCAGAACCCAGTTACTGGGTAACTCGATACCCCTTGGTAAGACTGGTTATCAGACTTTCTGACTACTGACTACCCATATCGACTGCCAAAGATCTACGAATGACAGCCGGGACCAACGGCGTTACGTGCTTTCCGAGGCACGGAGCTAACTCGGTATGAAATGGATGGTCACCCATCCACAGACCGCGGCAAACGTAACCTTTGACCAATCGATCTGTACGATTTTTACGGGTGTGTAACGTTTGAAATAATAACAAAAGCTCTAAAGATCATATGATCTAATTTCATTTAACATACTTTTTTAATATAACGATGAAATGATATAATGAATTATTAATATAATTTCATTTTACCTAATTTTGTATGGTATAATGAACATTTTCTATAATGCATATTTGAACTAATATTCATATAGTATAATATTCAGTTACTATGATATTCGAAATCTACGTTTAGCATAATTTAGTTTTTGAATAATTTGGGTTAGGATAGGTTAGAACAGAGACCATGAACGCGCGAAGGCGAGCGAGCGCAGCGAGCGTGCCGTGGCAGCGACCGTCAAAGTCAATAAGTTGTGCTACAATAGTTAATGGCAGAAACGAATCGCTACAAAATCGACTCCACGTAGTCTTGTCAATGGCTTATCTGCCCTACGCCTAGAGGGTAATTTAAATCCGCGTAGGAGTGGAGGGGCGAGGCGGCCCGCGAGCTGAGGAGCAGGCGGTGTGCGAGAATACCATCTGCGACGATAAGATCGCGTGGGTCCGCCGGAGCCCCGCAACGCCAGAGCCGTGACAGAAAACATGCCTGCTGCATGTTGCATGTTCGCTTGCATGATGCATGCTTGCTTGCATGATGCATGCTTGCTTGCATGATGCATGCTTGCTTGCATGCTACATGCTTGCTTGAACGCTGCATGCTTGCTTGCACGCTGCATGCTAAAAATTAATGTGAAACGAAATTCTATAAAACTGTTAGCTATGAAACAACGTACAACCGGTTATAACAATAATTTTCCTGATATTTACTTATTCATTACAGAATTTTGACTGAAATTTAGTTAATATCATTATTAGGTCAAATGAAAATTAGGTCAACTGAACGTTATATATAAAGAGCAATATACAAATTGAAAATTATATGAAATGAACTTTATACTAAATGTTATTATAACAAAAGAAGTTTATATGAAATATAACATTAGATCACATGAAATTAGGTTATTTGTTTTTAAAGCATATAAAAATTATATCATGTGAACGTTATTTCAAGTGATATTATACTATCTGTTATTATGTCATATATTACACACCCGATTTTTACATAGCCACGAGCTCATAATTTAACACTAACACCTTCACCAGAATTTACCGAAAGAGGTTATTTTATTATTATTGGAAATGAAGAGATTACAATGCGGTTTCAATAATTATTATATTCTGACTGTGCCGACAATACTGTTTTTATGCCATTATTCGTTACCAATATGAACTAAATACTCCAAGAATCTTTTTTATGCTTTACTAAAACAGCAAACAGCGTGAGAAGTGGAATAAGGCTTTTGCTCAGCTGCGGTACAGTTCGGTCTGATATAGGCAAATATAAATATTTAAAATCGCGTTGCTAATGAATTCTTATCGCTGTAAGCTTATGTTTTGTGTACCAGATTGGTTTCTGGACCATTTTGCAGACTAAACCTTGCGTAAATAGACGTAACAAGAGCGGTATCTAATGAGGGCCATATCTTTCAACGTGGCAGCATTAGAATAGACGATTTAATCTGAATTAATTGTAATATTTAAATCGGGCTTATAAATGACTTCAATGGTGATAAATGAAAGAAAATGACTCGTTGCAAGCCAATTGGGTTATGGGCAGGAAAAAGATGAGTGAGGGATCGGCTCGACGAACCGATAACCGATGGGGTAGAAAGGTTTTCGAGTGGTGACTATGAACCGGTAGACGCAGCGTTGGTAGGCCTCCCACCAGATGAACCGACGACATCGTCAAAGTCGTAGGTAATCGGCCATTCTATGCGGGAGGGCTATGTTCAACAATGGATGTTTTTCGGCTGATCATGATGATGGTAATGAAGGATGAGTATTATTCAGTACTGCTTTCTGCCCTCGAATTTTGTCCACATTAAAGTCAAGCTGATGTCAACAATAGCAGGCTATCTATCAGTAAAAGATTTATGCTATTGGATTAGTATTTCGAAAGATGAACTCTTACGAACACTTTGACATCTTTGTAATATTAGTAGGTATGGATGATTCAATGGACTAGACTAAAACTACTTTGTCATATCCCTAAGACTAAACAATTCGTCTTGACAAATTAAACTGATTATTTTGTTTTGTTTCACGACTGTTGTGACTTAAAACATGTATTGTGTCTAGTAGGATATTATTGGGCATTCTACCCCACCTGCGGTGAGTATATAAATGAAATCCACAGGTTCGGCGCCTATTCCACCCGATGAAACGGAAGGTGGAGTATGAATTCCTACATAGTGCAGTAAAATACTGGTTCGGCGCCTATTCCACTAGGTTGCAACATTTGTTTGAGTTAACGACAATGAGTTATAAATGTCAATATTGATGGTTGACCTCAAATTCATTTAATTATATTCACCAGCTTAAAACAACTATAAAACTTACTATACCTTGATTCAAACATATAACATAGGTACTTTCCGTTAACATAATTAGGTCTGTATCTGAACGAACCAGTAACCTAAAATTCTGGACAGATTGTCTCATGTCTCTCCACATACTTAAGAATGGTGCATTGCCGCTTAGGATTACACACATATCCGTTTTCGTGACCAGATTGGCTCGAGGACATCTGAACTTTAGGATACCGCGTACATTAAACTAAATTTAGGACAGATTGTCTCATGTCTCTCCACAAAAGTAAAGTAGCGCACACCTTTAGGTCCACACACATTTTTTCTGTGACCAGATTGGCTCGAGGACATCTAAATTTTAATTTAACACATTACAGACGATACATCCTTTACGTCTCGGATTCATTTAATTATACTCACCAGCTTAAAACAACTATGAAACTTACTATACATTGATTTAAACATACAACACACATACTTTCCGTTAACATAATTAGATCTGTATCTGAACGAACCAGTAACCTAAAATTCAGGACAGATTGTCTCATGTCTCTCCACATACTTAAGAATGGTGCATTGCCGCTTAGGATTACACACATATCCGTTTTCGTGACCAGATTGGCTCGAGGACATCTGAACTTTAGGATACCACGTACATTAAACTAAAATTTAGGACAGATTGTCTCATGTCTCTCCACAAAAGTAAAGTAGTGCACACCTTTAGGCCCACACATTTTTTCTGTGACCAGATTGGCTCGAGGACATCTAAATTTTAATTTAACACATTACAGACGATACATCAACCTTTTACATCAACACGTAACAATCAAGTGGTAAGCGTGGTCACACGGATAGTCGATCCTTGCCTTGCATGCATAAAGCTAAGGTGCAGATACACTTGACAACGACAACCAGATCAGAACCGTATTGCACATTATTCAATCAAGCGTACAAACTGTGTGTGAACCCGCTGCTGTAGACTGTTCCGTTGACGGTAACCGTACCCGGTGGTTGCTTCATAGATGTAAATTAGCTTTATGTTTATTTTCGAATCAGCAAAGTTCAATGTCAATGCAATGCTCGCTTCCCACGGTCGCATCAACTGCATTCCATATTCTAAGTAACATGATCGACTATCATGTTGTAAACACTGAATTCGTCTTTTATAGAATTTCCTAAATATTATTTTCGTATTTATATTTGAAGTTTGTAATCGCTTCTAATTTATTGTGTTTCATTCTTCTAGGTACTAAGACTATATATTTATATGATATATTTTTATCAAGTACAACATGTATTATTGGATGAACCATTACCCACTTCGATCGAGTGCGATTTTAACTTACATAAAAGAGAACCCTGTGCACAACAAGATTATTTGGGAGCATTGTAATAGTACCTATACTAAAATTAAACTAAAGTTGTTATCGATAAATTAGACCACTATAAAACCATAACTCAGATACGTGTGTTCGATTCCCACACGATACAGTTTCTTGGATTCTTTAATTGTGGGTTTAAGTGATTATTTAATAATACGAATAAAAATTTTATTTGTGAGTATTTATAAATGAACTTATTCCACAGTAGTATTTTTATGTGATTATAATATTTAGCCCCGAGTTTAACCGCAACTTAACATTAACAACCACACGGATTGGTCAATATGACGTAAACGACATATTTTTTTTATACAACTGTAAGACATGTACTTAGAGTTTAAAATTGAAACGATCTATTTTATGCTGAAATAGTATTTTTTGTGAATATAAACGAATTAATTAAATCGCTAAATTACATTCGCTCCAGAATCTTCAAAGTTACAAGTAGTACTGGCAGTACTTTAAAATCAACTTTAAATCATGTAAGTGAGTACTTCTTAATTTTAAATTAGTAGTCATAATGCACAGCTACGGACCTGGTTTTTGCCTGCCGGCTGTTGTAATTATCATGTTCTGTCTATCCATCGTGATTGCTACTCAGCTACGGACCTGGTTTTTGACTGCCGGCTGTTGTAATTATTATGTTCTGTCTATCCATCGTGACTGTTACTCAGCTACGGACCTGGTTTCTGCCTGCCGGCTGATGTAACTGTTCTCAACCTGTTATAAATTGATTATTGTATCTCAAAAAAGACCTTAAACGGTTATTTGTTTTGTTATATAAAATATTAAGTACTTTTTTATCTTGTGTATTAGGTCTGACTGCGACGTTTCCCGTGTGTCCGACTACATAAAGAGCCCGCCGACTGCTACAAAGGTCGTGCCGAGCAAGAGCCAGCCTACGAAAAAAACAACAAAGCGCAAAGCTTCCTCGGTCGTGGAATTAGGATCAAGGTAGTTTATGACTACTTTTTATTTTCTAAGTTATTACTTTCACATATTCTAATATAAAGTAGATTTCAATAGAGAACTTTGATTTGCAAAAATATTTTTAAGTACATACTTACTTATTTTTCGCTCAACATAAGTTTGTATCTAGAAAAGTGTTTCTTCTAGATTATTAAAATAAAATTATTTTTTTACAGTAACAAGAGACCAGGGAGCACCGATCTTTTCGGTTTAATAATAATAATAATAAGTTTATTGGCACAAAAACCTTTGTATAAAATACTGAACAAATCACATAGGTACATTGGATTTTGGGAAAAGGCTACACAAATAATGAAAAACTCTGCCTCCTAAACTAGGGTAAGGAAGACTTAGATGGCATTCCTCCGCAGTCGGAGTTAGGTTCATCCTTGCTGTCCCGCGTCGCCAACGGGAAGGTACGACGGACAGCGGACCTAAGGGGCGCCTTCTTTGTGGAACTGAAGGTGTACCATAAAGAAGACATCATCTCCACTGCTCCTGAGGAGCGTTGGAAGAAGTCCCAAGTTGCATTAAAACTGCAATTGGATAAAGGTAGCTCGCAGTGGAACTCACTACAAAAATTCATGCATAAGGCTCACGAGTTGTTTAATGACTCAGAGCCGGTATATTTTAGTGATAAGATACATTTTAAATAAGTTAAACTTTTAATTTGAGGCATCCAAAATAAGATTAAAACTGCAACTGGATAAAGGTAGCTCGCAGTGAAACTCACTACAAAATTCATGCATAAGGCTCACGAGTTGTTCGATGACTCAGAGCCCATATTTATAGTGATAAGATACATTTTAAATAAGTAAAATCTTTATTTTTAAACTTAGCAGGTAATTAATTACGATAGAATGCCTTTCTGCACTGTTTGTAACATATCTGTTGAGCGCAGTCATTGGACAGGTCATCTACGCAGTATCGATCATAAAAATAAAAATATTTCATACGTTTGCGAAGGTGTTGAATTAATTCATTCTGCATTTCTAAATCGTATAGCTTCTTATAGAATTATTGATACTAACGAAAATTATTCTTTAGATTCGTTTTTGAATAACAGTCAAGAAAAAATCAAGACATTAATAAACAAATCTCTTAGGGATCATATCTGTCTAAAAATTAATTTCGAATATTTTGCTTTGTTTTTGATGGTTAAAAATGATAGTCAGGAGATGAAATCATTTGCTACAAAGAATTATGTAGTACATCAGAATTATGATTATGATTCATTAGCATCTCAGGTTAGAAACACGTTGAAAAAAAAGATAGAAGAATTTCAAGATCGTGACAGTGGGTGGACATTTTTAAACAGTTCGTATTTGGAAGTTAATGTTAACAAATACCAACCTTTGCACGGTTCAAGCTTTATCGAGTTGCCGACATCAATTAAATAAAAAAAAGCATGTATTAATATTCGCAATAAAGATAATTATTGCTTTTTATGGTCAGTTGTTGCTGCTTTATATCCAGCTAAAACTCATCCTGAAAGAGTATTGTCTTACCCCCATTTTCAAAGCGTGTTAAATATAAAAGACATTCAATTTCCATTCAGTTTCTCAGATATTGCTCGATGCGAATTAAATAACCCTGAAATTTGTATATATATATATGGCTTTAAAAATAATTCCGTGATTGGACCGTTTTATAAACCAAAATCTTTGAAGAGGAAAGTGATTCATTTACTTTACTTAGAAAAAGATGATTTATCACATTACTGTCTCATTAAGGATTTACCTCGTCTTGTTAAAAAACAAATAACAAGACACCACAGTAAATTATACTTTTGTGATGTTTGTTTAATGTTCTTTGATTCATGTGATGATCTGAATTCACACAGTTGTGGAGGAGTTGCTACTGAACTACCTCCAAAGGGTTCTTTCATTCAGTTTGAAAATTATGGTAGAAAGCAATTTGTTCCATTTGTTATATATGCAGATTTTGAAACAATGCTAGAGCGGTACGACTCCTGCGAACCTGACCCAACTCAGGCGAGCACCGTTACGAGACAGCGACATGTGCCCATCGCTTTCGCTTATCATATCACATGCACTCTAGATAAAACCTATAATCGTTACATCTCGTATCGTGGTTTGGATTGCGTTTCGAAATTTGTGAAGTCTATCTATAAAGACGCTAAAAAGCTTTATAGAATTTTAAATAATACCATTCCTATGATTTACACGAATCAGAATGCTCTCGACTTTGAAAACTCTGATACATGTCATATTTGTGAGAATTTCTTGTTTGGTGATAGGGTTCGCGATCATTGTCATTTGACTGGTAAATATCGTGGCGCAGCTCACAGTTACTGTAACCTACAATATAAAATGCCTAAGTTTCTGCCTGTATTTTTTCATAACTTATCGGGTTATGATTGCCATCTTTTCATAAAAGAATTAGGTAAAGCTCCAGGATCTATTAAAGTCATACCTAAAACAAAAGAAAATTATATTTCTTTCACGAAGTATATTCCGATTTCCGATAATGAAAGCATACAGGTACGATTTGTAGATTCTTTCAAGTTTTTAGGAACAAGCTTAGAAAAGTTGGTTAGTACAATGAAAAAACAAGAATTTAAACAATTAAAATTTTATTTTCCCGAAAAAACACAATTCGATCTACTTACCCGTAAAGGAGTTTATCCGTACGACTATATGTCTCAATGGAAACTTTACGAAGATACGCGTTTACCCTCTAAAAAATGTTTTTTTAACTCTTTAACTAATGAGTCAATTACTGATGAAGACTATGAACACGCTCAGTCCGTTTGGTCAGTATTTAATATTCGTAACATGGGTATGTATACAGATTTATACCTTAAAACCGACGTTCTTTTGCTTACAGACGTGTTTGAAAGTTTTAGAAAAACATGTAAACGACATTACAATCTGGATCCATTTCATTTCATTCATTTCATTTATTCAATAACAATTTACATTGTGTCTGAATGTTTCCGTCGATGCAAAGTAATATAATTCTAAGTAACTAAAAACACACATTTACATTACACATACGAATTCCAGATTTAAAAACTATCTCATCACAAAAATAAATTCATTTACAATAATTCAATCATAAAAATATAATCATAAAAATAAAAATATAACCATAATCATAAAAAATAAAATATACCTCTACATAAATTACATTTAAATTCGTTAATTATCCAAAATATTTAATACTAATAATATTCAATAATAATATACAAATGAAATATGGTTGGTCAGAAAGTAAATGGGTAAATAATTGATCTAATTGAACATGTCAGTAAGAAATTCATCAACGGTATAGTAGCATTTTTCTACTAGAAAAGATTTTAATTGGTGCTTAAACTGATTTATATTGTATAAGGACTTGAATTCCACAGGCAGTTTATTAAACAATTTAATAGGGTATTACACCCATTTTTGAAAAGTGTCTCAATGAAATTCTGTAGTGCTAATATGCCACCAAAAAAAACACAAAATTTTTATTCAATCGATAAGTGCCATAAAAATGCATCTAAATTTTAAATTTTTAAATTTCGCGCGTAATTTGACGAAAACGCCTCTTACTGGACGCCATATTGCTCAGCGTAAATGACGTCAGTTCGTTTAGTATCAAATGAGCTCATATTAAATATGATAATTGTATATCATTTAAAAATAATTAAAAGCATATTTTGTAATAGGTATAATAATGAAAAAATTACGTTGGTTACGAAAATAATAAAGGTAAAAAGCCTATATTTACGCCAATCGGTTGACTGACAGTTGTCAATTTTTTGTTTACACAGCCGTATGGCGTAATAACATGGCCGCTGCTATTTCACGGTGTTTTATAACAGATTAAAAATACTGAAAACTTTGAATTGAATTTAAAAAATTGTTTTGTTATTTCATGAACTAAAACTTGCCTTTTCCGACTGCTTTATGCCTAAACTGTTTCAATAACATATTTATAGATTTTTTCTCGTATAGAGTAAAATACCCTATTGCTTGAAAACTTGCCGCATGACTAACCACTTTCATAAGAGGATGTATATCATACTGCAAGTCCCTACGCCTTGTAGCTTCTCGCTTAATTCTTTCCTCTGATGTTTCGAACCTGTTAAGTTTCTTCATTAGATCAGTGAGTACTACTAGAATGTAAAGGCAAGGGACAGTTAATATTTGCAGATCTATAAAATACTTCTTGCACGATACCCACTGTGGAATTCTGACCATGGTTCTTATGGCCCTTTTTTGTACTACAAAGGCTGAATTTACATTGTACGCGTAGCTACCTCCCCATAGAGAAATGCTGTACCTAAGCTTAGCCTCAACAAGCGAATAATACACCACTTTCAATTGTTCACTAGTAATTTCATCTCGAAGGCTTCTAATGGCATAGCAAGCCGAACTAATTGAACTTTCTATTGCTGATAGTTCTTTTTTCCAGTTTAACCTTTCGTCAATGTATATACCTAAAAATTTTACGCTGTCTACTAAGATTATGTTAACATTATTCAAAGTTATATCAATTGAGTCCTTGTTTCTCGACGTTGTTCTAAATAACATGGCATTTGTTTTACTGGTATTTAAGTTGAGAGTGTTTATGGTAAACCAAGAAGAGAAGTGTGCCAGAGCCATGTTAACTTTTTTAGCTAGAGTTTCCACATTATCAGCCGATAGTATAGCATTCGTATCGTCTGCAAAAAGAACAAGTCCAGAATCGACATGTTTTTGCATGTAATTAATGAGGTCATTAATGAACAATATGAAAAAGATTGGCCCTAATATAGAACCCTGTGGAATTCCCCTCCTTATAAGTTTTAGACTCGATTTGTATGTTTTTTCACATTTATTTTCAACCACTTTAACTTCCACATATTGCACTCGATTTTCCAGATAAGATTTAAATAGTTTCAAAACTGAACCTTTAATCCCATAGTGTTCCATTTTTGCTAATAGTATCTTGTGATCAACCGTGTCAAAAGCAGAACTCAAGTCCAGAAATAAACCTACGACTTTTAGCTTCTTATTAATTTTGTTAACTACTTCCCCCATTAGCGTAGCAATTGCGTCATTTGTTCCTACATGTCTCTGATAACCGAATTGGCTGTGATTCAAAATTTTATTGTGATTTAAATGTCTAAGGAGTCTAATTTTAAGGATTTTTTCAAAGATTTTCGAGATTATGGGCAATAAAGAAATTGGTCTGTAATTATTGGGATCCAAACGGCAACCTTTTTTATAAATAGGTAAGACTCTAGCAATTTTGAGTTGCTCAGGGAATATACTCATGTCTATACACATATTGATCAGATGTGCCATTGGTACTGCCAATAAGTCAATATGATCTTTTAGTAATTGTATTGGTATCTCATCATGACCATAAGATTTCTTGTTTTTCATTGTATTGACAATTTTTTTTATTTCAAAGGCTTTATTTTATGTTACCTGATCACAGGTCATTTCTACGTTCACCCTACTGACGTTATCTTCTAAGGTCTTTATAGCTTGCTCAAAAGTGTCAAGATTGCTATCTAGTTCGGCTTTGTCAAATGTGTTCGAAAAAATGTCCACTATTTCTTGGGGATTAGATATAATTTTTTCATCAATTTTAAGTAGCATGCTTTTGACACTGTCTCGTTTTGAATTTTTATTCCTATGTCTATTTATAACACGCCATATAGCTTTAGAAGACATATTCGCTTTTTCAATTTCTGTCCTAACCGCCATCCGTCTTGCCTTTTTTAAGACTAGTCTGTATATTTTAATGTATGTTTTTACATATGTACAGATACCCTCAGTACAAGTCCTCTTATTTTTGTTTTGAAGCAGGAACCGTTTCATTTTACTGGATACTTTTATTCCCTTGGTTATCCACAATAACTTATGACCTTTTTTAAGATTTATCCTTTTTTTCTTCTTTTTAAAGCTAACACAGTATGCCTGTACAATTTTTTTTAAGAAGCCGTTTATTCCTTCTTCCATCCAGTTAATGTTCAATATACGTTGTCTAAAATCTTCAGAGTTTCTTGCACTGAACTGTCTAATCTCAATATTTATAAAGATTTGCCTATCATTGGATTTGGGTCGCATTCTTTCTGCTTTCAATCCACAGAATAACGCCGCGTGTCCATCAGCCAGGCAATTATGGTCCACTAGCTGTTCATTGATAAGATCATCCGGTAGATTCGTCAAAAAATTGTCCAAACATGATTTCGTGTTATTACGTGCATAGGTAGCTTCGTTAATAATTGGTCTAAAATTGTAGGAAGTCAGTAGTGTTAAAAAAGTTGTGGATTTTTTATTGGTTTTTAATAAGTCGATGTTGAAATCTCCACAGATAATGCACTTTTTACTAAAAAAAAAAAAAAAAATCCCGCGTTCTATCTTACGGCACCAAGTCTATCATTCGATGCAATGCTTTTGAAAACTAGAATTAAATTAGAATTGATAAGTGATGTTCAAAGAACATTGGCCAGATGTGACCTGACTAAAATATAAAACGACCACCAATGATTGATACGTCAAAAAATAGTGACTTATGTGTATATTAAATTACGGGGTCCAGCTTATTTTATTGGGGCCGGAAAAATAATTTAGCTTTGTAATAATAACCAAGAAGCTTATAGATAAAAGTGGAGGCAACACTCTAAATACCTAAGTGAAGCCAACTGTGGGCAGACGCTCTCTTTCTAAATGCATACATAAGATAAAGAAAACACATATCACTGTCTCGTTCTTATGTATGCATTCAGAAAGAGAGCATCAGCCCACAGTTGGTTTCAAGCTTTTGTTCTAAGTGTTGGCTCCATTTATACCTATATCTTCATGATAATAACCTCATTTCCTTACTACTTTTTATTGGTTTTGAACGCATCTAAACCCGTCCCGTTTTTATCTGTGGTACACGTTTCATCATATCACGGAAGCAACACTATCATTATGTGTTGACTTTTTTAAATACTTGATTGTATATTGTAGATCGTTTACTTGTTTTTGTAGTGTAATGATCAATAACATCATTTTTAGGTAGGGATACGGACTAAGTATTCCGTAACGAGTTGCAAATGATAGGTTGACAATTCTACTAATACGTAGAACGGAACGTTGTATGACATGAGAGCTGTCAACTGTCAAAGCGACATTCCGTTCCGCGCACGGCGCAATCTTCGATCAAAGACTACACCTTCGATCGTTGCTCTTGCGTTGTTGTGTACTGGGTGATTTCTTGTGGTTCTAGTGTGTTATTTGTGACTTGGCTGCTATTACGGACTCCGACTAATCTTTCAACTCCTGGCGACCCTCTGATACTGATACCTGGACACCGATAACGCTTACACCTGGCGACCCTCTGCTATTGATCCTAGGACACCGATTGCGCCGAGTAACGTCTCGGTAGCACTTTCAAGCAATGATGATAAGCGGTTGCTATCGTTTGATAAGGTATCTACTTTAGCTTGGGGTAATGCAACTATATTTAAGTAATGAATTGCCATTATTTTTAATGTAAGTAATTACAGTAGATACATTTTTTACAATGTATTTAGATAACGTTCAAATGTAATGATAATTACCTAAAGTAAGGTCAAATAATGTGTAATGTAATTGTAAAAATTTAAATTTTCTTGGTGCCTCAAACAGATATTATTATTTTAACTGTTACTTATAGCAAATTATGTATAAAACTTTAGAACTTAGTACTTAATTAGTTTTAAGAGCGTTTACGCGACACAGCATTTCGTAAAATTCCTAAAATATAATTTACTAACTTTTTGTGACGTATCAAGTTATATTAATTCATATTATTAATTTCCAAAACTTCGGACTTAAGTTTGTATGAAATGCCATGCCGCTATGTGATAAGTTTTCTTATATTGGTAGTAAATAAATAAATAGTATTTAATGGTTATAATTATATCTGTTTTATTTCCATTCCTGATTGATTACAAAGCACACAGGGCTCCCAGCGTGTCGATACAGGTTCCAACTTGATAAACATAAAATGTTCATTTTTGATGACTAAGGACTCGTGCCTCGAAGTTCGCACGCGCGTTGTAGAATTTGACACCGAACAGGTGCTCGGACATGTTGAAACATGAAATTGATTCACAGCGTGTGGCTTTATGGAGTCTAATTACATATTAGCCACGTTCCACAGTAATATTATTGTGTAGAACATCATTCTATCATTACACAGTCGGTCGGAGTGGTCATATCACGTTGAATAAAAACAAAACAAATTGTAAGTATTGCACAAGCTTATACATATTTATAAAATTATTTCTTAAGCTGTTAAACATAATTATTATCAATAATTATAACTTTGTTTATTTCAGATCATCAATAATATGCGATTCTCCTGATTTTATCTTATCACAATACGGTCAAGGTTGGCCAACTCCAAGTTTAAGCTGGCATACTCCAGAGCAACAAAGACCTGAACCAACCAACAAAAAGCCTAGAGCAAGACGGGAGGGTTTAAAACGGAAGGCACCTGCTGAACATTCTATAAGTTAATCGTCGTTCGTTATAAACAACGAAAAGAAAAAAGGTTTACGACTGATCCAGATACAAGTGTTAGACATCAGTGAGCGACAAGAAGCAAGTGCTGCAAGTTCAAGTGACAATGAGAACGTGGTATTAAGTGCACAATATGTAGTTAGTGAACCGGTGGACAATGTTATGGAAGAGACACAATCATTGATACATAAAATTTCAAAGAAACTTTGTGGTGATGATTATTATTAGTAAGTAACTAATGTATCTACCTAGTTTGTATATTCAGTAGAAATAAATAATTAGTTTAATTTCTTAGTTAAGGTTTTTAGTTTATAATTATGTAAGTTTAATGTAATAAAAAAAATAATAATAATGATAATAAAAAAATAATAAATAAATAAAATAAAAAAAGAATATCAAAGGTATAAGTTTTATTGTAATTAGAGAGAATAAGTTAGAAGAAATAAAATAATTTATTTGATAATGTAGTAGTGTATCAAAATTCTCAAATACATCATAGTTCATAGTAGATAAGTTTCATGTACATACATAAAATATTAAATAACAAGGCCAAGTGTATTTAGTTTGTAATTGAAGTGAATGTAAATGTTTTGTGATTGTTTTTAACGAGAAAACTAAATAAATAATATATTTATAATTTAAATTATCTTTTATTGACATTATAAACATACTCCCACTTTAAATTAGCTCTAAAGAAATGTTCTCATTATGTTATGTTTTAATTATGTTTTCAATATTTTAAAATTAATAGAATACTTACTCAATTAAATTCATTTTATTAGAGCTAATTTTAAGTTTGTTATGTAGGTTACCCGGATTATATTAAATAAAACAACCTCATGTACATAATCATTTTTTTATTAACTGAACATTACAAAATAATTTTAAATAGATTAAATATGGACATGTTATTATCAAAATACCATTTCTTAATACATATAGCATTATTCAAAGCACAGTTTAGTCTATGATTTACACAGTTAAATTCAGTATCATTTTTACAATATTTCTTTTTCAACCTTGAAAAATTAGGACATCCTTTTTCACCTATATCTATCACTTCACAGTTAACACATAAGTCTTTGATCCACTGAATTTTTTCTAAACCCTTCGTAATATTTTTTTTATTTTCTAAATATGGTAAAATGACGCGATGAAATTCTTTATAGTCTACGTAGCCCTCACTCCAGTAAATTCCTCTATTTCTTTCTAACCATCTCACTTGCTTCTTTTCTTCTTTAGTAAGGGCGGGCGGTTTTACCAGGAACGTCTGTGTATGCTCTTGATTTACAACCGCCACTTCTTTCACGATAAAATTATTTTTGTAATCTTTAAATCCTTGAATTTCTACGATGATGGTATCCGGCTTCATGATATCTTCTTCACGATGTTACTTAAAGGTTTGTATTCAACAATGCAATCGTTGAGAATGAGACAGTATGCTGTGGTTTGATCTGGTATTTCCGAATCAGTCTCGATTTCTACTCTCACATCTACAACTGGACCGGTCTTCAAGTTATCAGCTTGTCTAGAGCAATCAATGACAAACAGCGGAGCCAAATCTTTAAATTGTTTCTCGCTTAATAATGGCTCTGGTCGACGTCCGTAATACGACTGTTGAAATCTGGTATATTGCTCGTATAATAAAGCGATTCTGTTATTAGCAAAACTCGCATTTAGGTTTTCATACGGGAAGTAAACTGAATTGAGGTACACTTTAATGTCACGAACATAGCAGTGATCGAACTGAGACATGTCAGAACTTGCATTGTTCTTTCTATTTGTCTGAAGACCAGTAATAACATATCTTGGTTTTTCTATTTGGGATGAAGTTTTGATAGACCAGGTATGCTTTGTAGTTTTAGGCAAAGCTGGATATTCGTAGAGGTCCCAGTTCCTGTATATGATTTGAAGTGGTCGATCTTTTTCTAATAGTTTTAACAAACTAATTTTTTCTTTGTCTGATACTTTAACATGTGGTACACGCCATAATTATGATTTTGTTGATCTGAACGTCATCCACTATTTCTCCAGTGTTAAGTTTTACAGCATTCAAATTAGTGTTACTTCGCAACAATACCAATTCGTGTCTACTATTTATTACGACTTTTTTAAAATCTTCAGCGAAACCTAGAATATTACGGAGTGGTATAGAGGCAGAAAATCTTCCCCCATTAATATTTTTTATACCATCAATATTCCAACCCCAGGCATTAGACATCTTTGATTCACTCTCATTCGTTGATATGAGCGATTTTATAGTTGTAGTTATTCCAGCATTTTTAATTTTATCAATCTCCACTCCGTTTAGCTCATACCTAATATCTTGGAACAAGTACATTAGAGCATTGTTAGTGAAATTGACACTAGTAACCTTGTCCTTCGTGTCTTTTTTGCTAACGATAATAGTTCCTTCCAAATATAGGGTGCTCGCTGATGGTAGTATGTACAAGTCTTGTTGGTTGATAGGTATACGGATTTCATCGTTCCTGTTGAAATTTGTTACGTAGGGCTTGTAGGAATGAAATTCGATTCCTTCTATAGTATTATCGTAAGTCGGAGCGGATAAAACGTCTAAGATATTCATTTTAGCAATCCGATCGCTCTAAGGAATGCTTTATTGTCTTTTGATAATTTAATTTTTTTCTTAAAGCGAGGTCTTATTTGACGGGTGGTCCGAGTAGAACTGATATTTTTAATTTGTTGAGACACATTTTTATTGTAGTCAATCATTTTTTCTTCTAAGATGCAAATATAGCTGCACTTCTTCACCGCGCAGGTTGATTAATCGAGTGTTTATATCTAATAGCCTGATATGTATGCAGCTTATGTTGTTTTGATTGATCGGAAAGTATATTGCGTTCTTCTGGATTTCTATGATCCTGTATCCAGGTGGCACATTTAGTGCAAATTCGTGGATAATGTGACTTGGTTCACCGTTTATGTATGAACCGCTTATAATATCACATTCAATCCTGACTACGGTCGCAGGAAAAATGTTAACTGGAGACTGTGACACATGCCATTTATTAGCTTTCAAGGTTTGCTTATTAAACCCTAACAGGCTTCTAAAAGAGTCTTCTTTAGTAAAATTTATGTCTTTTGTACAGTATAGAGCAGTTTTCAAAGTATTGTTATTGCACTGTAGTTTGATTGACGCATTTTTTATTTCAGACTTTAAATAATAATTGATATCTTGCAACTCATAAGTGCCTTCCGGTATTTCTATAACTTCATCGATACCATAATAGAACTTATTATTACTTTTATCAATGTTTGGAATAGAATTAAAAGTTGAAAAATGCAATAAGGCACACTCATATTCTCCATCTAGTTGTAACGTATTAGGATAGTACGTAGATAAAGTTGAAGAATTTCCAGTTATCGACAAAGTGAGTGGCATCTTGCAAATGATTGAAATAAAATAAACACATATATTTTATACAATTTTATTCCAAAAAGTCCGCAGATATTTTAAACATAAATGACCACAATTTACCGTGTTGAATTTTTGATATCTCGTGTAGGTATAAGAAACTTTACAGTTCTTAAAATATCCCATCAGCTCCAATGGAGGTTTTAAATTTCCATAGCTATCGAAATATTCACAATAGTCATATACTTTAACATACGCTACCCAATGCGTTCCTTCGTTCTTAGAATCGTCTAAGTTAACGAAACCACATTCAATCCGTTTCGGCTTCCTAGGTATCCGATCCTTCATGTAGACCCCACGGAAATATGGGATGTCTCTTGAATAGTTTTGGATATCTATATTAGTTAAAGGACGATTAGGTAGCTTCTTGTTTAGTTTTTTGATGATTTTATGAACAATCCTTTGCCGTTTTTATAGGGCTTAATGTATAAACCCTTGCCCAACATTAAAGCTTCCATAGCTTTATTGTGTCGTTCTGTTTCTTGTAAATTTCGTTTGCTTGCTTTGTAATCATTAACGGTTTTTGCAATGCCAGCTG
This sequence comes from Charanyca ferruginea, assembly GCA_947361185.1. Classification (NCBI taxonomy): domain Eukaryota; kingdom Metazoa; phylum Arthropoda; class Insecta; order Lepidoptera; family Noctuidae; genus Charanyca; species Charanyca ferruginea. Next base: position 44,012,251 of record OX376056.1, on the reverse strand, counting down.
CACCACCAGCTAGAGCTCCTAAAGCTGATAAACCAGCGAAAATTGGGATTAAAGGTAGAACTCCTCCAGTCTTTGGTATGGGTATTACTCGTGGTACCCGAATTCGATGATGGTTGTTTGGCAATAACTTTTTTGCAACTAAGTAGGCCGCTTTTATTAAAGACTTACTATCTTTGTGTTTGAGTTTCTTAACTTTTGATTTTGGAAACTAAGCTTTTAAATGTTTTAACGCCGGATCCTAACTTTAGTTTGGCTTTCATGACTTTGTTCACTAGCCATGAGCTTAGTTTTTCACCTCTCCCTGCATCTTTTGATTTAAGTCTTTGTTTAGCCATGTTAAGTAGTTGTAAATCAGTTTTGTGACGATTTGATAAGTCTGTATGGTTTGCGTACGCAATGTCGTGTTGCATACAAGCTTCGTCTAGCTTATTTACACCTCGGTCGCCTCGCGCTAACCGTTCGTGAAACCGTTTGGTTCCTGGTCGGCAATAATTGTATCCGGGCAAATGAACTTCGAATGGTAGATTATTAATAATGTTATTAACTAGTCCTCCACCTCGCATTACTTAAAGTATAATGGCAGAATTTTAAAAAATAATGGTTATATAACATCTTAACCCATAAGTGCTGTTTTGTCAATCCAACTGTTTTCTGCACTGCTTAAACCTAACCATTTGACATATAATTTATTTCCTTTCTTCTTCAACACTTTTTCTATCAAATAAACGTCAGGATAGTTCGATTTTTGAAGTTCTTGCTCATAAAAAGCTTCTAATATGTTCTGCTTTCGTTTATCTTCTATATAATATGTCACTGGTAAGGTTTTATTAATCTTTTTTACAATAAATAATTCAGTTGACCAATTAGGAGTATAACCTTTCTCAAAATCATGTTTGTATTTACTTATACGAACACAATCGCCAACTTTGAATTTAGGCTTCCACTGAACTAAATTATGTTTCTTGATTTTTTTAATATTTTCTTTTATTACTGGTTCATTCAATTTATTCACATCAATGGGTTTAAATTGGATAGTGCGATGTTTTGTGTTGTTATAGGTCTTCAATATATTATCCAATGGCAGACCTAACCACTTATAGTTCCCACGGAGACTAAAATATTTATACAATTTATTTTTTACTATTCTTATCAGTCTCTCTACAATAGATGCTTTTTTAGTAGAAAACGATGAATAATGGTTAATGTTGTGCTTCTTCATTAACGTTTGAAAAGTGTTGTTATAAAACTCTGTGCCCTTATCAGTTTGTAAATTAACAGGATTTTTATTGCTGCTAAGCAGGATATGTTGAAATGCACGAGCAACATCAAATTTATTCTTTGATTTTAACGGTTCTGCCCAGGCGTACTTTGAGAAGCAGTCAATCACCACTAAAATATAATTATAACCCTTGTTATTCTTTTTCAGGTTTTGCATGTCCACCAAATCAGCTTGCCACAAGTCGTGGATTCCTTTCAGAATAACAGAACGGCGAAGGAAGTTTCTTCGAGCCGCTTTGTGTATTTCATTTACAATTTGCTGTTTTGCCATTACGAAGTTTTTAGAAGTAATTTATCTACATCTGCTTTGGTATAAAACTTATCTTGCAAATGAGTTAAAACCTCAGGTATTTTTGCTTTTAAAGTAACCAAGAATTGTATTCTGTGTCTCTTTTATAATTTGAGAACGCAATGAACCAATCAGTTTATTGAATTCTTTTATCGTATTAGCATTCAACTGATCTACATAAGACTTATTCACTGCATCGTCTGCTTCTATGGGAGATGTAATTCCTCTCTATCTGGTTGCTTTTAAATCAAAATCTCCTTTTTCCGACTTCTTCAATGCGTTTTCATTAAACTCAAGCAGTTCTGACAAACGCATTCTTTTATGAATATAATGACCGAATTTATCTACATTCATATTGAAGGTGTACTATATTGAAAGTCTGATAATAAAATGAACACTGGAAAGTTTACAACATTTATTTATTTATAACTTTACTTTCACGCAATTCTTCAATAATAGATATAATTTCATTGTCTAATCCTGTGTTACCAGCATCTCTAGACGCAATTAATAATTTCAATCTTTCCACTAGTTCATTGGGGTTGTAGTGTATGTAGAAATATCAATATATCACGCTACAAACCGATAACAGTATTATGACGTTGTCTCGGGCGCATACGTCGCTCGGTTATAAATACCGGTGCGATAGGTGGGGCGGCCAGTCGTTGTCGGACTGCCGGCCTGGGCGGTGGTGCGTTGGCGAGCCAACTAGTGTGTTAGTGACTGTGCTATATATTGTGAGTGTGCATATTATACATTGGCGACGAGGATAAAACCGTGAGTTTTTATATTTTATTGGAAAAAAAAATGTGTAATAATGATGATTATTCATGTTTACAAGAGAAAGTAATGAAATAATGTTGTTTTTCTTAGAAAACAAAACTCTTAAAAAAAAAAAAAAAATAGAGAAGTAGAATAATGCGTAATAATATCCCTCAATCAGGTGGTTGGGATGCAACAAAATGTACCTTTATGTAATAAGAATATTGTGTTTGTACTTCGAGAGCGAAGTACTTGTCAGTATGGCCGTGTTAGATTTATATCGATGTAATTAAATGCCTGTGGCTGCGGGATCTACTGGAGCACAGAAATAGCTTGTTATATAAGCATTTGCAACCAAATCCCCCTATCTATATCTGTTACTAACAGCGACTTGATTGTCACCTTCCTCTGAACCGAACTGCGGGACCCTAAAATTATTTCAGTTGTGAATTTATAGACTCGTCGTTAAGTTTGAGTATTTCTTTCATTAACTAACAAGCTTTTCTTCGTCTTCGTGAATGTCATCGCGGATGCAGACGAAGTCGCGTATTGAAAAGTAGCCTATGTCCTGCCCCAGGGTTCATGATATATTTATACCCATCAATTTCGGGGTTCAACCGTTTCATCGTGAAAGCGTAACAGCCAGAGTTACTTTCACATTTATCATAATAAATATATATAAAGCAATAAAGTATGTAGGTATAATAGTTCAGTTTTGATCCACCGGGTAAAAGATAAAAAAAGAGGGCCCGCCACACTACTTCCAAACAACAGCAACTCCTGTAAACGAGAAACCAGCATCAACATTGGCGACCACCAGAAAAGCGCCGAGGCAGTGAAGCTCGACGAGTTCTAGAGAAACGATTCAACTGTCCTGGACCCTTGGATGGAACATAGAATGAAGGTTTAAAGAGCCAGTAGTCAATATTTTTGAAATGAAATTGTCTAGGAAAGAGCTCTGGATTATGGAATCCTGAACCGCCCCCTCCACCCCCAGCCCTAGATGGACCCACTTATATATCTGATGTTACTGCTATGATTGGTACGTGTGCGTAATTTGCAGTTTTATTAGATTTCGTAATACTTTTTGTGATTTACTAAATAATCTAATATTGCTCGTAATATGGAATTTCGTTCATTAGTAGTATTTTCATACACTTAGATATAAAATACAACACATTACGTTGTTCTTTTTCTTTCACTACCTGGGGTGGGGTCGCTCCAATTTGATGAGGGAATGGCTTGATTGTTTTAACTTATTGTGCTACTCAAAACATTCCAAATAATGACTTAGTAGGGGCATCAAGAAAAGGCTTTTATAGTTTAGTTTCTTTATAAATAGGTTTTAAAGACACAAACCACAAAATATTGGTAGCATCTTAAACAATTATTTTAGTGATATTCCGATTACCATATTTTCAAGTTGTCTTTAGGTACTTATCAAGGTGGACTGTATGTGTTGTTATGTTGTTGTAGGGTCTTGAAGACGTAGAGGTAACGTTTGCGAAAGAAAGCAGAAAGTATTCAGGTAACATACGTTTATTGACGATTTCAGTATAGGGCAGAGAGAGTGCGCGGGAGTAGAAATCAGAGTGACGAGTTGCGTTTTTTTTTTTTTTTTTTTTTTCGGATTGGCATCTCGCAGGTCAACCTAGGAGGTTGTCGACTGCTTAACCGGACTTTCCTGTGGTGCCTTAAAAATTATTATTTTTAGGGCCTCCAGCCAGGGCAAAAAAGCTTACAAACTAAGCGACTACACGCTAAGGGCACCCCCTGTGGGGTACGAGCCTCGGCTTAGGGCGTCGCTTAGAGGAGCAGGTTGTCCCTTATGCGGGTTTTGTTGGCAGTGGGTTCACGTTAATGCACGATAACGCCCGTTGTCACACCGCTTTAATTGTAAGAGACTACCTGCAAGAAGTTGGCATCCCTGTTATGTGCAGACCGGGAGTATACTTATAGGTCTAAGATCCTTCAAGTCCAGAGCGTTAGGAGTCTTCGGCAATGGGTGTACTTTGGCAATTTTCCATAACGCAGGGAAAGATGAGGATGTGACCGATGTGTTTACTAAAGCAGTCACGGCGTCCAAAGTTACGAGTAGTGTAAGTAATATCATATTTATGGTGAAACCGTCGCAACCTTCAGCATTCGATTTGATAGTAGCCAGTATGTTTGCGATTTCCTTGCATGTTGTAGGTTTCAAACTAAACGTGGAACCATTGTTTCGCGCGGATTTAAAATATGCAAGCAATGAATCACTAATTACATCCTCACCTGGCACATTCAGAAAATGGTCACAAATTTTGTCAGGATCGTCAAAGTGCAGAGGTAATTCTTTGTGTTTTGATGGGAGCAGGGTAGACTTAAGGTTTTTCCAAAGCGCTCTGGAGTCATTTATTTGACTGTTGATTTTGTGTTTATAGTACGCTGATTTTTCGAGAAAAAGAGACCTAGTAACAAGTGACTTCAATTCTTTGTAATATAGTTTTTTAGAATTTGTTTTTTTGTTTTTTAAATACTCTGCATGTGCTTTATTCCTCAAATGCATCATGTATTTAACATTATCAGTAATCTAAGGGTAACAGTACTCCTTAATAACAATAGTTTTTAGAGGTGCATGGATATCAAATAATGTAAGTAAATTTGAGTTAAATTCATTGACCATAGTATTAACATCGTGCAGCTCGGTTAACGATTCCCAGTTAAGTAAGTTGAGGTCTTGATCAAAAAATTCCCCAACAATGTCTTTTAGTGGTCGATACGTAATGGTTCGCGATGGAATTTTCAGACGTTTAAAACTGAACACACCGGAAATCAACGCGTGCGCACCTAGATCCGGTATTACATCAACTGATACAGTTCGTGGTTTAATGTTTGTACAGATGATGTCTATCAGAGAGTTGCCAGTCGCTGTAAAGTGTGTGGGTGACTGAACCAACTGTTTAAGACCTAGGCAGTTCAAAAATGAGACTAACTTGTCCGTCTTTGAGTCTATGTCATTAAGCATGTTTATGTTAAAATCACCCATCAATATCGTGTACTCACAATTCGTAAGAGAGTTTAAAGAACCAGATACAGCGTCTAGGAAAAGATCAACATCTTGCCAGGGCGGGCGGTAGGCGGTACCTATTGCTAGCTTAATACCGCGAACATTAATTGTTATCCACATCTGTTCGACCGTGGTGTGCAATGGGCTAGCAGAGTATGAGTGACTTCGAACATTTACTCCGTGCTTAATATAAAAACCAACACCGCCACCACGTCCCTTCTTGACAGACAATGGGCGCGGTATATGCCGTGGCCTATATCCGGGTACGGAGGGCGCGCGCCCTTCTTCCCCTGTTCGCAGCCACGTCTCATTAATGGCTATAATGTCGACGTCTAAACCCAGTAATGCTGCTCGTCGTGTTTTGTGCCCAGTGAACCCGCGTTCCAAAAACCAACCTTTAAGTATGTCGTAGACATCATTGAATAGATAATTTACTAACGATAAATAAGAATATCATAATATAAACTAAGTAAAAGAACTCACAGATTGATAAAAGATGCAAAGAAACAAGATTGTTGTCTCAATGCACCCCCAGCTCTCAACCAGTAGACGAAGCTCACCTTTCTGAGGTCGACGCCGAAGTCGAACGTAGAGCCTCTCTCCCACCCGTTGAAGACCCTGATTATCCTCTGCCTCCTGTCACTCCCGACGAAGTGCACGATATTATCAAGAGGCTCAAACCCCGGAAAGCCCCCGGCTCTGACGGTATCACCAATAAGGTGTTCAAACTCCTCCCCGCCCATCTCATAATGCTAATGACCGCCATCTTCAATGGCGCTCTAAGCAACAACATTTTTCCTCAGGCATGGAAAGAGGCCACCGTTATCGGCATTCCGAAACCAGGCAAACCCAAGTCTGATCCCACCAGTTACCGTCCCATTAGTCTACTCAATGTTCTTGGCAAAATCTACGAGAGGCTTATTTATAAGCGACTCAAAGACTTTGCCGAAGCAAAGAGTCTCATTCCCGACGAGCAGTTTGGCTTTCGAACCGAACACAGCTGCGTCCAACAAGTCCACCGCATCGTCGAGCACATAAGCGCTGGTTTTCAGCGTGGCGTGATGACGGGTGCGCTCTTCTTTGACATAGCGAAAGCATTCGACAAAGTCTGGCACAACGGCTTGCTATACAAGCTTTACCAACTCGGAGTGCCAGATCGTCTCGTGCTCATCTTGCGTGACTTTTTGTCGAATCGCACCTTTCGCTATCGCATCGAGGGTGCGCTCTCTTCACCCCACCCGATACGCGCTGGCGTCCCTCAGGGCTCCGTAGTATCCCCCCTCATTTTCACGCTGTTCACCAGCGACATCCCCAAAGATAAAAAGGCCCAGTTGGCTCTATTCGCTGACGACACGGCCATCTATTACTCGGGTCGTAACCCAGACTGCATAGCTCGTACCCTCCAATCCGCGGCAAAAGCCTTAGGCGCTTATTTCCGGAAATGGAGAATCGAGGTAAACCCCATCAAGAGTCAGGCAGTACTCTTTTCCAAACCGCGTTTATCCCCCTCTCTTCCCAGTCCGATAACCATGTTCGGTAAGCCTATCCCTTGGGAGAAGCAAGCCAAATACCTAGGTGTAATTCTGGACCACCATCTTACTTTCGGAGAGCACATAAAGACGGTGCGTTCGCGCGCCGCTTTCGCTCTCGGTAGGCTCTACTTCATGTTGAATGCACGTGTCAGAATAAAGGGTATAATTGGCAACACTAAAAAGGCAATTAATAGCTCTATATTAAATACACATACTTATATGCTCAAATAATATTATTATTTAAGAACAGAATAGTGAAATGAAAATACTTTGTGTAGGAAACATATATTTTATTGTAATATTTCAGACTCAAAATTATTTATTTCAATTCAACCTTTTACAGGTACTTTTGAATTGTCAGAGTCAGTTAGAAAGCTGAATCTAGTTGCTCGTTCCAAAGGGTAGATTTCTATGGAGAAGAACGAGCAAGAAACTCCATGAACACTCTTTTAAAATCAGTAATATTTTACAAATTTAGGTTACATCATTCATGTCATAACAACTAGGTACATATAATTTAATATTAACATTATACATATACATAGCCTTTCATAGTTATCATCATAATTATACTTATCTATTATTTTCTTCGGGAGCTCCGTACCGATCAACGTTTCGATCAAAAGTGATTCAATGAAGTCGGAACACTCGCTTTTATAAGCGGCGATAAACAAGTATGATTCATAAACGGTGACAAGCAAATATGATTCATACTTATTTGCCATCCAAAGTTTAAACACACTTTATTCTATTTAAAATGATGTTATTTACTATACTTCTACTGCATTTAATAAGAAATTAATTATTACTTTATATTATAACACGAATTACGTAGTTATGTATTAATTGTAAATGGATAAAGTGTAGAGTAAGAGAATAATTATTATAAGCTGTATTGGAAAAATATATAAATATGGTCTGACACCGTGGGTAGCGTAAATCTTAAGTAAAACATGGTAACTTAAAAAGCTAAAGTTGCTAATAGGGTGATACTGACAAGAACAAATTGAATAATGTAATGCAAAAAACAAAAAGCATGTATGTGTTAGAATATAAGGTAATAAAAGGCAACATTACAAAGCAATTAATAACTCTATATTAAATACACATACTTATATACTCAAAGAATATTATTATTTTAGAACAGAATAGTGAAATGAAAATACTTTGTTTAGGAAACATATATTTTATTGTAATATTTCAGACTCAAAATCATTTATTTCAATTCAACCTTTTACAGGTACTTTTGAATTGTCAGAGTCAGTCAGAAAGTTGAATCTAGTTGCTCGTTCCAAAGAGTAGATTTCTATGGAGAAGAACGAGCAAGAAACTCCATGAACACTCCTTTAAAATCAGTAATATTATACAAATTTAGGTTACATCATTCATGTCATAACAACTAGGTACATATAATTTAATATTAAAATTATACATATACATAGCCTTTCATAGTTATCATCATAGTTATACTTATCTTATTATTTTCTTCGAGAGCTCCGTACCGATCAACGTTTCGATCAAAAGTGTCCCCCAATGAAGTCGGAACACTCGCTTTTATAAGCGGCGATAAACAAGTATGATTCATGGGAGAAGAATGATGACAAGCAAATGTGATTCATACTTATTTGCTATCCAAAGTTTAAACACACTTTATTCTATTTAAAATGATGTTATTTACTATACTTCTACTGCATTTAATCAGAAATTAATTATTACTTTATATTACAACACGAATTACGTTGTTATATATTAATTACATCGGTATAAATCTAACATATGCAACGACATGAAACAATATAAATAAAATAAGAATAAGTTAAACAGTAAACGAAACAATGGACTAATTTGATTATTCTCACGTGACAGCGAGTAATCCCTCCATAAAACATAAAAAACATTTATAGCAATTGCTTCTATTTTATACACGAACAAACCTACTGAGAGATGAAAAAACGCGAGATGTCCTTTTCCGTTCGGATGTGCACAACCGACTTTCCATCTTCTTTACGCGCAAGAATGCGGCCATCTTTAGTCCAGGTGTATTTCCATTCCAGGCGACCAGCGGCTTGTCGAGTTTCGTAGAATAATTGCCTGTTAGTTTTCGTCAGGCGCTCGTTGAGGTAGATGCGGTGTGGTGCTCCCGGCACTTCGATGTCAGCAGTAGTAAGGTTGCGGCGGACGTGCGCAGCACTCAGCAAATTATCACGTGTCGTGCGTCTTGCTAGTCGGACAACGATAATTCGAGGGCGGGACGCTTCGCCTTCGGTGTGGTCACGCAAAACATTTCCAACACGTTTAGCAAAAACAATGTCCTGTTCTTCAAGCTTAACCGCCAGTTTAAATGCGAGGGTGTTAATCAACTGAGCCGGGTTTTCCCCACCGAACTCCGTAACACCAGACAGTTGAACATCGTTCAGTAGTGACTCCTGCTCACGTTCATTCAGCTGCTGCTGGAGATGCCCAATTGTTTCTTCCAGTTGAATTAAACGCGGGGAACTCGTTTGCTCGGTATTTTCTTCGAGTTCTTTGACACGACCTTCCAGGGAGTCCATGCGGTCATAGCACTTATTCACCTTATCATCAAGACCTGAGAACTCATCTCGAAACTGACGAATTTCATCTCGCAAGGCGTTAACCTCACTGCGAAGACCACGGATTTCCATCGCTAGGCTGATCTCTTGAGTTTCCGGTACAGTGTTGTTTTTTATTGCAACTGAGATGATTTCAGCTTTATTAGTGGGGCTGACCGTTGCTGGACTGCTGGATGAGCTTGACTCCTCTGTTCCCTTCACGGGGGTATGGGAGTTGTCTACCCAAGGTACCTTTGCCTTACATCCAGGGCACATCCAACTTGCCGAGAATGTTGCCGTGGGTCCAAGGTTGACGCAGACTCGGTGATAAAAACCCGGACATTTCGAGCATTTTGTGCCGTCATTAACTGCCAAAAATTTTCCGCAGGCTCCGCACTTCGGCATTTTCGATTTTCAAAATCACCGGTTCAAAACAATCGTTTTCAACAAATGTAAGGATTACAAAAAGAGTAACGATGTGTAGCGTGGATTTGACCCAACACTTTTGGGTTACTATTATTGAGGTACGGCCTTAACCGCCTTCGCTATTTGCACACTTTCTGACTTGTTAAATTTTTAGAGCCTATAGCAGATGAATTCCGGAACTAATGAGGGTATGATAATATTTTTATCCAGTTCACACACAGATACCTTGCACCGTTCTAACACTTTGAACAATATTTTATAATTTGTTTTTCTTATGTTTTGATGTTTCACACTATTCGTTTTGGTCGTGTTTTTAGAAATAATTAAAGTTATGATAACAATCACCACACGTATAACTTTTTACAGTCCAAACTTCACTAATTACTACTACAAAATATTTTTATAACGGAGCAAAAACAAATACGTATCCTCAGATTCGAGCGTACGTTCGCACTCTGATCTGATTAAAATATCCTGAATACTTATTAGTTGATTGTGCTTGTTAAATTATTATAGTAATATGAATTATTGTATCTACTTATCACCACTTACGTACATAAACATTTTTTATTGAGATGTTACTAGTACCTAAATGAAATTTAAATGTGTGTAAATTAGTTAATGTTTTTTTTTAATTTTGTATTTTGTTTTTTTTTTTTGTTGAGGGAGAAAGATGTGATGATATTGAGAAGTGGGTACATGGTTAATGTTGGTGGTGGCATGAAAATGATCTATTAAATATGGCAGTCATTACTGGAGCTTGTTGTTTGATTCACGTTCCACATAACCTGACAATGGTAAAAGAAATCATGCGGAATTTTAACATTGTAAAAGGTAATATTCTTCTTAAATTCCAAATAAAATTCAGTCATTTTAAAAGTATGCCATTGTAAATTGGGATACAAACATCCGGTTTGTCTTGTATGCCAATTGGAAATCCTGTCGTCCTGTCACGGTTTATGTACTAAAAAAACGTTTAATCGCGACACTTCCGCGATACATGATGAACAAAAAAATGTGATCTTATAATTTATTGTTCCGTTTTTGCATTTTAAGGTAATTATAGAGTACGAATATTACACGATATAAACACGATTTGTTCGTTGGCGGTCTTCTAAATATACTGTATACTATTAAATTGTCACATTGTATATACATATATACACAACTACTGTTGAAATCCCAAACCCGAAAAGGTATAAAAAAACATTAAGGAAGTAGCTATATATTAAAAAAAAAACACTTTGTAAACAACGTTTGTAGTTTTACCGTCAATCAAATGTACAGAGAGTCAGGACTGGTGACGCGAGAGCAAGTGACCGACGCGCGACGTACAGTTGACCGTGGGTAAAGCACTTGGTGCTGAGGTTGACACCTGCGACATTCTGTGTGTGCCCCTGAGACTTGTTTATAGTCATGGCAAAGCACACGCTCACAGGGAACAGCACGCGCTCGGTAATGATGAGGAATTAGTGGTATACATGGTATAAAATCTGTCTCGCTAACGCCACAACCTGTTAGAATTTTAGCCTCGATTATATATCTCTGCAGAGAGATGACTTTGAGCAGGGTCCCGTTATACAACATTAGCAAAGTTATATTTCCAAAAAGCATAATAGGTACACCGACCTTCAGTCGGGTTGTTAAAAAAAAAACGGTTGTCGGGAAGGGAGTACGCGACCAGACGCAAGTACGCGAAGGGGACACCCAGCGCGAAAAGCGACCGGACGCGGAAACACATGGGCAGGGACCAGTATGCGAAGGGGAAACCCAGCGCGAAATGTCACTGTCCATGCCAGGGCCATGCGGGGACAGTAACCGGAACCGTACTGACACAACTCAACACCAACAACACACAAAAAAACGAGGCAAGCGAGCTGGATCTTTGCACAAGGCGCCCGCGGCACAGCACATCTCGTCGTGCCCCTCAGAACCGCAACCCGGACCAAGTGGCCAGGGTGCGGCAAAGAGGGAACGACCGGATGACACGGCTTCACCGAGCACGCTCCAGGGAGATGCCAAGCGTGTAAAGGTCCAGACCGCTCAAAGGGGACAAAGAACCTACGCACGGGCCACTCAGGACATTCCTGCGCGGCTCGCCGTAGCGATTTGCCTCTCGCCTCCAACCCGGGACATGAACACCGACGAGGTTGAGCACATAAAGCTCAGCCTCGAAGACCTCGTCATGAACGCTGACCCCTCAAAACCACTGCCGGCCTTCCGAGGTTACCCACGGATAGCGGACGGCACCGTCCAGATGTGGTGCGAGGACGAAAATGCCCTGACCTGGCTAACCCAGAACGTGCCCAAAATAAAACTGCCCAACACGGACGCCACTCTGACAGTTATGAAGCAGTCCGAGGTGCCGACCCGTGTCCGCGCTGCGCTCTTTGTACCCAGGTACAACGGAGACATAGCGCGGCTCCAGAGTGTTCTGAGCCGTCAGAACACGTGGTATAATATCGGAAGATGGACGCTCTACAGGGCGACATCGGTCTGTGGTGATAACCATGGGACCTACCTGACCCTGGGTATCCCACCGGACGAAGTCGAAAAGGTCTTGGGGCGGGAGCGACGTGTATCGTACCTACTAGGTTCAATATACGTCCGCTTCTACCCCAACACCCAACCCTCAACCCAGACTGCGACCCCAAGCACGGCACCGACGACAGAAACACCGACGAAGCACGAGGTGACAATGGAGGAACTGGAGGACGAGATGGCCAGAGCGGCGATGGCTGACACGAAGGCAGTGAGTGCGCCACCCACATCACCTGGGTGGACGGAGCAACTGCTCGCCTCGTCGCCCGGCGACGGCCGGCATGGGTTGGAGGACGGGGGGGAACTTTCCGATGGATCGGACTCTTCCTAACTCCACCCCATTGCCGTTGTCGACCACGTCCAGTTCCTTCAAAATCATCCAAACCAACCTCCAGCATAGCCAGACTGCCACGGCTTGCTTGCGCAGGGCGCTGGAGGTACAGCCCCGAACCATCGCACTGATCCAAGAGCCGTGGATCAGAAACAATAGAATATGCGGCCTCAGTAACATCGGAGGTAAGCTAATTCTTGACACACAGAGCACAGACAAGCCACGAACCTGTGCCTATATACCCAGAGATGTACCTACCACAACACTCACGCAATTCTGTTCCAGAGATCTAACAGCCGTCAGGCTCAACACTGATAACGAAGCACCCGACATAGTCTTAGCGTCGGTATACATGCCAGGCGAACACGAAGACTGCCCACCTAAAGAGATGACCGACCTGGTGAAGCACTGTGAAGATGCCAACCTGAGCCTGGTCATTTGCACGGACTCAAACGCTCATCACCCACTTTGGGGCTGCAACAAAGCCAACTCCAGGGGCGAGGTATTATGCACGTATCTTTTCTCAACTAACCTTAACATTATAAACCATGGCTCAGAACCCACTTGGGTCACAGCCCGCGGACAAACAATTATTGACTTAACCCTTGCCTCAGAAAGCGCGGCAAATCTTATCTCAAACTGGCATGTATCTAACGAACCCTCCTGTTCTGATAACAGAAGGATTCGTTTCTCACTATTAGCTAACACAAAAAAAACCGAACCAAGGCGCAACCCGCGCCGAACCAATGTACTTAGGACAACCTGCTACAGGAAGTTTTGACTCGTATGGCATTGTAACAGTTACACGACTGCATGGCCGTAGGATATATAATTGGCGTGCTCATTAAAAGCGTTTGGCGTGCTCAATACAAGCGTTTGGCGTGCTCATTACAAGCTTCTGGCGTGCTCATTACAAGCATTGGGCGTGCTCATTACAAGCGTTGGGCGTGCTCATTACAATCAATCGGAACATTGACATGTGTTGTGAGGTAAGGTAATGACATGTGTTGTGAGGTAAGGTAATGACATGTGTTGTGAGGTAAGGTAATGACATGTGTTGTGAGGTAAGGTAATGACATGTGTTGTGAGGTAAGGTAATGACATGTGTTGTGAGGTAAGGTAATGACATGTGTTGTGAGGTAAGGTAATGACATGTGTTGTGTGGTAAGGTAATTACATGTGTTGTGTGGTAAGGTAATGACATGTGTTGTGAGGTAAGGTGATGACATGTGTTGTGAGGTAAGGTAATGACATGTGTTGTGAGGTAAGGTAATGACATGTGTTGTGAGGTAAGGTAATGACATGTGTTGTGAGGTAAGGTGATGACATGTGTTGTGAGGTAAGGTGATGACATGTGTTGTGAGGTAAGGTGATGACATGTGTTGTGAGGTAAGGTGATGACATGTGTTGTGAGGTAAGGTAATGACATGTGTTGTGACTGTTGTGAGGTAAGGTAATGACATGTGTTGTGAGGTAAGGTAATGACATGTGTTGTGAGGTAAGGTAATGACATGTGTTGTGAGGTAAGGTAATGACATGTGTTGTGAGGTAAGGTAATGACATGACATGTGTGGTAATAAGGTAATTACATGTGTGGTAATAAGGTAACTACATGTGTGGTAATAAGGTAACTACATGTGTGGTAATAAGGTAACTACATGTGTGGTAATAAGGTAACTACATGTGTGGTAATAAGGTAACTACATGTGTGGTAATAAGGTAATTACATGTGTGGTAAGATACTAAACTTGTTTTGTGTTATCAGGTCTGTAGTGTTTGTTTTAAATTGATCAGAATGACCGAACGTTAAGCTGTTTACTTGAGCTCTTTTCTGATTGTTTACAGATGATGTGATAAACTATTCACCCAAGGACGTGTGAAGATGCAGGGTAACCGTAACGGCGCGTGGCGTGATTTAGTAATGAAAATCAGTAAGGTTATGGTTTATTGTTATTTTTTTAATAATTCAGAATATTCTCACAATGCTGAGACATTTGCTGAAAAGTGTACTAGCAAACGTATTCTTGTACGGTTAATAATTGTGATGAACTATGGTTAACTGACTCTTGGACAATACAACAGTGCCTGTAGATGGTTTAATTGAAATGAATGCTGTGACTTTGATGGGATAATATGTACCGAACAAATTCTAAGTGAAGTAGAAATAGTTGGTTGCTAGGGTTTAGAGCTTTCATGTGATACTGGATCAATCATAGTATGCTGTGAGATTTTTAATTTCATTTTTTGCAGTTAATATGACCGAAAAAATAGTGCTATCATTACACGAGTTAATGTTATTGACCAATGCTGTATTTCTTTCATAATACAACTGTTTAATAGTTTAACATTTGTTTCAGCTGTTGACAGTGTGGAGATAGAAGTAAATCGGTCCCGTGCAAGAAAACAAGCAGCCCTGGGTGCCGAAGGTTAAAGTTGGAGACTTCGTTGGAAACTTCGTACTTCTTGCAGATCCAATATGATATTGGTTGAAATCTTTGAGTGCCAGTAAAATTTAGTCTTGATCATGTATGAAAAATGCCTGAATGTCCATTCAATTTTAATGATGTCAATGTTGACACTGATAATAATCATCTGCTGCTGACATACCATAGCTTAATTGACAAGATGTCTATGTTGACTCTTGTTTGGATGTCTATGTTGACTCCTTGGTTTGTTTGTTGAACTTGACGCCTATGTTGGTTGTCTATTCAGCTACAAACTACTTGTCGATTCCCATGGTGTGAATTCGGCTGGGAGACTTTGTCTCTACTTTTGTTTGGATGTCTATGTTGACTCCTGGGTTTGTTTGTTGAACTTGACGCCTATGTTGGTTGTATATTCGACTTCAAGCTACTTGTCGATTCCCATGGTGTGAATTCGGCTGGGAGACTATGTCTCTACTTTTGTTTGGATGTCTATGTTGACTCCTGGGTTTGTTTGTTGAACTTGACGCCTATGTTGGTTGTCTATTCGACTTCAAGCTACTTGTCGATTCCCATGGTGTGAATTCGGCTGGGAGACTATGTCTCTACTTTTATTCGGATGTCTATGTTGATTCCTGGATTTGAATGTTGAACTTGACGCTTATGCGGGTTGTCTATGTTGACGCCTATGCGGGTTGTCTATTCAACTTCAAGTCACTTGTCGAATCCCATGGTGTGATTTCGGCTGATTTGTTGAGCTATGTATTGTCTGTAACAGTATGGTTATTTTGACTGGTTATGATGCAAATTTTGCTAATGATTTTACTTCAGGACTAATTCAGGATTTTTCTTTGCAACATACCTTTTGCTAATTAAAGCTTTTTGTCAGAAAGGCCGATCGATATTTACCAAGAACTTTATAACTACACGAGGACGTGTAGAATGTCAGTCTGGCCGTGTCGGAGACAGTTTATTAATCACACTGTGGGTGTTAACTAAATTTGTTATGATTTGTGTTTCTTATTGTTCATTTATGTGATTTTACTATCAATTATTGTCTATTAATTTGAAACATGATTAATTGTGTGTGCACACTGATTTGTGGTTACTTTATTTCGATAATTATTATCGATGGTTTTATTCAAAACAATTGTTGACACGTTACTTTGAATGTAAAACGAATTATTTTATGAAATCACTATTGTTTATTCATGACAATTATCATAGTGTTATTTGATTACAGATCTTATTAGATTCAGCACATTTTAGTGTTTTGTATCAAGTAAACGCGTGACGCACTTCCTTGCGCATGGACAGACTTGTATGGAGAGGTTGCAAGGTGGGGGGCATCGCCTTATAAAAGAGCGTGCACTCCGTAAGTATGGCAGTCGATCCTCGGATTCGACTCAGTAAAGAGTTCCTGCTCCCGACAATACTGTCGGTTTACCTGGTACAGCGCTGCTGTATATCCACATAGCTGTATAGGCTTGCTGCTAGCGAGCGATACACTTTGTATTTGGGTGGCTTATGCTACTGTACGAACTATAAACCTTAAGGGTTTGTTCGTTTATCATTGGGTGGCTTAGGCTGCTGTACGAACTGTCAACCTTAAGGGTTTGTTCGTTTATCATTGGGTGGCTTAGGCTGCTGTACGAACTGTAAACCTTAAGGGTTTGTTCGTTTATCAAAGTCAAAGTCAAAGTCAAAGCATTTATTTCAATTAAACCATTTACAGGCACTTTTGAATTGTCAAGGAGTCGGTCAGTTAGTCAGAGAGTTGAAGCTAGTTGCTCGTTCCAAAACGTAGGTAGGTCTCTATGGAGAAGAACGAGCAAGAAACTCCACGGACACTCTTTTAAATAAAGTTTTTACAAAGTCTGGTTACATGATTCTTGTTGCTTCTATATGTGAAAACTATGAAGGTAATCTAACAATACAAAACACAAAAAAGAAGCAAGATAAAGTGGCATCTAATCCATGGCAGATAAGAGCTGACCAATCTCTACTGACAGCGCCCGTTCACGAACATGACGCGTGAATCAGCACCATTCAGCTCAACCATTTTGAAAGGAGCCGAATGATCCAACACACGCGCCATCAGCGAGACATTTGAGCGAGCATGACAATACTCCCAACCGCCATGTTAATTTTTGTCAAACATAAAGATATTAATATACTTAGTAAATGGCTCCATGGTATTCACATTTACAAAATTGAAATAATGCTGCTAAATTATACAAAACTAAGGTTTCCAATGTATATTATTTTATCATATGAAGTGTGATTAGTTAATAATTTAAAAAATCTATATATAACGATACTCGTTACTCATGTCAATACAAAAAGGCTGTGGAGCAGGACCAGCATTCAGCCAAGCATTTTTATCATTGATGTAATCTTCTAACTTATAATATGCTTGTCTACATAGTGTGCGTTTAATACATGTTTTAAATTGTTTTTCATTCAATTGTAGAATATCAAGTGGTATTTTATTATAGCATTTTACACAGTACCCCATAAAAGAAGTATGTACTTTTGACAATCTGAAGCTTGGCTGATCTAATTTGTTCCTATTTCTAGTATAAACATTATGTCTGTCACCTATTTTATTAAAAAGATGAAGATTTTTTCGAACATGCATAATGTTTTCATATATATGTATATTGACAAGGTACCGTCATGATGTTAATCTGTTTAAACAATTCTCTTAGAGATTCGCGTTTGCGGAGATTATAGATTGCCCTGACAGCCCGCTTTTGCAAAATAAAAATAGAATCCATATCTGCAGCCCGTCCCCATAGCAAAATACCGTAAGACATGATACTATGAAAATAGCTAAAATATACTAGCCTAGCGGTATCCACGTCTGTCAAATGCCGAATCTTTCTGACAGCGTAAGCGGCTGAACTTAATCGCCCTGCAAGAGATGTTAAGTGAGGACCCCACTGTAGCTTGGAATCAAGCGTAATCCCTAAGAAAACAGTCCTTTCGACGAATTCAAGTATGTTCTTATTCAATACAACGTTACATTCATTACTCTTAACATTCGGCAAAGCGAATCTTATGCATTTAGTTTTCTTCTCATTTAATACTAAATTATTTACAGTAAACCAATTATGAATCTTAAGCATGGCGTCATTTATGTCGTCAAGGTGCTGTGCCCGTCTATTTACTCTAAAAATCAATGAAGTATCATCAGCAAATAACACGATTTGTGGTTTGATTTTTCAGTAAATGAGGTAAATCGTTTATATAAACTAAAAAGAGGAACGGACCCAATATGAAGCCCTGCGGTACCCCCATTTTTACTTTTAAGCCCGATGAATTAACACCATTTATTTGAACTTGCTGCAGTCTATCACTTAAGTATGATTTTACTAAGCTAAGCGCTTGTTTACCCAGTCCGTAATGCTCAAGCTTTAAGAGCAGTGTTTCGTGATTTACACAATCAAATGCTTTGGAGAGGTCGCAAAAAATGCCAATAGCATCTTGCGAATCCTCCCATGCCTTAAAGATATGCTTAATTAAGGTGACACCAGCGTCAGTAGTACAACGCCCTCTGGTGAAACCATACTGTTGGTCATGTAAGATGTTGTTACAATTAAAATGACTGAGCATTTGGTTAAGCATTACTTTTTCAAACACTTTGCTGAAAACCGGCAAAACTGAAACGGGTCTATAATTATTCGTGTCCTTGCAATCGCCGGATTTAAAAAGTGGTATAATCTTGCTGTACTTCATTAAATCCGGAAAAACCCCTTGGTCTACACACAAATTAAAAATGAAAGCTAAATAGGGTGCCACTGTCTCAATAACCGATTTACAAACATTAGTAGACATCCCCCATAAATCTTCAGTAGCCTTGATCTTGAGTTGTTTAAAAGTCTTTATAACGATTGCAGGGTTTATATGTTTAAATTTAAATTCCATGGGGCAGGCTGGAACATTCGAACTTAATAAATTAAAAGCAAGTGACGGCGAGGAATCTAAAGTTTCAGTAGTTTTAATAGGAACATTGGTAAAGAATGATGCAAATTCCTGCGCAACTTCTATATTAGTACTTATGAGACCACTCGAAGTCTCCAGAGTGTAGTCAGTATTATGTCTTTTGTTCCTATTTGTTTCATTATTAATAATTTTCCAAACAGTCTTAATTTTATCATCAGCTGATTTTACTTTGTTGCTAATGTATAACGCTTTAGCTGCCTTACAAGCATTTTTAAAAGTTTTAGAATAAATAGTAACATACTTATTAAAAGTGTCAGTGTTAATATAAGGCTTAAGGCCATACAGCTCAAAAAGTCTTTCCCTACTTTTCCTGATGCCTTTAGTTGCCCAGTCACTGAATAAAAACTTAGGGCAAATTGTTTTAGTTTTTTTCTTAAAAATATTCTGAAACTCAGTTTGCACAACTGAGAAGAATTCTTTATATAAAATATTACCATTATTCATACTAAGGTCCTGAACGGGTAACTTACTTATTAAAGTCTTTTTCAATTTATCTAAATTACCAGATGTTATTGGTCTTAACTGTATCTGTATTTTTTGCAAGGGTGTGTTGGACTCAAAAGCAACGGTTTGACCGCTGTGATCAGAAGGGAGATAATTTACAATAGCTTTATCTAAATGGTCGCAGCTACAAAAAACATTATCGATACAAGTAGCAGTGTTCGTAGTTATTCGTGTTGGTTTTAAAAACACATTTGACAAATTAAAGGATTTAAAGAGACTTATAAATCTACTGCTACTTGAATTATTTTCTAAAATATTAATATTAAAGTCTCCGCAAATTATTATTGATTTATTACCCGTTACAAGCTTAGTCAAAACATCCTCCATTATAGACTCAAATAAAGAGTAGTTTTGATGATTCGGGGGTCTGTAAACGCACACTATGACATGCCTATCTAGCTCAACACAGGACAGTTCAATAATATGTTCAACTGATAGTGCAACGATGTCTCTGCGAGACTTAAATTTAATATTATTTTTTATTATAATTAGTGAACCACCACGCAGCATAGATTTCCGGTTAAAACAACTGCCCACAGTATAATTTTCATAATTAATTAACATTTCATAAGGTTTCAACCAATGTTCAGTAAAACAAATAATGTCGAACATTGTCTTTTCTAAAAACAATTCAATTTCTAATTGCTTGGAAGAAAAACCTTGAATATTTTGATGAAATAATTTCAAGGAATGTTGCTTAGCCCTTTTTTTAAAATTCTCTGCCTCTGCATGATTGCTAGAAGATACCTTGTTATTACTAAGTTGAACTATGTATATTGATACTGGTACCTTCTGTTGTCTTACTTACTAGTTTAAACTACTTGAGCTTACCACCTTAACATTAGTATTATTACTAACCATGGTGCTAGTTATAGAACACTTCGACATACTAATTATGTCTGAGCTAATATTAAAAGCTAATAGCCATGCTATCTGACGTCTAAACCTAATGGGCAGATACGCTGTATCTCTAGTCGATTTAAATTTTTCAACGAAACTGTTGGTGTCAAAAAACATAAGCTTGTCACTATAGTGACTAGTTAATAAATGTATATGATTATTAAGCTTATGTATGTTATTATTTGTCCTATTTGATAGGTGCTCAAAGTACGGAAAAGCGCATAATATTATTTTTTGACAATTAATGTTCAATAGTTCAGTGACACTGTCAGTTATATCATCAATTTTAACCTTTGAGCTATTACCTACACATATAGTAATAATTGTATTAGGATCATATTCCTGTCTAGTAACTGAAGATACTATTTCTTTATATGAATGCCCAGGCGTGCAATAATTCAATACAGAATGACTCAGGTTGTTATTTAATAATCTACCTAACCCTCTCCCTAAACTATCTGAAAACAAAATAGGACAATAACAATCTTTATTAGAAACATTATTGCAAGTGAGAAAACTGTTGTCTGACTGTGACTGTACAACAGAAGGTGAACCCTGCACAATATCTGTTGTTACATTTTTTTTGAGCATACGCTCCCTAGCACTTTCAGATTGGGACAGTACTTCTGTAGCATCAGGTTGAACAACCTCACAGCTTGGTTCCATTTGGAAGGTATCTGGAGAGGTGCTGAGAGGCAGTGGGTCTACTCTGTCTGCATTGGAGTTACACATATCTACTAACTCATTTGTGGCAAGGATATGTTCTTTTATTTGCTTTTGAGAATGCACATACTTGGTATAAAGCGCATGTAGTGACTCTTCAAGTACCTGAATTTCTGACTGAAGCCGTTGAGTGTCAACCCGATAAATGTTAGCACTGTCTTCTAACTTTATTTGGAAATTATCTAATTTATTTATTAGAAACACACGTTCTCTCCTTAGTTTTATATTACTGGAATAGTGTTTCTGTTGTTTCTTATATTTATTACATTTATTAATAATTTTATTCAATTTGAAATA
This sequence comes from Charanyca ferruginea, assembly GCA_947361185.1. Taxonomy (NCBI): domain Eukaryota; kingdom Metazoa; phylum Arthropoda; class Insecta; order Lepidoptera; family Noctuidae; genus Charanyca; species Charanyca ferruginea. The sequence continues at coordinate 43,990,621 of OX376056.1, read as the reverse complement.
TTTTTTTATTTTATTGTGACTCATTTTATTCACTCTTACTATTATTGTGTTTCATTATAGAATCTTCAGTAAGGTCAATTGTTATTAACGAATTTGTGTTACAATTACTTTTCAACAATTCATTATATAAATGATTAGTTTCCACAACCTGAGTACATTCTTTTTCCCTCTGTAATTTTGAATACCGTACATTTGCATGAATTAATTCCTCCTCTAAATCCCTAACTTTACACAAGGCCTCCTCGTATAGGTTGCTACAGCTGTTGAAACCATTTGTGACCACCCATAGTTTATCCAGTTCATCAACAACATCCAGGAATTGCTGATGAAGGTCTACAAGCTCCCGCTTTAATTTGGTGTTTTTGTCAACTATTTTCTTAACTTCCTCTTCAGATTCCTCTCTATCCAGTAATAATTGTTGACATTGGATGTTCGAGGCCTTTAGTTCTTGTAGGGCCATTCTCAATTTGAGCTCCAAATCCTGAGCAGTCGCCTTACGGGTCATCACAGGCATGGTTTCAGGATTAGTACTGAAATTAGAATTGAAGAAACGGTGAGAACTAATTGAATAAACAAAATAGGAATGGTAGAAACGAAAGAACAGATGGAAAATCTAGTGCTTGAGGAGAAGAAATGAGGTAGGCTGTAATCACATTAACTGAAAAGCTAAATTAATTCAAAATTGTCTTATAATGATTTTATTTTTCCCTGTATGCGGGTAGGGTCCTAAGCTTGAAGTTGCAGATTTAAATCAAGACTACAATGCACATAAAGATAAATAAACGTTATTGTTGTTATGGATTCTAATATACTATAAGATTAACTCTATTTCGAACCTAAGTTTTGTCTTTTGTATGAGAACAAAGTGACAAGGACCTATTGCAAAGTACGAAATCTACCAGAATAAATGATGCTAGGTCTCAAAAAGAGCGTGATAGAAAATATGAGACTCTTGAGTGTTAATATCAGGCAACGATAAAATAAAATAAAAATAAACAATACTCCCCGTTTAAATCTGCAGGTTGACATCAGCTGTTCCGTTATAGGTTACCGGTAATGGTGTATAACCAAAACAGGGTTTACTTTGTTACTTTGCAGGAAAAACAATAATCCTGGATTATTATGCACTTATTTACATATACATGTATTATTACACCTTGTTAAATACTTAATTAATAATTAAAACTAATTTTTAAATACGGATTATAATTTTGACATGTCACTGGGGCAGTGTTGCCAGTCCAAAAAAAATGGTGTTATTGGGTGACTTGGCCACTGTACGAACTGTGGGACTTTAATGGTCTGTTCGATTAACTGTATTGTTGCTGCACCTTTAACTTACTTTATTCTTGTTACTGATTACCATTTTGTATTGTGTTTTCTTTACTAATAGTGTGTAATTGTTTTTACAGGTCTTGTTTATCCCTAATGGGATAATGGGAACGCCCATACTCCTGACGATGTACTATACCGCTCGGCACTCCTCCTCGATCGCTCAGTGACGATCCGACATATTTATTTATTTATTTATAGGAACTCCAATGACTTATCCACTAATAACATAATTATATGATGAGGCGAACATTCGCTAGGATTATGGTGGATTTGTCACTTAAAGGAGTACACAGCACTTACATATTAATACGTGTGTGCGTTTCGACCGCGCGGCCACGGCGATATTTCGAAAAAAAAACTATTCCAAGATTATGTAAAATTTTGTAAAAGTTGATTCCCAAAACCATTAATTTGTCGAAGTTATGGTTAAAAAGTTATAAGGGTTTGAACGTGGCCGCGCCATTGAAACGCGGAGAACCTCGCGGCCACGGAGATCTTTAAAACTAAGCGTAGCAGAGACCTAAAACTCAGGTAAATAACAGATTGAATTTGTAAAAAATATTTAAAAATACAGAAAAAAATTCTAGGTTTATATTTTAGGAGCTGCAAGACAAAAACCCCATGGCCGCGCCATTGAAACGGTGAATAACACTCTAGCGCCGATATCACACTGAAAATGCATCGCAGACGTCTGAAATTCATTGTAAAATCTAGATTTGAATTTGTCGAAAATGTAAAAAATATACAAAAAATACCTAGGTTTATATTTTAGGAGCTGTAAGACTAAAACCCCATGGCCGCGCCATTGAAACGGTGGAAAACACGTTATCGCTGATATCTCGCTGAAAAAGCATCGCAGAGGTCTGAAGTTTTTTGTAATACCTAGATTTGAATTTGTCGAAAATGGAAAAAATATACAAAAAATACCTAGGTTTATATTTCAGGAGCAGTAGTGCGGTATCGTGTAAAAATAAGTTTTGATTATCTATCGAAGAAAGTAAGTATTAGTGAGTTTTTTTTTTATAAACAACACCTATTAATATGTAGAACTACCGATAATATGCAAAACATATTTTTTATTCATAATACAAAGCCAATGTTGCAATGTGTTTTGAATATTTCGATAGGGTGACCATGCCTTGTTGTTTACAGAAAACTTTCCACCTGTTGTAATATAAATCATGTCCCAAATGGTCTAACCATATGTTAAATTATGTACCTACTGTCAGAGGTTGTTCAGCAACTTGTCAAGCAAAAGGAAACATAAACCGAGCCAGTGTGTGATGGACGTAGCTCAGAGACCTGAGCAATATTTCGTGATGTTCAGTGGTATGTTAATACAACTTAGATAAAACAAAATACTCCCCGGGTTCGATGATATTTCAAATCCTTCACCCGTTATTAGTGGTGACTTGACAGCCGGTTTTTGTTATGCTTATTGTGCGAAGTTTTCGCGACAAAAACACTGCATATGTACTGTACATATAACTTATCACTTAATTTTAGTTATATAACACTAATTCACGTAAATTAAAGACTTTTACACATTTTTCAAATTAATAAAACTAAGAGGTCGTTTTTTTGACGACCGGCTACCAGAAAAAAAAAGCGGACAAAAGTGAACCAGTACAAAAAACATTTTTTCTTCGGGAAAGTTGTTTGTTATCATGAACACAATCACGTGTTTAAGTATCGTACACTAATTACCAGTCACCCTATATACATGACTCAGAAGCGAAATGGGGCGGTAGTTTTTAAGGAGCGTGTTATTACCTTTTTGAAGAACAGTACCACCTCGCTCTTGCTCCATGCCTCCGGTGTAATGCCTGTGTGGATGACGGAATTAAATAGCTTTACAAACTCACCCAAAACCGGAGTTCCGCCTGCTCTGAGCAGCTCGGTGGTAATCCCGTCATCCCCCGGAGCTTTGTAGTTATGAAGGTGTCCGAGAGCTATTCCAATCTCACCCATATCAATGTTGAGAAGCTCGTTTGTGAGGTGTCGTGTGAGTTTGGTTCGTGCATCATCCGACCGGAGACCGACAGGTGGCGCTGTGATGTAAACAAAGTGTTTGATTGTGCTCTCGTAAATTGTATTCCTAAAAATATTAAAAGTGCTCAAAAGACAATAAACTGTGCATACAAGTGAAAAAGGACACTAAAATCAACTATAGCAGTGTTATCAATGACGTATGTGGAGCGTAAATCTACAAAAGTGATTACTAAAACGGCCAAACAAAAGAGTTGAGAAACAATGATAAATGCTAATAAACAGTGATCAGAGATGTGTGAAGACTTCAAACCAGTGTAATATAAAAAATATAAAGTGAACTAAAAGTGAACAAATGATTTATCCTAAAACTCCATCACAAAATCAAATTGTAACATAATATGAATCCGTTTTTTATTTGAAATTTAGTTAAAAACACACCATCTCGTGGCTAACTTGCGAACTGACGTGTCATCAATCGATACCAAAAACAAAGTGTTGCAACTGTCACTAATAATAAATTCATCACATACGCCTCAAGTAGCGACATCTATTGACTAAGAAATTAGAACACTCAATCAACAGAGTATGACCTGCTTGTTTCGACGTAAAACATACTGAACAGGTAGCCGGTAGGCCTACACATAAGACTTTAGCGCATGGAGCTCTGGTTCGAATCTCGCCACACGAGATTATTTTGGTAAAGTAAAATCATGAACTTTCTGGAGAATATTACGTTCCGTCGCACACGCACCCGCTCAGAGCCAGAAGACGAAAATAATACGTCTCAAAATGCAACAATTAACAGCATGCCTGACATGTCTGAGGACGAAGATGACTCACAACTCAAAACATTAAAAACCACAATCGAACGACTCACGTCGCAACTAAACAGTGCGCATATTGAAATAGAGTCATTGGCATTGGAGAATAACAATTTGAAAAAACAAAACGACGATTTAACTAAAAGAAACGAACTGCTTAAAAAAATTAATAGCCCCGCCAAACCAAGATCTACGCCAAAGAAAACTACAAACAGACGTACAAATAGTAAAGAGACACAAACATACAACTTAATCAACGTATCTGAAAATACAAATGATGGGACCAATACAAGAGAGATAATGCAAAAACGTTCTAATACTACTCGACTATCACCGCCACGCAAAACCCACAGTAAACAGACTATTGCTATTAATAAACCAAAAATATATTTATTAAGTAGCGAAACTTCAAATATATTATACTCCGCTACAGAAGAAACTAACCTGCGAAACTACGAGATTTGCCACTATCGCAAACCAAAATGTGGAATGAAGCAAATATTGGAGAATATTGACGTAAAAGTTCAAAACTTAACAAGTAAGGACTACTGTATTATTTACATCGGCGAAGAGGACTTCCGAAGAACGCAAAACTATGTTGAACTAGTCATGTTTATTCGAGAAAAATTAATTGCATTAACCCATACTAATATCATTATATGTCTACCAACTTATAAATTTAAATTTAATAATTATAACTATTATATAGAACAGCAAAATTATGGCAATACTCTGTACAATAGTAGAATAGAAACTTTTAATAATCTTTTATATATGGATACACAGACATTTAATTACGCATACCTACTGGACTCTAATCTAAATCTTTCCTATAACTATGACATGTATAAACAGCACACGGGTGCGCTGAATAATAATGGCACGCGAGTTGTGGTATCAGACCTTCAGGATCTTGTTATAACAATAAGCAATCTAAACAATGAAGGTTTTGAGGTAGAGTATTCACAGTCGAATAAAACAGAAATATCTACGGACTCACAACCACAAACCAGCCCTAGGTTTTTTCTTTAACAAGAACACATCAAAAAACAGTACACAGACACACTCAAGCAATAATATAAACATCCTATATCAAAACATACAAAGCCTAAAAAATAAACGTTACCTATTAGAAGCAATCACGAACGAACATAAAATAGACGCGCTTTGTTTTACGGAAACATGGATTACAGAATCAAAAAAAGACCTACTAAGTTTGGAAGGGTATACTGTAGCCGCCAAATACTGCCGCCCAAACTATGCGGGAGGTGGTGTGTGCATATTCTTAAAAGACGATATTGAATTCAAAGAAAGGCAAGATTTAACGGAAATGACAACTGAATTTATATTCGAAACGTGTGCCGTAGAAATTCCAAAAATTAACCTTTTGTTAATAATTATCTATTGGCCACAGAAAAATAGGGAAACCGAAATATTCTACACATCTTTGGAAAAACTACTACTTAGAATCAATACAAAGGACAAACATAAACACATAATTATAGGCGGGGATTTTAACGTAAATATCCTTGAGAAAAATCGCAATTCATTCAATCTTCTGAATACTATGATCAGGTACAACTTTCGACAATTAGTGACGGAACCTACCAGAGTAACAACCTCAAGCACCACATGTATTGACTTAATATTTACAAACGCACGCGATAAAATCTATCTAGAGGTAGTGGAGCTTGGACTCTCAGACCACAGAGGAATAACAATCACTATACCTACCCACGATCTAATAATTATTAAAAGACAAATATTAACTCTAAAGAGGATCTTTAATAAACAAAACATAGACTTGTTTAAGGAAGAACTGAAAAAACTAGACTGGAGTAAAATATTAAACGAAAATCAAAATATAAATACTAACTATGTGTCATTTCATAACACCATACAAAACATATTAAATCATTGTATACCAAAGAAAACTGTAAAAAATAAAAAAAAATCATCTAAATCATGGCTAACGACTGGGTTAAGAGTAGCATGCAAACATAAAAGACAACTTAAAGCATTAATGACTACAACTAATAACAATATATTAGGAAAGTATTATAAGCGTTACGAAAAATTACTTAAGAGAACAGTAGCCCACTCTAAGAAACTAAACTACATAAGAATAATGAGTAAATCCGTAAATAAAACTAAAACAATGTGGCAAATAATAAAAGAGCGTACAAATAAAAATAAAAAAAAAACAATAAATAACATAAAATTGCGTGTACAGAATACTGTGACTGAAAACGCGACCGCCGTTGCCAACGCTTTCAATCATTATTTTGTATCAGTGGGGAAAACGGATACCTCTAACCTTTGTCCAACTGGCCGTCCTACCTCCACCCAAAACGAAAACTCTATTTACCTAAGACCTGTTGACCCTAACGAAATCAAGTTTATTATAAAAAAATTGAAAAACAAGCGTAGTTATGGCCATGACGAGCTACCGCCTATACTTATAAAAGCATGCGCTGAAGAATTAACGTTACCGCTAACTTATTTAATAAATCAGTCTTTGGATGAAGGCTCAGTCCCTGACCTGCTGAAAGTATCTATAGTGAAACCAATTTACAAAAAAGGAGACCAGACTGAAACTAGTAATTATCGACCGATAGCATTGCTACCGACCTTCTCAAAAATACTAGAGACAGCGATGTCTAAACGACTTTATTCTTATTGCGAAAGATATAAAATATTCGACGATAGCCAGAATGGGTTCAGGAAAAATAGATCCACGACATTAGCAATATTTAAGTATATCCAGGAAGCTTTAAATATAATCAATAACAAAAGCTACGCTGTAGGAATTTTACTGGATATGAGCAAAGCCTACGACAGAGTTTCATACGAAATTTTACTTAATAAATTATATGCAATAGGAGTTAGAGGTACAGCACACAAATGGTTCTGCTCGTACCTAGAAAATAGGGAACAATTCGTAGAGGTGGAATATAGCGACCCACACACTGGCCAAATAACACGCGTAAGGTCTAACAAAGCTAAAATAACAATGTCAATACCACAAGGCAGCGTTTTGGGATGCTTATTATTTCTAATTTACATTAATGACCTCCCTAAAGAAATTGACGCTCAAAGTATTTTATTTGCTGACGATATATCTATTATTTTTCCTTACACCAATGAAGATAACCTAAACTTAAGTATAGACGAAAAGCTCTCCAAAATAATAGCATGGTTAAAAGATCATAACTTAGAATTAAATTTTGACAAAACAAAACTAATGCAATATAGACCATATCAAAAAAGCAAACTGGATATAAATTACACATACAACAACATAAAGCTGCAATGCATTAACGAGTTCAAACTGTTAGGTCTGACTATAGATACCAATATAAACTGGAAAGCCCATATAGATACACTGGCAAACAAACTAGCCAGCTTTATATATGCCTTGGAGGAGCTTAAAAGAGCTACCGATTTTAAAACTGCCCTAACAGCATACTATGCCTATGCATACTCCTGGCTAAATTATGGAATCGTTGTGTGGGGAAATAGTGTAGACAAAGATAGACTTTTTATTCTACAAAAGAAATGTATACGCATTCTTGCCAATATAGAAAACACAGTAAGCTGCAAGCCATTCTTTGTAAAATACAAAATCCTTACACTAACTGGTATCTACATTTTAGAAGTAAGCAAATTTGTAAGAAAACACCGGTTACTGTTTCCACTAACCAAGGACCTTCGCCCACAACATCGCAGTGTTAGACGCCAAAACAAAAATGAATTAGCCTTACCAAGCTCAAAATTAAGTATGTTCCATTCGGGACCTTTATCCATGTGCGTAAAAATATATAATAAACTTCCAAATTCAATCAAAGATATAGAGTACGAAAATAAATTTAAAAACAGTCTTCAAAAATTTCTTATATTAAAATCGTATTACACTCTAAAGGAATTCTTTGACGACAAGTTTTGACATTGAAACTCATCTAGTACACAACACACACAACAACTGCAATTTTGACTGACTATCTACCCATGTTATGTTATTTTATGATTATTATTGTTATGACTATTTATTTTACTTAAATTTATTATTATAATTAAATTTACTATTTTAATTTGTGAATGAAAATGTTGACGTAACTTATTTAAATAGCAAAAGATGGATGTACTAGATGAATTGTTACATTATTATTACCTATCTTAAATTAGTTATTCGTTAAAGCACAGTGGTTTGTTTATTGTGACACTGTTGCACTTCAAACTTTTTATGTTGCTGTGCCCTAGCAGGGTTCATGTATGAAACCTATGTATAAATTTGTAACAACTTGTAAACTACATGAATGCAATAAATGATGATTATGATTATGATTATGATCCGCGCCGTGGCCCTGAGGTAGACAAGTTTTCTTCAGCGAGTATCTCCGGCATCGAGGCGAATACCTTTAAGCCATTGTTCCGGGCTATGGCTTGCTCGATGGCTTGGGTATTCGCGCGCCGATGGTCGCGTTTTATCAGCCTTTTTACCTCCTTGTAAAGTACCCGATACTCAGACGGTGTGACATGCGTTAGTTCTCGTCGTTTCCTCATTAAATCCAGAGTCTCTCTGGTGAGTATCGACTTGCGTCGATTTCTCACCGGTCGAAATCATTTATAACCCACTTCGCAATAACACGTACCAGGCCATCGGTGGCGTCGTTCATGTCCTCTGTGGTTTCCAATGAGGCGAATCGGTTCTGTAGCTCTAGCTGGAAGCTTTCACAGCCAGCCACGACCTGGGGCAGTGTTGGTCTAAGAGTCGACCTCGTTAGCCGCGCTCGTTCTATTTTAAAATTTATATTCAGAGTACCTCTTAACAGTCGGTGATTGCTTCTGGTGTTGACCCTGTTGATCACGTAGACATCTCTGAATATCTGGCGCTTGTCAGACATAACAAAGTCGATCTCGTTCTTGGTCACATCGAGGTTTCTTCTGGAAAAAGGAGTTCATCACAAAAAGGCCCTGAGGCTCGAGGAAGTTTACCAGCATTTGCCCCCTATGAGCATTGAAGTCACCCATGACAACAGTGTAGAATGTTTTGGTACGACACATAGTTTTCACTGTATGTCTTCGTACATGGCCTCGACTTCGTCGTCAGGGTGTGCGGACGTTGGGGCATACACTTCGGAAGTAGAGTAAGTGGCCACTGTCGAGGGTTATCGTCTCCTCCCCCTGTCTATGGATCTCCGATAGTCCCACAATGTGGCAGTTGATATGACTTAACTCTACTTCCAATTCAGCGAGGTGTTCATTCTGCCGCAGAGAGCGTCCATTGAACGTTGTCAGGTAGAGATTATGGTGTTAGTACCCTGCCGTCGCCCGGGGATTCTTAGCACACCGTTACCGTGGCCGGTACCATGGCCAGGAATAGTGCAGCTTCCGGGAACTGGGAGCCGTAAATCTGTGCTGCTATTCATTGGGAGAGATTTGCCATAGTCACCACGCTTGGCAAGCGGGTTGGTGCCCGCAGAGTTGAAATGCTTTGGCTGATAGTGCTGCTGCCCACTATCAGGTTTGGCATCAGGGTCACCTTCATCAGTTCTTTCCATCCGTTCGTGAGCGGCTGGCCAGGACATGGCTGGAGGTGGACCACTGTGTTGCCCAATTTCTAACAGGACATGGCAACTTTAAAAGTAAATTATTTTCTTTCAAGCTTGTTGCTTCGCCTTTGTGTCACTGTTCTACATCTGACTGTGAATACGAACAATCTGCACATCATATCTTATGGGAGTGTATTCTTTGGCAGATAGAACGCTATATTATGTTGGATAGTGTACAGGCTACAACCGGAGCAGTTTATTACGCGGACCTTGTGGAAACTAGAACTAATTTCCGTGCGTTCAAGCGATTTTGCCATACCTATTATTGGAATGAAGTTTAATGTAACAGCTCACTTTTCAGGGCCCATTAATTATGTCAATTATAATCCGTGGTGCTTAGCAACTGGGTTTCTCCCAGTTGTAAACGTCCCTTTGTGCCTATTGGTCTAGTTCTGTTCTGTCTCCTGCTTGATTTGGAGGGAAGTGGAAAATATGTTTTTCTTACTCCTCCGCTGTTCTTTTCTGATTAATTTCGTTGCGGGATCCAAGACAGTTGAATCGTTTCTCTGGGACTCCTCGAGCTTCATTGCTCTGGCGCTTTTTTGGTGGTCGCCACTGTTGATTCTGGCTTACAGGAGTTACAGTGGTTAGGGAATAGTGTGGCGGGCTTATCCCATATAAAAAAAAAAAAAAAAATATCAGGTTTGGCATATGGAAGCATTTCAGTATAACTCATGGTTATACCGCCATGTATCGGATTTCGGAGCCAAAACGGATGAGAAAGATGTTGCCTCCTCACATTCCGGTTACTTTCCTCGCCTTCTACGACATCCACAGGAAGAAATTGGGTGGCCTATTCTACAATCCGGGACCACACGGGGCAATTTCTATAACAAAGTATACAAAATGTATATTTTACAGAAATTGCTGCATACGACTTATAAATAAACTAGCTGTTGCCCACGACTTCGTCCGCGTGGTTATAAAGATATGAAGTTTTATGATGTTGATCGCAAACTATTTTTTTATATTTCAGTCAACAGAAATTGCCTATTTTTAACCGATTTCAAAAAGGAGGAGGTTATCAATTCGGATGTTTATATATTATTATTATTTTTATAATGTATGTTCGGGCATAACTCTGTCATATATAGATGGATTTACAAAATTATTTTTTTGTTTGAATGGGGTTTATTTCGAAATGGTCCCATACAAATTTTACCAAAATTGATTTAGCCCTTTTTGAGAAAATCAACAATATCCCAAAAAAATACTTAGATGACGGTTTAGTTTCTTCAATCTTTGGGGAACTTACAGTCTCTTTTAAGTGTGTTGCCGTTTCTTAATGAATTTGGATGTTAAGGCAATACTAAAAAGCGAAAAATAAAAAGTTTTTTCAATAAAAAAGTAAACCGCCTTCAAAAACTAAAAAGTGATAAATAACTTTAGCACAGAACACACTTACTTTACTTTCGGAACTCGGTGGCAGTACAAAACAACAAACACAAGGCCACCGCCACAGACTTCCGAAAGTAAAGTAAGTCTGTTTTGTGCTAAAGTTATTTATCACTTTTTAGTTTTTGAAGGCGGTTTTCTTTTTTTTTGGGAAAACGTTTAAGGCACCAATGTGTAAAAAAATTGATGTTGTCATTTTTGTAAAGCCTACAACCTACCTATACACCACAATTATAGTTTTATTTTCAGGCTGCAGTTTATTTCAATTCATTATATATGTACGGGTTGTAGTAGTTAACTCCGTACACCGATTTGTCGTGAAGGTTTAAAGTTAAGTTGGTAAGAGAAACACCTCCCACTAAGATGCACTAGTTAAGGTTTAATTAAGTAATAAGTAAGTTACAGTACAGTAGTTATAGGAAGGCGATTATTTCTCTCAGTTGTTGATAGCTACACAGTTATGATTTCACTATATTTTAATTCGTAAGTTATGTTATTTTATAATGCTAAATTATGACGCGCATCGTTAGCCGCGCGTCGTTAAAAGTAGGTTGCAGAGTAAACAGAAAAATGTACGACGATGAGACCGTACATATTGGCAACCCCAAAAGAAGCTAAGATGAGTAAAAAGAGAAATAGTCGCCGATGTGATTGTTTGCGATATTACGTCATTTTCACAAACTGTACGTAATTCGCACCTTCCGCAACAAACAACCAGCTAGCTGTTTGATTCTTGTAACTTGATCCATGCCTCCTCACATGACACGCTATCGACGTCACACGGTGACGTAGTAGTGCGATGATCCAGTAGTTTTGCTTCGCAAGGTGCATTCTTGTTTTGTAAGTTGAACACTGGTATGTTTGCATTGCAAATGAAGTTATGTTGTTGTCTTTTGATGCATTGCTTGAAATCTTCATCTTTTAGTGAGATATAAGAATTCTTCTCAAAGTTCACGGCATTCCGATGATAGCTGCATCAATTTGTATTTTGGCTCCGTCTTGAATGGTATGGCGATAGCCCGATAGTAAGTGAAGTCTTCATCCGAGATTAAAGGAATGTGAACTTCGAACATGAAGTAGTTTTTTGTTATTCGAGCTTTCACGTACAGCAACTTGTAAAGTTCCTTAATATCGTCTCTGATATTTTTTGTCGGCAATGACAGAGTCCTCGGCAGTCTGCCAGATATGTCCTCCAGTTGCTTTACAAGGCTGACTGGTGATATCAAGTGTACGTCCATGTGCCCACTGTAGACATTAGTGAGAGTGTTCAGAAGCATAGTTTGAATTTCTTTAAGGTTTCGTAGTAGCAGGGATGCTGTGAGCGAAGCGGAGTTGAAGTAACTTGTGGCCATTATTATTTGTATTTCTGTTTCAATGTTGCCCATATTCCTCTTAGTTTCTTCCATGAATTTTTCTATCATTTTGCATTGAAGCTTGATGTTCTCGTCATTTTTCTTCAAAGCGTCATTTTGTAGTTGCATAATCGACGTTTGGTTTTTTGCGAGTTCACGCAAATAGTTTTCGTTGCGTTGTACGGCTTCAATGTCCTTGTGGTATTTGTCAGCAAATCTCTGGTCTAAGACGCCGAATAAACTGTTTGCTATCATGCCTACTCCGTCGATCAAGCCGCGCTTCTTGCGAGTAGATAGATGCTTCTAGGGAGCTAGCAGTATTGTGTTTTTTTTTTTTTTTTTTTGGCAGGAGTGGGAAATCCTCATGGACGCCCAGACCGCCTCACTAATGAAGCGGTCTGGGCAGTGCCGGACTCTTACCGGCTAAAACCACACTCCTGCCACGCGTATATCCCCTGATTAATGATCAGAGACCTTATCATACAATGTTTCAATTTCAACTACGTTATTTTAATTTTTAAAATTTCAATGGTATGTAAACTTAGATTAATGTTCTGATATTTAAGAGACTACTGATTTTATGAAAGGTTGAACTGAAGGCTTTTGTTATTATTGCTACAATTTACTATTGACTATTTTAGTTGCATATTTAACTTTTTTGTTTTTATTCTAAGATATTTATGATACTCAGTTTATAAAACTATTTTATAACGGTATCATAGATATTACTTAATCTGTTTATGACAATTTAATAGCATATTTTCTATTTTTCCACATATTTTGGCTATTTCGTCTATGTACACTTTAATGTTATTTTCTAATTTTATTTTAGTTTTTATTGTGTTTATATCTCTTGAATGTGAATTTATTTTATTATCTGTATTTAATTGTCCCCTTTTCTCATGAAACTGGGTACAATTAGCGATTTTGGTTTTATACTGTTTAGTTATACCTATAAAAATTGTGACTTTAGGTTTTCGATCAATTTTGAATAAAATGACGTTGAGGTCTGAGCTCATGAGATCCTCATCAGCTTTCCAGTGCTGATTGCTGGCGTTTGGGTTCGTTCCGGAGACGGTGTTAGTATTAGTGTTTCCAGTATCTCGTGGGTCCAAATGGGCTAATGCGTCCCATTTGACACGGATGGGACATTCACTATCAAAGGCGTTGTGATCAGTTTTCTCGAGTTTCGCCTGTTTGCAGTTGTGACAGGTCGGCACATCAGCTGCCAGGCGTGAAGGGCAGTCGGCCTGCATGTGGGGGTCCCCGCAGTGTATGCATAGGTCGGCGGGTTCCGTGAACAGTTTTCGGGTGTGGCCGTAGCGCAAGCAACGAGTGCATTGCACCAGTGGAGATTGGTCCAGCACACGAACTCGCTGGAGGTCAATGTGCGCTCGACCCGCCGCCGTCAGTCTCTGCCATATTTCCGGGGACACTTGCATGATGATGTGGCACGTATGTGGGCTCTTTGTCCTGCGACGGTACTTGACTCCTAGCCGAAGGTCTTTGTCAGCCAGGTTCCCCGGGAGGTGGGTGTTCTGGCGTTGCATGGCTTGGAACACTTCCACATCCGTGTGGCAGGAAAGGACATCTTTTATGATAATGAGAGGGACTTTATTTTTTACCTCCTCTACTAGTAGTTTCCCAGACCCTTTGATTTTCTCCCTCACCACTGCCAACTCCTCTTTAGTTTTAAACCCGATTATTACTTTTTGGTCTCTTGCTTTTCGGAGTCGCTCGATCCTAGTGCCCTGATTTTTCGCGTCGACCACTGTCCTCAATTTTTCGATGACCTGCTCGCCGGAATCGCGGTCGTCGGTAGAAGACACGACCACCGAGTGAAGCGGCTCCTGTACTCGCTTTATTGGGCCAGCCGCCATCTCCGCGTAGGATGGGCCTTGGCCTGCCACATAGTGGCTAGTTTGCACCAAATGATCCGACAAGGCCCTCGTGTGCTGCTGGCATTCCTCGAGCGCCTGTTTGTGCTCTTTAAGGTCTGTCAGCAGCTGGCTTACGAGCTCTGTCGGTATGCAAGCAGTGGTCTGCACCTGCGTTTGGTCTTGTCTGTCCTGAGGAACATCTGCCGTCCTTGATACGTTTGATGTTGGGTCAGGGTGGTCTTGTCTACTACTTCTGGCCTTTTCTAATTCTTTTACTATTTCATAGAGCCTATTTATAGCGTCGAGTACAGCCGTTTTGATCTCTGTTTTAAGGTTGCGAGAGTTGCTTAAGTGAAGCTTTGCTTTATTTAGGCAAGCTCTCGCCTCCGCTGTGCGATTTGGGTACCGTGCCTCAGGTTTTGGTGAGGGTCCTGCTGTGTCCTCTGATGTTTGAGCCGTTTTTTGTGAGCTCGGTTTTTCTGTCGTAGGTGGTGCGGCATTGGCCTTTGGCTTGGTCGGAGACTTGGCCGCAGGCTTGACCTGAGTCTCCACCTTCCCGGCTTCCCACTCCCCGATACTGCGTCTGACGCTAGGGAAGGAGGGTCCTGTTTTGTCTGTAGGTCTCGGCGAGCTTTTAGAGTCTTGCGAACTGGCGTCTTTTTTAGCTGGCGTACGGTAGCCAAACATTTCAGGGGATAAGTGTCCTTATAGGTAAAATAAAGAAAAAATATAGCAGTCCCTGTATAGGGGGGATCGATACGTCAAGTATTTGACCGAATTATATGCGTTTAGTACAATTAAGAGGTCGAAAAATAAGTAATAACGGATTTAAAGACTTTTCAAAATTTTGGATAAGCGAAAATATTTACCTGGTCAGCCACTATAGGGTGGGTGCGCGGGCAATTTTTAAAAATTTTACAGCTGCGATCCGCACGTGCGAGGTGTCAAAAGACGCGTCTCGGCGCGAGCTGTCGAACGGTGAAATAAACTAAAATGGACGCTGAACAAAAATTTTGAATTATCGCCTAAAAACTGTAAAACGTTAGACGGAGCCTAGTCTAGCTTTAAAAAGCTGAAAACCGCTTCAAAATGCGTCACCGGGATGCAAAGATATTACGATTTGATGTTTTGTCGTCACCCCTAAGGTGTATTTCGCGTGAAATTTTCTAAGTGTCGGATATGAAAATTTAATATTTTTTGAAGTTTCACAGCTGCGATCCGCACGTGCGAGATGTCAAAAGACGCGTCTCGGCGCGAGCTGTCGAACGGTGAAATAAACTAAAATGGACGCTGAACAAAAATTTTGAATTATCGCCTAAAAACTGTATTTTTGCCACTGAAAATTGGGCAAAGTGCAAATTGTCACTACGCTGCGGCAGTCTGGTTCGCGGAACGCGGTGCAGAGTGCGGGTATGGCAGGTAGGTAACTATTGATATACTTACTACAGTGAGCTGTTTTTGGAGTAAAAACTCGGGTAAGTCAAGTTTTTCAAATAAAAATTTAAATAAAATAAGGTTTTATTTAAATTTATTTCGTTGGCATAAAGAAATAAAGCATATTTCGTTATATTTGCTGAAAGTAATCCTCCCTAGCCGCGCCACATACTTTAAAGATTAATTAATCAAAATGAATAGTTTCTTGAGAGAAACAAGTATCAACGAAGAGTAGAGAAAAGGTACTATTATTTAAATTGATTTATGGATAGTTAATATTAAATATTGCAAAATTGACTTGCTGCAGAGTATACCTTTCAGCCGGACCACACCCTACGACCAATAACTCCTTAACTAAAGGGGTTTATTAGACCATATTTGTCGTATGCAAGGTACTCTTTAGGTAGTGTTTTTCGGGATATTTATTTATTAATAGTTCATTAAACTCTATTTAATTTGAGGTGGCGCGGCCAGAGAGCACTGCCTGGCGGCCGGACCACATAAATTGTTAATTAAAAAGATATCTCTTGAGGTACTAAAAATATATATATATTCCGATGAAAGTAGACTTTAGGTAGGTTTTATTTCGAACTAAGCATCTGAGTACTAAACTGTGGTCCGGCCACAGAGGATCACACGTGGTTTCGATAACTGTAACCGAAAGGTAAGAAACTGACTTGAAAAAATACTGTAAAAACTGAAAACGATAAGACAGGTAAAGATATAAATAAAGACATAGAAGATGCAGACAAAGACGATAATTATTGTCTTGTCTATTTTGAACATTATAAAATAAGTAGAGAAGACTGATTGCAATGCAGAGACCATAGATGGGCACACTCCAGGTGTGTCCAAAATTATTCATGTTTTGTGCGTTTAAATGGTTCGTTGAAATAACTATTGATTGATTTTATTTTTTTATTTAAGTGTTTAGCGTGAACTGCTGACGAGATTTTATTTGTTTGTTTTTTTTTTGTTGATTTTTGTGTGTGTTACAATTGACTCTTATTGCTCTTACAATTGACCCCCTTAGTGCAGCAATTGTAACACTATGACCTGATCCCATTAAGTGCCATTTTCTAGAATTTTACTGACTTTTTTGTTATTATCTTTATTGGACTTTATAATAAGATAACTGAAACATATTGTGACCAAAAATGATGGCGCTGTGATTGTTAATTAAAATATTATGAAGGATTGAATTTTTTTTGTTACTATTGACACACCTCTCCCCTATGTGCCTACTGGTATGTAGATATAAAAGTTTGCGCCGTTTTAAAGTGCACTAATGTTCGTGTATGACGCGTCTATTTATAATACGTCATTGCCGCGAATGTACACTTTCAATAATTAAACTTATTTTGTATTTGTTCTTCCTTCGACTGCGATGTTATTCAAGATTTTGCTGGAGTAACGTTTGTGGTTTTGCTGGATCTCTGAAACGGATAAGCTGATTCTTATCATCTTTTTTACATGATTTCTTAAGAATTAGTTGGGTAATAAAAAAACAAAATTAATGCACCATTCAAAGGTTATTTAATTAAATATAAAAACACTTCAATAGGTCCTAACACTGAATAAGAGCTCGAAAGACTTACTTTAAACGTTGTTTTGTAGCTTGTATCTGTCTTCTAATGTATGAAGTTTCATTAGTTTATGTTAGTAATAAACAAATTATGATGAAATTCAGTTCTCCACTTGGACGGTCATAATGCGCGCTTAGTTATTTGGCCTCCGATAACCCTGTATGTGAATATATAAACTAAATGATATATCAATAATTAGTTACTTAGTTCAGTTATATTCCTGTAAAAGTTCAGCGCAGTACATACAATAATTAACGAGATAATAAAATAAAAGCCATTAGGAAGCGCAACACCGTGATAACCCGACCATATTAAGGCGAGGTTTTCCTACCGCATACTATTTTGAAGGGGGTGAAGCAGAGGAAGTGACGGCTGCGCAAAGGGGAGCGCCCCGCAATGGCATAGAATAGGTAAGCGCTGCAAGCGTTGTACAGCGCGCTGTACTCAGCGTAAAAGCGGCATGCAGCGGCTGCGTCGAGCTATATTTTGTAGTAACGAAAAACAAATTTATTTGTTGCATTGACCAACACTATTTTGGATTATTATTACGTTATACTAATGTGTCGTTCTTTTCTTAAACTAGTTCTTTCCTTATTACTAAACGTGCTCGCTAATAAATAAATAATAAATACATAATACATACATAATAAATAATAAATAAATAATAAATACATAATAAATAAATAATAAATAAATAAGTACCTAATAAATAAATAAGTAATAAATAAATAAATAATTAATAAATAATAAGTAAATAATAAACAAATAATAAATAAATAATAAATAATAATAAAAAAATAATAAATAAATAAATAATAAATAAATAATAAATAAATAAATGTCAACGCTACAATATTTTGTAGGTGCTATAACTAGTTATAATTACACCTAGGTACATATATTAGGTAGGTAAGTAGGTATATAAACTTACTTTTTAATTTTGCCTTTATTCAGATAAATTTGAAATAATGTGTAGGTATAAAGGGAACACACAACCACAACACACATCAAAGGAAAGGTAGGTACAGAGGCCAGCATATCAAGCTACAACAATGTCAAATTACTTTGATAGATTTTCAACGTTATTACAAAAGAATAAGGTTCATATTCATTTGGGAAAATTTTACAGTTTGGTATGGGTTGATGTACTGGCGTCTGTACCTTCCGTTCTAGTTGGTTCCTCGTAACAAAAAGTACAAAGACGGAACAGGATAGGATTTTAGTTCATAGTAGTATACCTACCTACTTAGCGAATGAATAGAAAATTTAAGTTATAACAAATAAGTAAATAGGTACTTACTTGCAAAATTGACTATGAGATTTTATGCTGGCATTTATGTGTGTAATATCTAAATAGTTTCATGTTTTCGTGTGGCGAATGGCGATTTTGAAGCAGCAGACGACGATGACAATATAGAGTGTCTGGATAGTCTAAGTGACAAGCCAACATGTTTTTTTATGTAAAAATATATTAGTTTATTATAATATAATCAATCATTACAAATGGTTGTTTTCTTTATCCTTTTATTTTTCTTATCTCCATCCCTCGTAGGTATCCTCCGGGGGTCTACTAGTACCGGAAGCAGAGAGTTCATATAAAACCCAACAAGTTTTGATTCCATTTTTACTTCCCAAAATTGACTGTCCTTTGTGATCTTTATAACATGGACAGCACTGTAACATGATAAGCCTTTACAAAGTCTATGTACCTACTAAAAGAATGACCCTACTGTTTATTTTAATACTGTGGCATGTGTACCTATAGTAGGTAGTTATTTGTTTGATGAAAAAAATGCGTACACTGGGATTTCTAATGTACCTATAACGGGTACAATTTACAAACATACTATGTCACATGCACGTACACCCAGATCAAGAACAAAACAAAATAATATTTGTTCCATGCGGAGATCAAAACCACGATACACCACAGCGCGAGAAGCAAAATAATCACTTATTACCACTACGCCAACCGTACCGTCTCGTATAATGCTGGCACTTCTCATGGCGTATTTGTGCAAATATACGCCTTATTTGGATAATACAAAATCGACTTTATTGCAATAACAATAGGGTACATTTCATTGCATCGCAAAATTGCCTATGAGTTTTTATGCTGGCACTTCACATGGCGTATTTGTACAAATATTCGCCTTATTTGGATAATACAAAATTCACCTTATAGTAATTGAAATAAAGTCGATTTTGTATTATCCAAATAAGGCGAATATTTGCACAAATACGCCATGAGAAGTGCCAGCATTATACGAGACGGTACGGTTGGCGTAGTGGTAATAAGTGATTATTTTGCTTCTCGCGCTGTGGTGT
The DNA here is from genome assembly GCA_947361185.1 of Charanyca ferruginea. Classification (NCBI taxonomy): domain Eukaryota; kingdom Metazoa; phylum Arthropoda; class Insecta; order Lepidoptera; family Noctuidae; genus Charanyca; species Charanyca ferruginea. Next base: position 43,970,886 of record OX376056.1, on the reverse strand, counting down.
ATCGTGGTTTTGATCTCCGCATGGAACAAATAGTGTGCGTTACCCCAGCAAAATAATGTCGAAAATAGTAATTTAAATGTTACAGGCAATTAGTTGTCCAGCTTCTGTAATTGTTGCGCACATTTTTAAATTTGTTGCACATATAGATTTTGAGTTATTCCACAAAAACATTTCCTGCTGGGGTAACGTTACCGCAGCCAGACATTTTCTTTTATAATGGGAATATTGAAATAAATATTAGCCATATAATTAGTAGTCTAGACGAGGTAAATGTTGCAACTTATTTTGTATTTATTCTTCCTTCGACTGCGATGTTGTTCAAGATTTTGCTGGAGTAACGTTTGTGGTTTTGCTGGATCTCTGAAACGGATAAGCAGATTCTTATCATCTTTTTTACATGATTTCTTAAGAATTAGTTTGAATTAGTTGGGTAATAAAAAAACAAAATTAATGCACCATTCAAAGGTTATTTAATTAAATATAAAAACACTTCAATAGGTCCTAACACTTTGAATAAGAGTTTGAAAGACTTACTTTAAACGTGGTTTTGTAGCTTGTATCTGTCTTCAAATGTATGTGAAGTTTCATTAGTATCCTGTTAGTTATAAACAAATTATTTACTTTTTAAATTTTACTTTACACTTTGACTTTAGTAATACAAATCTTCACTTTTAAAATATAAATTACGATTTAAAACCATCGCAGAAAATAACAGATATAAAATAAATGTTTTAAGTTCACATTATGCCTACTAATACTTACATATATCGTTAAAAAATCACAAAGTGATGGTAATATAATATAACATCACAATGTAAGTAGTAAAGTGCTTACAGTAAGCCCCACTGTTTTATAGTCTAATTTCAAATATCACAATCGTTTTTCCTAGCTAAATACGGATAGTTGTATTCTAAAAATGACTTAAATTATTTCAAAATCACATCGAATATTGAACAGTGTACGCGTCTGTACCGAACTTGTAAGGTGTATTATACTAAACATTTTAGAAGGTAGCATAATGTACTGTACTTGAGGGTAATTCTGGATCCGCTCGACTCACTGACGGCCCTGTAATTTTTAAATATATAACTAAATAAAAAAAATCATGCACTGTTTATTTAGTAACTTCTAATTAACAAATAAATGTCTGGTATTATATATATTACACTACACACAAGTAGTAATATGGGAAAGATTATCAGAAATAAATAAATTAAGAACACACAGCTAGGCAGATCAGGCAAATATTTATTTTTATTACCTTCTGTTAGTAATATAGCATCTTCTTCTTGATGGAAATGTTGTGTTAAGGGTTGCTCTGATACTGTTTGATTTGAAATAGACCCTGTAATTTTAAATATAATTATTTCACAATAAAAAATAAAGAAAGTTAAATACTAGATTGAACTCAAATTAGATAGAATGGAAGCCACAAACTTTCACTTCCATAGGTACTACAGAATTGACAAAACCCAACATCAGCCCTAAAGTCATTGTTGTATAGAATGTGTGGCATGTTGAGAGAACTTTGGGTACATCTAACCCATAGGCTGCACAAGTACATAAAGTTACCACTAAATAAGAGTTATTAGTATTACTGACCTGGTAAATGAAGGGATGGAATGGCTGCTGCATTTATCCGGTTATTGCGGTTTCTGTCTTTATCGCTGAAATGGATATCGCAAACCCTCTTCTTTTCATAATATTCATAATCAGAGGGAGACTCCAATTTTCCACCAACAAGAATTACCCAGCTCTTGAATAGGTCAGGAAACTAATTAACATTTGGAAATCTGTGCATTGGTACCCCTGAAATTTATGAAAAAGTCAGTATTAAAATTTATTGATCTTACAAAAACTATTAGGTGAGTATATGCTAAGGAATCCAAGTTTTTGTAACCACTTACTGTCTAAAGATTATTGGATCTTTAGTCAATAAATAAATAGATAAGAAGTACTCCGCCCCTAAGACGACCCACTGACCCTGAGTTCGATCATGGGCCAGGCCGTTTTGGTTTAAAAACAATAGCAAATTATTTAATTTTATTTTATATGATTCAACCTTTATTATTTTAAAAGACTGAATGATAGCTGTAATAGTTATCATCTCCTTGAAAAAGACAATATCACAGTCACATACAAAGAAACTTTCGCAGGAAATGTATACAAACAAAACAATATCTACCCTGTATTCCCTGAAGGATTAGACCAGCCCCCGTCAACTTTGTATGGAAGGAACGAAATGCCTATTAGGGCAGAACCTCCAACTTGCCATTAGACAAAAATAAATATGGTTTTGTGTGGTAACACTCATCTTCCGGCAACAACGCCATTTTACAAATTATAATGTTTTTGAAAAAGTAGAGAGAAACCAACAATTAAGCAGCATGATTAGTCTTAAACGCAAATCATGAACGTACGTTATTTGACTTATATTTCCATTGTCACAAAGTTTAAATTGTAATGATTGTCTGTTAAATGCAATATATATATCTCTATCAGAGGGTCTAGCACAGGCAATTGCGGTTGAATTAGAAATACCCGTGCCGTACACAATATTTATTTAGTTTGAAGACTTTATTCATTTTAATGGGTGATACGAAGTGTGCTTTTTGCAACCGTAGTTTAGCTGGAATATTCTTGACTAGACTTCATTGGATATTGTTCTCTGAATACAAAATACAGAAGCTCTAAGTAATAAAGTTATAAATTACGGCGTTATAACAAATTATTTTCCAAATATTTTAACACACAGGTATCTTGTGGTTTAAATCTAGGTTTGTATGATGCAAAAAAAAACTTTTTTGAGGAACAAATTCAATAAACACGTCCGAAAATCTGCTATTTCGCACAATTTTATCTGAACTTTGGCCGGTCATAATGCACTCACACTTATACATTGAAAAAGTAAAAAAAAACAGCTTCATAGAAACCTTGCACATGTAATGGAGATTCTAAATTACAAACATTTTTACCAAAACTTGTAAGGCTTTTTCAAAAACACGTATGTCCTGGAACAAGTTTTGTGAAATTTCCGCGCGCCAATTTTCCTGTGATGCTATCGCGTTCTCACTCACTTTTTTCCAGCTTTGCGTTGGTTGAAACAAAAAAAATTTCAATCACGCTCGCTTTGAAGTTCGTTCGATGGGGATGGGCGCACTTTGTGTTGTCATCTGACATTATGCTGAGCTGAGGAACTATTAGTTAATCTGTGGCTGAGGCCCTTTTGGCATTATAATCATTGTTTTCTGTTTTTTTTTTATATTTTCAAGGTGTTTTTATATTTTTACTGTAATGCCAATAAACGCTTTTTTTTCTTTCTTTCTTTCACCTCAAGTTCACTACACATAAATTCACCGAGGGAGACTTTCACAGAATAGCACTGCTCAATACTATTTTAGACGTAACGAGTGCTAATGAGCAGTACCACCTTGGGCAAGGAGAAATATTAGAAGTCAACCAACCTTTATAGTATTTAACTTAACTTTGAATTTATTTGATTTGATTTGTTTATTAAATACGGCGTTATTTATTTTATGTACATTTTAAGATATAATTAATATGTTTTGATTGTTTTATCACAAATTAGTTTCAAATTCAATGTATCTATAAATATGAGTATTATTACACGAAATAAATATTTAGTTTTTAGTAATTGAAGAGGCCAGAAAAACAGACACAATTTGACTTTAGTTTCAACCTGTACCTATTGCCCTATTGCTTGGTTTTCGCAATAGTCTACCAATCAAGTACCTACGCAGTCAATTTTACTTATCACACTTTTATTTTCTCTTTATTATTTTCACATCGCATCGTAGTAAAACAATGACTTAAGAAAGGATAATAAAAAAATACAGACACGCCACTTCGATCACATTCCAACTAATAAATACCTACGTCGATTGTCTTGTTCATAGAATCTAGTTGTACTTCAAAAGCAACAAGTAAGCTTTGTACAATGCCAATGGAAGCATGTTCTGAATCCTAAATACGGACAAAGGGACACAGGGCACGCACTTCCCGTTAGCCTGTGAAATATTACCAGTTAATGGTCTCGTAAAACTTTAGCTATTACTTAGTAATTTGAGGCTAGGACAAGGCTTAGTACTAATACTTATACTGTGACTTTGTGGACCAATCAAGTATTATAGATTGAGTATAAGCACTGTTTTCAACTTTCATGTATTTGCTTACTGTGTACCTATGTGATTGTTTACTGAAAATTTACATCTAAACTTAATTCCACAATTGAAGACACCCATCTACTATCTGTCCGTCTGCAAGCAAGGTTAGTACCAATTCTAATTCTGTCATAGCGACTCCCAAGTCACTTTTAGTCCTTATTACTCAACACAACAACGAAACAAATTCTCCATTTATCTATAAGTACCAACACAAAGTACTTATTCTGAATTCTGACACTGGATATCCGATGTAGAGATACGCGGGCAACGTACGTTTATTTCTTACTAGCGTTTGCTCTCGACTTCATCCACCAGAATGCCGGTTACCGTAGACGCAGACGAAGTCTTGGATTTAAAAAGCTTCGGTGGATACAAAACAATAAACAGAACAAAATCCGCTGACTTCCGAATCTAAAGTCATATGTGTTCTGTGCTAACATTATTTATGACATTTTAGATTTGAAGGCGGTTGTCTTTTTCGTAAAAAAGGTTTTATTTTCCGCTTTGCAGTACTATCTTAATATCTACATCCATTACGAAACGGTAACAAAGTTAAAACAGAGATTGAAAGTTCTTATCAAAACTGAAGTGAACCACAAACCAAAACGTCATGTATGAATATTTTTTGCATTTTGCTGTTTTTTCGAAAAGTGCGTATCAATTTCGAAAAACTTTTTATGTGACCACCCTTGAGGTACACCATATCCATCAAAAAAAGAATTTTAAAACCGGTCCACAATTGGCGAAGAAATCGGTGAGCATACATAAAAAAAATACATACAGTCGTGCATAGAAGGTCCTCCTTTTTTAAAGTCGGTTAAAATATTTGCCTATCTTCTTACCCAAATCTCAAGCTACCACTTTGTAAAGTTTCTTAGCGATTGGTTCAGTGATTTTGCTGTGATAAAGAAACAAACATACAGATTGCTTTCGCATTTATATTATAAGTGTGGATGGATAGAATTCCGTCTCCTGTCATCCACAATATGTGAGCAGTAAGCACAATACTGACGAAAATAATTGATGATTAAACGAACTTACTTGTACGTGAAGTTCGATCATAATTATACGAAGTGCTTCGTTCGAAGAGATTAGTAACCTGAAATAATAAATGTATTACTTATTTACACATGTAGTATCACCCAGGATTCACCACATAGCACTGTATTTTGAGAGATAAGAGAGTTTTTTTTTTTTCTTGCGATGTTGACGTGCCCTTAAACTCCACTTGTCATTTAGTTTAGAGTATCTGTAACCAACGTCTATCGTTGATATTTTTGGAATGATTTGGGTTGGGCGGGAGGGAGTTACTAATCTCTTCGAACGAAGCACTTCGTATAATTATGATCGAACTTCACGTACAAGTAAGTTCGTTTAATCATCAATTATACTCGTGCTTCGTTCTCGAGATTAGTAACCTGAAATAATAAATGTATTACTTATTTACACATGTAGACTTTGAGAGGCATAATTCTGAAAATATCAACGCCAATAGTATGTTTGATCCCATATCATAATCATATTGTGTATAAGTTAATATGTAAAATTATAAATGAACTAGTATTTTATGTTCATATTATAGTACGGACATATACGTAGTACGGAAATGTAATTCATTTTATTAAATTCTATATTTTATTAGTTAAGTTTTAAATCAATTACATAGTGATTCAGATGGGTCATATTTACATATATTTATCTGATAAAATTTTAAAAACTTATCTGAATTGTTACTCCAGCCAGCGGTTATTCTGATCAGGTCAATATTTACGCCTAGCTATATCAGTTTTACGTACCTAACGATGAAGTTATAACAATGTAATCAACTAATGTCTGAGTAGTATATTATTGGGCATTCTAGACCACTATCGGCAAGTCGCTCGGCGAGTGCGCCTCGCTGCCGACAGTGGTATAGAATGCCCAATAATCGTCACTCGACTCGACTCTCCACTCGACCGATAAACTCGAACGAGACAGTTTGTTGTACCGTGTACTTGATTTGGAACGATTAACTCGACCAATGACTAGTAACTTGCAATCGACTCGATCACTGACCAGTAACGCAAAAGAGGTTGTGGTAAGCTTATAAATGTGAACGTTCTATATACATTCACTCATTTCCAATCGGTTCATTTCCGATAGTAATCATGAAATTTGTAAAACAACCGCAATCACTGCATGTTAATACAGTCTGCGATGATATTTGTAAGACTAGTTTCCGTCATGGAGAATTATTACCTAACTCAGTACGATGTATAATTTGCGGTCCGTCCAATTGTGGAAAAACTAATTTATTAATTGGTCTTCTAATACACGAAAACGGATTAAGATTTGAAAATGTTTATGTTTATTCAAAAACTCTGCACCAACCTAAGTACATTTTTTTAGAAAGTGTTTTGCAACGGGTGCCTGGTGTTTCCCTCCAGAAATATCAGGGAAATGAGGAAGTACTAAGCGTTCAGGACGCAAAACCCAACTCCGTGATTATTTTTGATGATGTTGCTTGTGAAAATCAAAGTAACATGCGTGATTATTTTGCGATGGGAAGACACAAGTACATTGATTGTTTCTATCTAAACCAAACATATAGTAAAATCCCTAAGCAGTTAGTAAGAGACAATGCGAACTTAATCATACTTTTTAAACAAGATGAAATTAATTTACGACATATTTATGAAGAACACGTCAACACTGATATGTCATGGATTGAATTTCGTGAAATGTGTTCGAAAATATGGAGTGAACCCTTTAATTACGTAGTAATTAATAAGGATTGCTCCAAAAATAAAGGATGTTACAGAAATAAATTTGACACTTTTGTTGTCTTTGATTAAAAATACTAATATTTAAGACCGGTACCCTTGCGATATCATTATTCTTCAGACAACGCTTAATCAATCACGAACTTTTTTTGTTATTATGGAAAAATCAATGAAAAGACAAATAGTTGAAGCTGTAGAAGCTGTTAAGAAGAAAGTGCGAAAGATGAGAGATGTTGAGATTAACAATCAGCAAGCGCTGGAATCAGTGTTCAAGCCGGTAACAGAACCACTCAACCTAATTGCTAACGTCAGTAAGCAGGCTTCGCTCCTCCAAAATATGGAAAATGAAGAAACCGAAGTTCCGTTTATCGAAACTTTGCAAAAAGAAGTCCCTATTAGTAAAGAAAGCAATGATAACAACGACAATGAAGACGAATATGAATCTGATATCGAAAGTGATTCTTCGTATAAATCATTATCTGAAAACAACCAGGGATGTAATATGTCATCCTGGTCAGTGTCCTCAGAAGCACTGAAAGATATTCCGTTTGGTGTCAGAGTAGAGGGCGGCAAATTGATGTTAGGTTCTGCTCGTGTAACGATCAGCGATGAGTATATCATCGTGGCTGGGCGCAAATACCGAAATACGCCTGGTTTAAAACAGTTGCTGCTGAAAAAGAACGTAGATTTAAGCATGGTTACAGAGAGTGATATGAAACATTATAAGTCGATGTTACTTGATACAAATGCACATCGACGAGACTATGAGCCTAGTAAACCAATTAAAAGTAATAAAGGGCAAAAATATTTGCAAATTATTAAGTCTCTATTCCAACTACGAAGTACAATTCAAGAGCACCAATCGAAGGGAAAAGGACTACCTTTAACAAAAATGTGGAAGAAAAACGTAGATTTTGTATATTGGGACGATCCCAATGAACTGGTGGATAGGTTAAAATTATTGATTGCATCTCGAGATGCTGGTAACACAGGATTAGATAATGAAATTATATCTATCATTGAAGAATTGCGTGAAAATAAAGTTATAAATTAATAAATATTTTAAAATGTGTTTATTTTATTATCAACCTCTCGATACAATACACCTTAAACATGAACGTAGACAAATTCGGACACTACATTCACAAAAGAATGCGTTTTTCAGAGTTATTTGAGTTTAATGAGAATGCATTGTTAAAATTAGAAAACGGAGATTTTGATTTAAAAACATCAAGACTGAGAGGAATTAGATCTCCAGTAGAAGCAGACGATGCTGTGAACAAGGATTATGTAGATCGATTGAATGCTAACATGTTAAAAGAATTAAATAATTTGACTGTGGACAAGGATTATGTAGATCGTTTAAATGCTAATATGTTAAAAGAATTTAATAATATGATTGGAACATTGCGTTCTCAAATCATAAAAGACACAAAGGGTACAGTACAGGCTACTTTAAAAGCAAAGATACCTGAGGTTTTAACTCATTTGCAAGATAAGTTTTATACTAAAGCAGAGGTAGATAAATTTCTTCAAAATAAAACTCCGTAATGGCAAAACAACAAATTGTTAATGAAATACATAAAGCAGCGAGAAGAAATTTCCTTCGACGTCCTGTCATTCTAAAAGGGGTCGATGACTTGTGGCAAGCTGATCTGATGGACATGCAAAACCTGAGAAAATATAATAAAGGTCATAATTACATTTTAGTGGTGATTGACTGCTTCTCAAGGTATGCTTGGGCAGAGTCATTAAAATCAAAAAATAAACTTGATGTTACTCTTGCATTTAAACGAATTCTGATTAACAGCAATCGCAAACCTGTTAATTTACAAACTGATATGGGAACAGAATTTTATAACAACTCATTTCAAACGCTTATGAAAACGTATAATATTAACCATTACTCATCGTTTTCTACCAAAAAAGCTTCGATCGTAGAGCGACTGATTAAAACTCTTAAAAATAGATTATATAAATATTTTAGTCTGAATGGAAACTATAAATGGTTAGGTGTACCATTAGAAGTTACGTTAAAGACTTATAACAACACAAAACATCGTACTATTAAATTTAAACCAATCGAAGTAAATAAATCTAGTGAGTCAGTTATAAAAGAAAATATTAAAAAAACCTTAAATCACGTAACCATTCGTAGGAAACCTAAGTTCAAAGTAGGTGACTTTGTTCGTATCAGTAAATACAAACACAATTTTGAGAAAGGTTATACACCTAATTGGTCAACTGAAATATTTACTATAAAAAAAATAAATCATACCATACCAGTAACATATCATATACAAGATCAGCGAAAGCAAGCCATATTGGGAACCTTTTACGAGCAAGAACTTCAGAAATCTTACTATCCTGGTATTTATTTGGTAGAAAGGGTTTTAAAAAGGAAAGGAACAAAAATGTTTGTGAAATGGTTGGGTCTAAATAACGAAGAAAACAGTTGGATCGACAAAACTGCAATAGTGGAATAAAATAATTATATAATTGTTAATTTTGCATTATTTCTTTCATTACACTTTAGACAATGCAAAGAGGTGAACTTGTTAATACCTTAATTAATAATCTACCGTTCGAACTTCATTTACCCGGCTACAATTATTGCGGTCCGGGAACAAAACTCCAGAAACGTTTACTACGAGGTGACAGAGGTGTAAATAAGCTAGACGAAGCTTGCATGCATCACGACATTGCATATGCAAACCATACAGACTTACCCAATCGTCACAAAGCTGATTTACAACTACTAAATATGGCTAAACAAAGACTTAAGTCGAACGATGCAGGGAAAGGTGAAAAACTTAGTTCGTGGTTAGTGAGCAAAGTTATGAAAGCCAAACTGAAATCTGGTGCCGGCGTTAAAACGTTTAAAATTTTCGTATCAAAAATAAGAGCGAAAATAAAGAAACTGAAACCAAAGGACAGTAAAACTTTAATTAACGCTGCTTACTTAGCAGCAAAAAAAATATTTCCAAAAATTCAGAAAATTCGAGTACCACGAGTGATACCCTTACCGAAGACTGGAGGTATTCTACCTTTAATCCCAATTTTTGCGGGCTTATCAGCATTAGGAACTTTAGCTGGTGGTGCGGCTGGTATTGCAAAAACTGTTAACGATTACAAAGCAGGTCAGCAAAATTTACAAGAAACACAATGACATAATAGGGCTATGGAGTCTTTAAAGTTAGGCCAGGGTTTATACATTAAGTCACATAAAAATGGAAAAGGTTTATTCGTAAAATCTTCAAAAAACTAAAAAATAAGCTACCTAATCGTCCTCTAACTAATGTAGACATCCAAAAGTATGCACGCGACATCCCTCACTTTCGAGGAGTGTATATGAGAGATCAGTTACCAAGGACGCCAAAACGGATTGAATATGGTATTGTTAACTTGGACGATTATAAGAACGAAGGGACGCATTGGGTAGCTTATGTAAAAGTATGCAATTATTGTGAATATTTTGATAGCTTTGGAGATTTGAAACCTCTAATGGAATTAATACGATATTTTAAGAATTGTGATGTTTTTTATAATTATACAAGATATCAGAAATTCAACACTGTAAATTGTGGGCACTTATGTTTAGAATATCTGTGGACTTTTTGGAATAAAAACGTATAAAATTTATGCTTTTCTTTTATTTCAATCATTTGCAAGATGTCACTCACATTATCGATAACTGGAAACTCGTCAACTTTATCTACTTACTATCCCAACACGTTGCAACTATATGAACAGTATGAGTGTGCCTTATTGCATTTCGCAACATTTAATTCGATTCCAAACATTGACAAAACGAATAATAAATTCTATTATGGTTCTAACGAAGTTATTGAAATACCGGAGGGCACCTATGAATTGCAAGATATTAATGATTATTTGAAATCTGAAATGAAAGATGCATCAATCAAACTACAGTGCAATAACAATACTTTAAAAGCTACAGCAGCTTTGTATTGTACAAAAGACATAAATTTTAATAAAGAAGGTACTTTCAGGAATTTGTTAGGGTTTAATAAGCAGATCTTGAAAGCAAATAAATGGCATGAGTCACAGTTGCCAGTCAACATTTTACCCACAACAGTGATCAGGATCGAATGTGATATTGTAAGCGGCTCGTACACAAACGGAGAACCGAGTCACATTATCCACGAATTTGCACTCAACGTGCCTCCCGGATATAGGATTATAGAAATCCCAAAAAACGCGATATACTTTCCAATCAACCAAAACAACATTAGCTGCATACATATCAGGCTGTTAGATATAAATAACCGCTTAATAAATTTGCGCGGTGAAGAAGTGCAGCTGTATTTGCATCTCAGAAGAAATAATGATTGACTACAATAAATATGTGCATCAGCAAATCAAAAATATCAGTTTCGCTCAAGCTTCCAACCATATAAGAGCTCGCCCTAAGAAGAAAATAAAATTAACTAAAGACAACAAGGCATTTCTCAAATCGATCGGTTTGCTAAAATGAATATCTTAGACGTTTTATCCGCTCCGACTTACGACAACACGGTTGAAGGAATCGAATTTCATTCTTACAAGCCCTACGTAACTAGTTTCAATAGGAACGATGAAATTCGCATACCCATTAACCAACAAGACTTGTATATACTTCCGTCAGCTAGTACCTTGTATTTGGAAGGAACTATTATCGTAAGCAAAAAGGATATGAAAGAGAAAGCCACTAGCGTTAATTTTACGAATAATGCTCTACTTTACCTGTTCCAAGATATAAGATACGAGCTAAATGGAGTGGAAATTGATAGAATAAAAAATGCTGGCATAACTACCACCATGAAATCGTTAATATCAATGAGTGAAAGTGAATCAAAGATATCTAATGCATGGGGGTGGAATATCGATGGCATAAAAAATATAAATGGAGGTAGTTTTTCCGCTTCTATACCACTCAGTAACATCATCGGTTTCGCCGAAGATTTCAAGAAAGTCGTGATAAATTGTAGGCACGAACTGATATTGCTACGAAGTAATACTAACCTGAATGCGGTCAAACTTAACACCGGTGAATCTGTAGAAGACGTTCAAATAAATAAAATCATCTGGCGTGTACCGCATGTTAAAGTGTCCGACAAAGAGAAAATAAGTTTGCTAAAACTGTTAGAAAAAGATCGACCACTCCAGATGATATTCAGAAATTGGGATCTGTACGAATATCCAGCTTTACCTAAAACTACAAAACATACCTGGTCTATCAAAACTTCCTCACAAATAGAGAAACCAAGATACATAATTATGGGCCTACAAACAAATAGAAAAAACAATTCAAGTTCTGATATGTCTCAGTTTGATCACTGCCATTTTCGTGATGTTAGAGTATATCTAAATTCAACTTACTTCCCGTATGAAAACCTAAATGTCAGTTTCGCGAATAACAGAATCGCTTTATTATACGAGCAATACATTCGATTTCAACAGTCTTATTACGGACGTCACTCGGAACCCTTATTAAGTGAGAAGCAATTTAAAGATTTGGCGCCGCTGTTTATCATAGATTGCTCTAGACAAGCTGATAATGTAAAGACAGGTCCTATTGTGGATGTACGAGTGGAAATTGAAAGTGATTCGGACATACCAGATCAAACTTCTGGATATTGTCTTATATTGAACGACTGTATAATTGAGTATAAGCCGCTGAGTAATACTGTGAGAAAAATATCATGAATCCGAATACTATCATATTAGATGTTCAAGGGTTTAAGGACCTGTACAATAATTTTATAATAAAAGAATTAGCTTTTGCTACTCGTGATTATACTCAAACATTTTTAATTAAACCACCATACTTGTTTAAACACTTAACAAGTGACGAAAAGAAACAGGTTATATGGTTGGAAAGAAATAGGGGTATTTATTGGAATGAAGGATATAATTGACTATAGAGAATTTCGACGTATAATCGTTCCATATCTAGAAAATAAGGAAATCATTGTAAGTGGTTTGGAGAAGGTGAATTGGATAAAGGATCTTTGTATGAATTGTACAGTATCAGACCTTGGCAAAGAACAATGTCCTAATTTCTCTGCTTTGCATAAAAAATACTGTGAAGGAAGATCTAATTTTAATTGTAATAAACATCTAAAGCATTGTGCGCTTAAAAATGTGCTTTGTTTAAGGAAGTATTTAGAATGGGCATGAAATGTATGTACCTACTAATGTGTGTAATGTAGATTATTAGTTTTTAGGCTTTTTAAATAAAAATCAAAATAAGTTAAATATGCTTTTATTTTGCTAAACACCCCCCACACTTCTCTGAATAACTCAACACTACACGAAATTGAAAAGAAATATCTTAATAAAATTATAAATATTAGTTTACACAAAAGATTATTAAAAGTCAGTATCTATTAAAGATTTCGATATTTTCTTAACTAAAGACTCAGTTTCGTCCATAACACTGTCGATAGCATCTTGAACAATATATTGGGCGTTTATAATAACGTTCTCACTGTCACTATCACTGTCTATGTTTTGAGGATTGTTATTACATAGATCTACGACTGAAATTTTTATTAATTTAATCCCTCTTCGCTGTAGTCGACTCATAACGAAGGATTTGGTTGGTTTTAGCTTTTTCGACTTTTCCCTGCACCGTTGTTTTGGTTTTTTATCTTTTGTGACTTGTTTGCTGTGCTCGGGTTCGCTGCGAAACATCTCAGAGAATCCCTCGTAAGGATCCTGAGCATACTGGCTGAACACAATCTCAGATTCAGACATCTGGAACAAAATATAAACACAATTTTACCACTATTCCATTAGTATAGCGCTCAAAAGCGTTATAATTGGGTTTTCCATTGAGTCCACTATATACCTATATTATATTGATTATTTAACACTACTGCGATCACAATCGTTAGTTACGAAACAATAATAAAAAACGAATTAAAAATATTTTACTCACCGACATGATTACTTTAGATGAAAGTTAAAAAACAATATTAAACAGGTGTTCGCGATGAATAATATTTCGTTAATGATTACAAAATAATTAAATATGTACTGTGTAATAACTAATTACATGTCAACCATAAAAATGACAACTAAGCACTTGTGTCTCCATGCTAAGGCCAATGAACTGCAACGTAGACAAAAATTATACAATGACGAATAACAGCGCCTTGTAAGAGTGTTACTTAATCGTAAACGTTAGTTATTCGAAAATCAACCTTATGATGCAAGGTATTTTAGGTGCATAGTGCAACTGAAATCACTGCAATCGGTATTTACTTTATTTACCGATTGAAAAAAAGAGAGTAAGTAATGACATTTTAAAATAAATAGGATTTCATAAATGAAACAAGTCAATAATTACAGTAATTCAAATTTTATTTTATTTTAGTATAATATTAACATTTATTATTTTCTAAAACTAAACTTAATACATGAGTAGCTATAGATAATAGGGTATTACACCCATTTTTGAAAAGTGTCTCAATAAAATTCTGTAGTGCTAATATGCCACCAAAAAAAACACAAAATTTTTATTCAATCGATAAGTGCCATTAAAATGCATCTAAATTTTAAATTTTCAAATTTCGCGCGTAGTTTGACGAAAACGCCTCTTACTGGACGCCATATTGCTCAGCGTAAATGACGTCAGTTCGTTTTGTATCAAATGAGCTCATATTAAATATGATAATTGTAAATCATTTAAAAATAATTAAAAGCATATTTTGTAAAAGGTGTAATAATTAAAAAATTACGTTGGTTACGAAAATAATAAAAGTACAAAGCCTATATTACACCAATCGGTTGACTGACAGTTGACATTTTTTGTTTACACAGCCGTACGGCGTAATAACATGGCCGCTACTATTTCACGGTGTTTCATAACAGATTAAAAATACTGAAAACTTTGAATTGAATTTAAAAATTTGTTTTGTTATTTTATGAACTGAAACTTACATTTTCCGACTGCTTTATGCCCAAACTGTCTCAATAACATATTTATAGATTTTTTCTCGCATAGAGTAAAATACCCTATTACGTTACACTAAACTTAAATTAATCAGAGTAATTCATTCTTAAAAAGAAACGCATGACCCCAGGCTCGAGTTGATATTTGATCTACAGATATCGATCGTTTGTCATCATTTCTAGATAAAGCAACTTTGTTGACAGTCCGAGTAAATATTTCGTGTTTTATCGATTTAAACATATAATTTTTTCTCCGGATTACTCCACCATTAATAAAAAATTGTTTCATAGTCATTGTTTCATAAGTTTAAATCCCTGACCACGCTTGGTTTCACTCCTTTTGCTTTTTTAATAATATTATTTGGGGTTTTTATAGAGTAAAGTTTCGATCTCAAACCAACAAAATCAGATATATATTTTCCTCCCATTTCATCTTTAAAGAGACCGGGTACTTTTTTATTTTTTAACGGTATCTGTAAATCATTTGCGACTTCATAGTTACTGCTGTCAAAATATTGTAAAAAATAATATTTCAAATCATGGTAAAAATCGTTAGTGTCTATTTTATAAACAAAGGAATCGGTATCTGTGTAACATAGCTGCACTCGATCTTCATAAAAAGGCTTTACAATATCGTAATGAAAGTGATACATGTGTGCTTTTGAAAGTTCCAACACAGTGAAACCTATGTAGATAGGCTTATCTAAAATAATTTGATCAGGTTTCATTTGTATTGCAACTAAGTTTTCAGATAAAATAGATGCACTGTGGAAATAGGGGTTGGCTATAAGTTTCTCAGCGGATATAAATTTCTTAGTTCGATTGGACTGATCGCACCATTGATTAACTAAATGCACGGTTACTCTATTTTCAGAATTTTCTAATGTCTTTCCAAAAACACTGTTATTTAATAACTTAAAAAAGTCTTGTTCGAAGGAACTTTTTGCTTTTTGTCTTAATTGAGTATTTAACTCTATGTACTGTTTTAAATATGGAGCCTGTCTAAAAGTAATAGCTCTATGAATTTTACGTAAAATTAAACCATGTTCCAAACATTTTTTCAAATGAACGTAATGAATCACATAGTTGTACTTATTATACAAATTTGCTATGAGTTTCTTGGTTTTACCTCCCGGGGGTACACATTTTTCAGGACAAAATGGTAAGTCATTATGGTGATTATGTAAATGCTCGGGATACAATAGATCGACTTCTAATATGAAGCCCCATTTTGCGTTATCTTCTATAGCGGTAACATCAAAATTAGCTATTTCGTTATCACCTAAAAATCTGAAACTAGAGTATGGTAAATACTGGCACATGCTAAAACCGTAAAGATTATTACAATCTAAATATACTATGAAACTCTGAGGTTGTGATGGATTATATTCAGGCATGTATTTGTGATTAGCTCTAGCATGCCGATGGGAACACATGCACAAACCACCGCGTATACCGCTTTGTATCATTCTGATGATAGCTAAGTCCGACACTAGCTCTAACTGAACGCCTGTTTTTAGCAACATTGCATCGAAAGATAAACTGGGTGCAGTAATGTAAAACGCGGGGTCAAGACTGTAATATTGTTTACAGGTATTCCGAAAATTTTGAAATATGTCTGTCAACAAAAGCACATCCGTTTTTAAGTATAGATCCGTATACTCGCCTAGGTTATTAATATTGAATGCAGCCCAAACAGTCTGCGCGTGATTATAATCTTCATCACTAATGACTTCGTTAGTCAAAGAATTATAAAAATTATCCTTAGACGGCAAACATTTTTGATCGTAACATTCCCAAGTGGTCATGTAATCATATGGATAAATACCTTTTCTTCTCAATAAATTAAACGGTCTTTCTTTGGAAAAATGAGATCGTAGATTAACGAAATCTTCCACCTGCAACGTTTTAGCGAGCTTGTCTAAACTTGTTCCCAAAAAGTTGAAGGAATCTAGAAACCTTATACAAATGTACTCGTTATCAGCAATGGGAATAAACTTGGTAAATGCTACATATTTTTCTTTAGTCTTGGGGATTATTTTAATTGAACCGGGAATTTCACCTAACTTTTTTATAAATAGATGACAATCGTATCCGGATAAATTGTGAAAAAATATTGGAATAAATTTTGGTACTTTATGTTGTAAATTACAGTGTCTATGTGCTGCACCTCGATATAGACCCGTAATATGACAATGATCTCTTACTTTATCGGTCAAGAGTAAATTGTCGCAAATATGACACTTAACAGCACGTTTGAAATCAAGAGAATTTTCATCAGTGAATATCATAGGCTCGCTTTTGGATATAATTCTATGTATTTCTTTTACATCCTCAGTAAGAAAATGTATAAATTTTGAAACACAATCATTACCGCGATAACTTCTATAGCCCTCAACGGTGTCATTTTTTTTACTTGATGACACGACATTGTAAGCGAACGCCGCTGGCACGTGGCGTTTTAAGTATGACGTGTTAGCGGTGTTGAATTCAGCGCCGGAAATCGGTTCAAGTAACGTTTCAAAGTCGGCATATATGACGAATGGAATATTTTGTTTTCTATCATAATTCTTAAATTTTAAAAATGACCCCTGTTCCGGTAAAACAGTGACAATCCCACCACATAAGTGGGATTCAATTTGACTAAGCGTTGGAAAAAACAATAAACATGTTTCACAGAAATAAAGTTTACCATGATGCTTGGTCATCTGATTTCTTACTAAACGAGATAAATCTTTGATAAGACAGTAATGAGAATTATTATTGTTTTCTATAAACAGTAGATGGATACTTTTATTAGACTTGTTATTCAACGTTGTATACAATGGCCCAATAATTGTTTTCTCATTTTTTAACCCATATACAAATATATTGAGAGAAGGATTATTTCTCTCAAAGATAGCTATGTCCGAGAATGTAATTGGAAATGTTAAATTTTTAACATTCAAAACATCCTGAAAGTATGGATAAGACGAAATCCTATCGGGATGTCTGTTTGTGGGGTACAATGCCGCCACAACACACCACAAAAAGCAATACTCATCATTGTTTCGAATATTCAAACAAGCTCTTTTAACCTTTATGGATTTCGGCAAACTTACAAATTTAGATCCGCTGAGTGGTTGATATTTATTAATATTTAATTCTAAATGTGAATTGCATAAAAATGTCCAACCACTATCTCTTTCCTCAAATTCTTCAATTTTTTTTAGTAGTAGATTAACAGCTGATTTGTAAATAGAATCAAAATCGTAATTAATTAGTGTTATAAATTTTTTTGTTCGAAATGATTTTATTTCTTGTTGATCATTTTTAAACATAAGAAAGGAAGCAAACAGTTCGAAGTTTATTTTGACAGAGGTGTGTTTCTGTATTGAACTATCTATTAGATGTTTGACTTGTGTACTAATACTATTAAGAAACATTTCTGGAAAACCATGTATTTGTTCCCCTGTCGCTGTGATTTTATAACTTTTGATTCGTTCTTTAAAAGAAGAATTCATAATTGCAACATTATCATAAATAGGGGTTGAACTAATGTTTTTATGTACATTGCTACGTAAATGACCAGACCAACGGCGATTATCTACAAATACTTTACAATCAGAACAGTGAGGCATTATGTTATTGTAGAAATCAAAGAACACTAACTATTTCAATAAAATTAGATTAGTTAATACTTACAACTAATATTCACGATCTTAGGTAATACCAGTTACAAAATATTTTAGGTATATAATTAGTACAACTTGATCAGGACTATTTTATGTTCGTTCCAAGATCCCTTGTGTAATTTCTTCTCAGGCAAGTCGGTAATTACGTTAAGGCAGAATGTTTCTGAAATAATTAAAAAATGGATGCATTAGGCACGTAATCTAATTAGATAGATAATGGTATAATCTTAGGAGAAAAATATAGATAATAATTACCTGCAAAATGTAAAATGATTTATATACATAAGAATGTGTATCTGCGGAGATATATTTCTGGTAATTAAATAATTCTTCACAGACCAGTCGGTAATTAATATTATGTTTAGGCAGAATGTATCTGAAATAAAAAACATGGTTTTATTAGGTACCGATAAAGAATCAGACATATAATTGTAAATTCTGGGTTGAAAAAAAATCATACTATTATGTTCTGATATTTGATAATTACCTGCACAATATGAAATGATTTATACATAAGAATATGTATCTGCTTGATCCAAATAATGTTTCAGGCCCCCCCTCGATATACCGAACACAGTCGCTCCAGGAGATGAAATCGTTCGTATGTACTTTCTGGTGTGTGATCAATAAAATATTTATTTTTAATAATTGACTTAATTTTCGGTGACTGTTTAGAAAGGTGCTCACTCCCGAGAGACCTTTAAAATAATAAATAATATTTTATACTATATTTTTTTTGTCTAAAAAGCAGAAAAATATTTCATCATAAAAGTTGTTTTTGCGCAAATGTTACACGTGTGCTTAACCTAATTATTTATTTCACATTTACAATAATCAGCTATTTTAGTTAGGGTTGACAATAACTTAGTAGGCATTCTATGTATCAGCAATAAACAAAATTTACACAATGCATTATTACGATTAAAATATATCATAGCGTATCGATAGATATTGATTTCCGTGGCTTGACTCATGGCTGTTAGTGTAGTTATGAGAACTATATTATATATTTATTTTAAGAAGTCTAGAAAAGTACTAGGTAGACGGCAATAAGTTCATGTTCTCTACACAAGACCTAAACGTAGATGATAAAATAAGTACCTTAGAAATATTTATTTACCTCTCTAAAATAATTAAGTACATCAAAGTAGTGTGACGGTTCCGTGCTCGCTATCATTTGGTCAGCCCTGGCTCATTTCGCTGCATCGACATTCGATGCAGCATACAATTTTCCTTCGTCTTCATTTTACGAACATGTATAATACGACTATAGAAAAAGTTACTTTAACACAACTAAACTAGATTGATTGAAGTGTTTTTAACATGCTTTATTTATAATTCGATTTTAACTTATAAGCTACAAGTATTCGGTACAAAGTATTCGCAGTCTGCAAGTGCAACGAAGTGCTCTGTTATCATCGGTATACAAACAGTCTGTGTTACGTACAATATCAGCGTCGATATTGTCGATAGCCACCCGCTGCCGTCATCACCAACCAAGTCATCAAACCGAGTGGAACTTCTGATTGAAAAATGTAAGTCTTGTGATCCGCTTGTAATTTATAATTATGTTTGTTTGTGAGCGCGTTACTTTACAGATCACCCGATCTGCTCATAGCAGTCTTCCGTGCTTTGAACAGCATGTAAAGCCATCCATCCTGTACCCGATCTCTCTACCTACGGTTTTGCTATTCCATGGGAATGTGAGAGAACCAGTGTTTGCGCACGCAATTGTATCCTATAGTATGCCCTGCGCAATGGACATTACTCCATTGAGATAATTAATAATAATTGTGTGACTAATTTTTCCCTATCTTTATTTCAGGTCAGACTCTGAGTGTGATTACTCGCAAGCTTCGATCACTGGACAAAAAGTGAAGTCCAGTCGCAAACCATCTGCAGACAGCAATGGGAAACGCAAGATGCAGTCACAATCAACAACCGTAGCTCGTGCCAGGTGAATAATGTTCTGAATTAATTATCTACTAGCTTTGAAATTAAAACAGTAAAGTAGATAGGTACATATCTACTAACAAAATTATAATCGTGCAATTTGAAAGATGATAGTTTACTGTTTGTTACATATTATTTTAAAACAAGTGCAGATTCACTTGGTTATTGTTTGATTCGACGGATTTAATTTGATCGATTACAGTATTGATCAAAGTCGAGTCAGTTATTATATTTTTTTTTCAACAGATGGTTTTTCGTTGTGCATGCATCTCTCGTTCTAAACATTAACTTATGACAGTTTCCGTTATTGTTTCAGTAAAAAAGTCAATACTGCCATCGACATATTCGGCATCAGTAACAACCGCGACATCCCACACAAAGAAGATTCATCGGATCACCTAACTTCATTCTTTGTGAACCGCGTAGCCAGCGGCTGTGAGCGCCGAGCAACGAGCACCGACGGAGAGTACTACATCGACTGTAAGGTGTACAAGGCTGACGACGCTCGCCTTACCGACTCCGCCGAGCTGTGGAAGAAGGCGCTCGTCCGAATCAAGTTCCAGACTGATGCGGATTCTCCTCAGTGGCGAAAATTACAAGAGCTCGTGCGTGCGGCTGATATCTTGTTTCCAGGCAAACCAACATTTTATGATAATTAAACCAAATACCGTACCTTACAGTTGTTTTTTATTTACAATAATATACGCTTTTTTCACTACTTGTAATTTCGTTTGTTACAACCATCAACTCGTTCGCCAGTCTATGTTAACAGTGAATGCAAACTCGAGTGATCGGTCAAGTGCAGTGGTAAGTAAATGGTTGATTGTTCATCGTGCTCCGAAACGCGGCATACTGGCCAGCCGTATGGAAGATAGTGGTAAGGAGCAAGTTACTAGTCATTGGTCGAGTTAATCGTTCCTAATCAAGTACACGGTACAACAAACTGTCTCGTTCGAGTTTATCGGTCGAGTGGAGAGTCGAGTCGAGTGACGATTATTGGGCATTCTATACCACTGTCGGCAGCGAGGCGCACTCGCCGAGCGACTTGCCGATAGTGGTCTAGAATGCCCAATAATATACTACTTGTCTGTACCGGACATAGGTATTTCTTTTTTTTTTTTTGTAAAAAGTGAGGCTATACCAAGAGAGGTTGATTGGTCCCTTTTCTAATTTTTATTTTTGTTTCTTGTTGTTTTTATTGAGTAAGGTATTTTTAATACGATTTCGTTAGGTTTGATTTCAATGTTCTTTATATCGATTTTCGAAAAGGTCGGGGCCCTATGGGTCGTAACAAGAGCTAATAAAGTTATAATTTTTTTGTCAGTTGATCTAGTACTAATGTATTGAATAACAAGTAGCTAAGTGAGATAGAACGCATGAAGTATCCCACGTTACATTGTATTTATGCATGGGTGGACGTAAACGGAACACTCTTTTAAAAAACCTTATTTTTGTTTCATCTTTGGAGACAGTAAGTCCCAATATCAAGGATAGGGCGGCTGCTCTAAAACTATTCAAACTACTATGTGTTTAGAACCGGCATCAAAAAACATTGTTAAAAACCTCAGTACATCGGTACCTTAATTGATGTGGCATATAAATCAAGGGAATTCTGAACACAGAAACCATTCATTGAACCATTTTTTATAACAAACATCAAATTGCCTGATAGACATGTCGGCTAAAGAGGCGAGCAATATTATGTTCTGACGACTTGGACGCTTCTTCGCGATAAGGCACCCCTTGTAAAATCCCTGCAGCCATTGTAAGATGGTTTTTGAATGTCAGCAACTTTCAAAAACTATCTTACCTTGCTGGAATGATCAAAAAAATATATATTGTAACTGTATGATTTAAAAGTAATTAATTCCGATATTAATAAGTTTTTAAATAAGGGGAACCAAGGCTGCCTGCGTAGGCCATAGAGGTACTATTACGATGCCTTATGCTTGATCTATCATAATATTTTTATTATGTTTTAAGTTTTTAGTCTGTAAAAGGCAGAATCGCATAGAAACACAGTCATCTTAGACTATAGATTGTGAATATTGCGAAAGCGTCTAGATCTCTATGTCAAGCAATGTATTTAAATACATCGAATAAATCAAGGCATGGTGTGCCAAACTTTTCAAGTGTATAGGAAAACATATTTTCCGTTAAGGACCATTCTATATCTGGATGGTTGGGTCTTGATTGTTTATCTGTTATGGTATTGTCTGCAGATCTAATGTAATACGCATACACATTATTTTTTTTTTTTTTTGGGGCTCGCGCCCTTGCCTAATATCCTTTGCTCCTTGGTTAGGTGTGGATATTAAATTCTACCCATCCGATTGATATAACTAACAGCAGTCGAAGTATTTGGCAATCGTGAAAATTGTTTGGAATTTTTAAAGTGCAAAAAAGGTGGCCAAAAATTCTAGGTCATTTATACTTATGTTGTTTTTTGCTCTGACAACGACCACCGGCCACACGCCAACTCTGAGCCCCCCCCCCCCCCCCCAGTAGTTGAGGCGTCAGAAAATATTTCTACCGAGTAGGTATCATCTTTGATACGGTTCTCAGGTCATCGTCTATATGACATGTCCGTGTGTGTCATGTAACGATTGTAATCGTCGTGACTTTGTAAGCTAAGGTACTTACGACGTTCTATTCTTTGGTGGCTCTATACCAAAGAATTATAACGTTGCCGTATTCCACGGCTGGACAAACAGATATTAACAAACAGACGAATTTTGCAAATCTTTAATTTTGAGATGCTTTAATCTTGTAAATCTAAATATGTAAATCACGTTAATTAGGCGTTGTTTCTTATGATCGAGCAAAACAATTAAAACATTTTGATAATCAAGAATAAACCCAAAAAATTGCATCTCATGGATGGTTGTAAACAACTCCTTCTCCTCCCTAATAATAATAATATTGTGGCGAGTAGGCAAGTTCACTCGCACGACTCAACGAGGCATCAGATCATACGATTTTACGTCAGAGCGTGTCGTGTGCAAAACAAGTTGCAAAGCTCCGCCTACCTCACGCCGTCAGTCAGACTTAGCGCCGCCTTCCGGAACATGGCGCTTACGCATCTTTTGTTCGAGCACTAACGAGGCAAGATGTTGGCGGACTCGTCTATTGTCTACGCTAATGAGGAGGCGTCAACTCCTGCGCAAAACAGTCAAGCACGAACCGTTATTATTGTTATTTGTTTTCGTGAACTTAGTATAAATATCTGTGTATTTTGTGTGCAAATTCATTACTGCTTAATACTTGTATTATAATATAACTCTGTCGCTCTCGCCCGGCATTTCATTTCTTCGCCTATCGCTAAATCGCTGCAGGAAAGTATCAGATATGGAGAGCACATCGAAAGAGGACAAGGATTTCTACATGTCATACCGAGTGGGAGTAAAAGCACCAGCTTTCAATGCAGATGACCCACTATTATGGTTCGCACAGCTTGAGGGTCAGTTCGTTCTCTCCAATATAACCACCGACAGCACGAAGTTCTACTACGTGCTGGCGCAGCTAGAACCACAACACTCAGCTGAAGTACGCGACCTCATTGTTAATCCCCCCACCACCGGCAAGTACGAGAAGCTGAAAGCAGAGCTAAGCTAATCAAGCGGTTGTCTGCCTCTCAGGAACGCAAGATCAAACAACTACTCATGCATGAGAAGTTGGGAGACAGGAAGCCCACACAATTCCTCCGCCACCTGCAGCAGCTAGCTGGTCCCACCGTCCCAACCGATTTCATCAGATCCATCTGGTCCAGTAGGCTGCCGGCGAACCTCCAAACTATAGTCGCGATGCAAGCAAGTTCCAGCTTAGAAGAGGTAGCGGAATTAGTGGACCGCATAAACGATATCGTTCCAGTAACTACGCAAGTAGCTGCTACTGGCATGCCAGTGCCTGGGCAAGTAGCTAGCTCACAGTCGACAACGGATCAACAAGGCAGCGCTATTGAAGCATTGACCCAGACGGTGGCTAAGCTGACACAGAAGCTGGAGGCTATGAGCGCACAATTACGCCAAAGGTCCTCACGTTCCCGGTCCAGAGGCAGGTACAACCAGAACCACCACCGATCGCAGTCCCGCTCCAGAGACAACCGGTACTGCTACTACCATAACCGATTTGGTGATAACGCCCGCAAATGCACACAACCGTGTGCCCATACAAAGAAGCCGTTAAACCACCAAGGCAGCCAGTAAAGGCGGGTTACGACTGCCGTGCAATTTCGAGCCGCCTGTTCATTACGGATCACACCACCAAGATACAATATCTTATAGATACGGGTTCAGACCTGTGTGTCTTTCCACGATCCGCTGTACGGGAGCCACGCATGAAGACGAAGTACGAGTTGTTTGCAGCAAACGGATCACTCATCAGCACATACGGATTTCTTCCCCTCACTCTGAACTTTGGACTACGCCGCGCATTCACTTGGAGATTCATTGTAGCAGATGTCACCAAGGCAATAATCGGGGTCGACTTTTTAGCTTACTACAATCTGATTGTCGACTGCCGAAACCAGCGTCTCATAGACAACCTGACGTCACTTGCAGTCCAAGCACCACAGTTCAAATCGGCCGAAGACATATCATCTGTCCGCACCATAGCTGAAGACAGCAACTACCACCGCATCCTGAAGGAGTACTCTGACCTCACTCGTCCCGCTGGAAAACCAGGTGTACCAAAGCACAACACGCTGCACTATATACGTACCACGCCTGGTCCTCCGGTCTTCAGTCGTCCGCGTCGTTTGGACCCACAACGCCTTAAGATAGCAAAGCAGGAGTTTGAGGAGATGCTGCAGAATGGCACAGCGCGCCCTTCGGAAAGCCCATGGTCCTCGCCGCTGCATTTAGCGCCCAAGAAGAACGACGGGTGGCGTCCATGTGGGGACTACCGAGCTTTGAACGCTCGGACCATACCGGATGTTTACCCTATCAAGCACCTGCAGGACTTCACTCACGAGTTGGCGGGCAGTACCATCTTCTCCACCATTGATTTGGTGAAAGCTTACAACCAGATACCAGTATTTGACGAAGATATACCAAAGACGGCCATAACAACGCCATTTGGTCTGTATGAATTTCCCTACATGACCTTTGGACTTAGAAACGCTGCCCAAACTTTCCAGAGGTTCATGGATGAAGTTCTACGGGACCTAACCTACTGCTATGGGTACCTAGACGATATTCTGGTCTTCAGCAAGGATACCCAGCAGCACCAACAGCACCTTAGACAACTGTTCGAGAGATTGGTCAAATACGGCATCCTATTAAATACTAGCAAGTGTATTTTCGGCCAAGCGGAGGTGAAATTCTTGGGATACAAAGTCTCAGCGTCAGGTACTCAGCCACCTGACTGCAAAGTCCAAGCCATTCAAGACTTCCCTGTGCCTAAGACTATCAAGGAACTGAGGCGTTTCCTTGGAATGCTTAATTTTTATCGACGATTTATTCCAGAAGCAGCATCCAAACAGGCACCCCTCAACAGTTTGCTCGCAGGTCCTAAGGTCAAGGGAACGCATCCAGTCACCATGACACCAGAGCTGCTAGAAGCATTCAACAGCTGCAAACAGAGCCTTTCAGAAGCAACGCTCTTGGTACACCCAGACCCTTATGCAGAGCTGAATATCTTGACGGACGCTTCTGATACAGCAATCGGGGCTGTACTGCAACAACGGAGCAAGCTGGAATGGCAACCACTGGCATTCTTTTCGAAGAAGCTCAGCCCTTCGCAGAAGAAGTACAGTCCTTACGACCGAGAACTGTTGGCAATATATGAGGCAATCAGATATTTTCGCTTCATGGTCGAGGCACGCGTATTCCACGTCACAACGGACCACAAGCCGTTGACATACGCCTTCGCAAGCCCACGCTCAAACTGCCCTCCTCGTCAATTTAGGTACCTGGATTATATAGGTCAATTCACGACGGACATCAGATATATCGCTGGTAAAGACAATGTGGTCGCAGACACACTTTCGCGCATTAATGAGCTTCATCTGCCCATAGATTACCAGTCCCTGGCCAAGGAACAGCAAACCGACCCCGAACTGCAGAACTTGCTGAAAGATGGATCATCATTGAAGCTGAGGAAGGTGAAAATACCCGAATCAGACGTCGAGATCTACTGCGACGTAGCGGGTACTCCACGCCCATTTATTACAACATCGTTCCGCAAGCAAGTATTCGCTTCCCTTCATAACCTCAGCCATCCTGGGCGAAAGGCAAGTGTTCGGTTGGTCACTGAAAGGTTTGTTTGGCCAGGAGTAAGAAAAGACTGCAGACAAATGGCAAAGGAATGTGAAGCGTGTCAAAAGAGTAAGGTAACACGCCATACCTCAACCCCATTACAGGCATTCAAACCACCATCAGCACGTTTCCGTCACATTCACCTTGATTTGATCGGGCCCTTATCTTTATGCTCTAACTACAGGTACTGCCTCACGATCGTCGACCGCGCAACGCGTTGGCCTGAGGCGTATCCACTGCAGGACATAACCGCAGAAACCTGTGCAGCTGCTCTCACCGCTGGGTGGATCGCCCGGTTCGGCTGTCCAGAACATATAACAACGGACCGCGGGAGGCAATTTGAATGCCGCACCTTCAAGAACCTAGCCGCCCTCATAGGCGCCACTCACCACTTAACCACTTCTTATCACCCTGCAGCTAACGGCCTCGTCGAGAGACTGCACCGCCAGCTGAAGGCCGCGATCATGTGCCATGCAAACTCAAGCTAGCCAGAGGCCCTTCCATGGGTTCTGCTAGGCATCCGCAGCGCATGGAAGGAAGACTTAGGAGCAACAACCGCTGAACTCGTCTACGGCGAGCCACTCCGCTTGCCTGGGCAGTTCCTCACAGAAGCACCAAAGGATGTCCTGAACATGAGTGACCTGGTCGACAGGTTGCGCGCACACATGACCAAAATAACACCACAACCAACGTCGTGGCATACGAGCTCCAACCGTCCCTTTTACATCCCGAAAGACCTAAGCACAGCAACCCACGTCTTCTTGCGCGAAGGTCCAGCTCGAAGATCACTGCAGGCCCCATATACAGGTCCACACAAAGTCCTTGCTCGCGACGCGAAGACAGTGGACATCGAGGTGCATGGGAAGAGACAGAAGGTGACGATGGACCGAGTTAAACCAGCATACATGGCGAGAGAAGATCTGGATCCGGGTCAAGGCCAAACCCAAACTCCAGATCCAGCGCAATCTAATAACACGGTCAGAAAGACAAGAAGCGGCAGGACGGTGAGATTCCCTGATTACTTTCGCCCGTAGTCACGGTCTCGCCGGGGGAGTGGTGTGGCGAGTAGGCAAGTTCACTCGCACGACTCAACGAGGCATCAGATCATACGATTTTACGTCAGAGCGTGTCGTGTGCAAAACAAGTTGCAAAGCTCCGCCTACCTCACGCCGTCAGTCAGACTTAGCGCCGCCTTCCGGAACATGGCGCTTACGCATCTTTTGTTCGAGCACTAACGAGGCAAGATGTCGGCGGACTCGTCTATTGTCTACGCTAATGAGGAGGCGTCAACTCCTGCGCAAAACAGTCAAGCACGAACCGTTATTATTGTTATTTGTTTTCGTGAACTTAGTATAAATATCTGTGTATTTTGTGTGCAAATTCATTACTGCTTAATACTTGTATTATAATATAACTCTGTCGCTCTCGCCCGGCATTTCATTTCTTCGCCTATCGCTAAATCGCTGCAGTAGCCTTTTAACCTTTCGATATATCACGCTATCTTGCAAGTAGTATACCTACAGAATCGAAGACACGGAGTACTATACTACTTCAATATTTATTCAAAAAATTACAAGGCATAACAAGTACAGTTTGCTTAAATGTAAATTATAGTAAGTACTAAGATTTCCGTGCCTGAACTACGTAATCCTGTGTTTCAGGCGAGAAGAGCTAAAGTAATTTTATAAAATTAATAAATAATCACAAAATCAAACAAAAAGAAAAATGTACAGTAGACAAATAGCTGAGTAGCTTAACTAATGTAGTAACTAATATTTCTACATTAAATACAATATAAACTAAATGTTAGTAATATTTACTTCATCACAATTAGTAAATTCTCTGTATATTCATAGGACATACTTTGGAGAGCATCCTTGAGAATTAGCTTACAATTTGTGTAGTTCACGGAATAGATGTTTGCTTTCGCGTTTAGTCTATTATAAAGGAGAGGACCGAGGAACAGGTAAAATTTGGATATAAACGCATGTTTTGTTGGTTTTTGTGGACAGACTATATCTTTACGTCTTTTACTAGTATTTAGAGTGGTGTAGGGTAAAGCTCTGTGTTGTTTTAATGTTCATTATAAATAGCTGTCGAACTGTTAGTACTTCACAATATTTGTATAGGAGGTTAGTAGGAAAAAGGAAAGGCCGAAAAGTAGAAACTTTGAGGATCGCCCTCTGAGTTTGTGGGAATGAAATGCACTCCTACTATAATACTTGTTTATTGCGTAAAAGGTTTACATAATATTATTATACATTATGAAGGAAGTCATTCGTACTCTCTCACAAAACCCGTTAGCAAAAACATTTCTCATATAAGTTCTAGTCTAGTTCAGTTCAGTAGTTGTCTGACATTATAATTGTCACTTTTTCCCGCCACTAGAGAGGGGACCTCAATTTAGTGAAGGGACACAATCGCCACACCACCCCCCTACGGAGAACATTAAACACATCGATGTTATATTAAAAATAAGACTAACTTTTAACAGAACAAGACAACAGAAAATACAAAAAAGAAATAAAAACGTACTAATGACGCTTAAACACCGTTATAAAAATCAGTCAAAATTCTTAAACCTAACGCGTCTGCCTGAGCGTGTGGTATAGGGCTGCCTTACTGGCTGAACGGGTAAATCAATTTGTGTTGGCTGTTTTGACATCAAGGGCTTAGCAGACCGTTCGCTCGGGAAAGGTTGCCGAGGATTCGAGGCAGCTGGGACAGGCAGTGGTTTTGTCTGAGACGGTTGCATATCGGAACAGTCGATGAAAGCCGGTTTGAGCCTATCAATACTGACGACGATGCTGTTGCCTTTAACTAAGATAGTGAAGGTTTTTCCATCACAAGAGCGCTCTAGGACTTTGAAAGGCCCAGTGTACGGCGGTTGTAATGCCCGGCGAATGGTGTCATCCCTCAGGAAAACATGCGAAGCAGTTGACAACTCTTTAAATACAAATGTAGGGGACTCACCATGTCGTGTAGCAGGCAACGGCCGTACTGTCGCCATTTTCTGTCGCAACTGCACGACAAAGTCGGAGGGATTTTCAAGATTTTTTGATGATGGAGAAGGAACCAACATTTCTCCAGGTAGCCTTAGAGGCTCGCCGTAGAGAAATTCTGCAGTCGTGGCTTCAAGATCTTCTTTATAAGCCGACCGCATTCCTAAAAGGACCATAGGAAGTGACCTTACCCATGAGTCATTGTGGCACATTAACGCTGCCTTAAGCTGCCGATGAACCCGCTCAATCATCCCATTCGCACAGGGGTGATACGAAGTGGTTCTTAGGCGCTTAGTGGCAAATTGATGCAACAGGCGATTAAACAGGTCAGACTCAAATTGCGATCCCTGGTCCGTGGTAATGACAGACGGTACGCCGAAGCGAGCAATCCATTCTCTAGTGAATGTCTCGGCTACCTCCTCAGCGGTGATGGAACGCATAGGCCAGACTCCGGGCCACCTGGAGACTCTATCTATTGCTGTCAAACAGTAACGGTACTCGTTGCTGACAGGCAAGGGACCAATTATGTCAATGTGGACATGCATGAAGCGACCAGAAGGTAAGTCAAACCTACCAACGGGTGCGGAATTGTGTCTTGAAACCTTGCTGCGTTGACACGCTTCACAAGATCGAGACCAAGCTCGGCAGTCCTTTCTCATAGAGGGCCAGACGAAACGTTCCGCAACAAGACGCGTTGAAGCTTGAGCGCCGGGATGGCTTAAATCGTGCAAACTATTGAAAGCGGCGCGGCGAAATGAAGGGGTCAAATAGGGACGCGGCTTGCCAGTAGATACATCACAAAAAATAGGAGCGTCAGTTCCAGTTGTGCAGATCTTAGTCAGCTTTAAATTGGAGCCACCTTCGAGTAAATTAGCGAGTTCCTGGTCTGAGGCTTGAGCCTCCGCGAGAGCGTTATAACCGTTCTCTAGAGAAATAGCGTCAATATCAATGCGCGACATAGCGTCAGCCACGATGTTTTCTTCGCCTTTAATGTATTGAATATCTGTAGTGAATTGACTGATAAATGATAATTGGTTAAGCTGTGGCGGTGGTAGTTTGTCGCGTCGCTGAGAAAAAGCATACAACAAGGGCTTATGATCTGTAAAAATCGTGCTAACAATTCTCTGTAGTATGCCGGCCACTGCGCCTGCTGAGGGGTCAATTTCTTGCTAAAGAAGGAAAGTGGGAACCATTGGCCATTTACCCATTGATGAAGACATGATCCAATATGCACACCTGATGCGTCCGTGAACAAACCAAGCTTGGCATTTCCAACTGGGTGTTGTAACAGAGTAGCATTAGACAGGCTCTTTTTGCAGTCTTCAAATTTTTGCAGCAGCTCGGGTGACCATGGAAATGGTTTTGCACCCTTGCTATTAGTCGCCACCAATGCCTCAATCAAAGGTGCCTGGAATTGTGCGGCACGAGGTACAAATCGACGGTAATAATTAAGCATACCAAGAAATCGGCGCATACCTTGTACCGTTACAGGTGGTGGAAAGTCCAACAGAGTTTGAATGCGTTCCTGAGGGGGTTGAGTGCCTTCGCTGGTGATTTGATAACCCAAGAATAGAACTTCGCTGACACCTAACACGCATTTGGACGGGTTTACAACCACCCCGTAATCCTGAAGGCGTTTGAAGAGGATACGCAAGTGCTCAAGGTGAGCGGATTCATCCTTCGAAAAAACGAGAATGTCATCAACATACGGAAAGCAAAAGTCGAGACCCCGTGTGACCTCATCGATGAAACGCTGAAAGGTTTGTCCTGCGTTTCTCAACCCGAACGTCATATAAGGAAATTCGAAAAGGCCAAACGGTGTCACTATAGATGTTTTAGCAATGTCCTCTTCAAAAACCGGAATTTGATGATACGCCTTAACTAAATCTAATGTGCTGAAAACCTTGGCGCCAGCGAGATTATGAGTAAAATCATTTATGTGTCGAACCGGGTACCGATCTGGCACAGTCCTAGCGTTCAAGGCGCGGTAGTCTCCGCAAGGACGCCAGGTGTTGTCTTTTTTAATCGTCATATGTAGCGGAGAAGACCATGCGCTTTTGGATGGCCGTGCCGTCCCGCATCTTACCATTTCCTCAAATTCATTTTTTGCTGTTACAAGTTTCTGCGGCGCCAGACGTCGAGGCCGGCACGAAACTGGAGGTCCATCCGTTGTTTTTATATAGTGCACGGTGTCGTGTTTAATGACCCTAGGTAGGCCAGGCGGTCGAGCTATATC
Organism: Charanyca ferruginea; assembly: GCA_947361185.1. Taxonomy (NCBI): domain Eukaryota; kingdom Metazoa; phylum Arthropoda; class Insecta; order Lepidoptera; family Noctuidae; genus Charanyca; species Charanyca ferruginea. The sequence continues at coordinate 43,938,856 of OX376056.1, read as the reverse complement.
TGGGAACTCAGATAAAAGTTCCGTAAAAATTGACATTCCTGAAACCACTGCGCGAATACTGGGTTGGTCAATAATGGCTACCGAAGCAGTTGATGTCAATCCGGTAGTGCCGTTGACCAGTTTATTATTGCGGCAGTCAGGCAAGAGGTGATAATATGCCAAAAAATCGGAACCAATAATGGCTGTGCTGACGTCGGCTATCACGAACTGCCAGGCAAAGTCACGGCGCAAACCCAAATTTAGGTTATGGTTTATTGTGCCAAAAGTTTGGATACGGCTTCCATTTGCTGCACTAAGGTCGTAGTTGGTAGCTTGCCTGCGATAAGGCAACCAACTATGAGGGTAACAACATAAATCTGACCCGGTGTCAATAAGGAACCTACGCTTGGTCACCTGATCAGTGACAAAGAGGCGGCGGCTGGTATTCTGGCAGTCAGTTGCCGCCGCTACTAACTGCTGGTCAAGTTTTCCGATTTCCAGTCGCAGGGGCTGGTACACTTGGTTGCTTTAACTCCCCATGTCCTGTGATACCAACACCGTTTGGAGCTATTTGAGGACCTATTTGATGACACAGAACGGCTATGTGAGGGTCGGTGTTGCTGCCTAGAAAGAGCAGCTACTTGGTTGCTTACCTCTTCCAGTTGTTTAGCCAAAGTGGCCAATGAAAGAGTTGGAGGTGTTGATGAGGTAGAGCAGATGACCGGTGAGGGGGCCAATTCTGTAATCTTATCGGCTAACTCTGCAACTTTATCTAGATTTAAGTCGGCCTGTGCTGCCAGGATGGCCTGAGCATGTTGGGGCAAACGACGCAACCAAAGTTGGCGTATGATGTTGTCATCCGAAAAGGCTGACCCAGCAAGTGACCTCAGGTGACGTAGAAATTGGGATGGTTTCCTATCCCCTAACTCTTCCTCACTGAGCAATTGAGCCTAATTTTTCATATTTCCCTTCCGCTGGAGGATTAGTTATTACATCTTCAACTTCACCTGCCAATTTCTGATCTAAATGACCTACCACATAATTATATTTAGTTGTGTCCCCAACAATATTGGCTATTTGAAATTGGGCTTCGACCTGGGCAAACCAAATAGCTGGCTTGTCAGCCCAAAATGTAGGTAATTTTACTGCAACTCTACATACCTTTGCTTCAACTTCGTTCTGCCCGAGGCGGCTTTGTAAAGCTGCATTTTCAGCTAAAAGTTGCTGTAGCTGTGCCTGCAATTTCTCATCAGCCATAGTGCCACACTCAAGTATCTATTACAAATGTGAACAATAATACCACACACACCCAAGCAGAAAGGACAAAAAATAAAAATAAAATATTTTGCAAATATGCAATAATAAAATAAAGTTTTAAGGATTAAAAGAAAGCATGCATCCAGGCAATGTTCCAACAAACTCAAAATATCAAAAACAAATGCAACAACCAAATAAAAATTAAATTCTGAAAAAAATATGCTGCAGATTCATTAACACCAAGTCTTGTGTTTGCATGACCAATTTAAAAACAAATGTTAAATTTTATACACACCACCAACCATTATTACAAAAATAAATCAAACCCGAAGCCTAAATAACCCCAAGTCTAAAGTTAGTACCTAGAAACTATAAATATAATGGTTTGTACTTAGGTATCTAATCGAGGTTAAATCTTGGTGTAAAAATTAAAGGTTAAATATTCGGTGTAAAAATCATGTGCAAAACTTGCATGAGAAGTCCACAGCTACAACCAAGCTTCAAGCAAACAGGGCCAGTCCATCACTTTGTAGGAAGATCATAGATTAGTCGTTTTTAGAGGCTTATTACTTGTATGTCTGGATAAGTTAATTGGTATTACACTATGAATCATTTAACACAACACTGGCACTGTACACATATTCACATGCAACCCGAAGAAATGTAACACAGGGCACTGTTGTTGATATACTCTGCTAGGTCTGCGTGAATGCACGATGAGTAGGGAAGCGATGCTTCGGTCAGTGGGTCGTCGAATGATTGCCTTATGGAATGCAGCGTCGCCGGCGCGTCTTCAAGTCCACAACAAAATCAAAGTGGAAACACTTGTTGGATGTGCTGCACGCACATTTATTGATACCTGGCGATGTCACAGGTGTTGCGGGCTGAATGACACAGGACCGGTTTTAGTATTGAACTCCTGCGCTGCTGGCTATAGATTCTTGTAGCCAAACACAACGGAGCACGCGTACTTCTATCGTCGGGGTCACCAATGTGGGAATGAAATGCACTCCTACTATAATACTTGTTTATTGCGTAAAAGGTTTACATAATATTATTATACATTATGAAGGAAGTCATTCGTACTCTCTCACAAAACCCGTTAGCAAAAACATTTATCATATAAGTTCTAGTCTAGTTCAGTTCAGTAGTTGTCTGACATTATAATTGTCACTTTTTCCCGCCACTAGAGAGGGGACCTCAATTTAGTGAAGGGACACAATCGCCACAAGTTCTCTCGATGGTTAGTAACCTGGTTTTACCCGCTCCACCCCATGTCGTAATACAGTAAGTTAATATTGATTGACAAAGAGCAAAGTAAACTTGTCTAATTATTTTCGGGTCAGCAATATAGCGTAACTTTTTAAAAACAAATATCAACTTACGCATTCTATTATTTAAAGCTTCTATATGTTGTTTGAATGAAAGTGTTTCATCTAATATAACGCCAAGGTATTTTGTTGTATTTGCTATTTTAATGTTAGGACAAACACATTGGTTATTTGCGGGAACTGTGCAATAATGAGCATATAATGTTGAGTTAGTGACAGTTGATGTTTGCTTGCGCCATGAAAACTTAATGTAATTTGTCTTGTCTGCGTTTAATGTTAATGAATTGTTTTGAAGCCATTTATTAACAACATCAAATCTGTGTTGCGCACGCTTGTAGACATTTTGTTCTGAGTCAGCCGAAAACAGAATAGCAGTGTCGTCAGCATAAGAAACAATTAAGCCGTGATCAAGATTTAGATTACAAAGATCGTTTATGTATATCAAAAATAGTGTAGATGCTAAAATACTTCCTTGAGGTACTCCGAAGGACGTGTTTTTTGCACCAAATGTGCCTGAACTATTTGATAATTTTACTTGATATGTTATCCCAGCCAGCTGCGCAGTCGTCTTTTAAACTCATAATTAACGTTTCTACCTCAGTCTCGTCAGGTCTAGCAACGCAAAGGATGATAAAATAGTGCTATACGTAGACGGTGTGCTCGTTAGATGCTGTGAATGGCTCTGAACTTTTTCAGCTAAACTCAACATTAACTTCCAACATTAACAAAGAAATTATTTGCAATGTTGGCAGAAGTTAAATGTGATGAGTGTGCTTGTAACAAACCTGATGATGACTGATTTTGCTTCGAGTTATATGTTACATTCTTAATGAAATTCCAGATTTTCTTACTATTAGTGCCAGCCTTTTCTAGTGCAATTTTATCGTAGTTGGTTTTAACTTTTCTTAGAAGATCATTACAAAGGTTCCGATATCGTTTATAAGACAGTTGCAAAATTAAATTATCTGGACTAGATTTCGCTTTCATATGCAGTTTATCTCTATTTTTCATACAGCGAATGAGACCTGTCGTGATCCACGGCTTTATGTTGTAGTTTTTGCTATTTTGCCGGAATGTGACTGTGTTTTTATGAATTGCATGTTGTACATTTTCGGTTAGGTACAACAAACAAAACTGCGGATCAGCAGAATCATAGACTGGGTCGAAGTCGATATTGCGTAAGTCTTCTTCAAGTTTATTTACATTCAAACTAGAAACTGTTCGAGGGACTACTTTAGGGAAATTAGAATTTAAAATTAGTAGGGTAGCATTATGATCGGTTAATGTTGAATTAGTTACAAGGGCGAGTGCAGGAAGATTCGACTTAAGTATTATATGGTCCAAACAGGAACCACTTTGATGTGTAGGAAGCGTGTGAGCGGGAAGCAAACCATGGAAGGCGCATAGGTTAAGGTATTCCTCAGCGGATGCGTCAGCACTTCCGGGCAGAATGTTGATATTAATATCTCCAATTAAAATGGTGCTTTTGATAGATGATAGGTTCTGCAAGGTGTCGTTTAGCGAGTCAGTGAAATTGTCTATATTTCTAAAAGAAGGGGGTCGATATAAAGCGAGTATCGCTAATTCTGATCCAATTTTAATTAACAATCTGTTACAATCGTGCATATTAGGTTCATCAACAGACACATGGAGATGACGTCTTGCATAAACTATCACCCCATCATTCTGATTGTATGTTATACTACTTCTATACATATTATATCCCGGGATTAGTGGTATGTTGTATTGTTTGGCCAGCCAACATTCCGTTAAGACAATAACATCACAGTTTATATCTAAACGTTGTAGTAAAATGCTGAAATTGTCGAAATTCTTAAAAATACAACGAATATTTTGGGTTAGTATGGTTAGTGGACTAGTGTAAGAGGACAGATATTGTTTACAGTGTTCAACATCACATACCTGAGAATCAGATACAGAGAAATTGTCTATGTCATGAATTAAATTATTAATCATAATTATAATTATAAATAAAACAAACAAAAACAAGAGCTGAAAAATACGTTGTAGTATAGCTATGCCAGCTAACTATACTAACGCTACACGGGAATTTAACCCGTATAGTAAGTCAGTTAAGAGCTATATTAGCGAGCGAAGCGTAGCGGGAAGAATGAAGGTGAAAGACGTCGAAAATGAAGATTATTATTTTAGAAGAAAGATGAAATGATTATATTAATTATGATTAGCAATAGATACAAAATGGCACTAGCAACTTGGTACAATTCAACAATATTATTAGCGCGTCGCGACGGTTAAGCCAGCTAGTCAGAAGACGACTGATGTCCGTGGGCCGGCGCGCTCGCAGGTGGAGTCTCGATCACGCTAGCGCCCGGCCGCTCAAGGTTGTTGCCGGCCGCCTCCATACTAACTTCACGCGCCCGTACCGTGCCTGCTCCACGTGTAAGGCCGGTGCATTCGCACTTGATGACAAACAACACATCACCTGATTTGTGTGTGTGGTTCAGAATCATAAGCGGTAGCGGTTTTCTGGATGTTATAGGTGGTGGTCTAAATATGTTCCACCACATATTCCCCCTGGCCAGACCGTAACTACGGTCGATAAAAATCGGGGAATCTCACTCGCCGCCCGCTTCTCGTCCTCCTTTCTTCTTTTGCAGATGGAGTTGTAGTGTCAACAGGTGTGGTTGGTTTTTCAGCAACTTCTTCACGTAGCAAGTAGGCTGGTTTGAGTCGGTCAATTGATACGTTATTTGGCCTCCCCTGTATCTCGATGGTGAAGTGTTTTGCGTGCCTCTGCAAAACTTTGTAGGGTCCAGCATATGGCGGTTCCAATGACCGTCGTACGTAGTCTCTTCGGAGGAACACGTGAGAGGAAGAGTGCAGGTTTCGTGGCACGTAGAAAGGTGATGTGGTATGCCACGCTGTAGGTTTTGGAGTCAGCTTGGCCATGTGACATCGTAGCCGGTTTGCATACTCAGTGACGTCAGCTGTACTGAAGTCTTCTGTTGATGTTAAAAATTGGCCTGGAAGCTGAAGTGCTTCTCCGTAGACGAGTTCGGCCGGCGTAGCTTGGATGTCTTCTTTCCACGAGTTACGCATGCCGAGAAGTACCAGTGGAAGTGCTTCAGTCCACTGTGAGGAAGTGTGGCACATGATGGCGGCCTTCAGCTGCCGGTGCAGCCGTTCCACGATGCCGTTCGCTGCTGGATGGTAGGCAGTGGTGCGGAAGTGGTCTGCCCCCAGCAAGGCAGTGAGAGCCTTGAACAGGTGGCTCTCGAACTGGCGACCACGGTCGGTGGTAACCCGGGCGGGACAGCCGAACCTGGCCACCCAGCCAGTCACCAGAGCGGATGCACAGGTCTCCGCCGTGATGTCTTTCAATGGGTACGCCTCAGGCCATCGAGTGTATCTATCGATGACGGTAAGGCAGTACCTGAAATCAGACGAAGGGATTAATGGTCCTATGATGTCTAGGTGTATGTGGGAGAAACGAGAGGATGGGGTTAGGTAAGAGGAAAGTGGGGATTTAGTATGACGTGTGATTTTACACGCCTGGCATTGTACACATTGCCTAGCCCACTCTCTACAGTCTCTGCGTGTCCCTGGCCACACAAAGTGTTGTGTGACTAGTCGCACTGTAGCAGACTTCCCTGGATGATGCAAATTATGCAGTGAGTTGAAGACCTCTCTTCGCAGTGTTGGCGTAATGTAAGGACGTGGTACCTGAGTGGAGGTATCGCAGTAAACAAGCAAGTTTCCACTGTAAGTTGATGCTATCTTTGTCAATTTTAATGTTAAACCATGAAGTAGAAGGTCTTGCAGCTCTGGATCATCGTCCTGAAGTTTTGCAAGGTCTTCGAAGTTGATAGCAGCTGATACTTCTTCCACGCGTGACAAGGCGTCAGCAACGATGTTCTCACTGCCTGGTAGATACCTTAAGTCTGTCGTGAATTGTCCGATGTAGTCCAGGTATCGAAATTGCCTTGGTGGAAGAGTTTCCTTGTTTGCCTTAAAGGCAAAGATAAGTGGTTTGTGATCTGTGAAAATCGCGAAAGTTCTGGCTTCAACCATATGACGGAAGTATTTGATGGCCTCGTACACTGCTAGTAGCTCTCGGTCGTACGGGCTGTACTTCTTTTGAGCATTGTTCAGTTTGTGAGAGTAAAAGGCTAGTGGCTGCCAGTTCTCACCTTTACGTTGCTGAAGAACTGCGCCAATTGCTGTATTCGATGCATCAGTAACGATTGCTAATTCAGCAGAAGCGTCTGGATGGGCCAAGAGTGTTGCTGTAGACAGCGAAGACTTGCTGTCGTCGAATGCCTTCAGCAGCTCAGGAGTCATTTGCACGGGATGAGAACCTTTTACCTTTGGACCAGCTAAGACTGCGTTTAAAGGTGCTTGAATTTGGGCTGCGCTTGGGACAAATCGGCGATAGAAATTTATCATGCCCAAGAATCTTCGCAGCTCCTTCACAGTTTTGGGTATGGGGAATTCCTGGATCGCCTGCACCTTGGATTGAGGTGGTTTTATGCCTTCGGCTGACACACTGTACCCTAGAAAAGTCACCTCTGGTTGTCCAATGTTGCACTTTGCTGTGTTGATGACGACACCGTACTGCTTCAGGCGATCGAACAATAGGCGTAGATGTGCCTTGTGTTCTTCAGCAGTTGCTGAAAATACTAAAATGTCATCGACGTACCCATAGCAAAAGTCTAGGCTCAGTAGGACTTCGTCAATGAACCTTTGAAAGGTCTGAGTAGCGTTCCTCAAACCGAAGGTCATGAAAGGAAACTCGTACAGTCCAAATGGTGTTGTTATCGCCGTTTTAGGGATGTCCTCAGGGTTTATTGCTAGCTGATTATAGGCCTTTACGAGATCTATGGTTGAGAAAACGGTGCAGCCTGCTAGTTGGTGTGAGAAATCTTGTATGTGTCGGATGGGGTACCTGTCAGGTATTGTCCTCGAGTTAAGTGCCCTGTAGTCGCCACATGGTCTCCATCCGTCGTCTTTCTTCTTCACCAGATGCAGCGGCGCTGACCAAGGACTCTCCGAGCGCCGTGCTACACCGCTTGCAAGCATCTCCTCGAACTCCTTCTTTGCAGCTTGCAATCGAGAAGGGTCCAGGCGTCTGGGCTTGCATGCTACAGGTGGGCCTGGTGTCGTCCTGATGTAGTGCAGCGTGTTGTGATTGCCTGGTAGCTGTTTACCTGGGGGTCGCGTTATCTCCGGGTACTCACGTAAAATCTGATGGTAATCTGTGTCTCCTACCACTGCCTTCACGGAAGCGATGTCCACAGAGTTACAGTGTGCGGCAGGAACTGATAAGGACGTGAGGTGGTCGATCAGGCGTTGATTTCTGCAATCTACCAACAGATTATAAAAACTGAGAAAGTCTACCCCAATAATGGCTTTAGAAACATCCGCGATTGTGAAGTTCCAGCTGTAGTTCCGTCTGAGTCCTAAGTTTAATTGTAATTGTAGAGGGCCGTAAGTGTTAATGACTGTGTTGTTTGCGGCTACTAGATCGTACTTAGATTGTTTGCAGGGCGTCTTGACAGCAGACCGGGGAAAAACACATAGGTCTGATCCAGTGTCCACCAGAAACTGCATCTTTGTCGTTCGGTCTGTAATAAACAAACGGCCTGATGAAGAAGGGCAGTCGTTAGCCGCTACTTGCGACCACCCATCGTGTTTTCCGACTTGAATATGCATGGTTGTTTGCATTTTTGTGCCTTGTCTCCATATGTGTAGTGATAAAAACAGTGTGGGTGATTTTCAGGTGGTTGCTGTGGTCTGGATTTCGAACGAACATACCTCCGATGGTTGTCACGCGGTCTTGAGCGTGAACGTTGTCGGCCTCGGTTGTTTATGCGTGTAGTGAGTAACGCTACCTGTCTCTGAAGCTCGCACACCTGCTTCGCCAGGTCCGATGAATCGGCGGTGGTAGCAGCGGATGCGCTTGCTACCTGTGGTGTTATCGGGGCGATTTCATACACCCTGTCCGCTATCTCCGCTAATTTTTCCACCTGTAAATCTGCAATTTGAGAAGCGATTACTGTTTGGATGTTTTGTGGCAACCGGTTAGTCCATATGCTTTTGACAAACTCTGCAGCACTCGATGGCCCTGCTAAATTTTGCAAGTGCCTCAAGAATTGCGAAGGCTTGCGGTCACCTAACTCCTCATGTAGTAAAAGCTGTTGTATGCGCTTTTCTTGAGACGCTGACAACCGACTTATGAGTTCTGCTTTCAATTTCTCATATTTGTTCGCCTCGGGTGGATTGGTGAGGATGTCTCTGACTTGAATAGCGTATTTAGCATCGAGCTGAGCCGCTGCAAAATAAAATTTTGTCGTATCGCTGGTTATTCGCGACAAAATGAACTGGCCTTCAAGCTGCGCGAACCACACCTCCGGTTCCTCGGGGTAAAATGGTGGACAGCGCAATGGCATTCCAGCTGCCGCTACCTCAACTGAGGTAGCAGGGGCATCCTTACAATCAACAAAGGGGTCCGGCTCAGCCATGGTAAAATAAAAACAAAATCGCTCACCGCTTATGTGTTGTACCAACCACGAACTTTTTCGTCAAAAACCGATGTAAACAAACGTCACTCTCGCTCTTCGATTCCAACAGTGTCTTGCAGGATTGAGTAACGTGGTAGTTGATCACCAATGCAGCTGTTCCAATCACGTCGGGGTCACCAATGCAGTATAGCTATGCCAGCTAACTATACTAACGCTACACGGGAATTTAACCCGTATAGTAAGTCAGTTAAGAGCTATATTAGCGAGCGAAGCGTAGCGGGAAGAATGAAGGTGAAAGACGTCGAAAATGAAGATTATTATTTTAGAAGAAAGATGAAATGATTATATTGTTTCATTGTAGCTCCGATGGTCAGCTTAAGGTCTTGTATCTGTTCCGACAGATCAAGTTGGTCCTCGAGTGTTTGAACGGTGGAGTGGGCTCGGACGGCTCTCAGCTTCAGGGACTGATACTGAACTGCCATCTGCGAAGTGCCATGACCGACTTTACGACATAGGTTCGTGATACGCAGCTTTTGCTCCGTATTTAGTTTGCTCTCTGATGCAATAGAGCACACTTCATTCAGGCACTGGTCAATGGACGACATCCAGCTCTGGATTTCCGGCGTCGATATTACTTCCCTCATGATATCGTCTCTTTGGCTGGGCGTTTGAGGATTCGGTGCGGGGGCCGACGCGGGGTCCGGGTCGGGTGTCGGTGCAGGTGCAGGTGCGGGCACGGGTGTAGGAGGTGGGCTCCGAGCACATCTGCCACCCCGGCTGAAGGGACTGGTTGACATTGTGATACAAGTTATTTACTTGCTAATTACTTAAACACATTATCACTGTAGCGATTTACACACATATTATGCCTACGTATGACAGTTTGCTTTACTACCGGCTATTCGGTAAAACTAGGTCACAATTTAGCAAATTATTATTTATTTATTTATTTTAATTAAACTTCGACACGTCTGATCGCAACGAAATTGCAAACACCGATCACCGATCGTAATAACTGGCTGTTAGTAATTTAATTGAAGTATTAATATTGTTTATGCAATCGTTGTATGAATATCCAATTAAACATAAGTCGTCTAAAAAAAAGTTGTCTAGTACCTACTTATATAGCCAGCCAATCTGAGCAACGTAATGATGTGTTTCATTAATTGAATGTAAACGTATGGAACTGTGTTTAAACCAAATTGCAAGACATTAAATTTAAATAATTTATCATCAAATTGAAAACGGAGATATTTTTCTCTCTCCGGAGAGTCTGGATAGATCTTGAATATAAAATATGCATCTCTGAGATCACAGGTTGCCATATAACAATTTTTTGACATTAATTTTACTGTTGTGCGTAAATCCAACTTGAAATGGTCAGTTTGTATTTGAAAGAAAAATAATTCTCGAAATAAATTGATTGGCGCACGGAGCGCATTAGGATATAGCGCCAATAATCGTGAGACTATCAATAATTTTGTAAAAATCATTAATCTCAATTTGTGTCAAAACAGGAACAGAAGGTACATTTTCTTGTAAGTCTTGTTTAGAAAATTGTATCCTTTTATTAACCCCCGACGTAAAAACGACGGGGTGTTATAAGTTTGACGTGTCTGTGTGTGTGTGTGTGTGTCTGTCTGTGGCATCGTAGCTCCCGAACGGATGAACCGATTTTGTTTTTGTTTTTTTTATTTGAAAGGTGAATTAGTCGGGAGTGTTCTTATCTATGTTTGATGAAAATCGGTCCAAGATGGCCGCCGCTACAAAATAGCTAATCACATATTTTTTCACAAATCCATCAATATGGGTATCAAATGAAAAGGCTTCACTAGTAGAATACTTTACTCTATGATAAATTTCAAAGCCAAGATGACCGGCACCACAAAATGGCGAATTACATTTTTTTTTTCACGACTCCCTCAATATGGATATCAAATGAAAGGGCTTGACTAGTAGAATAATGCATACTGTATTGAAAGGGAATGAGGAATATTAATTAACTAACGAAATGAAAACTAAAAACTTGAAAATAAATTTTATAAACTCTAAGGGCCAAAGCATAGGGTAGACTGGGTACGATTGTGCCAGAGTACGGTTGTGCCAATTGGACGTAGTTACGCAAAAAGAATCCAATCCACACTTTTTCCAAAATTGAATTATATATACCAAACGCATTCTCAGGGTGATATCTTTAATATCAAAAAAGATCCATGTGACGAAATACAACTTTAGACGTATCTACAACTTCTCAAAACCAGACTAAATTACATTTAAAAACTTTCAAATAAAAATTAAATTAAAAATTTAAAAAACCCCCAACGCAAAACATAAAAGCAATTATTTAAAAAGTAAAAAATAATATCTTTTGTTGAGCCATCAAATGTTGCTAAGGTACCGCTAAGTCAGCAATAGCGTTAATTCAGCGAATTCGGAATACCTGTGTTCGCTTTTGCGGACATGTTCCTCGTAGGCATCATGTGACACCATACATAAGCCAGCTTAAGGTGCTAAAAATGGCTGCCAGGCGAAAGCTTCATCTAGCGAGTTTAATGTTTGGCATTGTAACAACCCATAAGCCGCACTATTTATATGAAAAACTCACTTGGCGACAAACTTATTACAAGTATGGGCTTCGTTCTATAGTCAGTCCGCTAAGGGCTACGCGACACAAAACCACAGCTTTCAGGGGCAGTTTCAGGTTTGCGGCCACACACTGCTGGAATGATTTTCCACCACCAATTCGAGGCCTGAAAACGTTACAGTCATTTAAACATCAACACAAGAAGTTTTTATTGCATGCACAACTATCTTTACAATAATTTTCCTGAAACATCTTTGTGTTGTTTATCTCATGGGTCATGCCCTACTGTCCTTGGTTCAAGATCATCAGCAGCTCTGTGGCATGGCTTTCTGCCTCCTGTCTGCTGGTATTGCTGGCGGGGGTTTCCCTGACTCTGTTCTGTTATGTAAACCTGTGTAATGGAGAATACATTTTTTTATAAATTTTCAATAGATATTAAATAGAATTTCATATTCCTGTTTCTTATAATTATCCATTTCAATATAATCTAAGCAATTTATTATTTAATTCAATTTGTGTAAGTAACAATAATTGTATCAAACATTGTGTGTATGTTTTTATTGTATGTGAGTGAAAGTGGAATTAAATGAACCTAGACAAACCTCGGAGTTGTAGGGCGACCCGACCTGAACAATCTGTGAAATACTTTCCAAAAACAGTAAGTTAAAGAAGTAGTAATCATTTAAGTAATTGATACAATTATTGTTACTTACACAAATTGAATTAAATAATAAATTGCTTAGATTATATTGAAATGGATAATTATAAGAAACAGGAATATGAAATTCTATTTAATATCTATTGAAAATTTATTAAATTATATTTATGTAATACCCTGACGCCATTTTCTGATTACCTAATTTCTGCTAATTCCATTATTAATCGTGCGATTGGTCGGTCTTGAATTTCGACATTTCTCTAATTTGTAATTTGTATGTTACGTACAATACGGTCAACGTAACTTGGCGCGTCTGAAGTTAGCTGTTTGGCTGCGCAATGGAACTTTTAGGAACGAAATTGTCTACTGCGCAGCTAATCGGCTAACTTCAGACGCGCCAAGTTACGTTGACCATACTGTAAGTCAGTTTAGTTAGTCAGTCGGGAACACAGAACATACATATATACTCCTAACGGAGAAGAATGCGAACTCCTTACAATATTTAGTAGAACGATTAGTGCCAGCGCCATCTATATGCTCCCCGAGAAAATCAAATCGTTTGGCGGAAAATTCAAACGTTTGAATAGTATCCAGGATATTTAAAAAAAATGTTTTTTAGTAGGTACATTCTCTTGTAAGACAACTCAAATTTTGAGTTTCTTACAAGAGAATGTACCTACTAAAAACCTACAGAGTTAATATGGCAAAATAAAACGATAAATAATGTTAACAGTTCCTTATTTATTTCAAGTTTCATTACAATGTTCAGTACAATTTTGTGTTCATGACAAATAAAAAAAATATTTAGTCATTTACGATAAGAACAGTAAAAAAATGTAGGTTTATCATATATTATTATACAGTGAGTCGTGAAGCTATGTGGTAGAGTACATTTTACTAAGAATGTATTAATCTACCAAACATAAAACAGTTTCAAAGATTTGTTCCACGACGTGAGATATTTCTTGCTCTTTTAAACCAATATTCATGTCAGTTATGTAGGTACGTCATGTTACTGTTCTCAATTTATTTTTATTATATTATGAACTTATCCGTACATACCTACATCTAATAACCGTGAAAGCGCTAGGATAGCCAGCAAAATTCAAATAGGTATTCTTAGGTTTTTTGCCATTTTCAGCCCAGTATCTAGTTGTATGGTAATAAAATAACCTAAAAGCTGGAGTTACAAATTATGTTTAGGAATTGAAATCGTCAACATGGCTCCAATCTTTGATTATATAATGTCTAGATGGAGCGTCGCCCTACAATCATAACAAAGAAAACGAGTCAACAATTTCAAGTATGTGTGCGTGCAGGCGTCGTTTTACACTGTGCATCTACGTCTCTGTGCGTAAATAATGATTATATAAGCAATTATGTATATAATTATACATAAATTAATATTATTATACATATATTAATCATTTATTATTATTACGCATTTGGGTTTTGATTATATAAGCACTTGTCAGCCAATAGTTGGCTAACACTTATTGACACGTTTGCGTGCACTTGACGCTCCATCTAGACATTATATATAATCAAAGGCTCCAATGTGCATAATTAATAAAAATATGACGCTTAAGAGCTTTAGCTTAACTTTAGCTAACTTGGAGAGTTGTTGATGTCTTTAATTATTGTTATTCTGTTAATGCATATTTGATATTGTCGCGATTTTTTTTTTTACATTACTACCTGATACTGAGCTGCTATCTGCGTAAGAATATTTGAACGTCGCGGGCTGCCCTTTAGGATACCCCATAAGAGTAAATAGAATAGGGCAACGCTACATTACGTCTTAACAAAACAACTGACAAATCATTTTACAGATAATTCATAACACTTTATCTATACTATATTATACCTACTATATTTATAAATTCATATTTCAAATATGTAGAATTATAATTTTGGATGGAATAGCATTTCTTTTTTAAAATTTTGGAGTTTAAGGTGGTCTGAATTATCTGTAAAAGTTGGACCAGGTATTATGTGGGCACCTGGCACCTTATGATATAATATTATAACAAAGTCGAGAGCGGAACATCTTTTCTATGTAAAATAATTTTCATCTTTGACGACACGGTTGGCGCAGTGGCTGAGCGATCGACTGCTGCGCAGCGTGTTGCGGGTTCGATTCCCGCCCAGGGTAAACATTTGTGTGATGAGCACTTGTATTTGCCTTGTGTCTGGGTGTTGTTTATCTATATATGTATGTATTTACAAAAAAAAAAATGTATTTGTGTATGTATATCAGCTGTCTGACACCCATAGTACAGGGTCTCCCTAGTTTGGGGTCAGATGGCCGTGTGTGAAAAATGTCCCCACATATTATTATTATTATTATTATTATCTTGCGTTTTAATGCTGCAGCTGATGCTTCCTCAGCGAACAATCTATTTTTCAAAATGCAGAATCTTTTAACACATATAATAAAAACATTTTCAATTATATTACAAATATTTTGTTCTTTGTGATTAGCACAATTATCAAGGAAATTAAAATTGACAACATTCTTTACATTTTCTAAAATGTCTCTCTTGAGATCAGTAACATGACTTCTTTCTTTTAAGCTTTGATTAATGACTGTGGCGCAACATTCAACGCATGTAACCATTTCTTTAGTGGCATATATCAATGATTTTTTTACTTCGGAGTACTCCCTACACTCTACAAACTGATGATGGCTATCAACATTTTCTGACACAAACAAAGGTTTACAATCATCACAAGTATTTTTAAAGCGTTTAAGTAGAAACCCGCACACATATGCACATGCCTGTATCTCTGCACTGTCTTCGTTTACTAGATCTTCCATGTCATAGGGTAATTGAATAATGTCTGATTCATTTCTAGGCACTGTGCCTATGCATACAGGTTGTGACCCAGACAAAAATGAATTGAAGCTATTCATTATAACTTCATTACTGTCTGTTTCACAGTTGCCCCCTGTTCCAATGTGGGCTAAATTAGATATAATGGCAGTTTTTATACCTGCCACAAATTGCCCACAGGTTGGGTTAATATTTGACCCGCAATTACCCCTAATGCACCCAAAAAGATTTTCCAAAGGATCTTGCTGCAGCCTACGTGTAGATAGGCTTTTTATATTGTGTGTTGATGATAATTTTGTCCACAATCGAAGTATCCCATTGATTGTCCATATCCACCCTTCTGTTGATGGTGGTGTACGTGCACTACCGATATAATTCATATTTTTGAAAAAAAATATCACTTCCTTGTATAGTTGTAGGTGTGGACTGGTTGATCGTAAATTAGTGGCATAAAGCTTTCCTCTACGTAAATCAGAACAATCACTGTTGACACTGTCAAATAATTTATCCATTGTGTTAATTAATTCTGCCGTCACAACAGCATCTGCAGGAAGCTCTCCTAAAAATTAAATTTATAATGTTTTTAACATGTCCCTATTTCAAAATGATTCAGTTATTTTTTTATGGAAATTATCTATTAAAGTAACTGATAATTAAATCCTTAATTTATTTCTAGAAATTAAATAATAATCATGTATAAGCATCATTCCATTCACCTGCTGATATTTTGGCAAACATTCCTCCTGCAACAGAGTGGCTTAAAACTTGTGCAGCTAATTTTACTCTCATTTTTTGCTTTGAGTTTGGATTTAAATGTTCTTTTTTCAGCGCAGGAGCAAACACAAAATTTGGGTTTCTGTTGTCCAGTTCAAAAAACTCCTTTATGTAGGACCATTTCGCAACACCTGTAACCAGAAACAAAAAAAAATTGTAACTTAAGGAAACATTTACCCATAGTGAGACAATGGAGGCAGATGATTAATAAGATGTCTATTAAACTAAAAAAGTGAGGACTTAAATATGAAACTTTAGCTAACCTCTTCCTGTCTTGCCATCAGATGAAATATTTGTTGGACACTCAATGTCATATTTCATAAAATTATTTCTGAAACATTTTAACAAATAAGGCGTATCGAAGATTGTAACTACTTCTTTATTATGAACCGTAATAAATGGATGCTGAGTACTAGCTCCTAAGTTTGCTAATGCTCTACGGTTCACTCCATCCATGTCGCAGACAATAGCAGCTATATTAATATCAGCAGTGAAGCACTGATTTAACACCTGTAATTAAAATTATAATGGATTTAATAAATAATTTGATTAAGTTTATGCACAAAATTTAAATTTCATGACATGAAAGTTTTAAAATAAACAAAGAATAATACCTCTTTAATAAGAACAGCAAGCCTGTCTGCAGTAGAAAATCCACTTGAAAGAAAGTAGGCTATGGGTTGTTTCACCCTCTTCCTAATGCCTGATATCATGAATACCAAGGCATATGCAGCAATTAGTGGTGACCTGCCCTGGGATCCGTGGTCTTGATAGCCTTCAATTATATCATCTTTAGGGTTGTAATTGAAATGCTTTTTCAAAGACATTTCATCGAACATTAATATAAATTGGTTGTCAGAAGGCTTTTGAGTTTTTACAAACTTCTTAACGACGTTAAGTACTGGCCCACTAACACCAACGCGAAAAGGTACTTTATTGAGTAAATTTCTTAAAGTGCTTGGGGATGGTAAATGGAAGAGTCTTCGCAGTAATCGATAGCAAGTAGGTGACCTCTTAAAAATCCGCAATGCTGTAATTTTTATCTGCTTTGACCATCTTCGACCAGTGTATTTTTTCTTAAAGTTACTCAATTGACTTTGCAATAATTGAGCAAATGTTGGGGTAATCTTTTCAGATAATTTTTTTACAGCCACATCATCACTGATAATGTTTACCATTGCATCTGGTTTTAATTTTTTTATTCGGTTACGTAGGTAACAAATTTGCTTCATATATTTGCTACATTTAGCAAACAAAATCTTCTCCCTTTCACTCTTCACTTTGTTAGTGGTTTGTGTCTGTCTATCTGATGCTTCAGGATTATTGGCCAACAATCTACGTGATGGACCAGCTTGTGGTTCCTCCACATTGATAAGTACATGTTCAGTCTGAAATAAAATTATTCCAGTCATTAAAGGCATTACATACCTTTTTCTTTAATTGCTGTTACACAGATAGAATGTAGCTACACATATGTTTAGACAGTATCAAAACAGATAATTATACATAGCTATGGCAGCATTAATAAAACGTAAAAATTATAAGCTAAAGAAATAGTAAATAATGGAAAATAGGTATGGTAAATAATAAAACCAAGAAGTCATGATAATGTATTCTAGAGATGAAGTACGCCCAATGTCTCACAGTTAATCTCATTATGTCAAAAATGATAGTTTTTATTTTAGTGATAGTAAATTCTATTATTTACATGCTTTTATTGCATAAATCAATCTATATGGCTCCATATGATTATGTTCGAGGGTTCTTTATCATAGCAATCATAATTCGGATTTTTGTTTTCTAAATATATAACCACAGAATGATAAAAGATCACAGCAATTTTCTAAATATATCTAAATGTATTATTTATTAACAACACAATCTTAGTGGCTAACAGTAGGTGATTTTCAAAATATGCACTTACATCAGTGTTTGTGGTTTGTGTTGGTTTCGCTGAAGATGTTTCAGGCATATTGACCACAGTTTGAATATTAGTTATGTCCTCTAAAGATATTCTTTGAGATGGAATAGCTTGTGGTATGGCCGAATCAATAAGTGCATGTTCAGCCTGAAACAAAATTATCCCATTCATTAAATTTTAATTTGAAACATACAACCAACACAATGTTAGCTACAATTATTGTCATTGTACAGACGCCAGCACATCAAGCCATACCTGTCAAATTTTCCCAATTAAATATGAACCTTATAGATTTGTAATAAAGTTGAAAATCGATCAAAGAAATTTGACAGATTGTAGTAGCTTGCTGTGCTGGCCTCTGTACATATTATTTTAGTGATAGTAAATTTTCTATTATTTACATGCTTTTATTTAATAAACTAATCTATATAATAAAATATAATATGTGGGGACATTTTCACACACGGCCATCTGACCCCAAACTAGGGAGACCCTGTACCATGGGTGTCAGACAGCTGATATACATACACAAATACATTTTTTTTTTGTAAATACATACATATATAGATAAAGAACACCCAGACACAAGGCAAACACAAGTGCTCATCACACAAATGTTTACCCGGGGCGGGAATCGAACCCGCAACACGCTGCGCAGCAGTCGATCGCTCAGCCACTGCGCCAACCGTGTCGTCAAATATATCTTCTAATATATAAAATTCTCGTGTCACAGTTTTCGTTCCCGTACTGCTCCGAAACGGCTTGACCGATTCTGATGAAATTTTTTGTGCATATTGGGTAGGTCTGAGAATAGGCCAACATCTATTTTTCATCCCCTTTTTTTACCCCTTTTTCATCCCCCATTAGGTCGATCGGGACAGGACAACGTCTGTCGGGTCAGCTAGTATAATATAATATGATTGTATAATATAAAACGTACGTATGTATATATATATATGTAGGATCGTCAGTGAGCGATCGAGGAGGAGTGCCGAGCGGTATAGTACATCGTCAGGACTATAGGCGTTCCCATTATCCCATTAGGGATAAACAACATACCTGTGAAAACAATTACACACTATTAGTAAAGAAAACACAATGCAAATGGTAATCAGTAACAAGAATAAAGTAAGTTCAAGGTACAGCAACAATACAGTTAATCGAACAGACCATTAAGGTCCCACAGTTCGTACAGTGGCCAAGCCACCCAATGATAAACGAACAAACCCTTAAGGTTTACAGTTCGTACAGTAGCCTAAGCCACCCAATGATAAACGAACAAACCCTTAAGGTTTACAGTTCGTACAGCAGCCTAAGCCACCCAATGATAAACGAACAAACCCTTAAGGTTTATAGTTCGTACAGTAGCATAAGCCACCCAAATACAAAGTGTATCGCTCGCTAGCAGCAAGCCTATACAGCTATGTGGATATACAGCAGCGCTGTACCAGGTAAACCGACAGTATTGTC
This sequence comes from Charanyca ferruginea, assembly GCA_947361185.1. NCBI lineage: Eukaryota > Metazoa > Arthropoda > Insecta > Lepidoptera > Noctuidae > Charanyca > Charanyca ferruginea. The sequence continues at coordinate 43,919,542 of OX376056.1, read as the reverse complement.
GGAGCAGGAACTCTTTACTGAGTCGAATCCGAGGATCGACTGCCATACTTACGGAGTGCACGCTCTTTTATAAGGCGATGCCCCCCACCTTGCAACCTCTCCATACAAGTCTATCCAATGCCGCACGGAAGTGCGTCACGCGTTTACTTGATACAAAACACTACAATGTACTAAATCTAATAAGATTTAATTATAAAGCAATCAATAACACACTAATAATTGTCATGAATAAACAATAGTGATTTCATAAAGTAATTCGTTTTACATTCAAAGTAACATGTCAACAATTGTTTTGAATAAATCCATCGATAACAATTATCGAAATAAAGTAACCACAAATCAGTGTGCATACAGTGAGTACTCAATAAATCATGTTTCGAATTTAATAGACAATAATTGATACTAAAATCACTTAAATTGATAATAAGAGAAACAAATCATAACAAATTTAGTTAACTACCCACAATATTCATTGAGATTAAAAACCATCTCCGACATATATATATATATATATATATAATATGGCTCCATATGATTATTCCAGGGGTCTTTGTCATAGCAATCATAATTCGGATTTTTGTTTTCTAAATATATAACCACATAATGATAAAAGATCACAGCAATTTTCTAAATATATTATTTATTAACAACACAATTTTAGTGGCTAACAGTAGGTGATTTGCAAAATATACTTACATCAGTGTTGGTGGCTTGTGTTTGTTTCGCTGAAGATGTTTCAGGCATATTGGCCACAGTTTGAATATTAGTTATGTCCCCTAAAGATATTCTTTGAGATGGACCAGCTTGTGGTATGGCCGGATCAATAAGTACATGTTCAGCCTGAAACAAAATTATTCCATTCATTAAATTTTAATTTGTAACATACAAAATAGCTCAACCATATTTTAGATTTTCTAAAGTTCATAAATCTTTTATGGGGTACTGTGTTAAGTGTTATAACAAAATTCCTAGTGATATATTGCAACTAAGTGAAAGAAAATTTAAAACATATATTAAAAGTACACTCTGTAAACAAGCATATTACAGTTTAGAGGATTATATCCATGATAATAATGCTTGGAAACATGCTTGCCCGGGCTCCATAAGACAATTTACAGTCTAGACAAAATCAAACTGATTGCTAATCAAAACTACTCAATCTATACTTAAAATGTATATATATATATATATATATATATATCAAACTGATTGCTAATCAAAACTACTCAATCTATACTTAAAATGTATATATATATTATATTTAATTCTTGCTCTGGTTCACACACTAGTTCATAGTTTGTTGAAATGTAAGGAGTTGTTGTCTACTTTTTCAATAATTGTAAATAATAGTATGTGAACACTATGTATCTATGTATACAACTTGGCTATCGTTTTTAATCTTGTAATACTTTGTACATACTTCAATATAGTGTTTTTTTCTGCAGGGTCCATTGTGTTCACGTATAGTTATATAACTATAAACTGTAAATGCAAAATATTGTACAATTTTTTTTTTTAAAAGACTAAGTATGGAGTTTCTTGCCCATACTTCTCCATACGAAACTACCTTTTGGAAGGGGCAACTAGAATCAACTTTTTTTTTATGACGTTCAAAAGTGCCTTTAATGGTCTAATTGAAATAAATGATTTGACTTTGACTTTGACAACCAACACAATTTTAGCAACAATTATTGTCATTGTACATAATCAGTCATTAAAATATTCACTTACATCACATGGAACACCAGTTCGAAGTAACTGAGCCTTTGTGATGTCTTTAAAGTCGGCATCTTTAAAATGCTTATTACAAAGCATTCTGTGATCCTTATACAACTTTGTCTGATTTTCCAAAGAACTATACTGCCCTTCCGGAAAAATGAATTTTGCCCACAGCAGACAACTGAAAGTGAAAAAAATAACATGTTCATGAATCATCTAAAGTTCTAAGGAACTGCTACAAATATGATTCACAATAATATAAAGATTAAGTTAAGACAAACTAATATATGTTCTACATCTAGGTTGCTTAAAAACTAATGAATAGTCCTTTTTTACTAGTTTTTAAGCAAACTATACTCCATTTACAATATCATTGACAGAAGTTAAAAAAAGGTTCTTTTTAATGCACACTTTGTTGCAAAAGTACAATAAACATCTTAAAGTTACGATAGATACCAAATTTATTATAATCTATTTTATTTAATCGCACATATTTGTAACTATTTTAATTTACCTTATAAAATTGTGTGGCTTTCATTTAGTTCTATATTTAATTCTAATTTAAAATTACAGTGTCAATGCTAAAAACCTAACAGAAGCAGGGATGAACAATACCCGGTACGTTATTTGTTTCAATGTAATTCCCAAATTTAAAATGTTAATTTTTAAAAGACTTTTATTCTGTTTATATTATTATACGTCCATATTTAGTACTATATTAGATCTATTTATCAAAATTATGTTAAAATAAGTTAAAATAAAATTATTTTAACTTATCTTTGAAATAAAATGTTTTGCATTTCTGCTTCTATGAGCGTCTTTTTTCTAATGCTATTATAAATGGAGTATAGACGTAGAACATCTCGGATTAATTTCGATTGAGTGCAGTGATACACTATGTAGAACGTAGTGTAACTCTGTGTAACCACTAAGCTGTTATGTTTCTACTTTACATTGCTCAAGTAACATTGGCAAAACAAAAAATATTGGCATACTACAACTACAGGATTCGGAGTAGGTCATCTTTCGAAAGGTTATATTAATAAACAAAGTCCCTCGTCCCATATTATGCCTGTGCGTATGTAAGCTTAGATCTTTAAAACGGATTTTGATGCGGGTTTTTTGAATAGATAGAGTGATTCAAGAGGAAGGTTTTAGTATATAATTTGTCAAGCGGGCGAAAAGCACGTCTAAGTACTTACCGAATAAGGTTTCGAACTCCGGGTTTAGGAAAGCGGAACAGTTTCACGTTATGTTCGGCTGGTGAACAGCCACACTTGAAACATTTCCTTCTATATTCATCCATTTCAGTTTGAAACCTCACAAATAAGCTAAAGATCACAAAATAGAGTCACTGTCTCAGAAATCGTGAAACACGATTAACTGCACTTTACGGACACTAAACGGAGGAACGGAAGCTCAACTCAACGTTATAATTACCAATAAAGCACAGAAATACTGAATGAAAACGAAATATTCTGCAACGAGTCACACTTACATGAAACTCGAAAACAGAATGAAAATGAATCTGACATGGCATTAACAATTTGACTTTGACATCCAGTGATCCAGTGACTATGAAATTATCAAAAATATCTACTATATTTTCGATTAATTTTAATTTTAGACAACAATTCGCTATTATTGACCAATTAAAATTCAGCGTAACTTCAATTAGTCATTTAAAAAAAAATGCTTCTTTCAAATATTAATATATAGTTAAAACATTTTTAGCATAAAAACTACTATTTAGAAGAAAAAAAAAACTAATCACACATAATGAGCCTGTGTTACAATTTGAAAATAAGTATTATTAAAGACCTAATTTTGTGGGTCTGTCATACATTTTTTTTAATGTTGGCAATGTTATATTTCTGCCCCGGGTACCTCTCCTACATTGCTCCATACAAAGTTGGTACCCTGGTCGGGAAACTCTGCGCTTGTTTGTCTTTGGGGACGCGTCGAAATGTTGCCACTTGTCATTATATTTGTAATTGTCTTTGTCTCTATGTATGTGTAATATTTTTGTTATACACGCTGTTGTTTTTATATTATACTCTTTTTTATCTATGTTTAATAGATATTTTATGATAATATTCTTTGTGCGCGCCGTGCCGATCAGCGTCTTTTTGTGTGCTTCGGAACTATAAGTAAATGATGTTTATTTATGGTTCCGAGACAGCGGCATCCCGGCCGACGCTGAAAGCTAGCGTCGTGGTTCGTGCCTTGCTGTGCGGGCCAGGGCATTATGCTGAGCGTTGGCCGTTTCGCGCAGGGGTGACGCATGTCTTTTTTTTTTAATTTACATGTTTAGTTATAAGTTAATATTGTTAAATATTATGTGCGTCGCTTATCGCGTGAATAAATGGCTTTTCTTTCTTTCTTTTCGCTTTTTCGGCTTCACTCTCAGTGTTCCGCGCGGTCTATCTACCTTTTGTTTCATAATCAGAGATCATACCTTAGCTTACACTCTGTCCACTGGCTTAATCGTTTTTTGACAGCTGCAACTAGTGAACAATATTTATGTTTTTTTGTAAAAACTGATACGCATACCTGTATTATAATGTCTGTAAGAGGTCATAAATAAGATAATCCAACAAGATAGGGCAGTTTATATATTTATTTTATAACGCATTTTTAAGTTAACTTAAGGTAATCGGAAATAATTTCATTCTAAGGCAGCTGTCAAAAAACCAATAACCCAATGGACAGGGTATAGTTATTATTACTAGATTTAAGTAATTGTTACTATACGCCAGTCTTCTTTTTCTTCTGCTAGTGCCGCTCTGAACTACGAAGGTTGGCATTCAGCCCAGTCTGAGATAACAGTCAACTTTCGTAGTTTCCTTAGCCAAGACTTCGTTAAGCGACCGACACCTCACATTCCAGGTCCTTTGCCTATATCATTAAAAAAAGAATTTGATAGTCCGCCAGGAGGACTGACAAGATGGTTTAGCAAGTGAATTATATCTGTTATTTTTACTACTACAACTTCTCAACGACTCTCCCCCCCACTCCCTTTTTGGAACGAAGTTCCAAACGCTAAACGCGGCTTACGGATAGTGGGAATTAGTAGAAAGCGTCACGTAACGAAGTGCGTGTATGTATTTAATATACTACTTACATATCATCTATGATTTTATCATCTTCCTTGTATTTCTCTTACAATAGGGTATTACACTCATTTTTGAAAAGTGTCACAATGAAATTCTATAGTGCTAATATGCCACCAAAAAAAACACAACATTTTTATTCAATCGATAAGGGCCATAAAAATGCATCTAAATTTTAAATATTCAAATTTCGCGCTTAGTTCGACGAAAACGCCTCTTACTGGACGCCATATTGCTCAGCGTAAATGACGTCAGTTCGTTTTGTATCAAATGAGCTCATATTAAATATGATAATTGTATATCGTTTAAAAATAATTAAAAGCATATTTTGTAATAGGTGTAATAATGAAAAAATTACGTTGGTTACGAAAATAATAAAAGTACAAAGCCTATATTACACGAATCGGTTGACAATTTTTTGTTTACACAGCCGTACGGCGTAATAACATGGCCGCTACTATTTCACGGTGTTTTATAACAGATTAAAAATACTGAAAACTTTAAATTGAATTTAAAAATTTGTTTTGTTATTATATGAACTAAAACTTACATTTTCCGACTACTTTATGTCTAAACTGTCTCAGTAGCATATTTATAGATTTTTTCTCGTATAGAGTAAAATACCCTATTATATGTATATAATATACTTCTCGTCCTTTCATAGAATTAGGGGAAATTCAATATATAAGGTATTCTTAACCTTGTTTTCCTTGTAGCTTCTTAAAGACTTGTTTTATTGCATTTAAATTGAAATTAGCTGAAAATCTATTAGAATATCTATTTTTGTTATGACTTCTATGTCAGTTGTCAACATTGTGTAAGCCATTCTAAGTTTATTATATTTATTTGTACAATTTCAATCAATTTATAACATTTTTTTTATTGTTAAAAGTATATTTTTAATAGTTTGTAAAAGAAACTCAAAACGATCATTTGACAACTAACTTTATACCTACCAAAGAAGGGGGATGTGACGTCACGTCCGGAGTAGTGTTAGAATATTCACCGTTGTTGATCACAGTTAGTTGCCAAATGGTCGTCGAGCAAGCAAGTCGTGCTTCTCCATCACGAGTGTTAATTATTGTTGCTTATCGCTATTTTGTTGTGAAGTGCTAATAAAGGATTTTGAAATGTGAAATAGTCGACTTTATTTTGTGAAACGCTTCTGCAAAACGAGGAGGATAACAAATCAGAATTGGGATATCGCACGCTCCAGGTAAAAATATTTATTATGTATCACATTCGATTATAACAAATATTCTATGTTCTTTTTCTTTTGTGTAGCAAAGACACAAAGGAAACATTAATTTAACAGGTAAATTCCTTTGTTCTTTATGAGTGATAGGGACAAAGAGCTGAGATAGGACTTGGGTTCGATTCCTAGATGAGGCCGTAAAAATAATGTGTACTGTAAGAGCATGATTTAATATCAGTCCAAAATATTTACCCAGCTAAGTATTAACGATATAATTTTAGACATTTTTTTTTTCTTTTCTATCTTTCTTCTTTTCTTCCTATACCATTGCTGCCGATAATTTTTTTGTCCTTTGACCATGTTGAGGACATTAAGTATTAGTAGAACTTTTATTGTATTTTGGTTCATCGACGATCAACCAGCAATACAATAGCAAAATCTATTATCATCGGACTCCGAGGTGGGTTGAAGAGTTAATATGATAAGATTGAAGACCTTCATGCCTGATAAAATATAATACTTAGCCATGTTCAATAATAATTGCCATTGTCTAATAAGATACCTACCTACGCAGTCTTAGCAACATTTTCGTCCGAAGTTATTATTACCTTCCAGGATAATGGATAAAAGAAATAGTGAGCCTCGCACCAGCCGCAGTCGTAGCCCGCTCCTACCAACTCCAGCGAAAATAAACGATTATGGTGAAAAATCACCGGCCTCTCGCAGCCGCAGCCGTGCTAGACAGCCGGCGTCTCGTAGCCGTAATCGTGCTGATCTGCCGGCTTCTGGCAGCCGTAGTCATGCTGGTCCACCGGCTTCTCGCAGCCGTAGCCGGGCTGGTCCTCAGACCTCTCGTAGCCGCAGCCGTGCTAGAAAGCCGGCCTCTCGCAGCCGTAGCCGCGCTGATCCGTCGGCTTCTCGCAGCCATAGCCGCGCTGGTCCGCCGACCTCTCGCAGCCGTAGTCGTGCTGGTTCGCCGGCCTCTCGCAACCGTAGCCGTGTTGAACCGCCGGCCTCAGGAGGCCGCAGCCGTGTGAGACAGTCAGGGCCGTCTTTAACCTATTGGGGGGCCCTGGGCACTATAGGATAATGGGGCCCCTATGACCTAAACTCTAAACAGAGCACTATTTTGTTAGCATAGACAAAGAAAGTAGTTTAGTAAAGCTTTAGATTTATTTGTATTTAATAAATCTACACTAATATTAAAGAGGAAAGATTTGTATTATTGTATGTTTTTAACGAATAAACTCAAAAACTACTGGTCTGATTTCAAAAATCTTTTGACTATTTCGAAAATTGTTTTACCATTAGAATGCTACATTATCTCCGAGTAGCATAGGTTATATTTACACATTGAATAAATTAGGGTTCCTTGAAAATTTTCACGAGGACGAAGTCGCGGCCAAAGTGCTAGTAAATAAATAAAAGAATAAATAATATAATCTAAAAAGTAACTCTTTTAGCATACACAGGTTAGTGCTTAAAAATCTATGTTGATTGAAGGGGTGGGCAAAATCTTTAACCACTTCTTCACTTACATGGTCATTAGCGACAAACTGGTTAATTTATCTTGAAGCATTGACAGCACCATCAAAAAACTGACGTGAGTTTCTACGACTTGTCTTGTTCTTTGAGATAGGTCTTTGTAGTCAGATTCTGGGTTTTTATTCCTTGGCGGACGATTTGAAGTAATCAAAGGATCATGGCAGGATTTGTACAAAAAAAAATAGGATGTTTAGAGAAGTTGAAATTATAATTATTATACTCTTACCTAAAGAGTAGCTTTAGACATTTACAATATTTTTAATATCCCGCAAAAAAAGTGAATAGTTTAACGAAAAGCTCATTATTTCAGAAGAAACTGTGACTGACAGTAAGGGTGACTGACGGTCGCCGTTTCGCAGTTCTTACACTGAAATTGCATCGTTTTATGGGAAATAATCTCACAAATAATGATTATTTTTTCCACACACTTGTCACATCACTTGTCTGCAAATTTGATAGATCCGTTAACGACGCTTGTCACTTTCTGTTTTTATAAACACAAAACGGGCATCGAAATGAAACGGCAAAGTGTTATTTTCATTTCAAAATATTTTAATTATGCGGTGGTTTAAAAATATGGTAAGTACATCAATCTACTCCTGGTAATGTATTCTTCATATTGGATAATATTTTAAACCTAAATTATTATTTTTTTATACAAATGAATGTATGCATCTCGCCATGATTCTTTATCCCTGACGTTAATAATAAAATCATCAAGAGAACTAAACAAATTAGTATAACGTCTAGCGTTATAGTTCCTTGCTGAAGATAATTATTTACTTATTTGTCTATTCTTTCCAATATAGGTAGAGCTCCAAATTTCCTTTAAATATTATAAAAAATTCAAGGCTTCCCATTTTTCTCGACATATTAAGAGCGTCGTCTCTAGTTTGATCGTCTTTAGCCATGAACATCAAAGTTATAATTTGTTTATGACTTTCATGCAGGGCGCTTACTGCATCAGCTCGAGCTGACCATTTGGTTTGTGAGAGACCTTTGAAAACTTTTTTTTAACCTAAATGTTCTGTCAATGCCACATTGTATGGCAATGCTAATTCTTTGACCCAAGAGTAGACCAGCCTACGGATCACATGAAGAGTCGACCAGCCGCTTGGCGATGTCCCGAAAAACAAGATGGGCACTCGGACCCCATGGTCTCCACCCCAAACAGCTCAAATATTTAGCTTCCAAGAAAGCTATTATATTTGCGCCGTTGAGGTTTTCGGCACCTGCAGCAGCCGCCCCAGCACAACACGTCGTGCTAGGAAGATGAGATGGCGCAAGGGTGTCGACACAAGTTTCGTCCCATACCAAAGGCCTACCCAACTTCGAAGCATCATTGTCATCCCATCTGGTCTCTACCTATCGTCGTGTACTAAACCATTGGGTTTTAAAATAGCAGGCACCCCGGTGGTGGCAAAAACACCACAGAGGATGTCATTAATGCTGGTGTGCCGTGCAATTCGGCCTGTGCTACTACTACAGGATAGGCCATGATGTCCAAGGCTGTCGACAGCGTCACCACACTGACAGCGATGCGGAGCCCCGCATTGAGTTGAGCGCCCAGACACAGGCATGTAGCAAGACGGAAGGTAGTTTCACTCAGCATGGTACCGATGTTGGGTGACGGAAGTGCCTGAAGCCAGAGGCCCAATTTCCACTCACCCACAGCCAGTAGGCGGGCCGGCCGGCCACCAGAATTGGTTGACGTATTGATTAGATTATTCCGTACGAACCTGCAGAGCAGCTCATCCCACTGTCTCTGGGAAGATGGGTTCACGGGCCAATCTGTATCCGGGCAAGCCACTTTCCAGGCGTTGACCGCATCAGTCAAGCTCGGCACTTCAAAGTCAACCAGTGATGGGAATAAAAAAAATTGGGTAACTTTTTCGGTGCTGTAGACGGAGGACAGGAACGCCGGTAAACTGACACTAGAAATTTTGCGGACGCCGCGATCATCAAAACAAATGGGTAGTGTGGCTTATAGCTACGCTCGGTCATCCAGAGCCACATTGAAAATTTATTTTAATGTATTTTTAACCGACTTCAGGCGGAGGTTATCAATTCGAATGTGTGTTTTCTTTTATAATTTGATCAATTTTGTCCAAGAGGTGTGGCTGCTATGCTTCCACAATGGTGAAGAGCGGAGGTAGTACATACAATTTGGGCCAAAACCACAATATCTAATGAGGGTAAAAGCCGCAAATTGATTAATTTTGGAAAGTCTATCCGAAATATCATAAAAAAAATTAATTTTATCTTCAGTAAAAAGTGAAAAACTATCTTCCTGAATAGAAGACCTAGGAGGTTATAGAACTTGAAATTTTGATGTCTGGGGCTATTGCATTAAATTTCTCTAAGGTCGATTGTCTCTCAGTAATGTCCGCAAGGTATAATTCACATTCGAAGGGTTTACTGCTTCCATATTTGGATGTTCCGAGGATTTCATTGTCACCGTAAAACGGAAGCTCTCTCGATGCCAAAAATTTACTATTAATTTACAACTGCTACAATCCGTCTTAGAAGTATATTTCTCCAGGAATCCACTTCTTTTTTTGATGTTGAGAAGTCTTTGTCTAAATCTACCAACCGCTTTACTTTGTGCCAGACAAGTCATTATAGTTTTACTGGGCTATTTTGATGTGTTACATTATGTGATTAATGAGCGTCCAATCATTAAATCCACTGAAAGATCATAGATTTACCTACATGAAAACAAAGTACTTAAAGAGTTTCTTTTTAAATTATATGAAAAACTAGTTCACTGATTATTTTTCTTCAAAGCGATGTAGTTAGTCCACTATTTTTTATTTTTACCGTATGATTATGTCAAAATAAATAGGTATTTTTTAAATTATTAGATATCGGTTATTGTTTAGTGGTCTGACAATTGGGGGCCCCTATGGATCGCGGGGCCCTGGGCACGTGCCCAGTGTGCCCAGTGGGAAAGAGGGGCCTGGAGACAGTTGGAGCCGCGCAACCGCAGCCGTGTGAGATAGCCGGCGTCCCACAACCGCAGCCGTAGCCGTGAAAGACAACAAGCGTCTCGCACCCGAGGCCGTTCGGAACGGCTGAATTCTTGCCATCAGAGGCAGCTTCGATCACCACGTGAGTCCACTGATATGCTCAATACTTTTAGAGAATTCATTCAAGCAGTCAAATCAGATGGTCACGGCAATAATATAGAAAGATACCCAGTTATGAATATTATCCCTGAGTTTGATCCGTCAAAGCGGAATCAATCTGTAGATATGTGGTTATCTAAAGTAGATGAATGTGCAGCTATCTATGGTTGGTCCGAACGACAAACCATTCACTATGCCTTACCAAAACTAGTAGGGCCAGCCCAAAGGTGGTATCAGGGTTTACCCAGCTTTTTGTTTACGTGGCCAGAATGGCAAACTAAATTAAAAACCGCCTTTCCTAGTGATGAAAACTACGGCGTATTACTGTCCGATATGCTAGAAAAACGCGTCAAATTCGGGGATCCACTTGAGGAATATTTTTATGATAAGATGATTTTACTGAATCGGTGCAAAATAACCGGTAAGAATGCTGTAGACTGTATTTTGTTAGGAGTAGAAGATAGGTATATTAGGACGAGTGCTGAGGCAGCTTAATTTACTGATCCAGATAAATTACTTGTATTTTTACGCAACGTTAGAGTAACCAAACGAATAGATAAGTCCACTTCAAAAGTATTCAATGACGTTAGGCGTTCAAACAATACTAAAGACAATAAAAATGATTTAGGTCAAAAACAAACTTTGAAATTAAAATGCTTTAATTGCGGAGAGGTAGGTCATCCAGTTTATAAGTGTACTAAACCTTTAAAAAAATGTGAAAACTGTATGAAGTTAGGTTAGGTTCATCACACATCCGAATGTAGACTAAACAAAGATAATAAGACTGTATTATGACTATCTACTGGTATAAATAACGATTCGAAATATTTCAAAGAAGCTATTGTTAATGGTGTTAAATTACAATGTTATTTAGATTTTGGTAGTCAATGTACAATGATTACATTATCTAATGCCCAAAATATCACTTCAGCATGGTCTACAGATAATCTGCCAGTTCTAAGAGGCTTTGGTAACTCGGTTGTCTCTGCAGTTGGTAAATGTAATTTAAAAATCGAGATTGATGACGTATCGGCTTATGTGTGCGTTTTTGTAGTACCAGATAATTGTTTAAGCATTCCTTTACTAGTTGGGCATTCCTTTACGGAGCAAGATCATATAATTATACATAAAACTTCGTCGGAGTTAAAACTTATCTCAAATTGCAATCATAAAATATAAATAAAATAGAGAATTTAACTAAGATTTGCATTTATTCAAAAGCTAAATATCATGTTTACATAGAACGTAGCCTTAGACAAGAGCCAGGAAAAGAATACGAAATTTTGAGCGGAGTTGTAAATCTAGTTGATGGTGTTGGCAGCGTAATAATCAGAAATTTGAGTGCAGCGAATTTCCAATTAACAAGTGATACTTTACTGTCCCGAGCTAACCCAGTCTTCGAATCAAAAGAATTTCATGTAAATCGTGTCGAGAATAATAACTCTTCCAATCTTGTCAAAATTACAATGTCTCAGTTGCACACGGACAACGATTTGACACCCCATGTTAAAGAAAAATTGCTGGATTTGTTAAATAAATACCGTAAATGTTTCGCTTTTGGTGTTTCGGAAATAGACTGTTGTCAAAATTCAGAAATGAAAATTACCTTGAACGATAATACACCGGTATATTACCGCCCCTATAGATTATCGTATTTGGAAAGAAGTATAGTTCGTAACATGATAGATGAGTTAGAACAGTCGGGAATAGTTAGAGAATCTTCATCAGAATACGCATCACCAATCTTGCTAGTGAAGAAAAAGACTGGTGATTATCGCATGTGCGTAGATTTTAGAGCTCTAAATAAGAAGACTGTAAAGGAACATTATCCCCTGCCCAGAATTGATGACCAATTAGATAGTTTGTCAGGGTTTACTTATTACACGACCCTTGATCTAGCGTCAGGGTATTATCAAATACCTCTTGCGGAACGGTCTAAATATTTAACAGCATTCATAACACCCGATGGGCATTATGAGTTTAATAGAATGCCATTTGGCTTGTCGAATGCTCCAGCAAATTTTCAACGAACCATCAATCAAATTTTAGGCAATGCTAGATTTAAACACGCGTTTGCTAATATGGATGACATAATTATACCTTCCAAAAACATTGATGACGATTTTTCAAAACTAGCAGAAACGTTGGATTTATTACGTAATGCAGGCTTAACTCTAAAATTAGATAAATGTAATTTCTTCATGAAATTCATAGATTATCTTGGCTTTGAGGTTGACGCGACTGGCATTAAACCTGGTAAAAAGAAAATTCAAGCTGTCGAACATTTTCCAAAACCGAAAGATCAGCACACCGTCAGACAGTTTATAGGGCTAGCTAGTTTCTTTCGACGCTTTGTTAAAAATTTCTCGATCATAGCTAGACCCTTAACACAATTATTAAAGAAAGATTCCAAGTTTTGTTGGGGCTCTCCTCAAGAAACAGCTTTTAATACCTTAAAACAGGAACTTGTAAAACGGCCAATATTGATGTTTTATAACCCATCTAATGAGACACAGTTACATACAGATGCTTCAAAAATTGGTGTAGCCGGTATCTTACTGCAACGTCCAGATTCAAATTCCCCATTTCATGCCGTCGCATATTTTAATCGACAAACTTCTCCTGAAGAAGCATACTTCACATCGTATGACTTGGAGACGTTAGCAATTATAGCTTCTCTTCAGCGATTTAGAGTTTATCTTTTAGGGATACCTTTTACAATAGTAACAGATTGTAATTCGTTGAGAGCTACTTTTGAAAAGCGGGACATACTCCCAAGGGTGGCTAGGTGGTGGAACATCTTCCAAGAGTACGATTTTAATGTTATATATCGCCCGGGTAAGTCCATGTCACATGTAGACGCTTTAAGTAGGAACACAATAAGTGAAAACTTTATTGAGGTTAGACATATTACATTAGATTGGATTTCAACAGTTCAACAAAATGATTCAGAAATACAGCGTATTATACAAATTCTTCAAGACAAAGATTCTAATAAATTAGTAGACATCTGCAAAAATTTTACATTAAAAAGAGGCATTCTGTACAAAAATAGCGAAGATGGTAGCAAATGGGTGGTTCCAAAGGTGGCATATTTTAAAATCAAATCATGACGATATTGGCCATTTCAGGTTTTGACAAGACTTATGATAAAATTAAACGATCGTACTGGAACCCTAAAATGAGAAAGTTTGTAAAAAAATATGTAGAGTCGTGTTTAGAATGCTCAAACACCAAAATTCCATCAGCTAAGCGATCGGGTAAGCTACATCCTATTGAAAAGGTACCACAGCCATTTCATACAGTACATATTGACCATTTAGGTCCGTTCGTGCGTAGCAAACATAAAAACACCCATCTCCTTTTGATCATTGATGCTTTTACAAAATTTATTATAATATCGCCTGTAAAAAATACAAAATCAGCCAATTCAATTAAAACCCTCAAATCATACTTTCACACGTTTGGGGTTCCAAAAAGGTTAATATCTGATAGAGGTACTTCGTTTACTTCTAAGAATTTTAAAGAGTTTGTCAATGGATTAGGCATAAAACACATTCTCAATGCTGTTGCAACATCTAGAGCCAATGGGCAAATTGAAAGATACAACCGAACAGTATTAGCCGCTCTCTCTGCCAGCAATTTAGGTAAACCTGAAAATGTTTGGGATGAGAAGATTTCTGAAATTCAATGGGGACTTAATAATACCATTAACAAGGGTATAGGAAAAACACCAGCCGAAGCACTATTTGGTATCGGATTAACGGGTACATCAGATTCTTTATTAAATTCCGAAATAGTATCTGATGGAGATGTAGATGTTCAAAACACAGAAATCATAAGAGAACAAATAACGAAACATATAAACAAAAGTAAGCAAAAGCAAAAAGAAAGATATGACAAAAACAAAAAGATTGTACATTACAAAGTAGGAGATTTAGTAAGGATAGAAAGAGATGTGCCATCTACCGGGCAAAGTAAAAAACTAGTACCCAAGTTAAGAGGTCCATATCGAATAATTAAAGTGCTAGGGAATGATAGGTACGAAGTTCAAGATACACCAATATCACGAATAAATAATAGACCTTTTAAAAGCGTATTCTCAGTAGATAAAAATCATCCGTGGTTAGTTTATAATAGATCCAACAGCAACGACTCTGATGAGGATAATAGATCCAACATCAACATTTCTGATGAGGAAACCGTGACCGCCGATTAGACTGTATTACCTTATTCATCTTTGTTATTATTTTGATCCTGGTTTATGATAGTGTGATCATTATTTAGTATATGAGGATATGAAGGAGGCCTCAATATTGCTTATTTATTCAGCATTTATGAAAATATGAATGAGGTATATTATCACTGTATAATATAATTATCAGTATATGAGGATATGATGAGGAGGCCTCAATACTATATTTTATGTTTAGTAGGTATATGAGGATACGATGAGGAGGCCTCAATACCACATTTTGTTTAGTATACCAAAACTTTTCCAACTTGTTCATTTATTTAATCATAATATTCTTAACCAATATATTAGTGAAGAAACTCAACTAACAGACGTACACACCCTAATATTATTGCACAGCTTTGGTTATTTCCGAAGAACTTAATTATAAAATCTCAGAATACACGGGTAATACAAGAAATAGAAATATGAACAAACCAGCATGGCAGCAGAGGCTGGAAAAAGATATAGAAAAACTTAGAGCAGACTGTGGTAGACTCACCCAGTATATTAATAATAATAGATCAAGTAAAGTAGTAAAGAGAGTAGAAACAATAATTAAGAACATGGCCACTCATACTAGATACGAAAGTGATAATAGAAAACCAGAAGAATTCTTGGATACGCTGAAACAGAAACTAGCCCTATAAGTTCACAGATTAAGAAGATACAAGAAAGGGCAAGAACGTAAGAATGACAACACCTTGTTTGCTATGAACGAAAAGAACTTCTACAGAAAGTTACAGAAGCCACAGGCTGACACAACAACCGAAAACAACACAGATCTACCAACAGCGGAACAAAGTGAAACATTTTGGTCTGGTATATGGGAAGAGCAAGTTCAACATAATGATAAATCTGATTGGATAAAAGACGAAGAAACTAGATGGTGCTCATTGGATGAAATGGAGTTCATAGAGATAACTGAGTTTGACGTAAAAAATACTACAGCTAGACTACACAATTGGAAATCCCCTGGGGTGCGATTCTGTAAGAACTCATTCTAAATTTCGAATCTGAATCCGCTGTGAGTTTCTTGATTGGCATTCTAAAAACTCGGTTTTTACACTAGCGCCACCCTTGCGAGCGTGTCAGCGAGTTGAACTAAATTGATAGGGAGATTTTGACAGATAAAGTATGAGATGACGTAAGAAGTTGCATTCTGTAGTGTAATGTAATTTCCCCATCACTTCGACGCTCACTTCGCATTCGAACCCGATACAAAGTGTCAAATAAAAAGCATAGCATTTATATTGTACGAGTGAAAATAAAAGTCTAAAAAAAGTGTTGAAATTAAGTCTGTAAAAAATTTGCACAGTAGAATTTGTGGTTAAAAATTTAATTTTGGGCGTTTGTGTATTAAGGTGAATACGATGGCAAGAATGTTTTTGTTTAAATCTTTATTAGAAGAGGCTGATGCTTTGGATAAACAAGAAAAGCGTCGACAATCTAACCAAATTAGAAGTTTATCTTTATTAACACGAGATGACGACTATGTCAGCGTATACAGATTGTCAAAGGACCTGATTGACCAACTAGAGCATGAGTTACTGCCTCTGATAAAGCCGACAAAACGTCGAGGCAAAGGACTTTCAACTCGTGTAAAAGTAAGTGCTTCGTTTTAGTAAGTTTAAAATTACTTTACAAGTATTTACATGTTTAAAGCTGATATATTTATAACCAAGCACACCAACATAATTTATTGCTTAAAACTCATGAAAACACATCATAATGAGGAGCATTCCTTTATGTTGTTTCCCTGCTAGCTATGTCCCTATTTCAATATAGTTAAAATATAAGGACTTTGTATTTTTATTATGCATGTAATAACCATATTGGTCCCTATTTTGTTTTGACTAGATCTAGATTACTTAATTTTTTTGTTGATTTATTGTTTCACAGATATTATGCACCTTGTCATTCTTGGCTAATGGTAGTTACCAAAAAATAATAAAAGAAAACATAAGGACATATGTATCACAACCATCAGCATCTCGTTGCATAAATGAAGTAGTGGAAGCTCTTAACAATCCGGCAATTGTAAAAAAATATATAAGGTTCCCTCAAAATCTACAAGAAAGACAAATGTTAAAAGAAAGGTTAGTAGGTACATTATAATTAAAGTGACTCTTCTTTGTTTTTTACATTTTTGTGATAGTTAATAATATTAGTGGTTACTTTAAATTGCAGGTTCTACAAAAAGTTTGGCTTTCCAGCAGCTCTTGGATGCATTGATGGCACTCTGGTGGCATTGAAAAAACCAGTAGATAATGAAGAATGTTTCTACTGCCGCAAAGGTTACCATGCAAGAAATGTGCAATTGGTAAAATGGATTTCAATGTTGTAATCTATTACTAATATGCACCTATTTAATTAGTCTACTTCATATTTCTTTTTTATATTTTTTTTTCAGATAACAGATGCGGATCTTAATATTTTAAATGTGGATCCAACATATGGTGGAGCTACGCATGATAGTTTTATTTTTAATTATGGTGTTATTAAAGCCCACTTAGAGGCATTAACAAATGCTGGTGAAGAAGTTGTTTTGCTCGGTTAGTTAATCCCTCCCTACTAACTAATAAAAACTTACCTTTAAAAACTACATAATTATTTGATACTTATTAATTTTTTCAGGTGATTCAGGATATGCTCAGCGCGCCTACCTTATGACGCCAATTAGTGGTGCTGAAGATAATTCCCCAGAAGCCTATTACAATGACTGTCAGTTAACTGCTCGCAACTCAGTAGAGAGAACAATTGGTCTTCTAAAAGGACGATTTAGGTGCTTGTTAGTACACAGAGTGCTCAATTATCACCCAGACGTAGTTGCAAGAATTGTAATTGCATGTTGTGTTTTGCACAACATGTGCAATCGCGTTGGAATGCCGGCATTCACAATTACAGAAGAAGAGAGACTAGAAGAGCTCCAAACAATTGCTGAAGTACAAAGGAGGCAAACTAGGGATTTGCCGTCTAACGCCGATTTAGCTCTTGGGCAATTACGTAGGCAAAACATAGTAAATAGGCTGTGGCGTTCACGTCATAATTAATATATCAGTGGTGTCGCGATCGTTCAGTGTGTATGAAGGGGGACCTTTTTCGATTATTGTCGTTCAGAAACATCCCTGTCGTTAACACTGTTTAGTTAGTTATTTTTTCGGGGCCTTTTCCGCACTTAGCCACTTGATTGGGCCATTGTACGTGAAATATATAACACTGTTGACGATCGGGAAAAAAAAAGTTGCGATCGTTATCAGTGTTGACAATCGGAACTTTTTTTTTTCCAGTTTTACACATTGTAATAAAAAAATTAAAAGGGGTCTAGATTTATTTAACTAACTAACAAACTATGGGTGTGATTCTAAAGTTGAGAAGTTAGGGAGCTCAAAATTAAACAAAAATAACTAAAAGGAATAAGGTTCGGGCGCCAGAGCTCACTAGGTAATTTAAAACAAAGGTAATCCGGGATAGCTAATAGGTAAAGGACAGGACTTCTAATCTAGGTCGGAGATTTCTGAAATTAAGCTGCAAATTCTTTAACAATAGCTCATTTATTTCCATCGCAGGCAGTGGTGAGCACAACACAATATTAGAAAGCCCCTTTCTTTTGAAGGGCAAGTTGTTTTATAACCATTAAATTCTATAACCAAAGTTTATAATTAAGTTGTCAGTATTGCACGTTTTTAAGTGGAAACTACGAGAAAGAATTTAAGTTAACATACCACAGGCTTCGAGAAAAACTTATTTAAATTAAACCTGATTGGAGACACGAGGTGAAGCGCATCAGCTCATCCATGACGAAGTTAAATTTTAAGATGAAAAGAATCCAAAATATAAGTAAGAACGCCTTTGGGGCTGAAAACAAAACGATTTCCTTAGTTAGATAAACCCACGCGTCGAGCAAAATGGCGACGAGATAAATCGGGAATTGTAAATTACTCACCGATCTTAACGAAAACTAAAACAATGCCAATCACTCGTGCTATGGGCACACTCAATACGCGATGGCGATATAGGAGCTGAAACAATGGAAAATCGACGAGGGTTAGGACACATGACCTCAAGTTTATTGTCAGGTCATGGCGAGGAAAAATTCAACCAGCAAAATACTCACGATTTCCCAAAATATTACCGTTGCACGGCTGCTGACATCACTACCAAGTGATTCCAGCCAGGGGTGGACCCTTGAAATATTCCAATCTAATGATTGGCACGGAATAGAATTTTATTCGTGCATCATCTTGGTGACTTCGGTCGGAAAGTGAAAGTTACATATCCCAAACCGGAAACGTCAAAATAATCTGACAGCCGGGGAAATAAGGTCCAACTGTCAAACTGATGGTCTATGGTTTTATCGATTACTCTACTAAATCCTAGCCAATCTATCAAATATCTAAAGTGTGTGTAGTCGGCATTATCGAAAACTTCCAAAAAATGACGAGAGAGGTCGACACTATGTAGCGAGTAGAAAATACTCGTTACATTACATCCCTCCCCGAAAAATAAAAGAAAGGAACTTTCTTTTATTAGAAAGAAACAACGAAAAACGAAGTGAACAAAAAATTCAAAAACAAAAAACTATCATAGTGCAGTTAGGCGTCATGGCCACTGACTAAAACTTCGGTACTACAACCGATCAACAAAGCCAAACAACAAACAAATCCAAATTCAGTTAAACCCGAGGGCCGCTGACTAAAACTCTAACAAGACTAAACACTAAACAAATCTAAATTCAGTTAAGCACGAGAGCCGCTGATTAAATCTTGAACAAAACTACTAAACATTAAACACTAACTTTGAGTACAGTTAAGCGCTATGGCTACTGACTAACTTTACACTAATTTACTAAACTATCCTACACCTCTTAAGTTCAGTTAAGCACTATCGCCACTGACTAACTTCAGCCATCTTACTAAACTAAACCACACCACTTAAGTTCAGTTAAGCACTATCGCCACTGACTAACTCTACACATCTCTACCAACTAATCTGGAGTGCAGGTAGGCACTATCGCCGCTGACTATCCTCAACTAACCTACAGTTCAGCTTTGAGTACAGTTAGGCACCATAGCCTCTGTCTATCTCAGCAACAACCAATTAAAAATAACAATACCTAAACAAAAATTCTAGATAGAGTTGAAGGACTCTACCTAAAAGTATAGATTCCGATCAATAAAGTCAGACAGAGTTGAAGGGCTCTATCTAAAAATATTGATTCCCAACAAAAAGGTTAGATAGAGTTGAAGGGCTCTATCTAAAAAGGTTGGATAGAGTTGAAGGGCTCTATCCATAAGTATGGATTTCCAACAAAAAGGTTAGATAGAGTTGAAGGGCTCTATCTAAAAAGGTTGGATAGAGTTGAAGGGCTCTATCCAAAAATATTGTCACAGCAATAACCTGTAACAAACAAAAACCATATTGTGATCGGCGCTACACCACCGAACTTCCGAGCACAATAGTAAAAAGTTATGACGAAAGTCAAAATTCCACCTTGTGACTGGCACAGCAATGACCAACACAAGGGCAAATGTAAGCTGTGATTGGCTCCACTCTACCAACCTTCCAAGCACAGACAAACAAACAAAATATATTGGATTACCGAAGGGGAAAATCACAATACCTAAAGGCGAAAGCCAAGATGAAATCGAGGTCAAAAATTACACCAAGATCCAAAAACAAAGTACATTCTTTAACAAAAGTTTCAGAATGACCGCCAAAACAAGGTAGGACGCTCTATAACAAAAGTTACAGAATGACCTCAAAAGCAAAATCCGGTATGAACGCGTTACTAACAAAGTCAAATCCAAGTCTAGTATCGAAGAAATATCTAGACAAAAAACAACACTGTCAACAATCAAAAAAAAAATAGAATTAAAATCAATAACTATTTAAAACTATGAGAGAAATAGAATGATTTTAATCTACAGAAAAAGAAAGATTACAAAAAACTTGAAATGATATTTAAGTTTTAAAATCTTTTTAGGTAATAAAAACCCAAAGTGTAAGGTTGCATAGGATCTTTCTCTTACAAAAAAAAATGTAAACAAGTAAAGGATTACCTTTAAAAAAGAAAGAAAGAAAAGATATAAGATCCCATACAAGCTCAACAAACAAACAAGATAAGATCCTTTGATGTGTAAAATGTATAGTGAAAAGAGTAGGTATTTCTAAATTAACCAAAATGACCTAAGTTTATTTTAGAAAGAATTGAATTGGAATCTAATAATTTGTAATGAGGTTGCCTAACATAATAATAACCTTCAGACTATCATAACCTCTCATTCATCATTCTAACAAAGATAGATCCTCACACAAAAATACTCAATTCCAAAACCAAACCTATGAATTCCCCAAAATTTTAAAATTTAATAATATCCTTTACATGATAACGACCCACGGAACCCTTATTTAAATCTTTCAAAACATAAACGTTATCAGAAACTTTTTCTGTTATTTCACACTTTAAGAACTTAGGTGCAAGCTTAGCCGAAAAATAAGCAGGTGCATGAGATTGAACAAAACTTCTTCTCCACACGACATCACCCACATCAAAAGAAATGACTTTCCGACCCTTATTATAATAAGCGGCATTTCGCTTATACCCCTTTAACAAATAAGTTTGAACTTTAACAAAAATATCACTAAGTGAATTAAGAGAAACTGCATAAGAGTTTCTATTTGAAACCTCTAGTTGAGATAAATTATCAACAGAGTTACTAAAATGATGTAAGGAAGCATCTAAAACAAGTTCCCTACCAAACATAAGAAAATTAGGTGTAAATTCTGTAGCAAGATTTACACTATTATTTAAAGCTAATTGAACATTGGGCAAAAAACTTGACCAAGTCCTATGATCATCTTTAACAAAACACGATATGCAAGTTTCGACTGTTTTATTATATCTCTCAACAGGATTATTTTGAGGTGTGTACAATGTGTTATAAAATATTTTAGTTATATTAAAACCTTTCAAGAATTCTACAAAATGTTTTGAAGTAAATTGAGTTCCATTGTCACAAACTACTATTTTTGGACAACCAAATTTAAGAAATATTTCTTTTTCAAAATGTTTACAAATTACTCTAGTAGTTGCATTAATCATTGGAAAGAACCAGCAATATTTAGTAAAAACATCTACAACTGAAAGTATGTATTTATGACCAGAATAAGTTTTAGGTAAAATACCTATTATATCTACTGAAAGCATAAGCATGGGGCGATCAACCTTTTTAGGATTAATCATCGTACCAAAAGGAGGAGAAGTAGTATGTTTGTAAGCTTTACAAGTATCACAAGACAAAATGTATTGGTGAACATCATTAAACATACCTTTCCAAAAATAATGTTGTTTTAATTTCTTTAAAGTTTTATGAATACCCAAATGACCTGAATTTACATCATCATGATTTGACCTAATAGTATCTAAGATATTCTCTTTAGGAATAACTATCTTCCAGTCTAAAAGACTATGAGGGTTAAATTTATTTTTACAATATTTATACAAAGTGTTATTTTCGACTCTAAAATTCTTATACTTTCTAGGAGATTTCTGGCATTGAATAAATATTTTTCTATACCAAGGATCAATAATATCATCATCAGGGGAGACTAAATTATCCTGAGTGGTTATAGCAGTGACTTCTATACGAGATAAAGCATCTGGAACTAAGTGTAATGAACCTTTTTTATGAATAATATCAAAAGTAAATTGAGAAATTCTAGCAGCCCAACGAGCTAAGCGTCCACTAGGATTATTGAGACCTAGGAGCCATTTCAAACAAGCGTGGTCAGTAATAACAGTAAACTTCATTCCTTCAATATAAGGTCTAAAATGTTCTATGGAATCTAAAATAGCTAATAATTCACGTTCTGTGGTACTATAATTTCTTTCACATTTATTAAGCGATCTAGAATAAAAAGCAATGGGATGTTGATCACCATTATCATCTTCTTGACTCAAAACACTACCTATGCCCACAGAGCTGGCATCACAATGCAAAAAGAAAGGTTTTTCAAAATTAGGACATTGCAAAACAGGAGAAGTTATTAAAGAATGTTTTAATTCTTGAAATGCATTTTCAGCTTCGTCATTCCAAATAAGTGACTTTTTAGAATTTTTACTACCTGCTGTCAATTTAGTTAAAGGAGAAGCAATATCAGCAAATTTACAAATGAATCTACGATAATAAGAACATAAACCAAGGAAACTGCGAAGTTGTTTTACCGTTTCTGGGCGTGGGAAATTTTCTATTGTCTCTAATTTAGAAGGATCAGTATGTAAACCATTACTGTCAACAATGAAACCAAGATAGCGAAGTCTGTCCTTGCAAAAATTACACTTTTTTAAATTTACAGTTAAACCTGCCTCTTTTAATATACTATGAATTTTATGCAACTGTGCTATATGGCTATTAAAATCAGAATTAATACAAATTAAGTCATCTAAATAACAGAATACAGAATTATCATACTCTGGACCAAAAAGTTTATCCACTAGTCTCTGCAACTCAGCTGGTGCATTTGTGAGACCAAAGGGCATGCGAACAAATTCGTACAGACCTTTTCCAGGTACTACAAAAGCAGTTTTTTCGCGGGAGGATTTTTCAAGTGCAATTTGCAAAAATGCTTTAGAAAGATCTATAGTACTAATATATCTAGCACCTCTAAGGTTATCTAATATTCTAGAAGTATAAGGAAGGGGATAAGAATCTTTAATAGTAACAGAATTTAAACGTCTTGAATCTAAACACAATCTAGTACCTCCATCTTTCTTTTCTACCGCCAATACGGGTGAACACCAAGGAGACTTAGAGGGTTGAATAATACCTTCTCCTAATAAAACTTCTACTTCATCAAAAAGTTCCTTTTGTTTAGCAGGACTCAGAGGCCAATATCTCTGTTTAAAAGGTTCACTAGTAACATTAATTTTATGTTCCACTAAATGAGTAAGACCTAAACCTCTTTTCTCATAAGAAATATCTTCAAACAAAGCAATAATATTATCTAATTTTTGTTTCTCAGAAGGAGAAAGTTCAGAAATAGAGGTAATTGAACAAACTTGTTTATTATTTTCTGGAACAAGTATAATGTTCTTCCACAATTCTTCAGCTAAATGAAATTTAATCCAAAAGTCAAAACCTAAAATAATTAATGGATCAAAAGAAGGAATAATTAAAAACTCTACGGATTTAGTTATATTATCACAAGTTACTGGCAAATCCATGGCACCAATAATTCTCCGGGCGGAGCCATCCGCAGTGCAAGCAGCGCCACTAATAGGTCTAATTTTATAACCCAACTGTAAAAATCGTTCATGTGTATTTGAGCCTAAAATGCATTTATCGGAACCACTGTCCAACAAACCTGAAAAAATTTGATTACCAACAAAAAAAGTTAAAAATGGTCTAGCATCATTCTGTTTTGTAAATAGAATAGGAGCCGAACGATAAATATTAAAAAAGGTTTTTAAATAATCTAACCAGTTGGAAAATTCTTTGTCACGGGCAACATCATCAGGCTTGTGACTTCTAACAATTTTTTCACACATCGAGACGCTCGAAGTTTTATCAAAAACGTGGGCTCGATGCTGCCTAATCAGTTTTTTGACTCTTGCGACTTTTTAGTATCCAAATTACAAACGTCACAAGTCTTAGAAGTGACCCCAGCTTTATGACACTTAAAACAAACAACACCTGGAATAGACTTGCAATTTTTATATAAATGTCCAGGTTTTTTGCATTTTAAACAAACTAAATCATTAGAAACGGCATTAGATTTAACAGAAGGTTTAAGGGATTCTTTAAAAGGTTTTCTATTGACAACAACTTCTAAATCTTTTGCAAGTTCTAGAAATTGTTCGATTGAATCTATTTGTCTACGAAACAAAAAGGGTGTGTAAATTGGTAACATATTCTGTTGTATCACGTTAATTAAAGTGTAGTCAAATAAAGGTACTGAAGTACGACTAGCCATATCATAAATTTCCGTAATGAAATCAGGAAGCGACTCAGACTGTTTCTGTTTCCTGGTGCGGAGCTCATTTTCTAAAAAGTGATCAAAATTAGGTTTATCAAAGCGCTTTAAAAGTGCAAGCTTAAGTTCATGCCAAGAAGGAATATGAATTCGTATAGATCTAAACCATTTGAGTGCAATACCATCAAGCAAAAGTGTAAAAGAACCAACCAGCAAATTTTCGTTGTAATTTCTATAAAGAAAATATTCTTCA
Organism: Charanyca ferruginea; assembly: GCA_947361185.1. NCBI lineage: Eukaryota > Metazoa > Arthropoda > Insecta > Lepidoptera > Noctuidae > Charanyca > Charanyca ferruginea. Next base: position 43,894,380 of record OX376056.1, on the reverse strand, counting down.
ACTTGTGTAATAAAATCGCGAACACAAGTTCTACCATCATAAATTATTTTGCTCTTTTTCAAATCAGGCAGTTTAGTAAGAGGAGGAAAGTTTTTACGAATGTTTTCGTTAACAAGCGCATTCAAGGAGTTAAAAGAAGGCAAAGCTCGAGCTGTAAAATCCGAAGACGAATGTGCGATTCCAGATTCAAAAGGATTGCCAACATCGGTGGCATTAGCCATCTCGTGACCTTTCTCAACAACATTAGCATCAGCAGCAGTAGAAGCTTCGACCTCAACCGAATCCTGAGGCGGTGGAAACTGAACTCCCTTGTCCTCCATGACTAACGAGTAACAAGGCAAATAGCAATGAAAAGCAAGGACTAAACTTTAAAGGATTTCAAAATAAATCAAAGTTTGAAAAATAAAATTAAAGTTTTGAGGTTAAGTATCAAAATCAATGTGGTATTCCCATGAAAAATTGCTAAGTTATTTAACGTTAAAAAGTGCAATAATAACTCACAAAACGGCTTAAAATTAAATAAACTAGGTGCACAATAATGTACTTAATGTTTAAATTTAATTATTAACTTAAAAAGTTAACTTAGATATGAATTATAACACTGTATGAGATTTAACAATAACACGGTCTACACTTAACAATTGTTGGTTTTGCTAAGGAAAAAACATGTTAAAAACACAAGAAAATAAACAAATTATCCAATGTAAAACTAAAACATTGTTTACAAAATACAATACCAAACTAAGTTACAACTTATGAGTCTAATTATTCAAAGTTTATAAACTAGATCAATTACAATGTAAAAACAATATGAAATACAATATGAATACTAAATATTGTAAACAATAGACTCATTAGTTAAAATATAAATGAATTTAGTGTGCAATACTGACTGTACTCACCGTACAAACCTGCTTCATGTCCCTGTTCTAGTGCGACAATTGTAATAAAAAAATTAAAAGGGGTCTAGATTTATTTAACTAACTAACAAACTATGGGTGTGATTCTAAAGTTGAGAAGTTAGGGAGCTCAAAATTAAACAAAAATAACTAAAAGGAATAAGGTTCGGGCGCCAGAGCTCACTAGGTAATTTAAAACAAAGGTAATCCGGGATAGCTAATAGGTAAAGGACAGGACTTCTAATCTAGGTCGGAGATTTCTGAAATTAAGCTGCAAATTCTTTAACAATAGCTCATTTATTTCCATCGCAGGCAGTGGTGAGCACAACACAATATTAGAAAGCCCCTTTCTTTTGAAGGGCAAGTTGTTTTATAACCATTAAATTCTATAACCAAAGTTTATAATTAAGTTGTCAGTATTGCACGTTTTTAAGTGGAAACTACGAGAAAGAATTTAAGTTAACATACCACAGGCTTCGAGAAAAACTTATTTAAATTAAACCTGATTGGAGACACGAGGTGAAGCGCATCAGCTCATCCATGACGAAGTTAAATTTTAAGATGAAAAGAATCCAAAATATAAGTAAGAACGCCTTTGGGGCTGAAAACAAAACGATTTCCTTAGTTAGATAAACCCACGCGTCGAGCAAAATGGCGACGAGATAAATCGGGAATTGTAAATTACTCACCGATCTTAACGAAAACTAAAACAATGCCAATCACTCGTGCTATGGGCACACTCAATACGCGATGGCGATATAGGAGCTGAAACAATGGAAAATCGACGAGGGTTAGGACACATGACCTCAAGTTTATTGTCAGGTCATGGCGAGGAAAAATTCAACCAGCAAAATACTCACGATTTCCCAAAATATTACCGTTGCACGGCTGCTGACATCACTACCAAGTGATTCCAGCCAGGGGTGGACCCTTGAAATATTCCAATCTAATGATTGGCACGGAATAGAATTTTATTCGTGCATCATCTTGGTGACTTCGGTCGGAAAGTGAAAGTTACATATCCCAAACCGGAAACGTCAAAATAATCTGACAGCCGGGGAAATAAGGTCCAACTGTCAAACTGATGGTCTATGGTTTTATCGATTACTCTACTAAATCCTAGCCAATCTATCAAATATCTAAAGTGTGTGTAGTCGGCATTATCGAAAACTTCCAAAAAATGACGAGAGAGGTCGACACTATGTAGCGAGTAGAAAATACTCGTTACAACATGCTTAGTTCAAGAGTCAACGTTTAGAAAGGTGGAGTTCAATTAAAGATGAAACAGTGTTTTATAGTGATTTAATTAAGTATGACTTTCAAATCAAAACATTAACATCAAAATGATGCGTAGTTAATTAATAGGTATGTTTTGTACATAATTAACAATGTGGCTATATAATTCAACTAAATAATTATAATATTTTGTTGAATTATGTAAGGTACTGTTTTAAAATTGTTGTAAATTGGATGATTACTTGTGATAGTCTTTAGTCTATAGGTCTAGTCTACCCTTTTTTATTGATGTAAATTATAAATTAGATGATTATCTGTGATAGTACCTATATACTTTTTCTACACTTTTTAGTTGTTAATAATTTGATGATTACTTGTGATACTAGATACTTTGTCTACTCTTTTTATTGATGTAAATTAGGTGATTATCTGTGATAATATATACTTTTTCTACACTTTTTAGTTGTTAATAATTTGATGGTTACTTGTGATACTAGATACTTTGTCTACACTCTTTTTATTGATGTAAATTAGATGATTATCTGTGATAGTATATACTTTTTCTACACTTTTTAGTTGTTAATAATTTGATGATTACTTGTGATACTAGATACTTTGTCTACTCTTTTTATTGATGTAAATTAGGTGATTATCTGTGATAGTATATACTTTTTCTACACTTTTTAGTTGTTAATAATTTGATGGTTACTTGTGATACTAGATACTTTGTCTACACTCTTTTTATTGATGTAAATTAGATGATTATCTGTGATAGTATATACTTTTTCTACACTTTTTGATCTATATCTATACTTCTATACTTAATATTATAAAGAGGAAAGATTTGATTTTTTTATGTAACCAATAAACTCAAAAACTACTGGTCCGATTTCAAAAATTCTTTCACCAATCGAAAGCTACATTATCGCTGAGTAACATAGGCTATAGGGTAGGTGTAGGGTTGGTAAATAGGCAGGTAAGTAGGAGGGATAGGACAACGTCTGTCGGGTCAGCTAGTTGTTAATAATTTGATGATTACTTGGTTGTGATACTACAGTTCTACAGTTTTTTTATTGATGTAAATTAGACGATTATCTGTGATATTAGATACCTACTTTTTCTACACTTTTTTAATTGCTGATAATTGGATGATAACCTGTTCGACGAAATACAAAGTCCCTCTTTGGCAATTTACAGCAATTCCAAGATTGTATAGAAATTTGCACAATGTACACACTGCAGGATCTAACTTTAATGATCCTCGAGTCGTAAGCTCACTGCTGAGCGTCGTGATGCTCCCGTCCTCCAAACTCTCCACGATAGAGCCGCTTCGACCTCCCTCGATCCATGGCGTAGTTTAGAGCATCTGTGATCGTCGTGTTTAGGTTTTTGCATATTTGGTCGGACCATCTAGTTGGGCTGCGTCCCCCAAGTCGTTTTCTTTCTAACTAATTCCCCGTGATAATAAGTTTCTCCAGATTGTCGGAGGGCTTTCGGGCTATGTGGCCGAAGTATTGCAGCATTTTCATAAGGCAGATGCTCGAGAGCCTTTGCGTTATCTTCAGCTCGTTCAGGATCGAGCTGTTCGTCTTATGGGCTGTCCACGGTATGCGTAACATTTGCATCCAGCACCACATCTCAAAAGCATCGATACGTTGTCGGTCTGCCATTTTTACGGTCCATGACTCTGCTCCATACAAGAAGATGGAAAAGACCAAGGTTCGAACGATGTAGATTTTGGTTCTTTTGAGTATGTTTCGATCTTTCCACACTTTTTCGAGTTGCGTTGTAGCCGATTTTGTCATTCCAATGCGTGGCCTGATTTCTCCTTCTGTTCCACCTTTATTTGATACACTTGATCCCAAGTACACAAAATCCTCGACCATGTCGTACTGAGAGAGCAGGTGTACATCCTGCAGTAGGTACGCTAGATCTATCAAAGACCATTGTCTTGGTTTCGGCTTGATTTATGTTAAGGCCCATTTCGCGACTGACCGAGTCAAGGCGTTTTAGTAGCTCAACCATTTCCGATCCGGTCTTAGCCAGTAAGGTGGTGTCATCGGCATAGCGGATTTGAGATTTTAAGACCGCTTACTGTGAGACCACCTCCCCAACCCTCGAGTACTTTACGCATGATGTGTTCTCCGTAAATGTTGTTGTTGTAACAGTATTGGAGAGATGATGCAACCCTGTCTGACTCTTTTCTTAAATCTAAACGTAGTGGATCTTCTAGAGTTTACCTTGACCGTGCCATGACCTGTAGGTATGGTAGAGATAACTATTTATTTTTAATAAGCGCGATGAGGTGCTGAGGCACCCCCATTTCTGCTAGTACATGCCAGAGATGCTGCCAGTTTTCACAGTGGAAGGCTTTTTGATAGTCAACGAAGCACAAACAGCTGGAGTATTGAACTCGTAACATTTTTCAACTATGAGTCTGATATTGAGGATTTGCTCTCGCGTCCCTTTTACCCTGATAAAACCAGCTTGTACTTTTGTGGTATTTATCTATCCAGAAAATGCCGCAGTCTGCTGTTAATAGGTAATGTGCAGTAGAACTTTGCTTGTGTGTAAGATTAGAGCAATCGTTCTGTAGTTATCACATTTTTTCGTCGATCCTGTTTTGTGTAAAGACAGGATGGAAGAATTGGTCCAATCTATTGGCCAAGTCATACAGTCATCTCCAAATACAGTTGCACAAATCCGTCAATCTTTGTTATTTTCATAACCTAGCTAGGAGAACAATGCCTCACCCACACGATTGTAGATATAGTACTTATTTTGTAAAACTGTATTTATAACATATAGGTTCTACAATCCTTATTTTGAGCAAATAAATATTATTATTATTCCCCTACCCCCTTTAAGGATGCGACTGTGCAAAGTTCTGTGCCAGGAGCCTTGTCACATTTTAGATAGCGGATTGCATTGATCACTTCAGATTGCAGTAAATCTGGTTCGAGCTCTATATCTCTAAAATCCAGGTCACTTAAAGGTACTTGCTGTTGCCGTTTTATCTGAGCTATATAACTTTCCACAGTACTCTTTCCACCGTTCTGCAACTTTTTTGATTTCATAGACTAGCACGCCATTTTCGTCTTCAACCATCCCGGACTGGGCCTGGGACTCTAATGATGGTTACTTGTTTTTGTGAATAGATAAATATAAAAAAGACTGAGGTCAACAACCCTTTTTAAGTTTTCTTTCGCCATTTCTTTCTTGGATTTTTAGCACATATCGAAATGTATAAAATCAAACCAATTCCAAACTAATACCAATGGAAAAAATAATAAATTCAATAAAAGCTCTAGTATCCGTTTAAAAGTGTTTTATTTATATTAACTTTCATTACTGGTTATCTCTATTCATAGCCTTTGCCAATGCTTGCAGCCCTTTCCCCACTGCAGCCACAGCTTCAGCTAAAATCCTGTCTCTCTCTGCACTTCTTTCATCCATGGCCCTGTCTCTTTCCGCACTCCTCTCCAGAAAGGATTGCAGGATTTGTGCATTTAGTTGTTGTATCTCCAGCTGCTTTTCTTCCACCCTCAGGAATCTCTCAGTAGTGGTGGAAAATTCCGTTCGCCGTTGAGATGGTGGACGAGCAGCAACTAAAGACGTGTGACGTGATGCTGAAAAAAGAACACCGATTACTATGATGCGTAAATAAATAATATTTAATAGCAGCTTTTCGTTGTCATTCATTTGAAAAATGAAGTTTTGATAGTTTCTTTTTATTTTGTACTTACACACGGAACCAGCACCTCGACTAGCACGAGCCATATTTGTCCTCGGGCGGCGAGAAGAAGAAGCAATTGGCGTTGCGTGACGTGAAGCTAAAAAGATAAAAATATTTACATAATTACAAGTGATTCTTTAATCTCAATTTATGTTTATGAACTGAGTTCATCATTGCAAAAATGCAACTTCTTTAAAATTTTCTATACAAAACGCTGATTTCATAGGTGGGTTCACTTACATGACGAAGCAGCAGTTTGACGACGAATCACTGGGGAGGCTACTTGGGTGGCACCGCGGCGTGAAGGAGAAGGTGTGGGTGTGTGTGAAAGTGTTATCGGTGGAGGGGACAGGCTAGGATGATATATATGAGGATCTGGAGGAGGAGTGTGTTCTATCTGGATATTCTGAAACAACAAAAACAATCCTAATAAAAAGGAATCCCACTTACCTATATTATAATTAAATATTGAACACACACAATAGTGCCACAGTTAATAGTATTAAAGCACTTAAAATTAAAAAAAAAAGATATTAAAAAAATATCTTATGTAGATGTTATTAAATAATAATAATAAAAAATAAGAAACTAAAGTAGGTAAGATGCTACCTCCCAAAACTACAGCTCGGGTCAGAGTGTAGCGGATCTGCCCCCCTAGCTATATTACCCAAATTGACAATCTACAATCGATACGCCAATAGAAAACAAATCAAATGTATGGGAATGACGTCATCTCAACGTATTACGTATATATACGGAAATGTACTACGACGAAGCGTTAATTATTGTATAAGAGAAACAATACGAAACGTTTGTAACTTAGCTAGGGGGGCTGTTCTCAAGAAATGATTTGAGTTGTCACAGTCACAGTATACACTTACTGTGATAACTTAAATCTGTGTACCCAGACACATACCCGCAAAATGCTTTGGCTTGTTCCAACAGTTGAGCTGGATGAGGAAGCAAATAGTCTTCTTCTTGAAACTACAGGATCTGGTTGTCTGTAATTACAACGTTGAATATCCTCAATCAGTTCGGAACCCTAAAAAGTAAATTGGATATATAGATAGGTACCAAATTTAGATCATCAGCAGATTTATAATAGTGGGTGAGTGGGTGGTACCTAGTAGTTAGTAATATAATATTAACTTACATAAAACACAATAGCTGGTGGTTCGTCTGTAGGTGCCAGACTCTGTTGTTGATGTGGTACATGAACCTATAGTAAGTAAATATAAACAGATAAATGCCAGATATCCTTAATCACATACAATAAATTTATGAATTAAATTTAAATATCATACATTGTCAGTATCAGAATCTTGTATTTGTTGCACTTCATGTGGTGGAGATGGAGTATCATTTTCCTGAAACAGGTAATAATAATATTAATAAATTTGCCAAATAATTCAAATAAAAATACACTTTGAATTATATGTATTTTTAACAGACAGATTGCACAATATTTGGCCACTACCAGTAAGATAGGATTGATGCAAAAAAGCTAGTACCTACTTACCAATTGCATTTCTAAATTTCTTACCGGAAATGTCTGTATGCCTAAATGTGCATCTCCTGTTGAAAAGCTTTCGGTCAGTGGGTAGTCTTTCACCACCACACAAAGCAACAACTCTTTCTTCAAGCTCTGATAGCTCCACTTCTTCCTCCACCCCACCACCAGTCCTACGCCTAGCAGCAGAGCGCACTGCTACTTTCTTTTTTATGCTGCTTTTTTTGTCAGACCAATACTACAATCAAACATATAATTAATTAAAGAAATTATATGTAAAACAATTCTTTTATAATACACATGTATTTTTCAAATTACCTATATTAAAAATCTCCATTTTCTTATTATTAATAGTCATTGATTTAGTAAAATTAACAATAAGATGAAATTTATGAAACCAAGGAACACACTTTATACCAAGATTCGTCGCACATTTTAAGTGGTTTGCTTTGAGGAATGTTATACGGTTCTAACTAACATGTAGTAAAAAAAAGCGATGCTAACCTTGGTCCACTGTTTGTAATTTTTAATTGTGCCACCTATACTATTTAGGCGCACGGCTAGTTCCTCCCACAGGCGTCGATTTCGCTCTCTGGCATTTTGAGTTCTCAAGAAACCCTTCGCCATGCCAGGGTTTCTTTCCATAAACTCTACCAGAGTTTCAACCTGAGCCGACGACGGATGAGAGGAACGTGCCTCATTTAGACTGGTACATTATAGTTGGATTAGAAAACAAAATAGATACGATTTTAATTAATATCATTTTGAAACTTTATAACCATAAATGTAAACTTACTTCATGATTATTTCACAATTAGATTCGACACTGAACGATCAAAAATAAATAAACAAACAAAACAATGCAACGCACTACCAAAATATTGTCTGTCTGACACTGAGTCACACTGACTGACATTTTTGTTTTCGTTAGGGAGGGATAAATAGGTATTAATAGCATGAATTTAGAGTTTTCTGTCTTTGCTGTGTCTAGCTTTCTCATATTCTATAAAATAAGAAAATTTAATTTAAACATCATATTAGCTAAAATTCTGTGCCAAAAACACAACAATTGTGCCAAAAAACTGGAATCGATAAAAATTGATTAACATTTTTTGAGTGTGGTAGTCACTAGTACAATATTGGTCGCTTCGGAGCTCACTTCACTTCGCAAGTGACTAGGTGATGCTTACAGAATTCAAAATCAAGGTCATTTTGAACCTTAAGCGAAGTGAGAGTGACTAGCGACGTGAGATGCGAGTTGTTGTTCGAATTTTACAGAATCGAGGGGCTGGTATTGATAAAATACATAACTACTGGTATAAAAAATTAGAGACACTACACAAAGTTATAGCTAAAAATTTAACAGACATAATTTTAGGGAAACAAAACATCCCTGAATTCATTGCAGTAGGAATAACCTACATGTTACCAAAAACCCAATACTCATCACAACCTTCTCAATACAGACCAATCACATGCCTACCCACAATTTAATTCTAACATCAGTAATTACTACAAAAATAAATAAACACATAGAACATCACAACATAATAGCAGAGGAGCAAATAGAATGCAGACGAGCCCACATGAGATGTAAGGAACAATTAGTTATAGACTCAATAATACACAAACATGCTGCCACAAAAAATAGAAATTTACATTGCATCTACATAGATTACAAAAAAGCATTTACCAGTATTCCACATTCTTGGCTGATCCAAATATTACAGATATATAAAATCAACCCAAAAATAATAGACTTCTTACAAAACATCATGTCTCAATGGAAAACTATACTCAAATTAAATTGTCGTGACAACACTGTCACAACTCGACAGATTGCCATTAAAAAAGGGATCTATCAAGGAGATTCCCTAAGCCCTCTATGGTTCTGTCTGGCACTCAACCCTCTGTCTCACTTACTTCAGCGATGTCAGGCCGGATATTGCATCAAACACACAACAGAAGAAACCACTATTTCACACCTTATCTACATGGATGACATAAAATTATACGCAAAGACCGAAAAAGAAATGAAAAAATTAATAGAAACCACGACAGACTTTAGCAAAGACATTGTGGCGGAACATATTTAGACCACCACCTATAACATCCAGAAAACCGCTACCGCTTATGATTCTGAACCACACACACAAATCAGGTGATGTGTTGTTTGTCATCAAGTGCGAATGCACCGGCCTTACACGTGGAGCAGGCACGGTACGGGCGCGTGAACTTAGTATGGAGGCGGCCGGCAACAACCTTGAGCGGCCGGGCGCTAGCGTGATCGAGACTCCACCTGCGAGCGCGCCGGCCCACGGACATCAGTCGTCTTCTGACTAGCTGGCTTAACCGTCGCGACGCGCTAATAATATTGTTGAATTGTACCAAGTTGCTAGTGCCATTTTGTATCTATTGCTAATCATAATTAATATAATCATTTCATCTTTCTTCTAAAATAATAATCTTCATTTTCGACGTCTTTCACCTTCATTCTTCCCGCTACGCTTCGCTCGCTAATATAGCTCTTAACTGACTTACTATACGGGTTAAATTCCCGTGTAGCGTTAGTATAGTTAGCTGGCATAGCTATACTGCATTGGTGACCCCGACGTGATTGGAACAGCTGCATTGGTGATCAACTACCACGTTACTCAATCCTGCAAGACACCGTTGGAATCGAAGAGCGAGAGTGACGTTTGTTTACATCGGTTTTTGACGAAAAAGTTCGTGGTTGGTACAACACATAAGCGGTGAGCGATTTTGTTTTTATTTTACCATGGCTGAGCCGGACCCCTTTGTTGATTGTAAGGATGCCCCTGCTACCTCAGGTGAGGTAGCGGCAGCTGGAATGCCATTGCGCTGTCCACCAATTTACCCCGAGGAACCGGAGGTGTGGTTCACGCAGCTTGAAGGCCAGTTCATTTTGTCGCGAATAACCAGCGATACGACAAAATTTTATTTTGCAGCGGCTCAGCTCGATGCTAAATACGCTATTCAAGTCAGAGACATCCTCACCAATCCACCCGAGGCGAACAAATATGAGAAATTGAAAGCAGAACTCATAAGTCGGTTGTCAGCGTCTCAAGAAAAGCGCATACAACAGCTTTTACTACATGAGGAGTTAGGTGACCGCAAGCCTTCGCAATTCTTGAGGCACTTGCAAAATTTAGCAGGGCCATCGGGTGCTGCAGAGTTTGTCAAAAGCATATGGACTAACCGGTTGCCACAAAACATCCAAACAGTAATCGCTTCTCAAATTGCAGATTTACAGGTGGAAAAATTAGCGGAGATAGCGGACAGGGTGTATGAAATCGCCCCGATGACACCACAGGTAGCAAGCGCATCCGCTGCTACCACCGCCGATTCATCGGACCTGGCGAAGCAGGTGTGCGAGCTTCAGAGACAGGTAGCGTTGCTCACTACACGCTTAAACAACCGAGGCCGACAACGCTCACGCTCAAGACCGCGTGACAACCATCGGAGGTATGTTCGTTCGAAATCCAGACCACAGCAACCACCTCAAAATCACCCACACTGTTTTTATCACTACACATATGGAGACAAGGCACAAAAATGCAAACAACCATGCACATTCAAGTCGGAAAACACGATGGGTGGTCGCAAGTAGCGGCTAACGACTGCCCTTCTTCATCAGGCCGTTTGTTTATTACAGACCGAACGACAAAGATGCAGTTTCTGGTGGACACTGGATCAGACCTATGTGTTTTCCCCCGGTCTGCTGTCAAGACGCCCTGCAAACAATCTAAGTACGATCTAGTAGCCGCAAACAACACAGTCATTAACACTTACGGCCCTCTACAATTACAATTAAACTTAGGACTCAGACGGAACTACAGCTGGAACTTCACAATCGCGGATGTTTCTAAAGCCATTATTGGGGTAGACTTTCTCAGTTTTTATAATCTGTTGGTAGATTGCAGAAATCAACGCCTGATCGACCACCTCACGTCCTTATCAGTTCCTGCCGCACACTGTAACTCTGTGGACATCGCTTCCGTGAAGGCAGTGGTAGGAGACACAGATTACCATCAGATTTTACGTGAGTACCCGGAGATAACGCGACCCCCAGGTAAACAGCTACCAGGCAATCACAACACGCTGCACTACATCAGGACGACACCAGGCCCACCTGTAGCATGCAAGCCCAGACGCCTGGACCCTTCTCGATTGCAAGCTGCAAAGAAGGAGTTCGAGGAGATGCTTGCAAGCGGTGTAGCACGGCGCTCGGAGAGTCCTTGGTCAGCGCCGCTGCATCTGGTGAAGAAGAAAGACGACGGATGGAGACCATGTGGCGACTACAGGGCACTTAACTCGAGGACAATACCTGACAGGTACCCCATCCGACACATACAAGATTTCTCACACCAACTAGCAGGCTGCACCGTTTTCTCAACCATAGATCTCGTAAAGGCCTATAATCAGCTAGCAATAAACCCTGAGGACATCCCTAAAACGGCGATAACAACACCATTTGGACTGTACGAGTTTCCTTTCATGACCTTCGGTTTGAGGAACGCTGCTCAGACCTTTCAAAGGTTCATTGACGAAGTCCTACTGAGCCTAGACTTTTGCTATGGGTACGTCGATGACATTTTAGTATTTTCAGCAACTGCTGAAGAACACAAGGCACATCTGCGCCTATTGTTCGATCGCCTGAAGCAGTACGGTGTCGTCATCAACACAGCAAAGTGCAACATTGGACAACCAGAGGTGACTTTTCTAGGGTACAGTGTGTCAGCCGAAGGCATAAAACCACCTCAATCCAAGGTGCAGGTGATCCAGGAATTCCCCATACCCAATACTGTGAAGGAGCTGCGAAGATTCTTGGGCATGATAAATTTCTATCGCCGATTTGTCCCAAGCGCAGCCCAAATTCAAGCACCTTTAAACGCAGTCTTAGCTGGTCCAAAGGTAAAAGGTTCTCATCCCGTGCAAATGACTCCTGAGCTGCTGAAGGCATTCGAAGATAGCAAGTCTTCGCTGTCTACAGCAACACTCTTGGCCCATCCAGACGCTTCTGCTGAATTAGCAATCGTTACTGATGCATCGAATACAGCAATTGGCGCAGTTCTTCAGCAACGTAAAGGTGAGAACTGGCAGCCACTAGCCTTTTACTCTCACAAACTGAACAATGCTCAAAAGAAGTACAGCCCGTACGACCGAGAGCTACTAGCAGTGTACGAGGCCATCAAATACTTCCGTCATATGGTTGAAGCCAGAACTTTCGCGATTTTCACAGATCACAAACCACTTATCTTTGCCTTTAAGGCAAACAAGGAAACTCTTCCACCAAGGCAATTTCGATACCTGGACTACATCGGACAATTCACGACAGACTTAAGGTATCTACCAGGCAGTGAGAACATCGTTGCTGACGCCTTGTCACGCGTGGAAGAAGTATCAGCTTCTATCAACTTCGAAGACCTTGCAAAACTTCAGGACGATGATCCAGAGCTGCAAGACCTTCTACTTCATGGTTTAACATTAAAATTGACAAAGATAGCATCAACTTACAGTGGAAACTTGCTTGTTTACTGCGATACCTCCACTCAGGTACCACGTCCTTACATTACGCCAACACTGCGAAGAGAGGTCTTCAACTCACTGCATAATTTGCATCATCCAGGGAAGTCTGCTACAGTGCGACTAGTCACACAACACTTTGTGTGGCCAGGGACACGCAGAGACAGTAGAGAGTGGGCTAGGCAATGTGTACAATGCCAGGCGTGTAAAATCACACGTCATACTAAATCCCCACTTTCCTCTTACCTAACCCCATCCTCTCGTTTCTCCCACATACACCTAGACATCATAGGACCATTAATCCCTTCGTCTGATTTCAGGTACTGCCTTACCGTCATCGATAGATACACTCGATGGCCTGAGGCGTACCCATTGAAAGACATCACGGCGGAGACCTGTGCATCCGCTCTGGTGACTGGCTGGGTGGCCAGGTTCGGCTGTCCCGCCCGGGTTACCACCGACCGTGGTCGCCAGTTCGAGAGCCACCTGTTCAAGGCTCTCACTGCCTTGCTGGGGGCAGACCACTTCCGCACTACTGCCTACCATCCAGCAGCGAACGGCATCGTGGAACGGCTGCACCGGCAGCTGAAGGCCGCCATCATGTGCCACACTTCCTCACAGTGGACTGAAGCACTTCCACTGGTACTTCTCGGCATGCGTAACTCGTGGAAAGAAGACATCCAAGCTACGCCGGCCGAACTCGCCTACGGAGAAGCACTTCAGCTTCCAGGCCAGTTCTTATCATCAAGAGAAGATTTCACTACAGCTGACGTCACTGAGTATGCAAACCGGCTACGATGTCACATGGCCAAGCTGACTCCAAAACCTACAGCGTGGCATACCACATCACCTTTCTACGTGCCACGAGATCTCAACTCTTCCTCTCACGTGTTCCTCAGAAGAGACTACGTACGACGGTCATTGGAACCACCATATGCTGGACCATATAAAGTTTTGCAGAGGCACGCAAAACACTTCACAATTGAGATACAAGGGAAGCCAAATAACGTATCCATTGACCGACTCAAACCAGCCTACTTGCTACGTGAAGATGTTGCTGAAAAACCAACCACACCTGTTGACACTACAACTCCATCTGCAAATGAAGAAAGGAGGACGAGAAGCGGGCGGCGAGTGAGATTCCCCGATTTTTATCGACCGTAGTTACGGTCTGGCCAGGGGGAATATGTGGCGGAACATATTTAGACCACCACCTATAACATCCAGAAAACCGCTACCGCTTATGATTCTGAACCACACACACAAATCAGGTGATGTGTTGTTTGTCATCAAGTGCGAATGCACCGGCCTTACACGTGGAGCAGGCACGGTACGGGCGCGTGAAGTTAGTATGGAGGCGGCCGGCAACAACCTTGAGCGGCCGGGCGCTAGCGTGATCGAGACTCCACCTGCGAGCGCGCCGGCCCACGGACATCAGTCGTCTTCTGACTAGCTGGCTTAACCGTCGCGACGCGCTAATAATATTGTTGAATTGTACCAAGTTGCTAGTGCCATTTTGTATCTATTGCTAATCATAATTAATATAATCATTTCATCTTTCTTCTAAAATAATAATCTTCATTTTCGACGTCTTTCACCTTCATTCTTCCTGCTACGCTTCGCTCGCTAATATAGCTCTTAACTGACTTACTATACGGGTTAAATTCCCGTGTAGCGTTAGTATAGTTAGCTGGCATAGCTATACTACAACATAAATATGCAGTTTGGACTAGACAAATGCAAAACGGTAAGTACATATAATAAGAGGCAAAATTAAACCGGGCGACTATACAATTAACAATACTGACACAATTACAGCTATGGAACCTACAGAGTTATATAAATATTTAGGATACAGGCAACTTAAAGGATTAGATCACACAACAATCAAACACACATTAAATGCTGAATACAAGCGAAGAGTGGTCGCAGTATGTAAAACTCAACTCTCGGGAAAGCATCTTATAAAAGAGATAAACACCTACGCGATTCCAATATTAACCTACTCATTTGGAGTGATAAAATGGTCAAAAACTGACATACAAGAAATAGAACGAACAACACGCACCACACTTACTAAACACAATAATTTACATCCTAAATCTGCAATAGAAAGATTGACCATTAAACGACAACACGGAGGAAGAGGCCTAATAGACATTCATTACCTTTGGCAAAAACAAATAATTACACTACGAAAATTTTTTCACACTAAGTCTCATTCAAGTAACATACATAAAGCTATAGCCATAAACGAACAGAACACAGATACACAACACATTAACAACGACCCACAGAAACAAAAGTTTGAAGATTGGAAAAAGAAAGTGCTGCACGGCCGGCACCCCCACGATTTGGAACAATCTCACGTAGACACACTAGCTTCAAATAAGTGGCTTAAGATAGGTAATTTGTTTCCAGAGACCGAAGGATTTATTATTGCAATACAAGATCAGATCATCAATACTAAAAACTACAGGAAATTCATAATCAAAGACCCCACAATAACCAACGACAAATGCCGCAAATGCCACAGCCAACCAGAGACCATACAACACATAACAGGAGCATGCCCAACACTCACTCAAACAGACTACACTCACAGACACAATCAACTAGCAAACGTCATTCACCAAAAATTAGCGCTTAAACATAAACTTATACAAGATATCAATATTCCTTACTACAAATACACACCACAAACTGTTGTAGAAAATACCACTCACAAACTCTACTACGACCGCGCCATACTTACCGATAGGACCGTTCACTACAATAGACCAGATATAACTCTCCAAGATAAAGTAAATAAAGTCACTTACATAATAGATATTGCAGTTCCCAATACACATAATCTTCAAAAAACGATAGGTGAGAAAATAAATAAGTATGCAGAATTAAAAGAAGAAGTGACCAGAATTTGGAGGCAAGAAAAAGTGTACGTAGTACCCATAGTTGTCTCCACTGCAGGTGTTATTCCCAATCATCTCCACCATAGCCTAAAATTAATAGATCTGAAAGACTCAATCTACATTACACTCCAAAAAGCCGCAATTTTGAACACCTGCATAATCGTACGAAAGTTCATGCAAATAGATGAAATCGAAACAGGCCAACAACTCACCACACCCTCAACATAAAACACACTACACGTTGCTTTTACTTGGCTCTGGCCCGTAAATGCAACTGAAACCAGCCAAAGAGCTGAGAAAAATTAACACATCCGCAAATAATAATAATAATAATAATTTATTGCAGACTTTCATCCATAATTTGTTAGTAACAATATTCTTAGCCTAGAGTTAGTAAAAATTAAATAATATATAATATATAATAACAATATTTAGGCGCTTGGTCTCGTGTGAAGGCCTATCCAGTGCGCCATCAGTGTAGAGTCCCACCGTCCGGCGCACGCGGACAGGATGGCGCTGGGGCTGCCGCGCACCCGCGTCAGCATCGACGCACAGCGCTTACGTATGATGGCGTGGAAGCCGTCCACGAGCGCTTGCGCGAACATGCCACTAGCGCTGCAGTACCGCGGCAGCCCCATCAACACCCTGAACGCGTTATTATACTGTACACGCAGGGCGTCGTATGCTCTCTGCATGTAATTGACCCACAAACGGCACGTGTAGAAGGTCTGGCAGAATGCCCTAAATAGCGTGACCTTCACTTGCTCAGAACAGCGTGCAAATCTGCGAGCCAACACATTACAGCGAACAGACAACGCCCTACGTTCCCTTTCCACGTCCATATTATCTTTAAGGTCTTCGGTGACCCAGTGGCCCAGATACTTGAAGTGAGTGACTCTGTTTAATGGAGTACCATAGAGTGAGACGGGTGGCACCTATGCGTAATCTTTTTTGAGTGCTCTAAATACCATAACCTCACTTTTCTTCACATTATATCTGAGCCCATGGGCCTCCGCGTACCCTTCACATATACGAAGCAGCTTGCGCAACGCACCGATTGAAGGGCTGAGCAGCACCATGTCGTCCGCGTAGCTAATATTATTAACGCAGATTCCGTCTATATGACATCCGATCCCAGTGCCGCTCAGCTCTCCAATCAGGCGGTCCATATACAAGTTAAACAGCTTCGGTGAGGTCAACCCTCCCTGACGCACCCCACACTTCAGACCAAACTGCTCCGATTTACTATCCGCCCGCCTAACAGTGTTTTTCTGTTTATTGTACCAGTACTCAAATATAGACACAATCTCAGGGGGCAGACTAGTGTCTCGACGCAGTTTTGTCCACAGCAGGTCGTACGAAACCATATCAAATGCGCGGGAAAGATCCAGGAAACACGCGTACACTGGTGTTTTACGCGTGGTGTAGTACTGCACAGTCTGCTTGAGGCACAGGATCGCACTTTCCATTCCATTAAAAGTTGTTTTTATGTTTTACTAACTTTTACCAGCGACTTCGTACGCGTGAATGTCAGTTATCGCAGATGCAGACAAAGTCGCAGATTAAAAAGTAGCCTATTTCCTTCCCCGGGAAACATGAAAATCGGTTCAGCTGTTTCTTAGTGAAAACGTAACAGAGTGTTACTTTCGCATTTATAATATTAAAGTATGGGTTTATATTTTTAAGACGTAATCTCTAGAAGTTAGGAAGCTACTTAATTGCTGAGGGCTAAGTTTTATAGTACAGTTAGTTTCCACATTGATTAATTTTCGTGCAGAATCGTGGCATAAGTAAAAAAAAGTAAATTCTCCTAAGAACACAAGTCCAACTCAAACCGGTTGTCAAGATAAAAATTTACTCTAAGCATTGCCACATCTAGTTTTGTAATGCTCAGATAGAAAACTCCTACAGGAGATTAGCTGCAGAGCCATAGGTCTCCTAGGACTTGGATGTCCTAATAAATTTCCATCGACTATTCTCTTTTAGTTTGAGAGGGAAAAGGTAGGTACCTACTTTTGTAATAATGAGCACTTTTGGTGTGAGAACTTGATGTTAAGGTTGCTCTAAAAATAGACATGTATTATTTTTGTAGGTACTGTTACCACTAGGACGACGTGGTACCAAATACATTTCTTTCATTTAATAGAAAGTAAAAAAAAAATTGTAGAAAAAGAGAAAAGCGTAGATAGAGAGAAGAGAGGGAGAAAAGAAGATAAAAAACATGTGCGGTCGGGGGACCTCCGTAAGAAACAAACTTCTTTACGTACGGTACACGGTACCAAGGTACACAAGCAGCTCATTTGTTTGTAGTAGGCTCGATACACGCACACATACTGTACCAAATCTACTTAATCCTATTGAATGAAAGGTTAAGTAGCGTAAGTAGTCTACCTAACCTAGTCCTAGTGGTAACTGTAGTCAGTGTTGCCACTTTGGTGGTTTTCCCACCAGAACTGGTGCTTTTTCAAGGTTTCTAGTGGTATTTTTTCATAATTTAGCGTTTTTATTTTTTTTTAGTGGTTTTTAGCGGTTTTTCAATATGGAATCGGGCAAAACATTTTTTTTATCGAAATGGAGAGAAATGTAGTGGTTCATTATTTAATTTTCTTTTTATCTCTCATTCTATGTTCGGAATTCGGTTCGTGTTGTTAAAAAGTCTTAAAGTTTGATAGAGTCGTGTTTTTCAACACTCTGTGAACTGTGTGAACTCTAGAAGCTGTAAATAATATCCAATTATGGAAGTTCCACACAAGAAAAAGAATTACGCACAAAAGTATAGAAAAGAGTGAGAATCACTAGATGAATAATTCCAAACCAATGATACGAAGGCGTTTTGCTCATTTTGTAAAGCAGAATTATTATCAAAATTAGTAGACTTGAGAAGACATGCTGAAACAAAAAACACACACATTTATGTGGTTTAATTTCACAGCCTGTAGAATACTAAACATTTTGTCAAGTTATAACGAATATAATGTTTATGTTTTGTAAATTGTAAGTTACCTAGTAAAACTCTATAATGCACTCTGGTAAAAATGCAGAATGCAGAACGTTTTATAAATACGTAAAATTGTATAATTATTATTACGAACTACAACTATTTTTAAGCATCTCAAACATATTCGTTCGTTTTTTAGTCTGATATTTAAATACAATAACTTTAGCGGAATTTGGTGGTTTTTTATAATCCGAAATTCTGAAAATCTGGCGACATTTTACACTTGACCTAGCGCCTTAATAAAATCCAAGGTGGCAACACTGACTGTAGTGTATGCGCAGACGCAATGTCGAGGCAGTCGCTTACTGGCGGTAGGCGAGTGCAAACGTCTTCTGGACTCCGCATACTGTATATCTATCCGAGTGCCTAAAAGCAGTGTTTTATTGGCTCTCGAGACATTACAAGTGGCGACAAGGATAAAACTGAGGTGCACGTAAGTACACGCTAACACTAAAAATAAAAAAAATAAGGAAAGAATAAGTAATTATTGGTTATTGCTTATTAGTTGTTTGCGTGTAGCTTCGTTCCAAATAGCTTATAACAAATGGTTGGTATTATAATAGAAATTATACATGTTGGTTTAAGCAAATGAATACTCATCACACGATGAGTTATGTAACCTAAATCAAAACCACTTATGAACCAAGTCAACACGTACCTATACAATTCTTACTGATATGCAAATTCATGCCATTATCGTTCATTGCTAAGGGCCATGCATCGTTTCAGATGGAAAGAAAATAAGGCCATGCAAAACTATGGTTTAAACAATACTACAAAAAATTATGTATATTGTACACGTTTGCAAGCAACCTGACGGTACCTACCCACAATATTATTAATTAAAAAGTTTAACCAATATAATGTGATGTATGATCGACATAATGAGAAATATCGATACATTTACAAAATGTCGACTAGCCTATATTGCAGTTCGGTTAAAGATATTATATCTACTTATATTTTAAAATTTGTTTTACATGTTGTATCTACTATTAAACAGAGCTTTAAATTATGACAGCTTGAATAATAATTCAATTGTGTTTGGACGCGATACAAAGCGATACAAATATGTGTATTGTGTTTATATTAACTTTTACTATTGTATTATGAACAACAATTACATCGTATCATTTAAATTAGGCACTTATCTATTCGTATGCTTGCACAATTTATTGAGAGAGTCATAGTTATAATAAAGGTTCACTTAAAGGCCACGCAATGAGTAAACAACAAAGGACCAAGCAGATTAATTACGTAACAATTTTAAGGGACTGTATGTTTAAATAACATATCACAAAAATATGTACAGGTCCACGCAATAAGTACTTACAAAATACAATAGGGCTATGCAGTTCTAATACTGGTACGGATTTTCAGTAAAAGTGACGCAAAAATAAGAGTCAATGAGCATATTTAATTGCTGGCTGCCCGAAAATGACTCATGCATCATCCACACATCCCAACTTGACCATTTTGATTGCGAAGGCAATCAGACATGTGTCGGCACTCGCTGGTTAGTATTCATCATTACCATACTATTTTCCAGTGTACCAGAAAGATTGTATGTAAACTATGTTTTACTTCTTTGTTTGCATTTTGACATAAAAGTATTACGGTCATGCTAATATAACCTGCACGCCACTATAACATCATTTTGATGAAAGACCCTCAGGGCCGTCTTTAACCTGTTGGGGGCCCTGGGCACAATAGGATAATGGGGCCCCTATGACCTAATCAGAGCACTAAGTTGTTAGTTCAAACAAAGAAAGTAGATAAGCATAGTTCTAGGTTTATTTATTTACAGTGACAATAAATAAATAAGAGGTACCTACTAGATTTGAGATGGGCAAAATCTTTAACCACTACTTAGCAACAAGCTGGTTAAAATCTCTTGATGCATTAACATAACCTTTTTAATATGGAGAAGGAACGCTCGCCACTGCTGTTACAATCTTTATGCTTAAGAAGATTTTCAATACGATTTTTTTTTTCGATTTCTCATTTGGAAATGTTTCTTCAATTTTGTTTTTTTTTTAATATGATATTTTCACAAAATTCTTTCTTCCTTCATTTTCACTATGAACAATTTTCAAGTATTCTGTATAATGTACCTATATGTTACGGCTAATAGCCGAAGTGCGGCTACACCAAGTTTAGGCTGGCTACAACTTGGTGCAGCCGGCCACTTGCGGTTAAAGTTACATGTACATCCTACTTATCCTCGGTTAGAACCAAGTTTAGCCTTCATCATAGCGGCTAGAACTAGGTGCAGCCACACTCCGGTGGTTAAATTGTCTGATTTTGTGCTACTGAACCGGAAGAAGACAGAAAGAGGAGCCGCGCGCAGCGTTGCTCCGTCGACTTGACGTCGACCGTCTTCTTCTGCTCAAAGGTTTGGTAAAAAATAATCAAGTCGGGGTACCCCAAGTCCCGAGCTCGCAGGTTACACCTAAGTTTAGGACACGCCGTAATTTCGGCGGTAAGACCCATCATGGAGGATCGGTTAGGGCGCCGGTACGGCGCCCTCACGTTCCGGCTGACGCAGATACTGTCCGGACATGGCTGTTTTGGGAAGTATCGGTGTCGCGAAAAATTGCCCGGTTGTCACCACTGCGGAGATTGCTTGGAGGACACAGCGCAGCACACGCTGGCAGAGTGGCCAGCATAGGCAGAGCATCGCCGTGAACTCTCCGCAGCAGTAGGTAACCTCTCGTTCCCAAACATCGTTCTTTCGATGCTCCAGAGCGAGAGTGCGTGGGAGGCTGTTGCTTCGTTTAGCGAGCAAGTTATGCACGCAAAAGAGGCGGCACAGAGGGTGAGGGAAGCAATTGCCTCACTTCCCTCCAGGAGAAGACGCACCGGGCGCCGCAGGGTGCTTAATGACCTCGAGCCTTCATGCGTTTCCGGCCTGCGGGTGGTCGACTCAGGGGCCGGTGTCACCACTGCGTCGACTGCCGGGAGGACACGGCGCGGCATACGCTGGCGGAATGTGCCGCTTGGGAGGGGCCGCGCCGTGCCCTCGTCTCAGAAGTAGGCAGTGACCTGTCGCTGTCGGCCGTGGTAGAGTCGATGGTCGACAGCGCAGAGTCCTGGGACGCGGTGGTTTCCTTCTGCGAAAGTGTCATGTCGCAGAAGGAGGCTGCGGAAAGGGAGAGGGAGATCTCAACCTCCCACCCTGCCCGCAGCAGGCGCACCGGGCGTCGGCGAAGGGCGGATAACGCCCTCTTCCGGCCCCCCTAAATGGGTCCAGGGGCGGCAGACTCGGGGACGTCTGTCGCCCCCCACATACACCAGGACCCGAGGTGGCGGCGCGTAGTGTTCCACGCGCGCCCCTCTAAGACGTCCGGGGGGGAGTCTAACACCTCACTCCCCCCCCTGACCCGAGAAGTGGCCCGCTGCAGCGGGCCGGCACCAGCCGGGGGTTGCGGAAGTATCTCCAGTTCCCGCGACCCCCGACGTAGGTGTGAGATGGAACACCGGGGTGGTTTTTAGTCAGTAAGAGTCTGACAGACCCCTCCGCCCGCCCCAGGGCGGAGGACATCCATGAGGATTTTCCACCCCGTACCAAAAAAAAAAAAAAAAAAGGGGCAGTCCACCACCCAACCAGATGCAGGCCCATGTAGGCGGCGCGCCGTGTTCCGCGCGCGCCACTCTAGAGGATTCGGCGGCGTTTAGACCGCCGAGGTCGACGGGACCCGCCTACATCATTGGCGGGTCATAGCCTGGCGGGGGCGCGGTGCATGCGCGAGCGAATCCCGTACCCCCGCCCATAGGTCAGTCGAGGAACACCGTGGTGGTTTTAGCCGGTAAGAGTCCGGCACACCCCCCGTCTTCCCCGGACGAGGGACAGTCCATGAGGATTTCCTCAAGTTAAAAAAAAGACTGCATCTAAGTTTAACTGCTACCGGCTACTACACCTAGTTCTAGCCGGCTAAAACTAGGTGTAGCCGCACTTCGGATTTTAGCCATAACATATACATTCCATTTCCAACTCTTTCTCATTAACGTCTTTATAGTTAACGACTAGCTGACTGTTATTAGCTGTCTAATGTTCTTAAAGGAACTTAATCGCTGTTTTAGATGAACGCGTAGTATTATAACAAAAAGTATGTATTATAACGTATCAATTATGGGAGAAAGGTTTCTACTTTGATTTCTATTTTTCCATTCAGTTGAAATTAGCATAGCCATCGAAAAACTGGCGTGAGTTTCTACGTCTTGTTCTTTGAGATAGGTCCTTTTAATCAGATTCTGGGTTTTTATTCCTTGGCCGTCGATTCAAAGTAATTAAATTTATCCCTGAGGTTAATAATAAAATCAAGTAAAGTAAAAAAAAATAGTCGTTTGTATATTCTTTCAAATATTGGTTAGAGCTCCAAATTTCCTATAAATATTATAATGTCTCTAGTTTCGTCTTCTTTGTTTATGACCTTCATGCAAGCCGCTTACTGCATCAGCTCGGACTGTCCATCTGGTCAATAAAAAGACTTTTGAAAACTATTTTTCAACCTAAATGTTCTGTCAATGTATTCCATCGGTGGGGAGAGGCCGAAAAATAGTATTGTATTTACTGAACCATTTCAAAAAACTTGGTTGCCTCTGAGGTATATATAGGTTGTAGACACTGGTCTACAACCAATAAGAAGTATAGGTAGGTACTGATACTTCTCCGTCATATTTGAGGCTTTGACTTCAATATCATGATTTTCTAAAAATAAACATGGTTTCCGCTGAATACTTTAGGACCTGTTATTCCATTTCGACAATATGGGTCCTACTCAATACAGATTTTTTTTTAAACTGTTGATAGGCATACGTTTGCAGCTAAATAAGAAAATAAGGAATGTTACCTTTTCCAGGATTCCCAAATATTTTATTAAATTCACTCAGTAACTCCACACGTCCACACACAAATAATTTTCACTGTTGGAAGTTCCGAGGATTTAATTGTCACCGCAACACTGAAGCCCTCTCGATGCCAAAAATTTACTACTAATTTACAACAGCTACAATCCGTTTACATTTCTCCAGGACTCTTCTTTTCGATGTTGACAAGTCTATATGTAATCAATCAACCGCTTTACTTCGTGCCAGACAAGTCACCATAGTTTTACTGGGCTTTTTTGATGTGTGCACATCACATTATTTTAATAATGTGCTTCCAATCATTAAATCCACTCAAAGAGCATAGATTTACATTAGAATGGATTTTCATGAAAACAAACTACACTTCTGGACACATCTATTGGCCCACCTTGTATTTTCAGTTTCGTTTGGTCCTAGCTAAAATTTTATATTAGGTCGAGCAAAAAGTTTTTATGCAGTTTTGAACCTGGCACATTCACAATTTCATTCAATAGTCTTTTTTTGAATTTTGAACACAGAATTTAAAGAAACAAAAGACAATTTGGAGCCTGTTTGTTGATAGCAAACAATCGAATACTAAGAAAACTTGGTTTTATTGGTTTACTTGGATTTAATTCTTGAAAAAGTGATTGATATCTTTGGTTTTGCAACAAACATTACTTATTCTTAACATTAAGGTGAGGTTCTATCAATAATCTATGGATACTTTACCTGAAGTCGCCGCCCAAGCTGTGGCACTTATTCAGGCCGGACACAGCCAAAGAAACGTGAGTGCTCAACTTAATTTAAGTCGATCTGCGGTCCGAAATGTTTATCGGAGGTACCTAGAGACTGGCGGCTTTGTTCGTCGCCAAGGAAGGCCACGATCTCGGGTCACAACTGAAAGGCAGGATCGATTTATCGTGACGACCAGCTTGAGAAATCGTCACCTTACCTCCATTGAGATACAAAACCAACTTCGCGACTTCCACGGAGTATCTGTGAGCGCTCGAACTGTTCGGAGAAGGTTAAAAGAACGCGATATGGTACCACACAAGCCAGCTAATGGGCCCAAACTAACGCGAGCCCACCGAACAGCGCGCCTTCATTTCGCACGCAGTCTTTTAAATTGGACACAGCAAGATTGGAGCCGTGTACTCTTTTCTGATGAGTCTAAAATTGTGTTACATGGCAATGATGGAAGGAAGAAGGTCTACCGACATAAGGGAGAGCGTTTCGCACAATGCTGCTTTGAAGAGAGGGTTGCTTATGGCGGTGGCTCATGGACTGTCTGGGGCGGTATATCCGCGAGCGGCAAAACTCAACTTGAGGTTGTTACAGGACCACGGAAGCCAACATTAAATGCTGAAAGGTACATTCGTGAGTGCTTAGAACCTCACGTCAACTCACGTGATACCATACGCGGACTATGTGGGCCCAAATTTCCTTTTTATGCATGATAATGCAATTATTAATTTTTCGCGCTGTTTTGAATCATACGCAACGTATGTATGTATGATTCAAAACAGCGCGTCAATTAAAACAAAAATTAATAATAAAATAACTAAGCGACATTTCGAAAATGTAAAAACTACAAATTGTAGTATGAATGTTAAAGATTAATATGAAATCAAGTTTGTGAAAAAAAAATACAGTTTACTAACAAAACTCAACTAAATACGAGATTTTTTTAAAGATTTTTGTACAACTTTACGTATTTTTGTTTATTAAATTAAACAGTATTCTTATTTTTTGCCAACGATAATCGGTTAACACATTCACTGTGGTATTCATTACGTATTTTTTATGGCAATTATGGTAAAAGTATTGATTATATCACTTTAACAGTGACGACTGTTTTGAATGATTTTGCTCGGTACCCCCTTAAGTACATCATTGTAGACACCCCAGCGTTCAATTACTTCGTTGCTTATTAAAAAAAACAGCTCTTCCATATATTTTGGCTTTATAGGTTTTACACATTAAAGATCTGTTTTTCTTTTATATACGGCGAAAAGTTTCATCTCTAGAATCAGGCACTAAATCTATGGTAAAAGTTAATTTATTTATATACTTCATGCACAAAGGTACGAAGGCGGACTTAATGCCTCAGGCATCCTCCACCAGTCAACCAAGGGTGATGAAGGAATAACATGGCAGGAGCATATTATAATTTAAAATAAAATTTCGTGTATTAAGTGATTGCGCGTGAACTTCGCTTCCACTGTATTATCATGTATTTTGCAGCCAACGTATTAATGTTTAAATAACAATATGTTTTTACATACAAAGATAAAGTTCACTTCATTAACTATTGCGGCAGAATAACACATTCTTGATTAAAATATGAAAAATGAAATGATGAAATTATTTATATCACTACATTTTAGTCCCAAATACTTGGGGACAAGAATATTCCAATATTATCCATTGTACATTTCCTGACCGGCAATTAAATTTGATACATTGACATTTAAGTCATAACTAGCACATTTCAACACATCTATGAGTGATATTGACTAGAAGTAACTACTTACGTCTAAAAATGTATTATTTGGCTAAGTATAAGATATATTCATTAAGTCACACTACTATTCAGAACACACAAACGTCAACTTGATAGAATGTGGCTTCTCTTCGAGAAAAAATAAATAAATTTATTATTGTATACCTTTTTATGGCCGAATGTGTATTCATTCGATATAGTAAAAGCTAAACATTTTATTGTTTTAAATTATTAATAGAACATCTGACTTGTTGAAGAGCGTTTTTAAATAAAACACTTCGCTAAGTCTGTACACATCCTTAAACGAATACATTTTCATATAATACAATAAAAACACGAAATATTTGATGCATCTACTTCTTACTGGATGGAAAAGTAATAAACAACAAATCAGTTGATTAATATCTAAAATGCAAAATATTTGTGCAAATATTATTAAACGTTTTATTGGCGCACTTTGGCAGTAAAATCGACCAGTTCAGCCGTCACGGAGTACTATTAAGTATTCTGTGGTCACGGCAAACGGCATGACGCTCCCTCATGCCGTCACGCCCCCTCTACGACGCCGCTCTCGACTTCTTTGTGTGCGCGCACGCGCATAAAGAGACATCCAGAGTTTGTACAGAGAAGCAATGGATACTCCATTGCTTACTATTATATCTATGCGACAATAGTATACTTGACATATACACCTTGATTTTTTGTTTGAACATCTCACTGAATATTCAAATTTCTAATTAATTAATTAGAAATTTGAATATTCAGTGAGATGTTTCATATCTGTTGGGCGTTCCGTGACAGCCAACTATGTTTAAACAATAGTTTTTATTCTTCGAGCCCATTTCACCAAACAGGTATAGCATTTACTCTAAATATATTGTCATTTACTCCAGAGTATACAACTTTTTTGTTTTACCATAGTCTTATCTAGGTGTTAGATACCTATTCTAGAGTAAATCACGGTACCGCCGATAAACACGGAGTAAGGCTTTATTTGTGCAATAAGATTGTCAAAACACCGCTATTACACTCGCACATAAAAACGTCAATTAGGTTATCCTGACAATAGGTCGTATTTTGACAAGGATCATACCAACAAATAATGTAGATGCATCTTTATTAATGAATGCAAACAAGATACGGTACTACAAACGTGAATACTTTCGTTCTTTACTCATTCAATGACACAAAATAACTAAGCGAGAAAGTTTTACTCTAGAATAACGTGGCAAACCAAAAAGGTTGTTGTACAAGAATAAATTTAATCAAGGATAAACTTTAAGTTTGGTAAAATCGGCCTTTAGTAAGATTACAGTGACACATTTTTTCACTCAACCATATACTAAATATTATAGCTAATAGATTGTTCACAACAAAGCGATATTACAAAAATCGAACATTCTAGCACATTTTGGGTAAGACCTCTTTACAGCCATTATCAAATAGAAAAAAAAGTGTACGCTAACACTGTAACTACTTCAAAATCCGTAAAGAAGGTTCTAGATTAATGTCAATACAAACTCGTAATACAACTTCATTAGATGGTACCTCTACTTAAGGTGCTGTCTGTAGCCAAGCTCTGAGCCCCCGAGCCCTTTCAGCCACTCCACCGTCTGAGTTATCCTGCATTACTGGTTCCGGCTAGAAAATATAAGTATCCGTATATAAGGTATACTAGAGCAGCTAGAAACCCACAACGACAAAGGAATACAATGAAATATACTAAGGCCCATTTACTTCAAAAACTGGGTAAGTTAGTTAGTTGGAAACACGTGGGTAGGTAGCGTAGAAGCTCGTGGCTTAGTAAAAGCCCTACAGATTGATCGGTCAAAGATTAAGCTACCTACGCTTGCCGCGGGCGGTCTGTGGATGGGTGACCATCCATTTCATACCAAATTCCCTCCGTGCCCCGAAGAGCACGTAAAGCCGTTGGTCCCGGCTGTCATTCGTAAATCTTTGGCAGTCGTTATGGGTAGTCAAAAGTCAGAAAATCTGACAACCAGTCTCACCAAGGGGTATCGTATTACCCAGTAACTAGGATGTGGAGGTCCGATAGGCAGTTGCTCCATGTAAAACACTGGTATTCAGCTGCATACGGTTAGACTCAACATATTTGGGAAAAGGCTAGGCAGATGATGACGTGGATGAATTACAAAATGTCAAATACAACTTTATTTATATTTACCAGAACCCTACACAGGGGTCACTGTAGTCACATAAAAAAATGCTGAAAATATACGTTTGGATTAGCTGATTTGGGTACTTGACACCATTAATCAATTGTTATACTTTTTATAAGCTGTTAAATGCGCAGGATTCCCCGATAGATCTTGTATGGCGGTAGTAAAATGTGACGTCCGTTTTTGGTCAAAGTCAAAGCATTTATTTCAATTAAACCATTTACAGGCACTTTTGGATTGTCAAAGAGTCGGTCAGTTAGTCCGAAAGTTGAAACCAGTTGCTCGTTCCAAAACGTAGGTACGCTACGCTCTATGGAGAAGAAAGAGCAAGAAACTCCACGGACACTCTTTTAATAGTAGATTGTTATACAAAGAGCTAAAATGACCCATTATATACGAGGTAGTTTAACTTGATGACTTAGATTGAAAATAAAACAATCCAATACAATAAGAAATATGTAGTTTATTTTATTAAAAATTAAATGTACAATTTGTACAATTCTGGATATTTAACGAGATGTTTTTTCCCGGTAACTTAATTTCAGTTCTCTGTGAAGATGAATGTTGAGTTGTCTGTGGGGTAAACGTTGGAGATACACGTAGTTCCAGGTTGGAGGGTCCCTCGTTCGGATGATCTGGATAGAGAATCAGCTCAGTTGACTCATCTCTTGATGTCGATGGTCGTGGGCTAGTTGGAAGAATATTGATGCGTTCTGTGATACGCTGGGTGATATCGAATTTGTTTTGAATGGAGTTCTCGATATACTTAGTCTTCCGCCACTTGATCGGAACTCCATCCACCGTGGCGTTTTAACGTTGTTATATTTGCACCAGAATCCGCCAAGAGAGAGGCGGATGTTCTTCGGAAACAGTGGCCAGTGTACTGTTCCGGATTAGGCAAATTTAGATAAGTGGCGATCGCATGTTGCTTAATTTATTTTTGCCTATAACTTGCCTTGTGCATTTTCCGTTTTGATAGTTGAGAAAAAATCTCGGCGTGCCCACTCCACTTGGCCGTAAGTCTTGGTAGGCTTTGACAATGTTTAGAAATTCTCCACTTATAACGAATTTCCTCTCCTTATTTGTCTTTGTATTGGGCAGATTTATGGCTTGAAGATGGGTATCAGTTTCGACATCTTCCACTGTTATGTTAGCCAGTTCTATCCCTCTGCAGGCACCGCTGATCCCAAAAATTAAAGCAACCTGTAAAACAAAAAATAAGTGTGTTAGAACTGTATTTTGGTTGGTACCTCTAACTAGCAATTTAGTTTGATGAAAATAATAGAAAACAAATGCAACTATAACCTACCTTTGTTGCCAAGTACTTTTCATTTGGTGCCTTATTTATGAAATTCTCGATATCTGTCCTCGTGAAAACTTTGGATTTCTTGACCTTGTAGCCGGTGGATAATTTCTTGAGAAAAGCCGTCAAATTTACATATTTTTTTATATTTACATTATGTCTTATCTGTATGGTTGTTCGTAACATTGAATATGTACTCCAAAGCGTTGAACTTTGATATTTTTTGGAAAGTTCATCGAAATACGTAAGAAAAATTCCTTCCGTAAGAGAATCCACTCGTTTTTCTGTCCTCCACTTCATAAACTTTTCGTAAGTATTTAAATAAATGCTTTGTGACCTTGACGGCAACAGATTGAAAATTATTTCTTTTCCTTTCTCTTCTATTTGAAAATTAGGGTCTCCATTCTCACTAGATGATGACATTTTCACTATTGTAAAATTAATTACGGTCACTACCAATTCAATTTGCAATTAGAGAAAAATGATAAAGATTTCGCGCCAATGTCTTTTTTTTGTTTCTTCTGTAGCCGCAACACATTGCAACCATTCTACCAGAGATCGCCGATTTTAGTTCCATTTTTAAAATTAAAATGAGGTTCTTTTTTATGAAACAGTAATAAGTCTAGTCTTTATTCATGATTATTCTACTTATGACTAAAGAATTTTTCGTTTTTGTAGGCTCATTGTCATATTTGACACACAAAAATTAAAAAAAAAAAAAAACTTTTTCCCCTAGAGGATGAAATGCTATTTTATCCCCGCTCTGGTATGCTACAGTGACGGCCTTTTTGAGCAAGAGAAGTGAAAATCAAGTTTTTACAAAATATTGGTTACATTATCCCTGTTGCTTATATGTGAAAACAATGCAGGCAATACAAAACAAAAAAAAAAAGAATGGACGGTCAACTCAATTGACTAACTCTATAAATCTTATTTAAACTTTTATTTATTTGAAATTATATTTACACGAAAAAATAAAAAAGGAAAACCTATACATAACTATTAAACTAAAAAAAAAACTAAGACAATAATTAAGGCATCAAAAAATTCCCCCACATCGTCGTCAACTGCGAATGTGCCCAAGAGACTGGTGGCATTGCCACGTTGGATGGCAATGCTTAACCTCTGTCCTAGGTAAAAACCAGCCCTCGGATCACGGGAAGTGTCAACCGACCTTTTGGAAATTTCCTTAAATCAAATCAAACCAAATTCATTTATTTGCGTAAATAAGGTACAGAATGTTCTTATATAAAAATATAAAGTTTAAAAACTAAAACCCGACCACAACAAAAAGTGATCTAAAAAGTACAAAACAAGAAAATATTTCACACAGAAATCAAGACATAGGTACAAAATGGTCAAGGTAAGCCGCGGTTGCATGCCTGTATCCCATATGAGTGCGATGAACATGAATATAATGGCATGCAACCACGGCTTACCTTGACCATTTTGTACCTATGTCTTGATTTCTGTGTGAAATATTTTCTTGTTTTGTACTTTTTAGATCACTTTTTGTTGTGGTCGGGTTTTAGTTTTTAAACTTTATATTTTTATTTAAACCATTTTGGAGTCACAGCTAAGTATTATATATTTAATAGGTACTAGTGAACCCCTTTCCAATGATACTAAACACGGTATGCGTATCTTACTTTATTTGGTAATCTTTCCTTTTTTTACAATAATTTGTGACAAATTACCACTAAATATTATATAAATTTGAAATGTACTAGTGAACCCCTTTCCAATGATACCAAACACGGTATGATTGTCTTCATTTTTTTTTTTAATATTGGTTTTTTAGTCCGCCAGAGGGCGCCACATTGGATTCGGTGATACGTCATATAGCCTATAACCAGCGGACGATCAAGACGCTTCTAACGATACCTCATTTGTTCAGTTCTGATAAGTAGTTTAGGAGCTATGAGCGTACAGATGAACATACATACATACATACATACATACATACATACATACATACATACATACATACATACATACATAGCCTGTCAAACTCATAACCCTCCTTTGGCTTTGCCGTAGTCGGGTAAAAATAGTATGTTGATCTCTTATTCTGCCATTAATTTCAGCGTGCAAATTTTACATAATTATTATTATCTATAGAAAAATTAATTGGCTTGAATTGGGCATGCATTAAATAAATAAAGTATCAAATTGTATTAAATTCATTTTAAATTGATAACAATTTATTATTAATAATGTGACAATCATTATACTACAGTTCACGACTTACAACTTATAATCTAAGAACTCAAGTACACTATATAAGCATTTATCAATTAACATTTTTGTCAGAATACGCTTGAATTTAAAAAATGGGAGTGACGTTATGTTACTTGGAATTTTATTATACAATTTTATACACATAATATAACTGTTGTTCGATGTAAATACGAGATTTGTTTTGGGTTTATATAGTTTGTTGGCATTATGAAAAAGACTTTTATGCTTGTAAACAAAAATACAGGATTCCAAGATATAAATGCACGGTAGAGTCAGTATCCTATATTTCCTAAAGTATGGACGACAAGAATCTATTTGTTTCAACCCAAAAATAGCCCTTAAACACTTTTTTTGCATTACAAATGCTCGATCAATTTCGACACAGCGGCCCCAAAGAATGATACCATACCGCAAAATGGAGGATATATAGCCGTGATATGCGATAATAGAGGGTAGACAAAACTATTCATTTTACCACAAACGTCATTAACATGGTTTTTCCAAGAACAAAATTTATCTAATGATATTCCAAGAAATTTAACTGAGTTAGTTTCTGTCAGTGGGTTTCCTTTATATGCTACATTTAGGTTCAAAGGTTTTGATCGGTAGGTATGAAATTGTATGAATTTTGTTTTACTGATATTTACCTTTAGATTGTTCGCTTCTAGCCACTCTATGGACGTTTGAAGAGCCGTGTTTATTTCCTGTTCATAGCTAATTTTATCGTTACCTTTTAAAAAGTAGATGAGCACTCGGACCCCACGACCCGAGGGTTTCAAACCCAAACGGCTCGAAAATAAAGTTATCGCTTAGGATACCATACTTTCGCCTTTTGAGGTTTTCTGAACTAGGAAGATGGGATGGCGCAAGAGTATCAACACACGTAGCCCACACTAAAGGCCTACCCAACTTCCATGGGAATAATTAAATGCCGTCCGGTCTCTTGCCATCGTCGCGTGCCAAGCCGTTGGGTCTTGTCTTGTCTTTATTCATTCAAATTCAAATTCAAATT
Organism: Charanyca ferruginea; assembly: GCA_947361185.1. Lineage (NCBI taxonomy): Eukaryota > Metazoa > Arthropoda > Insecta > Lepidoptera > Noctuidae > Charanyca > Charanyca ferruginea. The sequence goes on along the minus strand of OX376056.1, from coordinate 43,861,452 downwards.
CAAATTAATTTATTTGCTAGAATGTAGGTACAAATGAAGAACTTATAAGACTATCGTGGCCCAATTACATTCTACCATAACATATGGTGTGCAAATATGTCATATTATTTTTAAATAAAATAAAATAATAATTAAAATTTGGTTAAATATAAAATACAATTAAAATTCGTTAGCGTCAAAATAGGTAAATTAAAATGTCAAATTACGAATAGAATGCTATATCAATATTGCTGCAAGGTCTGCTTCAATATTATTTCGTTTTTATCTTCTGCACGATATGACATAAATTCGTTTAAATCATAAAAACAATGTTTCTTTAACCACTGTGTCAACATTTTTTTGAACATAGTCAACGGTAAATCTTTGAAGGCGTCAGGTAATTTATTATACACCTTTATTGCCGTTATGTAACAATTTCTTTTGTACAATGCTAGCCTACATTGTGGTACACAGAGCGTATGTTTATGCTTATTTTTATTCCTAGGAGCTACATTTCTTTTAATCACATCTTTATACTTCTTAAAGTATTCTGGGTTTTTTTGTACAAATAGGCATAATTCTTTAATGTACATGCACGGTAGAGGCAAAATATTATACTTTTTGAACAAGGGCTTACAGCTATCGGTATACTTGGCTCCACAGATTGCACGCACACACTTTTTTTGGACTCTAAATGCTCCTATGATATCCACCGAATTGCCCCACATCAAAAGTCCATACGTTAGTATTGACGAAACGTAGCCATGATACGCGCTAAGAGCAGCTTCTGTTGACACCGTGACTCTTATTCTTTTTAGTGCATAGACAAATCGATCGAGCCTGTCACAAACTTGCTCGACATGTGTCTTCCAGTCACAATTCTGATCCAGCTGTATGCCCAGAAATTTAGTGCTTGGTACTTGTTCTATATTAGTGTCGTTACATTTGACATTTAGCAGCAATGGTTTCCTTTTATTCGTTTGGAATTGGATCATTTTGGTTTTTTCCGTATAAATTTTTAAGTTATTGGAAAGTAACCACTGTATAATGTCGTTTATAGCGTTGTTTATTTCTCGATCATAGGTACTTTCATTTTCACATTTCACAATGAGAGTTGTGTCATCAGCAAACAAGATTGTGTCATGACGGGTACTATTTGGGGGATCATTTATATACATGATGAATAGGAACGACCCTAACACGGTTCCCTGTGGTACGCCAAAATTGTTTTGCTGATAGTCACTTCTATATATCTCTTTCTTGTTATTTTGTATTTTTGAGATTTCCACACATTGCTTTCTGTCACTTAAATAGTCTCTTAACCAATCGTTCGCTTTTCCTCTTATTCCGTAACGTTCCAACTTGTGTAAGAGCAAGTTGTGGTCTACAAAATCGAACGCTTTGCTCATGTCCAGAAATATCGCCGCAACCGGTACACCATCATTTATAGCCTGAGTGACAATTTTGATCAAGTTGAAACATGCTAAAGAAGTGGTCCTATCCTGCCTAAATCCAAATTGCTCATTTTTAAGTAAATTATGGCTTGCCGCAAATTCTTGAAGCCGTCTAAGCATTACTTTCTCGAATATTTTCGACATGATTGGTATCAACGTTACTGGCCTATAATTGTTCATGTCTGATCTTTCACCTTTTTTGAAAAGGGGCTTAACTATTGATTTTTTCAATATATTTGGGAACGCACCTTCCTCAAAGGACAGGTTTATTAAATAACTCAGTGGTTGACATATATATGGTGCACTTATTTTTATTACTTTTGTTGTGATGTCATCTATTCCTGCTGCGTTCGTATTATTTAAAGTTTTAATAATTCGAAATATTTCCATGGCGTCAGTTGGCTTAAGAAATATTGTTTGTGCGTTATTTGTATTCATAGTTTTGTTTATATCGTTCCAGTCATGCTTAAAATTGTTATTGTTTGTCTGTTGTATATAAAATTCATTAAATTTGTCACTATTTTTTTTAGGATCTTCATATCTCTGATTATTTTCAATTATTCTGTCAATATCAATTTTTGTGTTAATGTCATTAATATTCTTGTTAATAACTTCCCATATGGCTTTACATTTGTTTTTATTATTACAAATATATTTCCTACTCTGAAGTTGCCGAGACTTTTGTAAGCACTTTTTAAGTATGTAACTGTAGGCTTTGTATTTTTTTTTTCTGTTTATTTCTGTTCGTTTTATGGTGTTGTTGGCTAAGATAGAGATACCTTTTCCTGACACAAGATATTCTAATCCCTCTCGTTAACCATTTACAGTTTCCTTTTTTATTAGACTTCTTAACGGTGTTTATAGGGAAGCACAGATCAAAAAATAATTTAAATAGACTATGAAATTCAGCAAATGATTCTTGTAAATTATTTTTTTCGTATACATGTGAGAAACTAAGAGACGAAATGCAACTACAGAACTTATCCATGTTTTCTTTACTATAGTCTCTGACACGTTCATACCAGCTACATATTTTTATTTTATTTTATTTATTTGGGAAAATAAACAGTTACACATTACATATTACAAGTATAAAAGTACCTAATTGCAGAAGATGGTTAAATGTGTAACCAACGGCATTTTCCACAGAATATAGATAAGAAAATATTTTATTAAAAACGTCATGCAGTGAATTTAATGATGCCTACCTGTAAATAATAACAAAACAAAAACAAAAAATGAAAAATTAACAATAACTGAACAACAACAATTTACAAAAGAAGTAAACAACAATGGAGATTATTTAGTGAGAGTCTCTACGATGTTTCTTTTAAATTGAATAGCGGAGAGAACAAACATATCAATGTGGGTAAAGTACTCGTTGTAGTTACTAGTTAGTCTGCGCAGAGGCGCACGTAGTCCTGCGTTAGTGCGGCAGGAAGCGACAGCAAACATAGGTCGCATGCGCACTCCGCGACATACTGTGGTTCTAGACACTATATAATTAATTTTATTCCGTATATCAATACAATCATATGCGTTGCTACAAAGGTCGAACAAGAATACTGTCTCTAGGAGGATGCGTCTAGATTTTAAATCCGGTATATTATATTTCTTAAGCAAATCATCATAAGGTCTGTAAGTGCGAAAGCATCGGAAATGCATGGCTTTTAAAAATTTTCTTTGTTCGTTTTCTATAAAATCTGAGTATTTATTATACAAGGGATTCCACACACACACTGCATACTCTAACTGTGATCGAATCAATGATTTATACAGGTACAAGTAAGTTGAGGGCCGCACAAAGTCTTTAGCAGATCTCATTACAAAACCGTACATGCGGAAAGCGTTATTTACGATGTGATCTACGTGAGCATCAAGATGAAGTTTTTCATCCAGAATAACCCCGAGATCTCGAACCTGGCGCACCCTCAATAATGTAGTACGGTCCAGTGAATATGAGTATTGTATATGAATATGAGTAGAGTGAAGCTGATACAGCAACACTGGATATGCTAAGTTGTAGTTTATTCCTAGAGCAATAATCGGTAAAACGATCTAAATCTTCTTGCAGTAACCTACAGTCCTGCAATTGTTTTATTGGCCTATAAATCTTTAGGTCATCTGCATAGAGCAATACTTTTGAGTTTTTAAAACACGCTTCTATATCGTTGATGAAAATAATGAACAAAAGAGGCCCTAAAATTGAGCCCTGAGGCACCCCAGAAGTAACATGAATTGAAGAAGAATGAAAACCGTTAATAACTACTCTCTGAGTTCTGTTCTTTACATAGGAGGAAAACCAACGTAACAGATCACCACGTATTCCGTTAAAGGAGATTTTATGCAAAAGTAAATTTTGGTCTACTTTGTCGAATGCTTTCCGAAAATCAGTATATATGGCATCAACATCACAACATATTTCGTATGATTTATTTGTTTTCAGTGATAGCGTTTGTCCTGTTTCGTGGTCAGACAAGGCAAGATGATGTACCTCCGCTTTTACTTGCTTGATGTTACTTGCTATCTGGTTTAAACACGCTAACTGTCTCGTTGGTGTTTTTATGTGCCATTCGATATTATAATTTTTCAATAAACACTTTAATTCTTCGCTATATTTGTTGGGCCTTAATATGTCCAAATTCCAGTCCCCACAAAGAATAATTTTTGTGCGTTTTTTAGTCAGTCTTGCTAATAACTGTTCAAGTTTATCGAGAAAGATTTGTGGATTGCTACTTGGGGTTCGGTATAAACCGATAATAACAATTTTATTAATTTCCACACCACAACATTCAAAATTAAATTTACATATCAAGTCATTCATATTAGTCAAATGTTTATATTTTAAATTATTATTTATCAGTATACATACACCTCCTCGTTTAGTGTCACGTGAATAGGATGCTACTAATTTGTAACCTGGAATTTTCAGAAGCGACTCTGTACCTTTTTGCATGAAAGTTTCAGTCAAACATACAACATCTATTTTTGAACCATTTTGAGACATGTCGCGGATTGCAAATGTCAATTCTTCCGTTTTATTTATCGCCCCGGCAATGTTTTGATGCAATATTCTGAAGTTGTATTCTGGTTTAGGAACGAAAACATTTATTCACTTGTAAAGGCAATGACGCGTCCGATTGCCTAATTAAACCCTGTGTCGTTTTTTTTAAATAATATGGTATGGTTCCCCTTTTGTGAGTTTCGGTGGTTATCAAGTTCCGATTGCCGAATGGGGCACAATTCGAATTGGCTTCCTTGCAATTATCCTTTAGATTCTTAATACGGTTAAAGTAAAATGGAATTGTGCCCTTTTTAGGAACCGTTACAGTTGTGCATTCTGTTTTAGCCTTGCGCCTTAACAACATAATATTTTTATAACATAAAAATGTTCTGTCATAATAATTTGAGTCAATCTTAAAATTAATTTTATTACATGGATTTAATAAGTAATAATATTTATTATGTGTGTACCCATCTTTTATGTCAATAAACGAGCAGTTTTTAAAATTGTCACATATTTTTTATGTTACTATTTAGCATACTTTTATTTAAATGTCTGTTTTGCAAAACATTAAAAACTAGTATGTTTGATTTTTGGTAGGATTTCAGCAACGTTACTAATTCTATTATTACTTTATTGGGATTAGAATCATTTTCTCCTACGCATATCACTATAGCATTATTTTCAGAATCTTCTAGCCTAGAGATAGGTTTAAGGATTTCTTCTGTGGTTGCATATGGTTTTGTAGAAGAGAAAATGTTGTATTCTTTGTACTTCGTATTTTTTCTGGAATCTATGAGTGATGACGCCAGTCCTGTAAATTCTTGTCCTCCAAGTATTAACAATTGGGATTTTATTTCATTTCTTGTGTTTTCAACCATTTGTTGGTGCTTGTGTACTCCGTTTTCTGGTAGATTTTGTACAGCGCCATCTGTTGTGGATAGATCGCACTGCTTCAAGTTGCGGTTGAGTTCGAGTTGAAAACCATTCTCGCTCGTACTGCGTGCAGCGCCATCTGTTGTGATTTCTTTACTCGTTCTTGTTTCTCGATCTATGAAACTACTATCAAGGTTCTTTTTGGTAATATTTAAATTTTGTATCTTACATTTCTTTTTATTTAAAGTTGTGTGTTTTTTTGTACTACTAGTTTGTCCGCTGCATAGGTTTTTTAGTTGAGCTATTGTACTTTGTTGGTCAGTGGTTTGTTTCTTCAAAGTGGCGTTTTCCATGACTAATTTGTCAATTTCATCATGAGCAGTATTTAATTGAATTCTCATCTGTTCAACATCTCCATATAGTCTTTCACACTCTTCGCAACTGAAGCTGGAAGTTTGTGGTAAACTTTTCGAAACATATTCGGAATTAGCTGAGTCAAAAGAGGAAGTCGGAGAGTTGATTCCTGTTTTATTTCTTCGCAAAGTTATATTTTGAAAATCCATATTAATATATTTCTGCAGTTTTTTTTTTCCTCCACCGTCACAAATTCACAACACACTTTTTATTGTTTAGCACTTGTTTTTTTGATGTTATTGTATTAATTTGATGATCACACTAGCACAAATGTATTATATTGTTTCAATGTTTGGTTTTTAGGATGTAAAGTAGAAGTATTCACTGATTTTTATTAATATTTTTCTTGAAGTTCTATGTTAATTATTCGTGTGATTTATCACTGGATAACACTTTCACCAATACATTATAGCTTCAGTTCCAATATTTATAACTTTGATCGTTCAGAATCGTCTGTTCGTATTTTTAATTAATTAATAGATACGGATCCAATACGTTCCCGTCTTAGAGCGCGCGCGGCCCAATTATTGCCCAATCATTTCAAAGCAATTAAAAATTGCTTTTTACAGATAATTGAAAGTTAATCGGGTTTCAGGGTTAGTATAAAGTGTTTTGTTAGAAAAGTTGTGTCTTGAATTTATGGGTAATGGAGTCAAATTCCCAATTGTTTTTTGGGACTTTACGGTTGGATAAATAGTACAAAAGACGCCAGCGCATGAAGCCATACCAAACCGTCAATTTGTCCCAATTGAATATGAACCTTATTATCTATATACATATAATAAAACAGTAAAAAAACTGTGTCTGTACATTGAATATATATAAAAAAATAATAATTGAGGGGGGTTTAGAAACACTAATAGAGCACGAATCCAAAAAAAAATCTGTCTGTTTGTTTGTACACGCTAATCTTCGGAACTGCTGGACGGATTTGAATGTTTTTTTTTTTGTTGTATAGGTAATAAGTCTGGGCAACATATAGGCTATAATTTATCTTAGAAACTTGAACACCTGATGCAGAACCGCAACAGACCAGCTAAACTATAAGAGATACAAAAATGGTACCATAGCAAAAATTGTTTCACGTGATGAGCATTTTCTGCTGAGAGAATAAATTTGAAGATCTGGCAGAGAATGCCTAAGGCATTAAGTCCGCCTTTGTACCTTTGTGCATGAAGTGTAAATAAATAAATAAATAAATAAACACCTGATGTGGAACTCCAAGAGCCCAGCTACACCATAACACATATAGGAATGACGTCTTAGCAAAAGTTGTTCGGTCTGATGAGCATTTCCTGTTGGCTTATAAAAATCGAAGATCAGAAACCTCTGATGTGGAAATCAAAGCTATCACTAATTTTACTGTAAAGCTATCACTAATTTCACTGTTTATTATAAAATTTATTATATGTATAGATAACATAAGATGGGAGTACCTCCACGCGGTGAAGGCGGATATCATTGAAAATTTGACTCTACTGGTCAAAACTCCCATTTTTTATTTTTATTTTATCGAATAAAAATAACTTCCTGCTTATGTCATTTGAGTGTTTAATTTCCTTTACACGGTAGCCTACCCGGTAACGCCCCCTGCGTTACCGGGTAGGCTACCGTGTAAAGGAAATTGACTTCAGCAGTCACTTAGATTTTAATTGATAAGGTATCTCTTCACAATAAAACTATAACCATGCCTAGAAAGAGGTCAAATCTTTCCCAATGTTCCAAAGGAGCTAAAAGATTGAGGATCATAAGATCCCAAGAATCTACCGAAGAGCGTCAGGAGAGACTTGATGCTGTTCGAGAACATCAGGCTGCAAATCGCTCTGTGAAAACCTCTTCAGATCGCGAAGCACGTCTGCGTTCTCAGTGTATTTACGCATCTACATCCAGGTCTCTAGAGACACCCGTGATGCGCGACTGACCGCTGATCGTGAACGTCACGCATTGTCTCGCGAGTCGGAGATGTTCACGGATAGAGAATTGCGCTTAAGTTCCAAGCGTATCTACGCATCGACTTCTAGGTCTCTAGAGACAAGTGGGGAACGTGATTCGCGACTGACCGCTGATCGTGAACGTCACGCATTGTCTCGCAAGTCGGAGACGTTCACGGATAGAGAATTGCGCTTGAGTTCTCAGCGTATCTACGCATCTGCTTCTAGGTTACTAGAGACAAGTGCGGAACGTGATGCGCGACTGTCCGCTGATCGTGAGCGACATGCAAAGTCTCGCGAATCGGAAACGTTTACCGATACAGAATCACGCTTGAGTTCTCAGCGTATTCGCACATCTACTAACAGGTCTTTTGAAACGAGTGATGAACGTGATGCACGACTTACTGCTGATGCCGAGATCATCATACATTGTCCCGAACACGCACACAACAAAATATTCATAATCAGTTAGAAAGTGAGAGAGAAAGAATTGCTGGAGTACGGCATGAAGAGACAGATGAAGAGCGCAACGAACGTTTGAATTCTGATCGACTTCGACATTCTCTGAACAGAATATCGATATCATCTGAAGAATCGGATGTGTCTCAAGATATAGCCGTAGGTCATGGCGACCTTCCTTGGGTTGATAATGATAAGTGCATTTACGTAAGTATACTCCTAAGTTTGACTACGCCACATATTAAGCCATCGGAGGTATGATTCAAAATTGTACTTTTTGAGCGTCTCGAATCATCTCCCGCATCCCGGTGATTTCCCGTCCCCGGGCTCTTACAATTTGAAATCAGACGTTTCAGATCTTCGATTTTGCCGACCCCGTTGTCGCTGGCATAAGCAACAGGATCCGCGTACGAAGTCGCGGGGAGAAGCTAGTTTTGTAATAAAGGTGAAAATCTATCAAAGAAATATAACAATTTGCGGTAGCTTGATGTGATGGCCACTGTGAATAATATAAACCTGGTACCTGGTAACCTGGAAAGAGGTTATTGTACTCATACAATAACCTCTTTCCAGGTTACACACACTAAAAATAAGTTGTATTATGGGCCCGTGTTAGTAACTCATTTGAAGCTAAAAGCTAACCCTGACTGGTCCAAGTGGGTTTAAGAAAATCAGAAGATTATTTTATTACATTCAACGGACCATAAGTTGAAAAACTCGGACTATAGTGTGGGAGAACGTACAAAATGAGCCAAAAATAAAAAAAAAACCCGGATGTGAATGTAAAACATAAAAGATACAAAAATAGTTTCAAGTGATCTTGTACTTACAGCTGATAATGTCATGCGTGTTTGTGACGTAGTGGCAGCGTTGCACGAACTTGTTTCTGGAGAAGCTGTGAAACAAAAAACCACACTTTATTCATTTTCCTGTTCTCAGTATTTATGGTAAACATATGTTTACTATAAGCCTAAAAAGAAATCGTAATGACAAGTATGACAACCCGTTTTTATCAGGTTTATGTTAGAGAAAAACTAAGATTGTATTTTGCTATTTACTAATAATACTAACTATAAAGTTTATTCTTCTTTCACGTAGTAAAAGGGCAACGGTTCGAAATGTTTTTTGCATAGACATAGTTTCTTCCTTGGAATGATGATTCGATCAATTTATTTTCTGCACAAATAAGCAGAGTCGTCTTTTAAACCTCTTTTCTTTATTTATATTGTACACGAATATATTTATGTATGAATATGATATACTAGATGTATAATTATGTATGTGTTGCTCATATTTTTATAAGTTTATATAATTATAACCCTTTTAATTTTTTTTTTGTTATGAACCTGCCATGTTATCTCTTCACCACCCTTAGTTGAGTGGTAGATAATGCCAAAGACATTAAGTCCGCTTTGTACTTTTGTGCATGAAGTATAAATAGCTTATGGGCAGGAGAGCATGCTGATCCCTGTGGAACCACTGAACCGAAGTCATAGGCTAAAACTAGTAACTTAATAAATAAATGAGATAACTTTAAACCCAGTTTGGTACAAGGAGTAGAAGATTATGAAGCTGTAATCTTCTACACCTTATAACAAACAGTGGCGGGCCTTCCATTGAAGCGCAAAAGTCAGGTTTGCAATCTATTGATTGCTTGGCTTTTCATCGCATTATTATGCGAGACAATAAAAGTAGGTAGGTATTCATCTGACATCAGACATCTGTCGACTACTTTGACCCCTAGGCAAGCCACTGGGTATAAAGCCAACTGAAATAATTACCAGTATGAGGTCGCCGAGCATCCAAAGCTCTCCATATATCCCTGACATCGGCGTGGAGAGCCCTCAGTGACCGTAGTACGGCTCCTCCTGCTTCTGCCGGCGCCGCATCGCTACCTGACGACGCCTCGCTAGTCGTGGCCTCCTGGTATTAATAAATAGATTAAACTTATGAGTTTGGGGTCCAAAGGGAATACAAATTGAATAAATTCATCGTGAAATAAATTAAGCTATAAATATCACAGATATAGATAGACCTAGATAACGCAAGAGCAACTACTTCGCGTGCCTAGTTTCGTGCCTAGCTTACGTACAGAAATCGTAAGTAAAAAAATAAAGTAAACGTTTCCTTCCATCGGTAAGTCATTTTGTGATTAATATTAGATATTATTATAATATTATATTATTATTATTATTATTATATTATTATTATATTATTATATTATTATATTATTATTTATTATATTATTATGATATTATGATATTATTTTGTGATTATTTTGTGATTAATATTTTGGTATTAGATTAAAAATAATTGTTTTTTAAATTAATTAATTTAAAAAACAATTATTTTTAATCTAATACCCTCAGTAATACCTGGTAATACCAAATTTAAGAAAAACAAAACATTGTGACCTCATAATAGGTAGTCAAAAAATAGCACGCTTGGTTTTCATACAGATCGTGATACTTGCGTTACCTAGGGTCTATCAATATCTGTGATAAATATGGTAGAAATAAATATTTAATGTTGCACAAACTAATCTACAATTGGCACAAAATAATCTAGGTCATTTATTGATGTGGAATATCTAATGCAGCGGGTCGCCATGTCAGTTGCCATGCCAACAGCTGGCCTGACAAGATTTTTAATACTTATTGATTTTTGTTTTTGATCTTTTATAAAATAGTTTCGATGTTTCACGTCTGCCAGGCGTCTCGCGACGCCTCATTTTTTTTAAATACACGTCACCTTATTGTCCAATCTTAGTAAACGTAAGGAATACAAAATACTTGTTCACGATTGTGTGTGTGTAAACGACATGTACATTCAATAGCAGACGTTATTTTAGGGTATGGCGGCAAATTGGGTGTTTTTTGAAGCAATGAAGTTCAAGTTCAGTAAAGTGTTATGTCTCAGTAGCGCGTATATCATTCCTAAAATTAAGAAATTAAGAATAATCCAATTATACATAAAGCAAAATGTTGATTTAAGCTCCATCTAGCGGGAAAATGGTCACGAGCAGGTTTCCATAGCACAAATTCTAAAAAAACATAGGGTAGTTTTATTTTGAAGTCATACATAAGCAACCACAAAAAAACTGGTAACGAATACGTCTATTGCAAATAAACAAACTGAGCAGAAAAACAGTTACAGCTAAATGAACAACGAAATCAAAAAACATAATCAGTAAAAATAAAACATCGACCACAGTTAGACAAAAGAAACCTGAAAATAAGACGACCAAAAGCAAAATAATATACAACTGAAGAAGACAACCAAAAATAAGTCTACTCAAAGCGAATTAAAGCTGACAGTTGCTTGAACAAAAACGAGGAAAATAAAAACGAAAACGAAACTTGAAAAAGCAAAATAATATACAACTGAAGGAGACAACCAAAAATAAGTCTACTCAAAACGAAATAAAGCTTAAAATTGCTTAAACAAAAAGGAGGAAACCGAAACTTAGATGACGGAAAAAAGCATTTAATGCAGAACAAAATAGGGCTGAAATTCGCAGAACATCGTGGAACCTGTATGAGCGGCGGCGGCTGCGCGTCGGCCAGGCGGCGCAGCGCGCGCTCGATGTGTCGCAGACGGATCTCCTTCTCCCCCAGCAGGGCTCGCGCACGGTGTAGCGCCACCTCGAGCTCAGTCACTTCTCTTTCCTCCTGTTCGATACAGGTACCGTACAAATACTATGAACCCCTCGTTTTCACAGGCCCAGTTTTTGACCACCCAGTAGTCAGTAATTATACATTCTGCTGTCTATACTTTCCCGACGTGTTCTCACTACTGGGTCTGCATTGGAGACAACAGTACACAGCTACCTACTGTGTTACTTCTGAGTTGGCGTTTCTGTCCCATAAGGGTCTATTCAGACGAACCACAACCACACCACAAGAAAAACGCGTAGTTAGGCACAATCTATATATTAAAAATGAATCGTTGTTCGTTAGTCTCGCTAAAACTCAAGAATGGCTGGAGGTTTATACGGTAAGAAAATTGAAAAATCGATTGACAGGACAACGTCTGTCGGGGCAGCTAGTTTTTATAAATGAATAGTTTAATTCACCCTGAACACTTTGTCGGTACCAAGAAGCTTATAGATAAAAGTGGAGGGAACACTCTAAATACTGAAGTGAAACCGACTGTGGGCTGACGCTCTTTTTCTGAATGCATATGAAGGCACAGGATCAGACATATTGAAAATAAAAGAGGTTCTTTAACGAAATTAGAATTTATTATTTACAGAGCTTATTGAATTAATTCGACAGGAAATTACGGTCAATCAGTTCTTCATGTTTTAAGAGATAATTAACATGACACCTTATAATAATAGCAATGACACCCAATAAAACAGTAACACATTAGTTCCAGTAACACCTTAGTTCAGAAAAGGAGAGATAATGTACAGAGAAGCAGAGTAACAATAATTAAGAGCAATACAACCTGTGTACCGGGCCACGCCTGAAGACAGAATGTCCTTTTGCTTTTTTTTTTTTTTTTTTTTTCGGATTGGCATCTTGCAGGTCAACCTAGGAGGTTGTCGGCTGCTTAACCGGACTTTCCTGTGGTGCCTTAAAAATTATTATTTTTAGGGCCTCCAGCCAGGGCAAAAGAGCTTACAAACTAAGCGACTACACGCTAAGGGCACCCCCTGTGGGGTACGAGCCTCGGCTTAGGGCGTCGCTGGGAGAGGACAGCAAAGGGACAGGCTGGATCGGATTTCCATTATTTAGGGACGAATTTAAAACTACAGGCTCAGCGGCGCGGGCTGGCACGAGCAAGGGTCGGGGAGGGGACGTACGGGGTCGTCGCGGCGGGCCTCGGCGGCGAGGACGGAATGACGGCGGTCTGTGTCTGTGTTTCTTAACTGTACTGGTGGCTTTATTGCTCTCCTGGAGGAGAGTAATAGCATCGTCAGGGTCGGTCAGAGTATGTCTCGGTCGTCGAGTCTTACTAATACGGGAGGGAGTGTACCGGGCGGCCGATACGATTAACGGGTTAGAGTGCTTCTCAGCAGTGTCGAAGAAGCGCTTGGCAGAGCGTTTCATGAACTGCTGGATGGTAGGTATTTTTAGATCGAGATGGAGGTTCTCGTTGCGAAGGTAAAAAGGGGCTCCTGTGATTCTTCGCAAGAAACGGTTTTGGAGGGTCTGCATCCTATGGAGACGGTATGGTTTCGCGTGTGCGAATACAGCACAGGCGTACGTCATGATGGGACGAATGCACGCCGTGTAAATGCGCAATTTGCACTTGAGTGACAATTTGCTGCGTGCATTCAACATGAAGTATAGCCTACCGAGAGCGAAAGCGGCGCGCGAACGCACCGTCTTTATGTGCTCTCCGAAAGTAAGATGGTGGTCCAGAATCACACCTAGGTATTTGGCTTGCTTCTCCCAAGGGATAGGCTTACCGAACATGGTTATCGGACTGGGCAGAGAGGGGGACGAACGCGGTTTGGAAAAGAGTACTGCCTGACTCTTGATGGGGTTTACCTCGATTCTCCATTTCCGGAAATAAGCGCCTAAGGCTTTTGCCGCGGATTGGAGGGTACGAGCTATGCAGTCTGGGTTGCGACCCGAGTAATAAATGGCCGTGTCGTCAGCGAATAGAGCCAACTGGGCCTTTTTATCTTTGGGGATGTCGCTGGTGAACAGCGTGAAAATGAGGGGGGATACTACGGAGCCCTGAGGGACGCCAGCGCGTATCGGGTGGGGTGAAGAGAGCGCACCCTCGATGCGATAGCGAAAGGTGCGATTCGACAAAAAGTCACGCAAGATGAGCACGAGACGATCTGGCACTCCGAGTTGGTAAAGCTTGTATAGTAAGCCGTTGTGCCAGACTTTGTCGAATGCTTTCGCTATGTCAAAGAAGAGCGCACCCGTCAACAAGCCACGCTGAAAACCAGCGCTTATGTGCTCGACGATGCGGTGGACTTGTTGGACGCAGCTGTGTTCGGTTCGAAAGCCAAACTGCTCGTCGGGAATGAGACTCTTTGCTTCGGCAAAGTCTTTGAGCCACTTATAAATAAGCCTCTCGTAGATTTTGCCTAGAACATTTAGTAGACTAATGGGACGGTAACTGGTGGGATCAGACTTGGATTTGCCTGGTTTCGGAATGCCGATAACAGTGGCCTCTTTCCATGCCTGAGGAAAATGTTGTTGCTTAGAGCGCCATTGAAGATGGCGGTCATTAGCATTATGAGATGGGCGGGGAGGAGCTTGAACACCTTATTGGTGATACCGTCAGAGCCGGGGGCTTTCCGGGGTTTAAGCCTCTTGATAATATCGTGCACTTCGTCGGGAGTGACAGGAGGCAGAGGATAATCAGGGTCTTCAACGGGTGGGAGAGAGGCTCTACGTTCGACTTCGGCGTCGACCTCAGAAAGGTGAGCTTCGTCTACTAGTTGAGAGCTGGGGGTGCATTGAGACTCTAGGCTGTCGGCTAGACATTCAGCCTTTTCATCGTTGTCGAAGGCGACGCTACTGTCGGAACGAATGAGAGGGGGCATGGAGGCCTCCTTAGAAGAACGGAGCTTCCTCTGGAGTTCCCAGAAGGCTAGGTGGGTGGGCTCGAGTTCGCTAAGTGACTTGTCCCAGCGGCTGGAGCGCAGCTCCTCGATGCGTTTCTTTACAGCACCCTGTAAAGAGCGCATGTGAGCCTTGTTCGCATCGCAGGGGAAGGCACTGTACGCACGGACGGCCGCGTTCTTCTCGGTCAACAGATCACGCACATCGTCAGGCAGTTTCCAGCGATGATCGCTCATCGCCGGAACCTCCCTTGAACAATCGTTCAAGACGGATTGTACATGATTTGTGAACGAGTCGATCGCGACCGTCGTGTTTGCGACTGTCACCAAGTGGTCGGGGATAGCGTCCAAGTGAGGCGACGTGGTGGATTGTAGGCTTTCGCTTACTTTCCTCCAGTCGGTAATAATTTGGGTCGGAGGGGGCTGGCTAGGGTCAGAGGGACCTGAACGGGGAGCTAGTTCTAATATCACTGGACGATGGTCGGAATTAAGCTCGTGTAGCGTCTCTAGAGATTGCAAACGGAGGTTCACATTCTTGAGCAGCGCTATATCGAGGATGTCGGGAAGATGGGTGGGATCGTGGGGGAAATGAGTGGGAGTCATCGGGGCGATGACGTCGAAGTTCAGTTGAGAACAGAGGTTAAACACGATCCTACCTCTGGAAGAGGTCCTGTTACTATTCCAGGAGGTATGTTTGGCATTGAGATCGCCCGCCACTAAGACGGAGTCACCCAGGCCAAGAAGAGCAGAAAGGTCATCCTTGAGGAGGATAGGATCATCCTCCGATGGTGATGGAGGGACGTATGCTGATATAATAGTTAACGGCTGATTACCGGTCATGCCGAGCCGACAGACAGAGACCTCGAGGCGAGCGAGGGGAGGAGGGTCCATAGGAATGCAGTACAGAGCCTTTCTATAGTATATTAGGGTACCGCCCTTGTGACAACGAGACCTATCATTGCGAACTATACGGTAGTTGGCAATATTCGGGTCACGATGATGGGGCTTAAGAAAGGTCTCCTGTATGAGGAGGATATCAAGTTGATGGTCGCGGAGGAAATTGGCGATCTCATCTCGTTGGTTAGTAATGCCATTGGCGTTAAAGTATCCTAACTTAAGGGATCGGGGTTTATTAGTACACGGCCTTTCCTTGTCCATTGGATTAGTAAGGGTAAAGTTTATCTAGGGCTTGCGTAATCTCCGGATACGCTTTGAACACATTAAGGATGTCGCTAATATTTGCTTTGCACGCGAGTATATCCCTAGCCATAGCTTCAGCAGCGGGGTTGCGGTAAATTTGGTAGGCGAGGTTGATGACTTCGCCTATCCTCTCGGTAGGGAGAGATGCAGGTACGCGGGAGGCTGAGGGCGCGGTTGAAACGGCGGGGGCGGCCTTAGATGGGGCGAGGGCGGCCTTAGGAGCGGCGGTGGCGGCTTTAGGAGCGGCGGGGGCGACCTTAGGTAGGGGGGGCGTGGTCGTGGAGGCTAGGTTCGGCGCGGGGACTGGTGAATCCATCAGCGCTGGCATGGGCAGAGATTGGGAGGGCCTCAATGCAGGGAACGCTCTCTGATGATTCAGCGAGTTCCATGGGGAGGGCCTCTGAGGGCTGAGACGCTCGGGCATCTCTGAGGAGGGAATCTTAACAGAGGGGCTTTCCCTTTGTTGACGAGCGTTCGCACGCTTGGTCAACTTGGGAGAAGAGGATTTTGGGGCTTTGGGGCAGCCGCGGTAATTGGCGGGGTGACCTGATTGGCCGCATAGCACACAGCTGGGAGGTTCTGTGCACAGATTGCGGTCTTTCGGACGGGGACAGTCAGCAGTTGCGTGCTCACCCAGACACTTGACGCATCTAGGGGTCGCGTAGCAATTGCGTTGGGCGTGACCGTAAAGTTGGCAGCGGTGACACTGTCCAACCGTATCGGATTTATAAGGCCTTTCGATCGAGATGCCCGATAAGTGACATACCGACTTTACTTTAAAGATCGGATGGTGGCCGTCGGTGTGATCGCACACGACAAGAACCGAGTCGTATGCAATCGCACCCCCTTTTTTTTTTTTTTTTTTACGTGGGGAAATCCTCATGGACTGTCCCCCGGTCCCCCGTCTGGGGAAGACGGGGGGGGGGGTGTGTGCCGGACTCTTACCGGCTAAAACCACCACGGTGTTCCTCGACTGACCTATGGGCGGGGGTACGGGATTCGCTCGCGCATGTACCGCGCCCCCGCCAGGCTATGACCCGCCAATGATGTAGGCGGATCCCGTCGACCTCGGCGGTCTGAACGCCGCCGAATCCTCTATAGTGTGGCGCGCGCGGAACACGGCGCGCCGCCTACACGGGCCTGCTTCTGGTCGGGTGGTGGACTGCCCCTAAGTCGACCACCCGCAGGCCGGCAACTCATGGAGGCCGGAGGTCATTATGCGCCCTCCGGCGCCCGGTGCGTCTTCTCCTAGAGGGAAGCGAGGCAGTTGCTTCCCTCACCCTCTCTGCCGCCTCTTTTGCGTGCATGACATGCTCGCAAAAAGAGGCAACAGCCTCCCACGCACTCTCGCTCTGGACCATCGAAAAGACGATGTTCGGGAGCGAGAGGCCACCTACTGCTGCGGAGAGTTCACGGCGCTGCTCTGCCCAAGCTGGGCACTCTGCCAGCGTATGCTGCGCCGTGTCCTCCAGGCAATCTCCGCAGTGGTGACAACCGGGCGATTGTTCGCGGCCTATACGACACAGATACTTCCCGAAACAGCCATGTCCGGTCAGTATCTGTGTCAGCCGGAACGTAACCAATCCTCCATGACGGGTCTTACCGCCGAAATTACGGCGTGCCCTGCGCTGGGGCTGACGAGTCGTCCCTCCCATTCCGCCGTTAGGATCGCGCGGAGCTCGGAGCGGCGCCGCGTGTACTCTCGCGGCACCGGTCGTATGCCCCGTTCCCGCGCCTCCCCACTCCAATTGTAAAGTGAAGCGAGGGCTCTCGCTTCAAGATCCCACGGCGGCGATCCGGCTAGGAGGCTCGCTGCCTCAAAGGAGATCGTGCGGTATCCCCGAATTACTCTGACGGCCATCGCTCGCTGCGGACGTCTGAGCACTGCGATATTGCGGGCCGCCAGGTTCTCCGCCCATACTGGCGCCCCGTAGAGCGCCATAGACCGCACAATCCCCATATAGAGCCTCCGACAGGAGGCGTTGGGTCCACCTAGGTTGGGCAGCAAGCGGGCAAGTGCACCCGCCGCACCCATGAGCTTAGGTGCCAGCCGCTGAAAGTGCTGCCCAAAGTTCCATCGGCCGTCGAGGACTAGTCCTAGGTACTTCATCGTCGACTCGACGCCGATGCGGACGCCTCCCACCACAATATGAGAGCCCGGAGGTGGTCCACGTCGGGGCCCATGAAAGAACAGGGCCTCGGACTTGTTGAGGGCCACCTCTAGGCCCAATCGCCGGATCCTTCCCACGACCTGGGCAACCCCAGCGGTTGCCAAAACCGTCGCCTGCTGGTGCGTCTTCCCACGCGCTACAACGAGCGTGTCATCGGCGTAACATATGAGTGCAATCGCACCCCTAGCTTTGTGCAGACGATGCACAGCGGATACTGGGACATTTTGCGACTGAAGGTCGGCGAGAATCTCTTCCGTTGAGATTTCTTTGGGGACGCGTCGGATTACCACACGGGTGGGTTTATCATCGGGCAGGGAATAAGTGTGGAACGAAATGTTCCTCACTTTTAACAAGGATGTAAGTTCCCTGTGGTCGGCTACGGCTTTCTTGGCCTTGGTGGCCTGAGAGGGACTCTTACCCTTTTTTCTCTTGCCTCCCGGACCGACAACTTGGTAGTCGTCGTCCGAGGACGCGGAGGCAGAGTGGGCTTCCTCAGAGTCGGAGTGAGATGGCTCAGAGACGGAGACAGAAGTATCCATTGTTTCTAAAAAAACCTGGCGACGCAGAGCGCAGCTGCGTTGTCCTTTTCTGTGCTGTCTTCTCTGCGCCTCCTATATGGGGGGTGCGAGGAGTCGGTGACGGGGCCGGTTGGGCCCCTTGCCCGAGGTTGCGGGGTCGCGATCCCTAAAAGTAGGGACCGGGCGTGAGGTTTCCCTCCCCCTTGGGTGAAGGGGGGGGGGGGTCTGTATCACACCTAAGCGCGGGAGGTACATTCCTCCGCGCTGCTGTAAGTGTGTTTGTGGTATGTAACCGTGGGAGCGCCCTAAGTGTTTCACGGCGCCCGTGCGACCAGACCCCCGCCGGGTGAGATCCCTAGTTACCTAGGGAAGGCCTAGCGAAGGTCGATCAAGCAACGAGGGCGCCGGCTTTGGTTGGCGCTTACCCACGGTGAATGCTGACCGCGCGCCGTACAACGTAATCAGAGCGGGCCGATAGCGCTGCACGGCACGGGACGTTGTAGTGTGTGCCGAGCGATTTGATATATGTGTGTACATTGCTCGGTGGGTAATTCTGTGTGTTTACACGAGTGTGTAGTCGTGAATGAGTGGTCCGCTACTCTCGACGCCCAGATTACCTTGGCACGCCGGGGGAGCGGGGTGTCGTGAGTGGTGCGTGTGGAGTCTCGGTGTGTGAGTAGGCCGCGTGTAGGTGTGTGCGGCTTTACTCGGGTGTAAGGTCAGTCCGGTGGTGGTGTCACGTCAGCGACTAGGTCGCGCGGGAACCGCTTGAAGTCGGGCGGCCGCGCGTGCCATGGCGCTATGTCCTTGATGTGCGGCCAATCGGAAGTATCGGCACGCGCGAACATCTTCTTACTGAGGCTGGTTGTATGTTCTTCGATGCTCTCGACGCGCAGGTCCCTGTGGAGGACGTCGTTCCTCACGTACCGAGGAGCATGGGTGATTTGCCGCAGCGTTAGGTTTTGCTGCACCTGGAGCTTCTTTCTGTGCGTCTCGGCCGTGAGGGCGAGCCAGGCTGGGGCGGCGTAGGTGAGCTGGGGCCGTATGTATGTTTTATACACCCCCAGCTTTACTCGTAGCGGGAGGCGCGACGAGAGCACCGGTCGTAGCAGGTGGCGGGTGGTCTTTACCCGCGCGACGGTTTCGCTGACGTGATGGCTCATGGTGAGCCGACAGTCGAGCGTCACGCCGAGGTACTTGGCGGTCCGCCTCCACTCGATGTCGGTCCCCATGAGCTCAAGGTTCGGTGGGTGTAGACGGCCGCGGGCCGTTCCGATCATCGCCTGTGTCTTCCCAACGTTCACCGACAGTCTCCACTTGCTGAGCCAGTCGGGAAGTTCGTCGAGTGCGCGCTGCATTTTGATGGCCGCGTGGTCGGCAGAGAGTGACGTCGTGATGTACGCGGCGTCATCGGCGTACAGCGCGAGCGTGGAGGTGTGCGTGGCGGGAATGTCGTCGGTGTACACTGAGTACAACACAGGCGAGACGCAGCTTCCTTGGGGTACTCCGGCGGCGATGGGGCGCGCGCTGGAGAGCTGGTTCTCCACCGAAACCTTGAAGGTCCTGTCCTGTAGGAAAGAGGAGACCACCTGTATCAAGCGGCGGGGCGCTGTGGTGAGCGAGAGTTTGTATATCAGACCGGTATGCCAAACTCTGTCGAACGCCTTCTCCATGTCGAGGAGTACGACGGCGGCGTATTCCCTCTTGTTCACAGCCGCCGTCAGCAGGTGGAGTACCCTCGACAGCTGGAGCGTCGTGCTATGTTCACTCCGAAACCCGAATTGTTCCGGTCGTGGCGTGAGGTGCGGTGTGAGGCGTCGCAGCAGGAGCGCTTCGAACACCTTGGAGGTCGTGGGCAGGAGAGTGATGGGCCGGTAGCTCTCCGGCTTCAGGGTATTTTTCCCGGGCTTGGGCAGCATAATTACCTTCCCTTCCTTCCAGGTAGTGGGGAAGGTTCCGGTGCGGAGTATTCCCGTGAATAAGCGTGCTAGGGCCGCCACCGCTCTGGGTGGCAGGTGTCGGAGTGCGGTGTTGGTGATTCCATCCGCACCGGGCGCCTTCCGTGGCTTTGTGCGCCTTATGGCCCTATGTACTTGGCCCGGGGAAAAATATATGGGATCTTCATCGTGAGCTACCGGTGTCTTGAAGTACTCTCCAAGGTGTTGCTCGACTGCTGTGATGTGGTCCTGGGCTGTGGTCGGGTTCGGGGTGAACTGACGCTCCAGGTGGGCGGCGAAGATCTCGGCCCGGTCTGCCGCAGTGTAGCGTAGCGCCCCGTCGCTGTCTAACAGCGGGCGCACCGGAGATGGGGTATTCTTTAGGCGTCGGCATAGGCGGTGTACCGACGTCCAGTCGCTGTCCGCAGAGTGAATGAAGTCCTCCCATCTCTCGGTGGAGTGCGCCTGTAATTCGGCCTTCACCTTGTCCGTGAGATGGTTGAGCTGGGTCTTCAGTGTGGGGCATCGTGTTTGTTGCCACCGCTTGCGCAGGCGCCTCTTGTCGGCGATCATCCTTGCGATGTGTGCGGGGAGGGTGGTGAAGCGCCCCTGTGGCGCGGAGGCGGTGCGTGTCGCCGTTTCCAAGGCGCGTTGCATGCAAGCGGTGAGCTCGTCCGCCAGCTCATTCACGTCCGTGACGTTGGTGACAGGCCGAGTGGGGGTGGTGGTCTCCAATTCAGCCGCGAAGGCGGTCCAGTCCAGGTGGCGACGTGGCGCTGGATGGGCAACGCGTGTTGGTTGGTGTTGGAGGACGACTAGTACGGGCTGATGGTCAGACCGTAGTTCGTCGTCCAGGACGTCCTGCGCGATCTGGCATGTTAGCCCGCGGTGTACGACTATGTCCAGTACGTCGGGTGTGAGTGTAGTGTAGTCGGGGTAGTGGGTGGGCGCCTCAGGGCCGGACACGTCATATCCTCGGGCCTCTGCGTCGGCGAAGAGTCGATTACCTGCCGGGTTTGTGGTCCCTGAATTCCAGGCTGGGTGCTTGCTATTTAGGTCGCCGGCGATGATGGTGGGGTGCGGCGACGCGTGGAGTATACTGTTTATGTCCGCTGTGTTGAGTGCGGACCCGGGCGGCTTGTAGGCCGCATACACGCACAGGTGCTCGCCGGCGACGTGCATCTGAACACCCAGCGCGTCCATACTGTGGAGCTGAAGGAGCGGCAATTCCTGGTGTACGACTCTGCGCCTCACCAGTACTGCCAGACCGCGGTAGTATCGGCCGTTTGCGCCTAGTTGCCCATCCATCCTGTATATGTGGAATCCTGGGAATCGGATTTGGTCTGCAGGTCCCAGCCACGTCTCATTTATGAGCGCCACGTCTATGTCTTGTTCCTGCAGTAGCGGGCGGAGGAGGGCGGCCTTCCCAGTGAGGCCGCGAGCATTCCAGTTTATTATCCTCAGCGGCTTATGCATTTCGGTGCATTAGTAACTGCGTCATGCCGCTGAGGATAGCTTGCATCGGGTCCCGTCCTGTGCTTATAGCCAACAGGATGTCCTGCAGGACCCGAAGCGCGACCTCAATTGTGTCATTGTGGGTCCCGGGGACATTGGTGTTAACCTCCCCGGGCGCGCCCGACGACCTATAATTACATTGCGCCGTCTCACTTCTATCTCCGGCGGCGCAATGTACGTTAAAGTTTCTATAGTAAGTTTTCTTATCTCTGCCACCTGTCGTCACATTCTCAGGTGCGGTGGCAGGTGCGCGCGCGCTCGGCGCGTGCGCGGCGCTAATGACTTCTTTTGTCTTTTTTTGTAAATTCTTGTTCATTTTCTTATCTGCGACACCTGTCGCATTCTCAGGTGCCACAGGTGTGCGCGTGGCCGGCACGTGCGGCGCGCGCGCGCTCTCACTGGTCGTCGGGTGAGGGAAGGCGGCCAATGCGTTTTGAGATGAAATAGGCTCCGCCCTCCGGCGCGTCTGATTCGCCGGGTGGGCGGGGCCTGGCGGGAGGTCGCCGTTGGTGGTTGGCTGCGTTTCTTCATTGTGTTTTTTATTTGATTTATTTAATGTAATTATATTTTCGACTTCATTTTTGTTATTATTGTGATTGCGGCGGCGCCTGTTTCCCCTCCCGCCGCGTCTGTCTTTCCTCCGCCCGGAGGAGGTGGTGGCCGCTCCGCGTTGTTGGGCTTCGTTGGCGGCCGCCATTAGGGTTGCAGTCTGCGCTTCCCCTGTAGGGGTCGGCTGCAGCCCTTCAGTTGCCGCTTCTGGCCGGCGTGCGCTGCCGGTAATGGCGACCGTGCCCGCTCGTCGGTTGCGAACCTCCTTTCGCAACACGGGGCATTTTGAGTGGTTTGCGGGGTGTTCCCCCCCGCAGTTTGCGCATGTGGCGGGCTCCTCCCTTGGTCTCGGGCAGTCTCGCGCAGCATGAGCACCGCCACATCTCACGCATGCGAGCGGGCGATGACACTGCGCAGATGAGTGTCGAAACTGTTGGCAGCGATGGCACTGCGCAGGTCCCTTCTTCCCACGCCATGCCTCTATTTTCACCCCGGGCATACATAATAGTTCTTGCACCTCGTAGATGCCCGGGATAGTTTCAGGAGTCTTTTTCAGGACGGCGTGGAAGATGCAGCCGGGTCGTCCTTGTCTGGCCTTGATGTGGCGGACGTACTCCGGCTGGAAGCCCAGGGCGCGGAGATCCTCCTCTATGTCCTCCGGCGCCGTGTCGACGGGTAGCCCCCTGATGGCCACCTTCAGACTCTTCTCCGCTGGTAGGGAGTATGAGAACCAGGAGATGTTCTCCTCCTTCTCTAAGTTTGTCAGGTACGACTGTACCTGACGGAATTCTGTGTCTGACTGGGGGGTGAATTTCACCCCGCTCCCGAATGGGCGCGCGTTGGGTGCCCGGCCCAGCCTTTCCTTGAGGGCGCGGAAGTGGCGCGCCCATTGCGGAAGCTTCTCGACTACCAGCGGGGGGTAGCGGAGCTTCTTCGGCCGCTGCTCGTCCCCGGTCGTCCTGCCAGGAGGGGCAGGGATTTCGGGGGCTGCCTCGGCGCCGGTTGTCCTTGGCGGGGTAGGCGACTTGTGTTGCGCTACCTCCGCGAAAGTGTGCGAGTGTGTGTGTGTCGCGGGTGCGTCCACGCACGGGCGCTTCGCCTCCTCCTCGGCCTCGTCCGGGCTGCGCTGTCTGCGCTGTGCGGCGCGAGGGGGGTGGGGGTTGTTGTCCAGTGTAGGTGTGTACGTAGGTACGAAAACACTACTACTAACCTGGGGCCTCCTGGGGTCGCGGGGGTGCAGCTCCGGCATGGACGGCACCTTCCTAGGTTCCTGACTGGGCCGGGTCTTTTTTGGTTGGCTGCTTCTTTCTTCTTCTTCGTCGTCGCTCGATGCACTCATCGCCGATCGTACCGAACCGAACGACACGTCCGAGCCGACGTACGACGAGTACATCGACCGGGAGACCGGGGACGACGGCGCCGATCCGCGGGGCGCGGGGGGCGAGGCAGCCACATCCGCGACCGGTCCGTACACTACCGGCCGGAGGGGCGCGCACGAGAAGCTCGACGGCGGCGTCCGTGCCGCCGGAGCGTTTATAATTTGCCGAGCGCGGGTAGGCGACGTATTATGTTCGTCGTCGCTCGACGGCGGCGCGCGGGCCACGGGAGCGGTGTTGGTGGTGCGCGGCGCGTTGCGGGTCGCGCGGGACGCGGTGTCCGGTGCGGCGGCGCTGGTGGGAGCGCGCGGCGACGGCGGGGCAGGCGCGGGGTGCGGCGCGGACAGCGGCGCGCGGCCATCTCTGGCGAGGCCCGCGGGCGTACTGGCGGCCGGCGCGAGTGAGCGGGCCGACGGTGTGCCGCGGGACGAGGCTGCGGGCGCGGGGCGCGGGGGCGCGCGGCGCGCGCTTGGTGGGGCCGGTGGCTCCGTGGGAACCGGTCTGAATTTGGACGGTTTGACCGATGCGGCCGGCGGCCGCTTGGAATTTGATTCCAACGGTTGTGGAATTTTCCGTTCGGCTTGTTCGTCGGCGAAGCGGCGCAGCGACTCCGGGTTCGTTGCCGATCTCTGGAGGCGCTGCGATGGTGGTAGTGATGCAGCGGATGGTGTTGCTGCATCTTCTTCCTCTTCGGGTGCTGATGGAGGCGTCTTCTTCTTCTGGGAAGGCGGTGGTTGTGGTGGTTGGCCCTTAGAAGGGCCTTTTGAAGTTGGTCCCGGTTGGGACATCGCGGGGGCGCGACGGTCCGTGACCCCTAACGTGCGGGCACGCTGGAGGCTGAGGAACCGCCGGTTTCCCCACTGTGTACGCGTCTGTGCCTGTAGTCAAGCACCGGCGCGCACACCGTGGTTAAATCGACGATTTGAGGTCCGTACGGATTTGCAGGCGAGTGACGAATGAAGTGCGTGTCGATGCGTTGGTAGTCGCGCGGCGAATCCGTTGTCCTTTTGCCGCTGTGCGGCCCCTTTTATACGCTAGTTTTAGAAGGGGGGTAACGACGTAGCACGCTACGACGTAGCGCGCGCTAACTCCGCCCCACAGCGAGGAGGTGGGAGAACGACGTAGTGCGCTACGCCGTAGCGGACACTCAGCCACACCTCGAATGGCGTAGCGTGCTACCGGGTGGCCCGATGCACGTGTTGTTTACAATACGACGCCGACACGGCCATGCTGACGTGCGGGCGTCCTCGCACGCTCAGCTTACAATGTTACATCTAAAACACGAAAAACTGATTAAGTATCGTTCGGTCATTCTGCTATTGTTTCTGGTCCGGTCTACATAGACCCTTCGGATATTTTAACACTTGGCCCAGTCAGCTTTGACTCTACAAGACTTGTTTCTTGGTCCGGTCAACTTCTGACCCTACAAGATCTGGTCCGGCATTTTTTTTTTTTGCCCTTCAGATGTGTCCCTTCAGTTAAACTGGACCGGACTTAGCTAGTCCGAACAAGTATCGTTCCTTTAGCTTGATTCTTTTTTTTTTTTTTTTTTTTTTTTTTTTTTTTTTTTTTTTTTTTTCTGTTTGTAAACAGAAAAAAAAAAAAAAAAAAAAAAAAAAAAAAATGTTAATTGTTTCAGGGCCAATAGATTCCACTGAAACAACACGTAAACCAGGATTTTTACAATTATTGTGAGAACTGGTAGATATAGTCCACAGTCCACAGACCACAGTCTGCAATTATTGTCTTAGGAGCGCCAAACAAGTTCACTGCATTTTTAAGTAATTTAATGGCATCGGATGCATTTAGGGTTAAGGTATGCTCTAACAACACGAATTTTGTAAAACCATCAATAATCACGGAACAATACTCCTTACGTTCTCTTTTTTCGCTGAGTTTTCCAGTTAAATCTAAATAAATTGTATGCCATGGAATGGCCAATTTAGGGATTGGATTTAGACGGACCTGCTGGGCACCCGACGGACTTTTGGAAGCCTTACAAATGACGCACGAATCTACAAATTTTAAACTAGTTTGGACATATTTTGGTACAAATAATGATCGTATAATTAATCGAGCGTTTTTTTTTTCTTTTTTTTTTCATAACCAAGGTGTTTTATTTTGCTGTGTACATGATTAATCATTGACCAGGTTAAAGAGTGTGGCTATATTGGTAACCATTTAGTAGTTTTATTACGTTCGATTTGTGCGCGTTACCCCAGCAAAATAATGTCGAAAATAGTAATTTAAATGTTACAGGCAATTAGTTCTCCAGCTTCTGTAATTGTTGCGCACATTTTTAAATTTGTTGCACATATAGATTTTGAGTTATTCCACAAAAACATTTCCTGCTGGGGTAACGTTACCGCAGCCAGACATTTTCTTTTATAATGGGAATATTGAAATAAATATTAGCCATATAATTAGTAGTCTAGACGAGGTAAATGTTGCAACTTATTTTGTATTTGTTCTTCCTTCGACTGCGATGTTATTCAAGATTTTGCTGGAGTAACGTTTGTGGTTTTGCTGGATCTCTGAAACGGATAAGCAGATTCTTATCATCTTTTTTACATGATTTCTTAAGAATTAGTTTGAATTAGTTCGGTAATAAAAAAACAAAATTAATGCACCATTCAAAGGTTATTTAATTAAATATAAAAACACTTCAATAGGTCCTAACACTTTGAATAAGAGCTCGAAAGACTTACTTTAAACGTTGTTTTGTAGCTTGTATCTGTCTTCAAATGTATGTGAAGTTTCATTAGTATCCTGTTAGTAATAAACAAATTATGATGAAATTCAGTTCTCCACTTTGACAGTCATAATGCGCGCTTAGTTATTTGGCCTCCGATAACCCTGTATGTGAATATATAAACTAAATGATATATAAATAATTAGTTACTTAGTTCAGTTATATTCCTGTAAAATTTCAGCGTAGTACATACAATAATTAACGAGATAATAAAATAAAAGCCATTAGGAAGCGCAACACCGTGATAACCCGACTATGTTAAGGTGGTTACAAAAAAGCGACCGCGTAGTACATTATGCTACCTTCTAAAATGTTTAGTATAATAGACCTTACAAGTTCGGTACAGACGCGTACACTGTTCAATATTCGATGTGATTTTGAAATAATTTAAGTCATTTTTAGAATACAATCATCCGTATTTAGCTAGGAAAAACTATTGTGATATTTGAAATTAGACTATAAAACAGTGGGGCTTATTGTAAGCACTTTACTACTTACATTGTGATGTTATATTATATTACCATCACTTTGTGATTTTTAAACGATATATGTAAGTATTAGTAGGCATAATATGAACTTAAAACATTTATTCTATATCTGTTATTTTCTGCGATGGTTTTTAAATCTTAATTTATATTTTAAAAATGAAGATTTGTATTACTAAAGACAAAGTGTAAAGTAAAATTTAAAAAGTAATGGAAAATGCCATAAGAACAGTATTGCTACCTGTGATTGTTTTCAATATTTTGAAAGTTTTATTGAAATGATTATTTTACTTGTAAATAAAATTTAATAACACAAATTCAAAACCTTGTGTACACATCCGTACTAAACTTGTAAACCTATCCTACATATTTAAGAAGGTAGCGTATAATGTACTGCGCGGTCGCTTTTTTGTAACCACCTTAATATGGTCGGATTATCACGGTGTTGCGCTTCCTAATGGCTTTTATTTTATTATCTCGTTAATTATTGTATGTACTGCGCTGAACTTTTACAGGAATATAACTGAACTAAGTAACTAATTATTGATATATCATTTAGTTTATATATTCACATACAGGGTTATTGGAGGCCAAATAACTAAGCGCGCATTATGACCGTCAAAGTGGAGAACTGAATTTCATCATAATTTGTTTATTACTAACCGGATACTATTGAAACTTCACATACATTTGAAGACAGATACAAGCTACAAAACAACGTTTAAAGTAAGTCTTTCGAGCTCTTATTCAAAGTGTTAGGACCTATTGAAGTGTTTTTATATTTAATTAAATAACCTTTGAATGGTGCATTAATTTTGTTTTTTTATTACCGAACTAATTCAAACTAATTCTTAAGAAATCATGTAAAAAAGATGATAAGAATCTGCTTATCCGTTTCAGAGATCCAGCAAAACCACAAACGTTACTCCAGCAAAATCTTGAATAACATCGCAGTCGAAGGAAGAACAAATACAAAATAAGTTGCAACATTTACCTCGTCTAGACTACTAATTATATGGCTAATATTTATTTCAATATTCCCATTATAAAAGAAAATGTCTGGCTGCGGTAACGTTACCCCAGCAGGAAATGTTTTTGTGGAATAACTCAAAATCTATATGTGCAACAAATTTAAAAATGTGCGCAACAATTACAGAAGCTGGAGAACTAATTGCCTGTAACATTTAAATTACTATTTTCGACATTATTTTGCTGGGGTAACGCACACGTTCGATTTTACGTTAAAGTATGCCCTGCCCAATATCGTACGCGTGTGATGTTTCAGCCGGTAAGTCATTTGAACGGGATTTGGAAATAATGTCTGATATTTCAATCTTTCAGAGATTTCGTCTAATTTCTCCAGAAGATATTACGGAACCCAGATATTCAATTTCTGTCTTCATAAATGAACATTTTTTTTTAAGTTCAAAGAAAATCCAGCTTTAGACAAAATATCTAGCAATCTATTTAAACGAAACAACCCTTTTTGAACGGTTTCTGATGCAGAAAGTACGTCATTCATGTAGACTAGAATCGTATCGTCATTTAGAGGTTTAAGTGCAGTATTTATAGCCCATTGAAAAACTAGTGGAGCATTTTTTAACCCAACCTAGTTAAGTACTCAAACTGACCCGAAGGCGTCACAAAGGCAGTTTTCTCTATAGACTCTTTATGGACGCTAATTTGGTGGAATTCAAAGGCCATATCCAAACTAGAGAAGAAATAGGCCCCATGTAACTTATCAATTTGATCACTAATAAGTGGTAAAGGATAGCAGTCTGGTCGAGTATTGCTATTAAGTTCCCATTAATCAACACACATACGATCGCTACCGTTTTTCCTGTTTATCAATAATATAGGACTTGCAAAAGGCGAAGAACTTTCTCAAATTATGTTAGCGTCTAGTAGCTTTTGAATCTTGTCATTAACGATTGCTTACTCGGTGGGTGATAGCCTGTAAGGTTGCCTATGTACAGTTTTATTTGGATCTATGAGATCGATTTTTAGCTCACCGGTCGTAATACGCGTAGTAGGGAGGTCTTGTATAAAATATGGGGAATATTTAGATAGTATTTCAATCAAAAGTTCCTTTTCCTTACCAGTAAGATCTGTGTCAATCAAGTTAATATCAAGAGGCATTTTTAATTTAGAGCTAAGATTTGAAATTGTATTTTTGGAAAAGGAGGCATCGTTAGTAATCACAACGGACATCCCTTGCTCTAAAATATCGCGACCTAATAATATGCTTTCATTGAGACATTGATCAGGCAATACATGGTATGTAACATCGAGAAGACAGTTTT
Organism: Charanyca ferruginea; assembly: GCA_947361185.1. NCBI lineage: Eukaryota > Metazoa > Arthropoda > Insecta > Lepidoptera > Noctuidae > Charanyca > Charanyca ferruginea. The sequence goes on along the minus strand of OX376056.1, from coordinate 43,831,994 downwards.
GTACCATGGTTGGACATATTACTTGGAGAGAGCAATTAACATTATTAGAGCCAACCCCCCTCTAAAGTACTTGTGAAAAGTTACTTTCCTATAAGAGCTCAACTGACTAATTAGCAGACACAATAGTTAAACAATCGACGCGAATCTCCTGGAGACTTCTGTACAGATAAGGGGAAGACTACACTCAGACCCCGATTCAAATAAAAAGCAAATTGCTTACCCCTTATTTCGAGAACACCACGCACTGCTCTGGAACACAGGTTCACTTGGTTGCTGGTGGTGCTTGGTGTAGGATCTTATTTCTCCAGCGCTTAGGGCAAGTAATAACCACGTGGCCAGCCTCGCCACATAAAGCAGGTCACCCCAGGGTTCGGTTGTGGAGTTTTTGCTGAAACAGGTGTAACCTTTGAAGTTATATGCTGTTTGAGAAAACATTTTTGCCTTCGATGACCAATCTTCCCACAGAAATGGCAGCTTCCCCGAAATGGTGTTGACAGACGGGGCTTTTTCGTGTCTGGTTCGGAAGTGCCCGCTTCTTCATTTCTTCTGTTTAATGAGAAGCTGCGCAGCGTGTGAAAGAGTTGATGTTTATCACTTATAACCACAGAATTGAGTTTGCGGCGAATTCTGTCATCGCACTGTGACAGGACATACGAGTATATGGAAAAATCGGTCACTACACTTTCCGGTAAATTTGCATCAGGAACCAGCATTTCCTTAATAGCAACCCATGAAACATTATCTGGATTGATTATGGTAAGACATATGGCGGCGCGGCCCTTAGTGAGTGAGTAAGGGTTAAAATAAGGTTAACACCATCTAGTTTCTTACTCTTAATTACGATCCTACATAACGCACACCAGTTGAAAATGTTAGCTCCAGGTGCATCAGGATCGAAAGGAACCAGCATCGACTGTCTACTGGGTGTCATGTGGCGAGGTGTCATACTATCTGCTATTTTTTTTTTTTTTTTTTTTTTTTTATATTGATTCCATACTAGCCGAAAAAAATGACATTTGTTCCTGTATTAAATTGCCGGAAGCCCCAGATAAAGGTGGGAGTGGGTCTGATCCAACTTCTGATGAAGGAACAGGATCAGACATATTGAAAATAAAAGAGGTTCTTTAACGAAATTAGAATTTATTATTTACAGAGCTTATTGAATTAATTCGACAGGAAATTACGGTCAATCAGTTCTTCATGTTTTAAGAGATAATTAACATGACACCTTATAATAATAGCAATGACACCCAATAAAACAGTAACACATCAGTTCCAGTAACACCTTAGTTCAGAAAAGGAGAGATAATGTACAGAGAAGCAGAGTAACAATAATTAAGAGCAATACAACCTGTGTACCGGGCCACGCCTGAAGACAGAATGTCCTTTTGCTTTTTTTTTTTTTTTTTTTTTTTTCAGATTGGCATCTCGCAGGTCAACCTAGGAGGTTGTCGGCTGCTTAACCGGACTTTCCTGTGGTGCCTTAAAAATTATTATTTTTAGGGCCTCCAGCCAGGGCAAAAGAGCTTACAAACTAAGCGACTACACGCTAAGGGCACCCCCTGTGGGGTACGAGCCTCGGCTTAGGGCGTCGCTGGGAGAGGACAGCAAAGGGACAGGCTGGATCGGATTTCCATTATTTAGGGACGACTTAAAGCTACAGCTACATTTAAAGCTCAGCGGCGCGGGCTGGCACGAGCAAGGGTCGGAGAGGGGACGTACGGGGTCGTCGCGGCTGGCCTCGGCGGCGAGGACGGAATGACGGCGGTCTGTGTCTGTGTTTCTTAACTGTACTGGTGGCCTTATTGCTCTCCTGGAGTAGAGTAATAGCATCGTCAGGGTCGGTCAGAGTATGTCTCGGTCTTCGAGGGAGTGTACCGGGCGGCCGATACGATTAACGGGTTAGAGTGCTTCTCAGCAGTGTCGAAGAAGCGCTTGGCGGAGCGTTTCATGAACTGCTGGATGGTAGGTATTTTTAGATCGAGATGGAGGTTCTCGTTGCGAAGGTAAAAAGGGGCTCCTGTGATTCTTCGCAAGAAACGGTTTTGGAGGGTCTGCATCCTATGGAGACGGTATGGTTTCGCGTGTGCGAATACAGCACAGGCGTACGTCATGATGGGACGAATGCACGCCGTGTAAATGCGCAATTTGCACTTGAGTGACAATTTGCTGCGTGCATTCAACATGAAGTATAGCCTACCGAGAGCGAAAGCGGCGCGCGAACGCACCGTCTTTATGTGCTCTCCGAAAGTAAGATGGTGGTCCAGAATCACACCTAGGTATTTGGCTTGCTTCTCCCAAGGGATAGGCTTACCGAACATGGTTATCGGACTGGGCAGAGAGGGGGACGAACGCGGTTTGGAAAAGAGTACTGCCTGACTCTTGATGGGGTTTACCTCGATTCTCCATTTCCGGAAATAAGCGCCTAAGGCTTTTGCCGCGGATTGGAGGGTACGAGCTATGCAGTGTGGGTTGCGACCCGAGTAATAGATGGCCGTGTCGTCAGCGAATAGAGCCAACTGGGCCTTTTTATCTTTGGGGATGTCGCTGGTGAACAGCGTGAAAATGAGGGGGGATACTACGGAGCCCTGAGGGACGCCAGCGCGTATCGGGTGGGGTGAAGAGAGCGCACCCTCGATGCGATAGCGAAAGGTGCGATTCGACAAAAGGTCACGCAAGATGAGCACGAGACGATCTGGCACTCCGAGTTGGTAAAGCTTGTATAGTAAGCCGTTGTGCCAGACTTTGTCGAATGCTTTCGCTATGTCAAAGAAGAGCGCACCCGTCATCAAGCCACGCTGAAAACCAGCGCTTATGTGCTCGACGATGCGGTGGACTTGTTGGACGCAGCTGTGTTCGGTTCGAAAGCCAAACTGCTCGTCGGGAATGAGACTCTTTGCTTCGGCAAAGTCTTTGAGCCGCTTATAAATAAGCCTCTCGTAGATTTTGCCTAGAACATTGAGTAGACTAATGGGACGGTAACTGGTGGGATCAGACTTGGGTTTGCCTGGTTTCGGAATGCCGATAACGGTGGCCTCTTTCCATGCCTGAGGAAAAATGTTGTTGCTTAGAGCGCCATTGAAGATGGCGGTCATTAGCATTATGAGATGGGCGGGGAGGAGTTTGAACACCTTATTGGTGATACCGTCAGAGCCGGGGGCTTTCCGGGGTTTAAGCCTCTTGATAATATCGTGCACTTCGACGGGAGTGACAGGAGGCAGAGGATAATCAGGGTCTTCAACGGGTGGGAGAGAGGCTCTACGTTCGACTTCGGCATCGACCTCAGAAAGGTGAGCTTCGTCTACTGGTTGAGAGCTGGGGGTGCATTGAGACTAGGCTGTCGGCTAGACATTCAGCCTTTTCATCGTTGTCGAAGGCGACGCTACTGTCGGAACGAATGAGAGGGGGCATGGAGGCCTCGTTAGAAGAACGGAGCTTCCTCTGGAGTTCCCAGAAGGCTAGGTGGGTGGGCTCGAGTTCGCTAAGTGTCTTGTCCCAGCGGCTGGAGCGCAGCTCCTCGATGCGTTTCTTTACAGCACGCTGTAAAGAGCGCATGTGAGCCTTGTTCGCATCGCAGGGGAAGGCACTGTACGCACGGACGGCCGCGTTCTTCTCGGTCAACAGATCACGCACATCGTCAAGCAGTTTCCAGCGATGATCGCTCATCGCCGGAACCTCCCTTGAACAATCGTTCAAGACGGATTGTACATGATTTGTGAACGAGTCGATCGCGCCCGTCGTGTCTGCGACTGTCACCAAGTGGTCGGGGATAGCGTCCAAGTGAGGCGACGAGGTGGATTGTAGGCTTTCGCTTACTTTCCTCCAGTCGGTAATAATTTGGGTCGGAGGGGGCTGGCTAGGGTCAGAGGGACCTGAACGGGGAGCTAGTTCTAATATCACTGGACGATGGTCAGAATTAAGCTCGTGTAGCGTCTCTATAGATTGCAAACGGAGGTTCACAATCTTGAGCAGCGCTATATCGAGGATGTCGGGAAGATGGTTGGGATCGTGGGGGAAATGAGTGGGAGTCATCGGGGCGATGACGTCGAAGTTCAGTTGGGAACAGAGGTTAAGCACGATCCTACCTCTGGAAGAGGTCCTGTTACTATTCCAGGAGGGATGTTTGGCATTGAGATCGCCCGCCAGTAAGACGGAGTCACCCAGGCCAAGAAGAGCAGAAAGGTCATCCTTGAGGAGGATAGGATCATCCTCCGATGGTGATGGAGGGACGTATGCTGATATAATAGTTAACGGCTGATGACCGGTCATGCCGAGCCGACAGACAGAGACCTCGAGGCGAGCGAGGGGAGGAGGGTCCATAGGAATGCAGTACAGAGCCTTTCTATAGTATATTAGGGTACCGCCCTTGTGACAACGAGACCTATCATTGCGAACTATACGGTAGTTAGCAATATTTGGGTCACGATGATGGGGCTTAAGAAAGGTCTCCTGTATGAGGAGGATATCAAGTTGATGGTCGCGGAGGAAATTGGCGATCTCATCACCAGGCCCCTCTTTCCCACTGGGCACACTGGGCACGTGCCCAGGGCCCCGCGATCGATAGGGGCCCCCAATTCCTGCTAGATCACAAAACTATAACCGATATCTAATTCAAACATATAATAAAAATACAATTTAATGGGACACTAAATACACTATTTTGAAGACTAAAATAATAATCAGTGAACTCATTTTTCATATTATTAAAAAAAAAACTACACTTCTGGACACATCTATTGGCCCACCTTAGAGTTTAGGTTTCGATGGCCCCTACCGAAATATGATTGCTAGATTGAACAAAAACTGTTGATGCAGTTTTAAACCTGATACATTTTACCATCTTTTTCGATCGTATTGTTTTAAATTTGAATTCAGAATACCATACGACATGGAGCTACGCCTAACAAGTCGGATATGCGCCTTGTTAAAGGCAATTGATTTTTGAATAAAAAACATGTTTTATCAAATAAAGGTTTAATTTAATAACGCGTGTTGCCTCCATGGGCATCTACCACAGCTCTCATACGATTAGGCATAGAGTTTATCAACCGCTCTATGAAATTTTGAGGGATCATCTCCCATTCCTCTTCTATGGCAGTTTTCAACTCCTGCATCGTCTGGGCAACTGGCTGACGAGCCCTAACACGTCTTTTAAGCTCGTCCCACATGTGCTCAATGGGGTTCATGTCTGGGCTTCTGGCTGGCCAGTCCATAACTGTGATGTTCACATCCCGAAGATATTCCCTGACGATGCCGGCCGCATGGGCTCTTGCATTATCATGCATAAAAAGGAAATTTGGGCCCACATAGTCCGCGTATGGTATCACGTGAGTTGACGTGAGGTTCTAAGCACTCACGAATGTACCTTTCAGCATTTAATGTTGGCAGCCGTGGTCCTGTAACAACCTCAAGTTGAGTTTTGCCGCTCGCGGATATACCGCCCCAGACAGTCCATGAGCCACCGCCATAAGCAACCCTCTCTTCAAAGCAGCATTGTGCGAAACGCTCTCCCTTATGTCGGTAGACCTTCTTCCTTCCATCATTGCCATGTAACACAATTTTAGACTCATCAGAAAAGAGTACACGGCTCCAATCTTGCTGTGTCCAATTTAAATGACTGCGTGCGAAATGAAGGCGCGCTGTTCGGTGGGCTCGCGTTAGTTTGGGCCCATTAGCTGGCTTGTGTGGTACCATATCGCGTTCTTTTAACCTTCTCCGAACAGTTCGAGCGCTCACAGATACTCCGTGGAAGTCGCGAAGTTGGTTTTGTATCTCAATGGAGGTAAGGTGACGATTTCTCAAGCTGGTCGTCACGATGAATCGATCCTGCCTTTCAGTTGTGACCCGAGATCGTGGCCTTCCTTGGCGACGAACAAAGCCGCCAGTCTCTAGGTACCTCCGATAAACATTTCGGACCGCAGATCGACTTAAATTAAGTTGAGCACTCACGTTTCTTTGGCTGTGTCCGGCCTGAATAAGTGCCACAGCTTGGGCGGCGACTTCAGGTAAAGTATCCATAGATTATTGATAGAACCTCACCTTAATGTTAAGAATAAGTAATGTTTGTTGCAAAACCAAAGATATCAATCACTTTTTCAAGAATTAAATCCAAGTAAACCAATAAAACCAAGTTTTCTTAGTATTCGATTGTTTGCTATCAACAAACAGGCTCCAAATTGTCTTTTGTTTCTTTAAATTCTGTGTTCAAAATTCAAAAAAAGACTATTGAATGAAATTGTGAATGTGCCAGGTTCAAAACTGCATAAAAACTTTTTGCTCGACCTAATATAAAATTTTAGCTAGGACCAAACGAAACTGAAAATACAAGGTGGGCCAATAGATGTGTCCAGAAGTGTAGTTTGTTTTCATGAAAATCCATTCTAATGTAAATCTATGCTCTTTGAGTGGATTTAATGATTGGAAGCACATTATTAAAATAATGTGATGTGCACACATCAAAAAAGCCCAGTAAAACTATGGTGACTTGTCTGGCACGAAGTAAAGCGGTTGATTGATTACATATAGACTTGTCAACATCGAAAAGAAGAGTCCTGGAGAAATGTAAACGGATTGTAGCTGTTGTAAATTAGTAGTAAATTTTTGGCATCGAGAGGGCTTCAGTGTTGCGGTGACAATTAAATCCTCGGAACTTCCAACAGTGAAAATTATTTGTGTGTGGACGTGTGGAGTTACTGAGTGAATTTAATAAAATATTTGGGAATCCTGGAAAAGGTAACATTCCTTATTTTCTTATTTAGCTGCAAACGTATGCCTATCAACAGTTTAAAAAAAAATCTGTATTGAGTATGACCCATATTGTCGAAATGGAATAACAGGTCCTAAAGTATTCAGCGGAAACCATGTTTATTTTTAGAAAATCATGATATTGAAGTCAAAGCCTCAAATATGACGGAGAAGTATCAGTACCTACCTATACTTCTTATTGGTTGTAGACCAGTGTCTACAACCTATATATACCTCAGAGGCAACCAAGTTTTTTGAAATGGTTCAGTAAATACAATACTATTTTTCGGCCTCTCCCCACCGATGGAATACATTGACAGAACATTTAGGTTGAAAAATAGTTTTCAAAAAACTTTTTATTGACCAGATGGACAGTCCGAGCTGATGCAGTAAGCGGCTTGCATGAAGGTCATAAACAAAGAAGACGAAACTAGAGACATTATAATATTTATAGGAAATTTGGAGCTCTAACCAATATTTGAAAGAATATACAAACAACTATTTTTTTTACTTTACTTGATTTTATTATTAACCTCAGGGATAAATTTAATTACTTTGAATCGACGGCCAAGGAATAAAAACCCAGAATCTGATTAAAAGGACCTATCTCAAAGAACAAGACGTAGAAACTCACGCCAGTTTTTCGATGGCTATGCTAATTTCAACTGAATGGAAAAATAGAAATCAAAGTAGAAACCTTTCTCCCATAATTGATACGTTATAATACATACTTTTTGTTATAATACTACGCGTTCATCTAAAACAGCGATTAAGTTCCTTTAAGAACATTAGACAGCTAATAACAGTCAGCTAGTCGTTAACTATAAAGACGTTAATGAGAAAGAGTTGGAAATGGAATGTATATGTTATGGCTAAAATCCGAAGTGCGGCTACACCTAGTTTTAGCCGGCTAGAACTAGGTGTAGTAGCCGGTAGCAGTTAAACTTAGATGCAGTCTTTTTTTTAACTTGAGGAAATCCTCATGGACTGTCCCTCGTCCGGGGAAGACGGGGGGTGTGCCGGACTCTTACCGGCTAAAACCACCACGGTGTTCCTCGACTGACCTATGGGCGGGGGTACGGGATTCGCTCGCGCATGCACCGCGCCCCCGCCAGGCTATGACCCGCCAATGATGTAGGCGGGTCCCGTCGACCTCGGCGGTCTAAACGCCGCCGAATCCTCTAGAGTGGCGCGCGCGGAACACGGCGCGCCGCCTACATGGGCCTGCATCTGGTTGGGTGGTGGACTGCCCCTGAGTCGACCACCCGCAGGCCGGAAACGCATGAAGGCTCGAGGTCATTAAGCACCCTGCGGCGCCCGGTGCGTCTTCTCCTGGAGGGAAGTGAGGCAATTGCTTCCCTCACCCTCTGTGCCGCCTCTTTTGCGTGCATAACTTGCTCGCTAAACGAAGCAACAGCCTCCCACGCACTCTCGCTCTGGAGCATCGAAAGAACGATGTTTGGGAACGAGAGGTTACCTACTGCTGCGGAGAGTTCACGGCGATGCTCTGCCTATGCTGGCCACTCTGCCAGCGTGTGCTGCGCTGTGTCCTCCAAGCAATCTCCGCAGTGGTGACAACCGGGCAATTTTTCGCGACACCGATACTTCCCAAAACAGCCATGTCCGGACAGTATCTGCGTCAGCCGGAACGTGAGGGCGCCGTACCGGCGCCCTAACCGATCCTCCATGATAGGTCTTACCGCCGAAATTACGGCGTGTCCTAAACTTAGGTGTAACCTGCGAGCTCGGGACTTGGGGTACCCCGACTTGATTATTTTTTACCAAACCTTTGAGCAGAAGAAGACGGTCGACGTCAAGTCGACGGAGCAACGCTGCGCGCGGCTCCTCTTTCTGTCTTCTTCCGGTTCAGTAGCACAAAATCAGACAATTTAACCACCGGAGTGTGGCTGCACCTAGTTCTAGCCGCTATGATGAAGGCTAAACTTGGTTCTAACCGAGGATAAGTAGGATGTACATGTAACTTTAACCGCAAGTGGCCGGCTGCACCAAGTTGTAGCCAGCCTAAACTTGGTGTAGCCGCACTTCGGCTATTAGCCGTAACATATAGGTACATTATACAGAATACTTGAAAATTGTTCATAGTGAAAATGAAGGAAGAAAGAATTTTGTGAAAATATCATATTAAAAAAAAAACAAAATTGAAGAAACATTTCCAAATGAGAAATCGAAAAAAAAAATCGTATTGAAAATCTTCTTAAGCATAAAGATTGTAACAGCAGTGGCGAGCGTTCCTTCTCCATATTAAAAAGGTTATGTTAATGCATCAAGAGATTTTAACCAGCTTGTTGCTAAGTAGTGGTTAAAGATTTTGCCCATCTCAAATCTAGTAGGTACCTCTTATTTATTTATTGTCACTGTAAATAAATAAACCTAGAACTATGCTTATCTACTTTCTTTGTTTGAACTAACAACTTAGTGCTCTGATTAGGTCATAGGGGCCCCATTATCCTATTGTGCCCAGGGCCCCCAACAGGTTAAAGACGGCCCTGCTCATCACGTTGGTTAATAATGCCATTGGCGTTAAAGAATCCTAACTTAAGGGATCGGGGTTTATTAGTACACGGCCTTTCCTTATCCATTGGATTAGTTAGGGTAAAGTTTATCTAGGGCTTGCGTACAGCGTAATCTCCGGATACGCTTTGAACACCTTAAGGATGTCGCTAATATTAGCTTTGCACGCGAGTATATCCCTAGCCATAGCTTCAGCAGCGGGGTTGCGGTAAATTTGGTAGGCGAGGTTGATGACTTCGCCTATCCTCTCGGTAGGGAGAGATGCAGGTACGCGAGAGGCTGAGGGCGCGGTTGAAACGGCGGGGGCGGCCTTAGAAGGGGCGGGGGCGGCCTTAGGAGCGGGGGCGGCCTTAGAAGCGGCGGCGGCGGGCTTAGGAGCGGCGGCGGCGGGCTTAGGAGCGGCGGGGGCGACCTTTGGTAGGGGGGGCGTGGTCGCGGAGGCTAGGTTCGGCGCGGGGACTGGCGAATCCATCAGCGCTGGCATGGGCAGAGATTGGGAGGGCCTCAATGCAGGGAACGCTCTCTGATGATTCAGCGAGTTCCATGGGGAGTGCCTCTGAGGGCTGAGACGCTCGGGCATCTCTGAGGAGGAAATCTTAACAGAGGGGCTTTCCCTTTGTTGACGAGCGTTCGCACGCTTGGTCAATTTGGGAGAAGAGGATTTTGGGGCTTTGGGGCAGCCGCGGTAATTGGCGGGGTGACCTGATTGGCCGCATAGCACACAGCTGGGAGGTTCTGTGCACAGATTGCGGTCTTTCGGACGGGGACAGTCAGCAGTTGCGTGCTCACCCAGACACTTGACGCATCTAGGGGTCGCGTAGCAATTGCGTTGGGCGTGACCGTAAAGTTGGCAGCGGTGACACTGTCCAACCGTATCGGATTTATAAGGCCTTTCGATCGAGATGCCCGATAAGTGACATACCGACTTTACTTTAAAGATCGGATGGTGGCCGTCGGTGTGATCGCACACGACAAGAACCGAGTCGTATGCAATCGCACCCCTAGCTTTGTGCAGACGATGCACAGCGGATACTGGGACATTTTGCGACTGAAGGTCGGCGAGAATCTCTTCCGTTGAGATTTATTTAGGGACGCGTCGGATTACCACACGGGTGGGTTTGTCATCGGGCAGGGAATAAGTGTGGAACGAAATGTTCCTCACTTTTAACAAGGAGGTAAGTTCCCTGTGGTCGTTCACCGTGGGAACTTGGACTTTGATACCCTGTTGGGTCGAGCGCGCGTTTGTGTATTTGATCTTACGATCATTACACAATTTGGACACGTCGGTCCACTTCGCCTTGTCCTGGACGAACAAGGGAGGCGGGGCGGGTAGTTTCTTTTTTGAAACCGAAGGATTGGGGGCAGCAGTGGACATGGGACTAGCGGGACGGCTGCCCTCTGGACGAGAGGTAGCTGAGACGGAGGGGCCGAAACCGAGGGGGTGGAGGAGGGGGAGGGCGCGGCTACGGCTTTCTTGGCCTTGGTGGCCTGAGAGGGACTCTTACCCTTCTTTCTCTTGCCTCCCGGACCGACAACTTGGTAGTCGTCGTCCGAGGACGCGGAGGCAGAGTGGGCTTCCTCAGAGTCGGAGTGAGATGGCTCAGAGACAGGGACAGAGGTATCCATTGTTTCTGAGAAACATGGCGACGCAGAGCGCAGCTGCGTGGGAACAATGGTGGCGGGAACAATGGGCTTGGAAACAATGGGTTCGGAAACAATAGATGTATGCGCGTACGGGCTTGTTGTCTTAATTGACAATAGGGACGGGATTTGCGGTGGCATAGAGGATGCCGCCACAGGTGTGCCTTCGTCGGCGTTATCCGGGGAAAAGGGGCTATCAAATACGTCACTGAAGTCAGCGACGCTTGTTTCGGCTGCTTTACGGGACGCGGACGCGGAGTTCTCTAGCCATATCGCTAGATCGGCTTGGAACAGGGCGCTTTTAGATAAACAGGCCTTGACGTACGCTAATATTTCAGCGTCCGTCATGGTCGGAGGGAAAGCTAAGTTGGGGAGGGAATTTTGAGAGATTTAACTCTCAGGGAAGCCTAAATTAAACCTAACACCTAACTCTAACTCCCCGGGTGGAGTGGCCCGGGGATGTGTAACCCTCCCTGTCGGGTGTAGACAGGGAGGTGAGTACCTATTGGTGAGCCCTAAGCTTGTAAACCCGTCGCCAGTCATATTGTGCGAACGGGGCCCTAGCCAGTCTAGTGCGAAGGGTGTAGACACGCCCAACCGACACTAGGTGTGTAGCTGTGGAAGGAAACCAGAGACTAGGTTCGACTAGGAGACCCCCCAAGGCCGAAACACTAGCTCCCGACTCCAATTGACGGCCTCGCCCTGAAGGGGTTTGGCGGGTGTGATTGGGGCAACACCCACTCGGCTTCGTTGGCACCGTAAGGTATCCACCGAGTACCACGAAACTGTGGTTTTGCCCTGAAGGGGCCTAGTGAAGCTACACGACTGACTCTGTTTAAAGGAATATGAATTTCAGCCGTCGCCTTGAAAAAGGCAACTTTTCAACAGTTGGTTGCAGTCGGCTGACTACAGGAATCGTTGCGGCGGGCGTAGCGAGAGCAGGTAACGAGCGTAGCGGCAGAGCGTGGAGCGAAGCGGCGACACGTCCGTGCGCGGCGAGCGTCGAGCGATGAGTCGTCCCCTGTCCTTTTGCCGCTGTGCGGCCCCTTTTATACGCTAGTTTTGGAAGGTGGGTAACGACGTAGCACGTTACGACGTAGCGCGCGCTAACTCCGCCCCACAGCGAGGAGGAGGGAGAACGACGTGGCGCGCTACGCCGTAGCGCACACTCAGCCACACCTCGAATGGCGTAGCGTGCTACCGGGTGGCCCGATGCACGTGTTGTTTACAATACGACGCCGACACATACATAAAGAACGAGACAGTGATATGTGTTTTCTTTATCTTATGTATGCATTCACAAAGAGAGCGTCAGCCTACAGTCGGTTTCACTTCGGTATTTAGTGTTGCCTCCACTTTTATCTATAAGCTTCTTGGTCGATATGACAACGCAGCTACAAAAAGCCACTGCGTCACTATTCACACATAACCACTGCTCGACCACATTTTGACGCTGCGATGTGGTGTAGTTGTGGTTCGTGTGAAACCAGCCTAAATGGTGTCAGTTTCTAAAGAATTTTACTCAAACTATTTATTCACTCCCCTCCAGATTCAAGGAGAGATGTGGAGACACCTATTGGATCACTTGTGAACTACAACTGACGTTTCCCTACGTCGCGATACCAAAGTTCTCCGACATTAGCATATATACAAAATCACGACAACAACCGTCAGGCAATAGCCCACTAGACACAAGACCGGCCTGGTCGAAGAATCATACCTTTTCTATGGAGGATGAGAAACTATCCACCATGTTCCTAATACCCCTAAACCACATTCACGCGCAAAACGCATCTCGCACACTTCAGCCCTAGTGCCCGGGTTTTTGCTAATCTAGTCTATTGATATATAAATCGCAGGGAAATGGTGGTGACATAACTAACAAAACCAGTTTATGGATTTGATCATATCACTAACTTTCTCAGGGAAATGGCCCAACGAAGTTGTTATTGTATCATCTGCCGTGATTTTACTATATCCCTTAGGGATTTTATCAAATACCTAATTGTACCATTTCCCTGCGACATATAGACCTTGGGTTTTCGACTTCTTTTTTTAGTACTAACACCATCGTTCAGGCTGACGAGACTAATCGGTATTCTACAAATTCACGCCTATTTATAACAAAAGACGACGCATCACACACATCTTTTTCTTTTTCTCTTTAAAACCCACGAAGAAGCACGAAGCCACGTTTCCATCGTTATTTTCTAAGTTAGTATAACTTACCGAAGGAGCTCTATGCGGAGACAGCGACGCCCTAGTCTCGAGTAGCGCCGCTTTTCTCCGCTTGAGCGCGGCTGTCGCACGTCGCATGCCCTCTCTCTCTACGAGTGCACGATGACGCACGAACTCGAGTTCGGGTGTGTCCGCTGTTGCTACTGGACCTGGTTCGCCATAAAAATACATGAATTGTTAAAATTACAGTAGACCAAGATAATTACATAAGTTACAATCATGCAAGAAATATGACATCCGATAAAATGTGAATTATATTTCATGATGGATTAGAATCGTTATCTGCCTAGCCTTTTTCCCAACTAAGTTGGGGTCACCTTTTAGTCTAACCGGATGCAGCTGAATACCTGTGTTTTACATGGAGCGACTGTCTATCGGACCTCCACAACCCAGTTACTGGGTAACACGATACCCCTCGGTAAGAATGGTGGTGAGACTTTCTGGCTTCTGACTACCCATAACGACTGCCAAAGATCTACAAATGACAGCCGGGACCAACGGCTTTACGTGCTTACCGAGGCACGGAGGGCAATCAGTATGAAAGGGATGATTACCCATCCACTGACAGACCGCGGCTAGCGTAGCATCGCGAATAGTAAGTAATTCAATGTCAAAAAATTGCGTCAATATTGCTAAATTTAAATGTTTTAGTTATTCTACTCACCTAATTCAGCAAACGGGTACCTGAGACTGTAAGCCGGTTGACACGCTAAATCTGGGAATTGATCTTCTAAATTATCTAATTTTCTCAACTGCTGCCTAAGAGATTCTAATGGACTGGACCAACCTTCGCCACGTCTGTGGGACAAAACAAACAACAATCGTATTCTGTAAAAATCTCCATCGGTGAATGTAGGCGAAGTGAGCATGAGGTGAGCTGTCAATTTAATGCAAGATTGGTGAGAAGACAGGTCACCGCGAGTTCACTTCACAGATTTTTACAGAATAAAACGGTAGGTTCCCAATAAGTGAGAGAAATAGTACACAATAATATTAATAAAGTACTTTCTTACTTTGGTGAATAATTCAGACGGGATGTGGAGGCCGATTTTAATCTTGTGAAACATCTACGTCGGCCATGTCCTGAAATAAGATAATACGTTTTAATGTAATCAAAACTTATAGCTATACGTCCATATAAGAACTTCAGCACTTCAGACTAGACATTAATTTTTCGGGGTTTAACTATACTCTGAGAAAATCACCTTTGTACGAGAGTTTCATAGCCAAATTCGGCAAAGGATAACAAAACACTGGAATGCAAATTACACGAAACATTACGACCTACTTTCGACCCCCCATTACTTACATACCTGCAATGTTTATATGTATGTTCGTTACGCGATTTTACCGGCAATAAAATTATAGATCGATTTTCAAAAATCTTTCTTTAATGGATAGGGCAATTCCCAAATAAATTTTAAAAATTAACAACAAACAAAAAAAAAATACATAGATGACGTTTTGGTCTGTGGTTCCCTTCAGCAAACATTTAGATAAAGTCTCTGCGTTAACTGTTTTACCGCTTCATATTTTTTTAGTTTTTGATGGCTGTTTTTTTTTTTTGTAAAAAAGGTTTTGTATGTTAAGGACGCGGTTACATTTTCGACGCGCTCAATATTAGGTATCTTAATCGTCACACAGATTCACACTACAACATTATACGCACGCACACATTGAAACCATTGTTCTCGGGTTTTGATATACTTCGTAACTAATCTTGGTACTAGAATATATTATTTTATTTTTCTAGTACTGATTGAGTAAAGTTAGTGAATCTTTGTACATTTAGTATGTATTTATAAATAGTGTCAATGATTACATACAGTATGTAATATTACCAGATTCTTAGGGTAAATAACGGCCTTTTTTTTGTGCACTTACAATTATTTTCAAATATATGAGCGACAAGGCAGCCTTGACGTTCGTAATGTTTTTGTCTCTGTTTGTGGTTCTAGATTAAACAGCTAACCCATAGATTAAACTTTGGTTTTGTCAAATATTAATGAATTATTATTATTATATTATTTTGGCCAACTTTTTGTAATAATTATGTATTACATAAACAAATGAAGAGAAACCTGTAGACTTTCGTTGTGATAGTCTAAACTAATATTATAAAGAGGCAAGTTTTGTTTGTTTATTACGATTTAACTCAAAAATGTCATGACCGATTTTAAAATATCTTTCACCATTAGAAAGCTATATATCCCTATCCACCACATAGGCTATTTATCAATTGAAAAAATTAGGGATCCTTGGGAATATTCACGCGGATGAAGTCGCGGGCAAAGTGCTAGTTGAAATAATCAGATACTACGGGACTGGGGCGTGGGTTTAGTATTTTTAATCAAAACAAAAACAAATTTATTAAAGAATGTAATAAAAATCGAGAATGCAGTTAACAATTAATGTAAGTTTTTACACATTATTTTTTTTCTGCCAATATACGTTGGCTTGTGTGTGAGCTATGGTCTCTAAGATTCATAGACCTAACGTATCGAGGGTCGACTAGTTCTGGAAGTAAACAATTGTTGTAGAATTTAAGTAAATGTCCTTCACTTTTTTCCTTCCAGAACTGGTCGTCTCTTTTTACATACTCATATTTTATTTTGCCTTCGCCGGTCCATACGGCAAATACACACATATTTTGACCAGTTACTCGTAACTGTCCTTGTACTTGGTAGTACCATTTACTATTGGTATTGACGCTGAAAGCGTCAGATTTGTATCGCCAAAAGTCAAGTTTCTTTTGCTTAATTGCTTCTTCTGGTTCTATATTATATGCAGATGACGGGCACTTCACTTCTAATATACCTTGTGCATATTTGCCGTCTGGAGTAGCACCCAGAAATGGAAATTCGTGGTCTATGTGTAATCCGCATTCTTCGATTTCCACATTTAACACGCTTTTTAAATCTTGGAGTGCTGCATGCTCGTTGTTTTGCCGTGTTTTATAGACGGCACATTGCTCAAATCACTGCCATATAAAGTTTGCTTTACAAGGGCAGCGCAATTAGTGTTTGCACGCCGCTTGCAAACTCTGGCAAACCAGGAAGCTGTTAGAAGTTTCCTTCTAGTCTCTAATCAGAGCGGGCTTGCACTCTGTAAAATTGTGTTCCTTTCAATATTTATTCTGCCTTCTGTAGATAGATAATTCTAAAGATTTTTTAAAGTCTTCTTTCGCTTTACTGTATTCAGAGATTTCCATGTCAGGTTTCTGACAAACTTCGCCATAATGAGCATCTTTTGCCTTAATATGTTTGAAAAGCTTTTTCTTTTTAACACATCTCCTTCTCTCATTATTTCTCTTGCGTCTATTTTCTAATGAAATTATTTCAGCACCTGCATCTGTCCCAAAAATAAACTTGTGTGCTAATGTTTGAAGTGTGCCGGTATTGAATAAAATTACTGCAGCTGCACATCGTCCGCTGTATGACCCTTTTAAAGCGTAATTTACTCTTTTTCTTCCTACAAGCTTAGCAACTCTTGCATTGAAACTCTCGGCTAAGTTATTTGATACATTGTATGCGAAACTGTAAGCATGTAGCGAAAGTTTATGTGCCAAATCTGTAATTTTTTGGAACACTCCAAATGCTATCAATGCAGGGACAAAGTTTTAAGTATTACTTTTATTGCAAAAATATGGAGGACAGTGGCTGTGGTCATCGAATATGTGGTGTGGCCCATTTTGGATATCGTTTTTTATATTTGTGACTTTTTCATCAAATGAAATATTTTTACTAGACCAGTATTTTAGAGAAGAGTCAACTCCCCAACGTAACCGCATTTACTTTTCTTTTATAAGTTTTCTTGCTTTTATGTGATAACAGGTATTTGTTGAGAGAGCTAACAGGGCTTTGCAGTAATTTCGCAGAAGATGGTTCTTGCACTCAACTTTACCAACTGTTACGTTATCATAAGGTCGGGCATTTCTTAAACAAGCATAAGTACTGGCGTCTCCATCAGCTATTAAATGGGAATAAATAAGCCCATGGTCAGTCATGGAACATTTGAAACCTTCAGTTATTATAGTAGCTTCCATGGCAGTTGAAGGACCACTAAAGTTTTTAAAACATATATGATCTGGCGGCTCAATTGCATTGTTTGCTGATCGGGTACACGTCATACAGTATTTATTTTTCACCCCACAGTACAACCTGTGAACTTGGCGCCCGACTTTAAAAAAAAATTTTTTTTTTGTTTAGTTTGATAGATTTCGGTAAGTAGTGGATAGTAGTGAAGATAACTTCGTTTGTAGTTGCACCAAAAAAAAAATAATAATAAAAAAAAATCATCCCCCGACCTTGAAAAAAAAATTTTTTTTCCTCTATTTCTTATAGTAAACCGTAAGTAGTGGATTGTAGTGCATTTTTTTTCGTTTGTAGTAAAATAAAAAAAATAGTAAAAAATATTTTTATTTTAGGGTATTTTTCCATAACGATATTTACTACATAAATGCAATTTAAAAGCCTATTCGAATACTACGAAAGCTAAAACTGACTGAGAAACAATCGCAGAGGTCAATAGTAGCAGGTTTCTTAGATGCAGTGGAACAGAAGTATATATAAGAAGCGATCAACCCGAGTAAAACTTTTTTCGGACTGAATTCGAAGTTACTTTCGATACAAAGGCACTACTAACGCTAAAACTGGTTGAGAAACGTTTGTTTAGGATAGCAATAGTATTAGTTAAGTTACTACAAATTATATTCATGTTACTACAAATAACTACTAACGAAAAAAAGTTAAACGAAAAGAAGATACTACAAACGAAAACAAGTTACTACAAACGAAAAGAAGGTACTACAAACGAAAATCTTTCTACTACAAACGAAAAGGAGTTACTACAAACGATAATCTTCCAACTACAAACGAAAAGAAGTTGCTACAAACGAAAATCTGTCTACTACAAACGAAATGAAGTTACTACAAACGAATTTCTTAATACTACAAACGAAAAGAAGGTACTACAAACAAAAATCTTTCTACTACAAACGAAAAGGAGTTACTACAAACGATAATCTTCCAACTACAAACGAAAAGAAGTTACTACAAACGAAAATCTGTCTACTACAAACGAAATGAAGTTACTACAAACGAATTTCTTGTTACTACAAACGAAAAGAAGATACTACAAACGAAAATCTTTCTACTACAAACGAAAAGGAGTTACTACATACGAAAAGGAGTTACTACAAACGAATTTCTTGTTACTACAAACGAAAAGAAGGTACTACAAACAAAAATCTTTCCACTACAAACGAAAAGGAGCTACTACAAACGATAATCTTCCAACTACAAACGAAAAGAAGTTACTACAAACGGATTTCTTGTTACTACAAACGAAAAAAAGGTACTACAAACGAAAATCTTTCTACTACAAACGAAAAGGAGTTACTACAAACGAAAGGAAGGTACTACAAACGAAACTCTTTCTACTACAAACAAAAAGGAGTTACTACAAACGGTAATCTTCCAACTACAAACGAAAAGAAGTTACTACAAACGAAAATCTGTCTACTACAAACGAAATAAAGTTACTACAAACAAAAATCTTTCTACTACAAACGAAAAGGAGTTACTACAAACGAAAATCTGTCTACTACAAACGAAATGAAGTTACTACAAACGAATTTCTTGTTACTACAAACGAAAAGAAGTTACTACAGACGAAAATCTGTCTACTACTAACGAAAAGGAGTTACTACAAACGAAAATCTGTCTACTACAAACGAAATGAAGTTACTACAAACGAATTTCTTGTTACTACAAACGAAAATTTAAAAAAACCCCCAACGCAAAACATAAAAGCGATTATGTAAAAAGTAAAAAATAATACTTTTGTTGAGCCATCAAATGTTTGTTCGTTGAAATGGCGCTATAATGTCGCGGCGGGGTACCGCTTAAGTAAGTCAGTCCCTCAATTTACCAGCATTTCCTACCAATTTGCTTCGATATTATCAAGTTTTTGTTGCTAATCTAGTTGTTAATCTTGTTGCAAATCTAGTTACCATCAGTTCGCTATTTTAGATATTTAGTTATTGCTTTAAACTTAGCGGTACCCCGCCGCGACATTATAGCGCCATTTCAACGAACAAACATTTGATGGCTCAACAAAAGTATTATTTTTTACTTTTTACATAATCGCTTTTATGTTTTGCGTTGGGGGTTTTTTTTAATTTTTAATTTAATTTTTATTTTAAATTTTTTAAATGTAATTTAGTTTGGTTTTGTGTGGTCAGTGTGGTCACCTATAATAATATGTTTGAAAGCAAAGTAAACATCCGGTATGCGTCTAAGATCCCTACCGCAGCAAACAAAAGAGCTGATAACTTTAAAACTGCTGAACCGATTTTGATGAAGCATGTCTAAGAACCATCGCTAGAGAATCTACTTTCAAATAAAAAAAACCGCATTCAAATCGGTTCACCCGTTAAAGAGCTACAGTGCCACAGACAGACACACAGACACACAGACACACAGACACGTCAAACTTATAACACCCCTCTTTTTCGTCGGGGGTTAAAAAGAAGGTACTACAAACGGAAATCTTTCTACTACAAACGAAAAGAAGTTACTACAAACGAAAAGAAGTCACTACAAACGAAAATATAACTACTACAAACGAAAGGAAGGTACTACAAACGAAAAGAAGTTACTACAAACGAAAAGAAGGTACTACAAACAAAAATCTTTCTACTACAAACGAAAAGGAATTACTACAAACGAAAAGAAGTTACTACAAACGAAAATCTAGCTACTACAAACGAAAGGAAGGTACTACAAACGAAACTCTTTCTACTACAAACAAAAAGGAGTTACTACAAACGGTAATCTTCCAACTACAAACGAAAAGAAGTTACTACAAACGAAAATCTGTCTACTACAAACGAAATACAGTTACTACAAACGAATTTCTTGTTACTACAAACGAAAAGAAGGTACTACAAACGAAAATCTTTCTACTACAAACGAAAACGAGTTACTACAAACGAATTTCTTGTTACTACAAACGAAAAGAAGGTACTACAAACAAAAATCTTTCCACTACAAACGAAAAGGAGCTACTACAAACGATAATCTTCCAAGTACAAACGAAAAGAAGTTACTACAAACGGTTTTCTTGTTACTACAAACGAAAAAAAGGTACTACAAACGAAAATCTTTCTACTACAAACGAAAAGGAGTTACTACAAACGAAAAGGAGTTACTACAAACGAAAAGAAGGTACTATAAACAAAAATCTTGCCACTACAAACGAAAAAAAGTTACTACAAACGAAAATCTAGCGACTACAAACGAAAAGGAGTTACTACAAACGAAAATCTGTCTACTACAAACGAAATGAAGTTACTACAAACGAATTTCTTAATACTACAAACGAAAAGAAGGTACTACAAACAAAAATCTTTCTACTACAAACGAAAAGGAGTTACTACAAACGATAATCTTCAAACTACAAACGAAAAGAAGTTACTACAAACGAAAATCTGTCTACTACAAACGAAATGAAGTTACTACAAACGAACTTCTTGTTACTACAAACGAAAAGAAGATACTACAAACGAAAATCTTTCTACTACAAACGAAAAGGAGTTACTACATACGAAAAGGAGTTACTACAAACGAATTTCTTGTTACTACAAACGAAAAGAAGGTACTACAAACAAAAATCTTTCCACTACAAACGAAAAGGAGCTACTACAAACGATAATCTTCCAACTACAAACGAAAAGAAGTTACTACAAACGGATTTCTTGTTACTACAAACGAAAAAAAGGTACTACAAACGAAAATCTTTCTACTACAAACGAAAAGGAGTTACTACAAACGAAAAGAAGTTACTACAAACGAAAATCTAGCTACTACAAACGAAAGGAAGGTACTACAAACGAAACTCTTTCTACTACAAACAAAAAGGAGTTACTACAAACGGTAATCTTCCAACTACAAACGAAAAGAAGTTACTACAAACGAAAATCTGTCTACTACAAACGAAATAAAGTTACTACAAACGAATTTCTTGTTACTACAAACGAAAAGAAGGTACTACAAACGAAAAGAAGGTACTACAAACGAAAATCTTTCTACTACAAACGAAAAAGAGTTACTACAAACGAATTTCTTGTTACTACAAACGAAAAGAAGGAACTACAAACAAAAATCTTTCCACTACAAACGAAAAGAAGTTACTACAAACGGTTTTCTTGTTACTACAAACGAAAAAAAGGTACTACAAACGAAAATCTTTCTACTACAAACGAAAAGAAGGTACTACAAACAAAAATCTTGCCACTACAAACGAAAAGGAGCTACTACAAACGATAATCTTCCAACTACAAACGAAAAGAAGTTACTACAAACGGTTTTCTTGTTACTACAAACGAAAAAAAGGTACTACAAACGAAAATCTTTCTACTATAAACGAAAAGGAGTTACTACAAACGAAAAGAAGTTACTACAAACGAAAATCTAGCTACTGCAATCGAAAGGAAGGTACTACAAACGAAAAGAAGTTACTACAAACGAAAAGAAGGTACTACAAACAAAAATCTTGCCACTACAAACGAAAAGGAGTTACTACAAACGAATTTCTTGTTACTACAAACGAAAAAAAGTTACTACAAACGAAAATCTAGCTACTACAAACGAAAAGAAGGTACTACAAACAAAAATCTTTCTACTACAAACGAAAAGGAGTTACTACAAACGAAAATCTGTCTACTACAAACGAAATGAAGTTACTACAAACAAAAATCTAGCTACTACAAACGAAAAGGAGTTACTACAAACGAAAATCTGTCTACTACAAACGAAATGAAGTTACTACAAACGAATTTCTTGTTACTACAAACGAAAAGAAGGTACTACAAACAAAAATCTTGCCACTACAAACGAAAAGAAGGTACTACAAACAAAAATCTTTCTACTACAAACGAAAAGGAGTTACAACAAACGAAAATCTGTCTACTACAAACGAAAATCTAGCTACTGCAATCGAAAGGAAGGTACTACAAACGAAAAGAAGTTACTACAAACGAAAAGAAGGTACTACAAACAAAAATCTTGCCACTACAAACGAAAAGGAGTTACTACAAACGAATTTCTTGTTACTACAAACGAAAAAAAGTTACTACAAACGAAAATCTAGCTACTACAAACGAAAAGAAGATACTACAAACGAAAATCTTTCTACTACAAACAAAATGGAGTTACTACATACGAAAAGGGGTTAATACAAACGAATTTCTTGTTACAACAAACGAAAAGAAGGTACTACAAACGGAAATCTTTCTACTACAAACGAAAAGGAGTTACTACAAACGAAAAGAAGTCACTACAAACGAAAATATAGCTACTACAAACGAAAGGAAGGTACTACAAACGAAAAGAAGTTACTACAAACGAAAAGAAGGTACTACAAACAAAAATCTTTCTACTACAAACGAAAAGGAATTACTACAAACGAAAAGAAGTTACTACAAACGAAAATCTAGCTACTACAAACGAAAGAAAGGTACTACAAACGAAACTCTTTCTACTACAAACAAAAAGGAGTTACTACAAACGGTAATCTTCCAACTACAAACGAAAATCTGTCTACTACAAACGAAATACAGTTACTACAAACGAATTTCTTGTTACTACAAACGAAAAGAAGGTACTACAAACGAAAATCTTTCTACTACAAACGAAAAAGAGTTACTACAAACGAAAAGAAGGTACTACAAACAAAAATCTTTCCACTACAAACGAAAAGGAGCTACTACAAACGATAATCTTCCAAGTACAAACGAAAAGAAGTTACTACAAACGGTTTTCTTGTTACTACAAACGAAAAAAGGTACTACAAACGAAAATCTTTCTACTACAAACGAAAAGGAGTTACTACAAACGAAAAGGAGTTACTACAAACGAAAAGAAGGTACTATAAACAAAAATCTTGCCACTACAAACGAAAAAAAGTTACTACAAACGAAAATCTAGCGACTACAAACGAAAAGGAGTTACTACAAAGGAAAATCTGTCTACTACAAACGAAATGAAGTTACTACAAACGAATTTCTTGTTACTACAAACGAAAAGAAGTTACTATAAACAAAAATCTTGCCACTACAAACGAAAAGAAGGTACTACAAACAAAAATCTTTCTACTACAAACGAAAAGGAGTTACAACAAACGAAAATCTGTCTACTACAAACGAAAGGAAGTTACTACAAACGAATTTCTTGTTACTACAAACGAAAAGAAGGTACTATAAACAAAAATCTTGCAACTACAAACAAAAAGAAGGTACTACAAACAAAAATCTTTCTACTACAAACGAAAAGGAGTTACTACAAACGAAAATCTGTCTACTACAAACGAAAGGAAGGTACTACAAACGAAAAGGAGTTACTACAAATGAAAATCTGTCTACTACAAACGAAATGAAGTTACTACAAACGAATTTCTTGTTACTACAAACGAAAAGAAGTTACTACAAACAAAAATCTTTCTACTACAAACGAAAAGGAGTTACTACAAACGAAAATCTGTCTACTACAAACGAAATGAAGTTACTACAAACGAATTTCTTGTTACTACAAACGAAAAGAAGATACTACAAACGAAAATCTTTCTACTACAAACAAAATGGAGTTACTACATACGAAAAGGAGTTAATACAAACGAATTTCTTGTTACAACAAACGAAAAGAAGGTACTACAAACGAAAATCTTTATACTACAATCGAAAAGGAGTTGCTACAAACGATAATCTTCCAACTACTAACGAAAATCTAGCTACTACAAACGAAAAGAAGTTACTACAAACGAAAAGAAGGTAATACAAACGACAATCTTGCCACTACAAACGAAAGGAAGGTACTACAAACGAAAAAAAGTTACTACAAACGAAAATCTCGCTACTACAAACGAAAAGAAAGTACTACAAACAAAAATCTTGCCACTACAAACGAAAAGGAGTTACTACAAACGAAAAAAAGTTACTAGAAACGAAAATCTAGCTACTACAAACGAAAAGGAGTTACTACAAACGAAAATCTGTCTACTACAAACAAAATGAAGTTACTACAAACGAATTTCTTGTTACTACAAACGAAAAGAAGGTACTACAAACGAAAATCTTTCTACTACAAACGAAAAGGAGTTACTACAAACGAAAATTTGTCTACTACAAACGAAATGAAGTTACTACAAACGAATTTCTTGTTACTACAAACGAAAAGAAGGTACTACAAACAACAATCTTTCCACTACAAACGAAAAGGAGCTACTACAAACGATAATCTTCCAACTACAAACGAAAAGAAGTTACTACAAACGGTTTTCTTGTTACTACAAACGAAAAAAAGGTACAACAAACGAAAATCTTTCTACTACAAACGAAATGGAGTTACTACAAACGAAAAGGAGTTACTACAAACGAAAATTTGTCTACTACAAACGAAATGAAGTTACTACAAACGAATTTCTTGTTACTACAAACGAAAAGAAGGTACTACAAACGGTTTTCTTGTTACTACAAACGAAAAAAAGTTACAACAAACGAAAATCTTTCTACTACAAACGAAATGGAGTTACTACAAACGAAAATACAGCTACTACAAACGAAAGGAAGGTACTACAAACGAAAAGAAGTTACTACAAACGAAAAGAAGGTGCTACAAACAAAAATCTTGCCACTACAAACGAAAAGGAGTTACTACAAACAAAAAAAAGTTACTACAAACGAAAATCTAGCTACTACAAACGAAAAGAAGGTACTACAAACAAAAATCTTTCTACTACAAACGAAAAGGAGTTACTACAAACGAAAATCTGTCTACTACAAACGAAATAAAATTACTACAAACGAAAAGGAGTTACTACAAACGAATTTCTTGTTACTACAAACGAAAAAAAGGTACTACAAACAAAAATCTTTCTACTACAAACGAAAAGAAGGTACTACAAACAAAAATCTTGCCACTACAAACGAAAAGGAGCTACTACAAACGATAATCTTCCAACTACAAACGAAAAGAAGTTACTACAAACGGTTTTCTTGTTACTACAAACGAAAAAAAGGTACTACAAACGAAAATCTTTCTACTATAAACGAAAAGGAGTTACTACAAACGAAAAGAAGTTACTACAAACGAAAATCTAGCTACTGCAATCGAAAGGAAGGTACTACAAACGAAAAGAAGTTACTACAAACGAAAAGGAGTTACAACAAACGAAAATCTGTCTACTACAAACGAAAAGGAGTTACTACAAACGAATTTCTTGTTACTACAAACGAAAAAAAGTTACTACAAACGAAAATCTAGCTACTACAAACGAAAAGAAGGTACTACAAACAAAAATCTTTCTACTACAAACGAAAAGGAGTTACTACAAACGAAAATCTGTCTACTACAAACGAAATGAAGTTACTACAAACAAAAATCTAGCTACTACAAACGAAAAGGAGTTACTACAAACGAAAATCTGTCTACTACAAACGAAATGAAGTTACTACAAACGAATTTCTTGTTACTACAAACGAAAAGAAGGTACTACAAACAAAAATCTTGCCACTACAAACGAAAAGAAGGTACTACAAACAAAAATCTTTCTACTACAAACGAAAAGGAGTTACAACAAACGAAAATCTGTCTACTACAAACGAAAATCTAGCTACTGCAATCGAAAGGAAGGTACTACAAACGAAAAGAAGTTACTACAAACGAAAAGAAGGTACTACAAACAAAAATCTTGCCACTACAAACGAAAAGGAGTTACTACAAACGAAAAGGGGTTAATACAAACGAATTTCTTGTTACAACAAACGAAAAGAAGGTACTACAAACGGAAATCTTTCTACTACAAACGAAAAGGAGTTACTACAAACGAAAAGAAGTCACTACAAACGAAAATATAGCTACTACAAACGAAAGGAAGGTACTACAAACGAAAAGAAGTTACTACAAACGAAAAGAAGGTACTACAAACAAAAATCTTTCTACTACAAACGAAAAGGAATTACTACAAACGAAAAGAAGTTACTACAAACGAAAATCTAGCTACTACAAACGAAAGAAAGTTACTACAAACGAAAATCTAGCTACTACAAACGAAAAGAAGATACTACAAACGAAAATCTTTCTACTACAAACAAAATGGAGTTACTACATACGAAAAGGGGTTAATACAAACGAATTTCTTGTTACAACAAACGAAAAGAAGGTACTACAAACGGAAATCTTTCTACTACAAACGAAAAGGAGTTACTACAAACGAAAAGAAGTCACTACAAACGAAAATATAGCTACTACAAACGAAAGGAAGGTACTACAAACGAAAAGAAGTTACTACAAACGAAAAGAAGGTACTACAAACAAAAATCTTTCTACTACAAACGAAAAGGAATTACTACAAACGAAAAGAAGTTACTACAAACGAAAATCTAGCTACTACAAACGAAAGAAAGGTACTACAAACGAAACTCTTTCTACTACAAACAAAAAGGAGTTACTACAAACGGTAATCTTCCAACTACAAACGAAAATCTGTCTACTACAAACGAAATACAGTTACTACAAACGAATTTCTTGTTACTACAAACGAAAAGAAGGTACTACAAACGAAAATCTTTCTACTACAAACGAAAAAGAGTTACTACAAACGAAAAGAAGGTACTACAAACAAAAATCTTTCCACTACAAACGAAAAGGAGCTACTACAAACGATAATCTTCCAAGTACAAACGAAAAGAAGTTACTACAAACGGTTTTCTTGTTACTACAAACGAAAAAAGGTACTACAAACGAAAATCTTTCTACTACAAACGAAAAGGAGTTACTACAAACGAAAAGGAGTTACTACAAACGAAAAGAAGGTACTATAAACAAAAATCTTGCCACTACAAACGAAAAAAAGTTACTACAAACGAAAATCTAGCGACTACAAACGAAAAGGAGTTACTACAAAGAAAAATCTGTCTACTACAAACGAAATGAAGTTACTACAAACGAATTTCTTGTTACTACAAACGAAAAGAAGTTACTATAAACAAAAATCTTGCCACTACAAACGAAAAGAAGGTACTACAAACAAAAATCTTTCTACTACAAACGAAAAGGAGTTACAACAAACGAAAATCTGTCTACTACAAACGAAAGGAAGTTACTACAAACGAATTTCTTGTTACTACAAACGAAAAGAAGGTACTATAAACAAAAATCTTGCAACTACAAACAAAAAGAAGGTACTACAAACAAAAATCTTTCTACTACAAACGAAAAGGAGTTACTACAAACGAAAATCTGTCTACTACAAACGAAAGGAAGGTACTACAAACGAAAAGGAGTTACTACAAATGAAAATCTGTCTACTACAAACGAAATGAAGTTACTACAAACGAATTTCTTGTTACTACAAACGAAAAGAAGTTACTACAA
The DNA here is from genome assembly GCA_947361185.1 of Charanyca ferruginea. NCBI lineage: Eukaryota > Metazoa > Arthropoda > Insecta > Lepidoptera > Noctuidae > Charanyca > Charanyca ferruginea. The sequence goes on along the minus strand of OX376056.1, from coordinate 43,804,407 downwards.
ACAAAAATCTTTCTACTACAAACGAAAAGGAGTTACTACAAACGAAAATCTGTCTACTACAAACGAAATGAAGTTACTACAAACGAATTTCTTGTTACTACAAACGAAAAGAAGATACTACAAACGAAAATCTTTCTACTACAAACAAAATGGAGTTACTACATACGAAAAGGAGTTAATACAAACGAATTTCTTGTTACAACAAACGAAAAGAAGGTACTACAAACGAAAATCTTTATACTACAATCGAAAAGGAGTTGCTACAAACGATAATCTTCCAACTACTAACGAAAATCTAGCTACTACAAACGAAAAGAAGTTACTACAAACGAAAAGAAGGTAATACAAACGACAATCTTGCCACTACAAACGAAAGGAAGGTACTACAAACGAAAAGAAGTTACTACAAACGAAAATCTCGCTACTACAAACGAAAAGAAAGTACTACAAACAAAAATCTTGCCACTACAAACGAAAAGGAGTTACTACAAACGAAAAAAAGTTACTAGAAACGAAAATCTAGCTACTACAAACGAAAAGGAGTTACTACAAACGAAAATCTGTCTACTACAAACAAAATGAAGTTACTACAAACGAATTTCTTGTTACTACAAACGAAAAGAAGGTACTACAAACGAAAATCTTTCTACTACAAACGAAAAGGAGTTACTACAAACGAAAATTTGTCTACTACAAACGAAATGAAGTTACTTCAAACGAATTTCTTGTTACTACAAACGAAAAGAAGGTACTACAAACAACAATCTTTCCACTACAAACGAAAAGGAGCTACTACAAACGATAATCTTCCAACTACAAACGAAAAGAAGTTACTTCAAACGGTTTTCTTGTTACTACAAACGAAAAAAAGGTACAACAAACGAAAATCTTTCTACTACAAACGAAATGGAGTTACTACAAACGAAAAGGAGTTACTACAAACGAAAATTTGTCTACTACAAACGAAATGAAGTTACTACAAACGAATTTCTTGTTACTACAAACGAAAAGAAGGTACTACAAACGGTTTTCTTGTTACTACAAACGAAAAAAAGTTACAACAAACGAAAATCTTTCTACTACAAACGAAATGGAGTTACTACAAACGAAAATACAGCTACTACAAACGAAAGGAAGGTACTACAAACGAAAAGAAGTTACTACAAACGAAAAGAAGGTGCTACAAACAAAAATCTTGCCACTACAAACGAAAAGGAGTTACTACAAACAAAAAAAAGTTACTACAAACGAAAATCTAGCTACTACAAACGAAAAGAAGGTACTACAAACAAAAATCTTTCTACTACAAACGAAAAGGAGTTACTACAAACGAAAATCTGTCTACTACAAACGAAATAAAATTACTACAAACGAAAAGGAGTTACTACAAACGAATTTCTTGTTACTACAAACGAAAAAAAGGTACTACAAACAAAAATCTTTCCACTACAAATGAAAAGGAGCTACTACAAACGATAATCTTCCAACTCCAAACGAAAAGAAGTTACTACAAACGGTTTTCTTGTTACTACAAACGAAAAAAAGGTACTACAAACGAAAAAAAGTTACTACAAACGAAACCTAGCTACTACAAACGAAAAGGAGTTACTACAAACGAAAATCTGTCTACTACAAACAAAATGAAGTTACTACAAACGAAAAGTAGTTACTACAAACGATAATCTGTCTACTACAAACGAAATAAAGTTACTACAAACGAATTTCTTGTTACTACAAACGAAAAGGAGTTACTACAAACGAATTTCTTGTTACTACAAACGAAAAGAAGGTACAACAAACAAAAATCTTTCCACTACAAACGAAAAGGAGCTACTACAAACGATAATCTTCCAACTCCAAACAAAAAGAAGTTACTACAAACGGTTTTCTTGTTACTACAAAAGAAAAAAAGGTACTACAAACGAAAATCTTTCCACTACAAACGAAAAGGAGTTACTACAAACGAAAAGAAGTCACTACAAACGAAAATACAGCTACTACAAACGAAAGGAAGGTACTACAAACGAAAAGAAGTTACTACAAACGAAAAGAAGGTACTATAAACAAAAATCTTGCCACTACAAACGAAAAAAAGTTACTACAAACGAAAATCTAGCGACTACAAACGAAAAGAAGGTACTACAAACAAAAATCTTTCTTCTACAAACGAAAAGGAGTTACTACAAACGAAAATCTGTCTACTACAAACGAAATGAAGTTACTACAAACGAATTTCTTGTTACCAAACGAAAAGAAGTTACTACAAACAAAAATCTTTCTACTACAAACGAAAAGGAGTTACTACAAACGAAAATCTGTCTACTACAAACGAAATGAAGTTTATACAAACGAATTTCTTGTTACTACAAACGAAAAGAAGATACTACAAACGAAAATCTTTCTACTACAAACAAAACGGAGTTACTACATACGAAAAGGAGTTAATACAAACGAATTTCTTGTTACTACAAACGAAAAGAAGGTACTACAAACGAAAATCTTTATACTACAATCGAAAAGGAGTTACTACAAACGATAATCTTCCAACTACAAACGAAAATCTAGCTACTACAAACGAAAAGAAGTTACTACAAACGAAAAGAAGGTAATACAAACGACAATCTTGCCACTACAAACGAAAGGAAGGTACTACAAACGAAAAGAAGTTACTACAAACGAAAATCTCGCTACTACAAATGAAAAGAAGTTACAAGAAACGAAAAGAAGTTACTACAAACGAATATCTTGTTACTATAAACGAAAAGAAGGTACTACAAACGAAAATCTTTCTACTACTATCGAAAAGGAGTTACAACAAACGATAATCTTCCTACTGCAAACGAAAAGCAGTTACTACAAACGAATTTCTTCTTACTACAAACAAAAAGAAGGTACTACAAACGAAAATCTTTCTACTGCAAACGAAAAGAAGTTAAAAGAAGTAGATGACGTATTAGTTTCTCAAATTTTTGTAGGTTTGTAGGTAGGGTAAGTACTAAAAAAAACCTAACGCTGTAACTACCTACGAAAATTTTACAGCTGTTCGTGCGCGCTAAAAGGTACCTTACGCACACGCTCGACAGTATGTAATTATGTCATCTGCAATGGTGTCGGGCGAACACCTGCGTCTTATTATACACACCCTTCTTAGTAAGTAGGGTAAGTAGGTAATGTAGGGTAGGTAGGTTATGTAGGGTAGGTAAATAGGCAGGTATGAGTGGCTAGATTTTCGTTTGTAGTAACCTGTTTTCGTTTGTAGTTGGAAGATTATCGTTTGTAGTAACTCTTCTTCGCTTGTAGTAGAAAGATTTTCGTTTGTAGTACTTTCTTTTCGTTTGTAGTAACTTCTTTTCGTTTGTAGTAGCTAGATTTTCGTTTGTAGTAACCTCTTTTCGTTTGTAGTAACCTCTTTTCGTTTGTAGTAACAAGAAATTCGTTTGTAGTAACTTCTTTTCGTTTGTAGTAACAAGAAATTCGTTTGTAGTAACTCCTTTTCGTATGTAGTAACTCCTTTTCGTTTGTAGTAGAAAAAATTTCGTTTGTAGTATCTTCTTTTCGTTTGTAGTAACAAGAAATTCGTTTGTAGTAACTTCATTTCGTTTGTAGTAGACAGATTTTCGTTTGTAGTAACTCCTTTTCGTTTGTAGTAGAAAGATTTTCGTTTGTAGTAACAAGAAATTCGTTTGTAGTAACTTCATTTTGTTTGTAGTAACTTCTTTTCGTTTGTAGTAGTTAGATTTTCGTTTGTAGTAACTTCTTTTCGTTTGTAGTAGCTAGATTTTTGTTTGTAGGACCTTCTTTTCGTTTGTAGTAACTCCTTTTCGTTTGTAGTACCTTCCTTTCGTTTGTAGTAACTTCTTTTCGTTTGTAGTAACTCCTTTTCGTTTGTAGTAGAAATATTTTTGTTTGTAGTACCTTCTTTTCGTTTGTAGTAGCTAGATTTTCGTTTGTAGTAACTTTTTTTCGTTTGTAGTAACTCCTTTTCGTTTGTAGTGGCAAGATTTTTGTTTGTAGTACCTTCTTTTCGTTTGTAGTAACTTCTTTTCGTTTGTAGTACCTTCCTTTCGTTTGTAGTAGCTGTATTTTCGTTTGTAGTGACTTCTTTTCGTTTGTAGTAACTCCTTTTCGTTTGTAGTAGAAAGATTTTCGTTTGTAGTACCTTTTTTTCGTTTGTAGTAACAAGAAAACCGTTTGTAGTAACTTCTTTTCGTTTGGAGTTGGAAGATTATCGTTTGTAGTAGCTCCTTTTCGTTTGTAGTGGAAAGATTTTTGTTTGTAGTACCTTCTTTTCGTTTGTAGTAACAAGAAATTCGTTTGTAGTAACTCCTTTTCGTTTGTAGTGGCATAATTTTTGTTTGTAGTACCTTCTTTTCGTTTGTAGTAACTTCTTTTCGTTTGTAGTACCTTCCTTTCGTTTGTAGTACCTGTATTTTCGTTTGTAGTGACTTCTTTTCGTTTGTAGTAACTCCTTTTCGTTTGTAGTAGAAAGATTTTCGTTTGTAGTACCTTCTTTTCGTTTGTAGTAACAAGAAATTCGTTTGTAGTACCTTCCTTTCGTTTGTCGTAGCTAGATTTTCGTTTGTAGTTACTTCCTTTCGTTTGTAGTACCATGTTTTCGTTTGTTGTAACAAGAAATTCGTTTGTAGTAACTCCTTTTCGTTTGTAGTACCTTCTTTTCGTTTGTAGTAACAAGAAATTCGTTTGTAGTAACTTCATTTTGTTTGTAGTAGACAGATTTTTGTTTGTAGTAACTTCTTTTCGTTTGTAGTAGCTAGATTTTCGTTTGTAGTAACTTCTTTTCGTTTGTAGTAGCTGGATTTTTGTTTGTAGTACCTTCTTTTCGTTTGTAGTAACTCCTTTTCGTTTGTAGTACTTTTCTTTCGTTTGTAGTAGCTAGATTTTCGTTTGTAGTAACTTCTTTTCGTTTGTAGTAACTCCTTTTCGTTTGTAGTACCTTCCTTTCGTTTGTAGTAACTCCTTTTCGTTTGTAGTACCTTCTTTTCGTTTGTAGTAACAAGAAATTCGTTTGCAGTAACTTCATTTTGTTTGTAGTAGCTAGATTTTCGTTTGTAGTAACTTTTTTTCGTTTGTAGTAGCTAGATTTTTGTTTGTAGTACCTTCTTTTCGTTTGTAGTAACTCCTTTTCGTTTGTAGTGGCAACATTTTTGTTTGTAGTACCTTCTTTTCGTTTGTAGTAACTTCTTTTCGTTTGTAGTACCTTCCTTTCGTTTGTAGTAGCTAGATTTTCGTTTGTAGTAACTTCTTTTCGTTTGTAGTAACTCCTTTTCGTTTGTAGTAGAAAGAGTTTCGTTTGTGGTACCTTCCTTTCGTTTGTAGTAGTTAGATTTCCGTTTGTAATATCTTCTACTCGTTTGTTGTTGGAAGATTATCGTTTGTAGTACCTTCTTTTCGTTTGTAGTAACAAGAAATTCGTTTGTAGTAGCTAGATTTTCGTTTGTAGTAACTTCTTTTCGTTTGTAGTACTTTGTTTTCGTTTGTAGTAACAAGAAATTCGTTTGTAGTAGCTAGATTTTCGTTTGTAGTAACTTCTTTTCGTTTGTAGTACCTTGTTTTCGTTTGTAGTAACAAGAAATTCGTTTGTATTAACTCCTTTTCGTTTGTAGTGGCAAGATTTTTGTTTGTAGTACCTTCTTTTCGTTTGTAGTAACTTCTTTTCGTTTGTAGTACCTTCCTTTTGTTTGTAGTAGCTAGATTTTCGTTTGTAGTAACTTCTTTTCGTTTGTATTAACTCCTTTTCGTTTGTAGTGGCAAGATTTTTGTTTGTAGTACCTTCTTTTCGTTTGTAGTAACTTCTTTTCGTTTGTAGTACCTTCCTTTTGTTTGTAGTAGCTAGATTTTCGTTTGTAGTAACTTCTTTTCGTTTGTAGTAACTCCTTTTCGTTTGTAGTAGAAAGATTTTCGTTTGTAGTACCTTTTTTTCGTTTGTAGTAACAAGAAATCCGTTTGTAGTAACTTCTTTTTGTTTGTAGTTGGAAGATTATCGTTTGTAGTAGCTCCTTTTCGTTTGTAGTGGAAAGATTTTTCTTTGTAGTACGTTCTTTTCGTTTGTAGTAACAAGAAATTCGTTTGTAGTAACTCCTTTTCGTTTGTAGTAGAAAGATTTTCGTTTGTAGTATCTTCTTTTCGTTTGTAGTAACAAGAAATTCGTTTGTAGTAACTTCTTTTCGTTTGTAGTTGGAAGATTATCGTTTGTAGTAACTCCTTTTCGTTTGTAGTAGAAAGATTTTTGTTTGTAGTACCTTCTTTTCGTTTGTAGTAACTTCTTTTCGTTTGTAGTATCTTCTTTTCGTTTAACTTTTTTTCGTTAGTAGTTATTTGTAGTAACATGAATATCATTCGTAGTAACTTAACTAATACTATTGCTATCCTAAACAAATGTTTCTCAGTCAGTTTTAGCGTTAGTAGTGCCTTTGTATCGAAAGTAACTTCGAATTCAGTCCGAAACAAGTTTTACTCGGGTTAATCGCTTATGTATACTTCTGTTCCACTGCACCTAAGAAACCTGCTACTATTGACCTCTGCGATCGTTTCTCAGTCAGTTTTAGCTTTCGTAGTACTCGAATAGGCTTTTAAATTGCATTTATGTAGTAAATATCGTTTTGGAAAAATACCCTAAAATAAAAATATTTTTTTTACTTTTTTTTTTATTTTACTACAAACGAAAAAAAATGCACTACAATCCACTACTTACGGTTTACTATAAGAAACAGACGAAAAATTTTTTTTTTTTCAGGTTCGGGGGATGATTTTTTTTTATTTTTTTTTTATTTTTTTTTGGTGCAACTACAAACGAAGTTATCTTCACTACTATCCACTACTTACCGAAATCTATCAAACAAACCAAAAAAAAAAATTTTTTTTTAAAGTCGGGCGCCAAGTTCACACAGCCCACAGTACAAGACTTTTTTGCTGTGCTGGCCAATAATTGCCGCAGTGCCAGAAGAAGCATCGTAGTTAGTGCCGTATGAACGTTTACTCCAGCATGCATCTGCAATTACGGCTATCATTGGCGTTCCATCGGATGACACATTTCCTATACGTTTTGCATGCTCGGCTTCTTCTTTCCCTGCTTCAGTCATGCAATGGTCCGCCGCTTGTTCCCGCCACTGGCAAACTTGATTGTGCGTTTCTTCATACAGCCGCAGAGATATAGATGGGATGTCAACATGGGCAAGGACAGTATTAAGCTGAGTGAATCCAGCACCAGTAGAAATAATTCCTGCTACAACTTCCTGGTTTATGTTCATTTTATTATTGTCTGTGCGCACTGTTTCAATTTTAAACTTCTCACCACACATTTTGCAAAGAATTTCAAATTTAGACTGAAGGCCAGCTCTTTTTTCTTTAATCATGCTGAGATACTTCACACCACAATCAAACAGAGAACTGTGACTACATTTATGGATTAACTGCTCAAAAAAGTAATCAATGTCAATCACTCTTCTACCTTTGGGCTTGTAAGCTTCCGCTGCACATTCCTGCTCCTAAAGTTAAATAAAATCACTAGCATATATAGATAAACTTACAGCTGAAATATCAAACTGCTCATCGTCGTCACCTGCAGAAAAATGTAAGCTGCTCTCCCTGTTAAAAAGACATAATAATTTACAAGAAATATTGAAGTCAATAGTGAATTCTGAATGAAAATACTTAAATAATCTCATTTCTTTTCTTTACTATGTATAAAGATGTTATTGTCCTATATCCAAATTTATAAATTCGTGGCTACTATAATATTTTTAATAATCAAATAAGTACGCACCGTATTCCCTTTTTTGCGTTACGTCTACAGGCATGAAGCTTCTTACAAGAGCGTTTCCCAAACGTCTTAGTCCTTGGCATCTATAACAACGATTCAGTTACAAGAAGTTTTTATACCTTTTTCATTGTTATCAACTAGCTCTACACGTCGTATTAGTTCCAGTACCAGACTTCGAAGTGCACCTTCAGGTCACTCCATCAAGTCCTATGGTAAGGTCTCAACATAACTAACAAAACGAGCCCAAACTCGGCATACGTAGCTCTGCTCGTCTATTAGATCCAGTAGCAGACTTCGAAGAGCACCTTCAGGTTACTCCATCAAGTCCTATGGTAAGGTCTCAATATAACTAACAAAACGAGCCCAAACTCGGCATACGTAGCTCTGGTCGTCTATTAGTTCCAGTAGCAGACTTCGAAAAGCACCTTCAGGTTACTCCATCAAGTCCTATGGTAAGGTCTCAACATTACTAACAAAACGAGCCCAAACTCGGCATACGTATCTTTGCTCATCTATTCTACTATTTATCGTTCCAGGGAGTGACCTGAAGGTGCACTTGGAAGTCCGCTACTTACAAGTGCACCTTCAGGTCACTCCATCATGTCCGAAAAGAAATATGAATTTATAATCCCCACTTACTTCTAGCAAAAATATAAGAAATAGTGAATAAAATCTTACCTTGGATGTCCGTAGTCCGATAAAAGGAATAAATATATTTTGGTCCAAAAAGTATCAAGTTTTCCGACAGTAGTATATACAGCACGGAACTTACTTTATTACATAGAGTAAAGTAATATATCGGGTACTTTATTACTATTATTTTGATCGTATTTTTTTTGAGTTAAAAAGCGATACATCCGTGCTTTCACTAGCGCCTCTGAGCGCGTAATGGCAGATTGTGAAGAGGAAATGTATGGAGAAATTAGCGCGCGCATTTATTTTTGCTCATAAATCATAAAGTTATTTATTTGGGTACAAAATAATTACTTAGGCGTATAGAGGACTATATATGATATAATTTCTTATTATTTGAAAGTGAAAAATGTCCAGTAGATTTAGCTTACATGTACCTATTTAGACCCCATTTTTTGTCATTTTCTGCGATTATTGCGACGGTCAAATCGTAATTAAGTGAAAATTTTGTATGGGACTATGCAATTTTATGCCCTAGATCTCCAGATGAATATATTGTCTTAAATTGGTTAAATGATATCCTAACAGTTGGGATTCTTGATGCATTCAAATGGTACCCGAAAAACGACGATTTAGGTATAAAAATGTAACAGCGTCCTTAAACACTTACCATTGACATTTTCTTTGGGTTTCTCGTCGGCTGTTGTGGCATCAGATGAGTCTTGGCAGTCAGTTGTAGCACCTACGAATAATAATAAATTACAACGCACGAAGGTAAGCAAAACAAAGGGCCATTTATATATTGGATAATTTACGTCATTACAAAACACATGTTTTTTATTAATTAGAATCTATTTTTGTCTTAACAACTTCAATCGATGTGATATCCAATAACCTTGGAATTTATTTTAAAACGCTTTAAATTTTGCCCAAACTTAAAAAATAAAACATTTCGGAGTGGGTAAAACTCTTTTTCTTAAGAATATATGATTTGACTTTGGTTCTGCATGCAAAAAGCTATACTGTAGAACAGAGGTGGCCAACCGGTGGATCGCAGGCGCAATTTTCACCCTAATATATGTAGTACATCTTCAATATTGTTGCGTTTCCTCTCTTAGTAAATTGAAAAATAGCGATACTCAAAGCACATATTGTACCAATTATTATGACCATTTCTTTCAACTAAGACACACAACATTAATGGAATCCAATGTAATTTGGAAGGCAATTTCTTTTTTGAGTTTTTATGAATGAATACGTTTTTCAAGTGCCATTACTAAAGCTTTTTTTTTAAACAAACTAAGACGCTCAGGAGATAGCCGATTGGTACTGTGCGTTTGATATTCCTCAAATGAAAGCGCAATTTTTTTTTAGAAAATGTTGTTTATGTTTGGATGGATTTTAATGATGACTCTTGGTATGTATACGCTTTTGTAAACACCTGAAAAAAAAACATTGCGACTTTGACCTTCTATATCTCCTGAACCAATTAATTCCAAGGAGTGTCTTACAAGAAACAAATTATTCCAGCAATTGGTGCAATATGTGGTTTAAATATCGGTCACTAATTACCAGACACGTTATAATATTTTTATGTGAATGTGAAGACGTACTGTCTATGCAATATGTAGATCGCACAGTCTACTCAGTCAGTAAATAGTAGATCTTGACCTAATCAAGTTGGCCACCCCTGCCTAGAACAACTAACATAAAAAAATAAAAGTAACGTTCGTACTTATAGTACGTTGTCACCTGTATCTCTGTCGCGATCGTGGCGTCGTCGCGGCGGCTCGCGGAATGCCACGGCCTCGCGGCGGTGCGGACGCGCCTTTACGCACGACGCCGCAGACGTATCCGCTGACGGGAGTGTCTGGGAATGGGGAGTACACACTTTTTTTTGGAATGTCATCTCGCATGTCTGCCAAGGATGTTGTCGGCTGCTTAATCCGACTTTCCTGTGGTGCCTTAAAATTAATTTAAAGGACCTTTTCCTGTCATGCGTATTTTCGCCCGAACGCGGATCTGGTCCGCATGCAGGCTGCCCGCATCCTATCATTTCATTCATGATTTTCCTATCATGCGGGCAGCACGCGCGCGTGTTAAAATAAAAGGAATAAGAGCAACATTAAAAGGCAATTAATAGCTCTATATTAAATACACATAATTATATACTCAAAGAATATTATTATTTTAGAACAGAATAGTGAAATGAAAATACTTTGTTTAGGAAACATATATTTTATTGTAATATTTCAAACTCAAAATCATTTATTATTTGGCATGTGACGATGCACAGCATCTGTGAGAGGGCGCTGTATACTTCCCGTTTATTATCAGCCAATCGCAGCTTTGTTGGCGTCACATCCTCGACCAATCAGCGCAGAGTTCCGGTAGTCACGTGGTCCCAGAGCGGGGTCGCTAATGGCGGCCCGTCTTGCCTCATAGCGTCGTTACTTCCCGAATTGTAACATCTAGTTTATTTAAACTCTTGTTTCAAATTTTGAATTCAATTTCAATTTTAATATAGTTTTAAATAATCTTAAAACAATTAATATGAGCGAAAATCAGATTAATAGTGCAATAATTGTGAATAATCGTGATTCGGAGCAAGAAAAGGAGGTAGGCAACGGATCAATGTCTACATAGAACCGTAAACGCCTGCGAACATCTAGCAATTCCAGCTCATCGCGATCTGATTCTTCATATTCCGAGGTAAAACGACAGAAGCGGGAATTTGGTGAGCAGCCCCCGTCAACTTTGTATGGAAGGAACGAAATGCCTATTAGGGCAGAACCTCCAACTTGCCATTAGACAAAAATAAATATGGTTTTGTGTGGTAACACTCATCTTCCGGCAACAACGCCATTTTACAAATTATAATGTTGCCATAAAATTATCTTTACTTCCATGCAGTAGTTTTATATCCGTACCGCATGAATTAATTTTCAGTGGAATAATAGTTAAAAAAAATTTAAAAATTATGAAAAAAATAAAAGCTTTACAATCCACATAATATTTCACATTTTTTTCGATAATCCCAACAAAACAATGGAATTAAATAATTACAAATAGTAGGAATTTTATTTTAGTGTAGGCAACACCAAAAAGTTTCAAATTTTCAATTTCAATGGCGATGCTATGGTTGGTTTTGTAAAGTTTTGTTGTCGGCAAACCACAAAATTGCTTTGGTTCTTTTGTTGTCTCTGCGTTAATTTTGTGGTATTTTCGGATCTGGTCTATATTTGAAGATCTTCACCTGATCTAACCAACGTCGAGTCGAGCTAATGTTCCTCCGTTGCTGCGATTAATTGTTGTGAATGAGAAATTGACTCTTGTGAGAAAGTGACTCTATTGTGTATTTGTGTAGTGTGTTTATTTGTTAACTATGGAAAACAAAAGAAAATGTTTTAAGTGCGGCTGCTCACCTGCTAAAGACGGCGTGAAGTTGTTCCGATTTCCTAAACCTGGAGTTACTAACCTGATCCGGTACGTAACATTATCCATTTCTCATTTTCTATAGTAATTTATACGTACTTCAAGCTTAACTTATGAACCCTCGCTATTTAGGGGTTTGGGAAGGTTTACTCAAAACCTGATCCGAAAATCCTACCCCAGTTGCGGGTTAAGTTAGGAACTTGAAAAAAAATGATAATATTTGTTCAGAATGTAACCCTCTTCCTATCCTGACCCAATGTTTTCCCTATGATAACCCGAGTTCCGTTATAGATTGCTTTCCCATCTCTTCTTAGCATAAAAAAGTACCTATGTGTCAAATCAGCGTTTATTATGTAATCAAAATATCACACTAACAATCAACGAAATATAATATTTTAAACTTACTTTTTGAACATGTGTCAAACTTCTCCTTGTTCAAGAAATGAAAAATTTAAAATAAAATAATAGTTTAAAAAATCTAATAAAAAATGCTCAATTTCAATCCAAACTAAAAGGTAGAAAATAATTTTAAGATAAGAATAGTTTGTTATATAAAATCCACCAGTTGATGATGGGAATTTTAATAACTTTAGATTAAGAAACATTCATAGTCTGAGATCTTTAAAGTAAAAATTACTAAAACATAATTCATTTTATAGTAAAAAAATCATGGAGTGCTTGACAAATCAAGTAATCCTAATAGGTCTTTGGTAGCTTCTTATAAAGTTCGAATTATTACAACAATATGATAAAGAGGAGCACCCCACGCATTTGAGAGTTACATTCGGAACAAATATTATAATTTTTTTCTAGTTCCTTACCTAACCCGCAATCAGGTTAGGATTTTTGGGTCAGGTTCAGAATAAACCAACTACAGTTTAAAAAACTAAGAAACCATAATAGTCCACTATAATATGACTATATCTACATATAGTGTAATTATAATTATATATGATTATAATAAATTATAGTTAATATATAGGTTCTTTAACAATCAAATTTACTGATAGTACTAATATCTTTACGTATATTATTATGATAAGAATATGCTAGCATACAGAAAATGAACATGACATCTTTCACACTGTCAGTAGAGCTATTCTGTTACAATCACCCTCGGTGAACACCTAGCTGAAGTGAGCTCTCATTCGTCCCGATGCTAGGGATCACGGGATTGACAAACAGATGGACGGATGACAGCTCACTTCACCTAGGTGTTCACCGAGGGAGATTGTAACAGAATAGAGATACAGAACATATTTTTAAGCATGTTTTATTCTGTGCACCCTGTGTTATAAACTGTTGATAAGAACATTGTTTTGTTTTAATTTTCAGCTGCTTGCTGTGAATCCTTAAATTTTCAAAAACAACTGCATAGTGAGCACAGATTGTTGTGTCAGCGACATTTTACGGATGCAGATTTTGCTGACGATTCAAAGACAAAGCTACTGAGAACTGCTATCCCAAATGATGTAAGTAATAAATATTAAAACAATTTAAAGAACTGACATTTTACACAAGGGCCTGTAGACAAAATCACTTTCTGTTAGCCAATGAAAAAATCAACTTGTATAGAGTTGATGTTTGTTTACCAAATGTCACATGATGCAAATATGTCAACTGTATACAATTTGATTATTCCGTTGGCGTTCACGCTAACAGAAAAGGGATTTCGTCTATAGGCCAAGGTCCCATTCTAGGCAGTACCGGTAATGTGGGTGGGTATTAGAGACTATACAACTGTAATGCCCATATTACTGGTACAATTTACTCTATGGTTATTGAAATAAAGTCCATTTTTAACCAACTTAAAAAAAAAGAGGTTCTCCGTTCGACCCGTATGTATGTATGTATGTATGTTTGTCCGCGATTATCTCCCGTTTTTTTCCCGTTTTTCTCGCGGTTTTCAGAAAAGGGTTTGCTATATTCTAGAAAAGGTTTTAGTATACAACAAACATTAATTTATTCAGGGTTTTTTTGAAAAAAACAACAAAAACCGAGAAGACGTTTTCATTTCTTCCATTTTTCCATCTTTGGAGGACTGTCAATCTCTGTTTTAATTGTGTTGCCGTTCCTTAATGGATTTGGGTAATAACGAGGCACTAAAAATATAAAATAAAAACTCTTTGAAAAAAGAGAACCACCTTCAAAAAAAAAACTAAAAAGTGATAAATAACTTTAGCACAGAACACACATGACTTTAGTTTTGGAAGTCGGTGGCAATACAAAACAACAAACAGAACAAAGCTACCAACTTCCGAAACTAAAGTCATGTGTGTTCTGTGCTAAAGTTATTTATCACTTTTTAGTGTTTTTTTTGAAGGCAGTTCTCTTTTTTCATAAAAGTTTTTGTTTTACACTTTTTTGTTTTATACAAATAAGGCAAATATTTGGACAAATACGCCATGTGAAGTGTCAGCATTAGCTTGCGTGTTTGATACACGCTCAGGACAAACATTGTGAGTGATGTGAAGAACTTAGATGTTTGTTATGTGTCTGGATAAGGCTCATACATAAGGTAGAACTACCACCCACTGAGCTAATAATGGACTTCAACCAACATTTTTTTTAAGCATCTCCACACTAGAAATTTCTCCTGTGTCGTGGGTGCATTTACAAACATATAAACTCACTTAAAGGCAATACAAATATTTATTCCGTGCGGGGAATATACCGGCGACACACAGCGCAGCAGTCCTTTGCTCAACCACTGCGCCAACCGTGCCGTCAATAATGTTATAATTGTTCCTAAGAAAATATTATTTATTTTCATTTCAGGGAGAACCTGTTTTACGTATGTATTCCTCTGTGGGACATTCTCAACCGAAGCCCTTTTGCGACATATCGAATTTGCAGAATACTGAGACTGCACCACAACAGAAGGCAGAAGGTAATGAACCAGTGATCAGACCATCATCTATGCCCTATGACCATCAGGCGATAGAAAATTTTCAGCCAGTGGCTGGACCATCAACTGCTTCACCCAGTCAAGCTCAACAGAGTAGAGAGAACACACTACTAGGAAAATGTCGGAAATACATGCAAAAAGTTTGCCAGCTGCAAAACCGACTGAAGAATTTAAAAAAAAAGGAGATAATAAATATTATTACTGAAGATATAGCTGTCAAAAAGTTGTCTGAAAAAATTACACCTGCATTTGCCTTGCTATTACAAGGACAAATAAGAAACTTTAAAAAAAAAGTTACTGGCCGGAGATGGTCGAAAGAGGAAAAAATTACGGCTTTGAGAATTTATAAACGCTCTCCAACATGTTATCGTCTTTTACGACGATTGTTCCCGTTACCATCAACCAGTACATTGAAAACTCTGTTACGGAAATTGCCATTTGGAATTGGAATAAATAAACCAATGTTTACAGTGCTGAAAAGATTTGCAGTGACACAAGCACCTAGTGATAATTATTATACTTTGATGTTTGATGAAATGTCCATAAAAAAACATTTCCAATACAACCCCAAGGATGATATTATAGAAGGTTACCAGGATCACGGAACCCATGGTAGGTCACCAGCTATAGCATCATATGCTCTGGTTTTTATGATCTCGGGTATCAGAAAACGATTGAAGCAACCAATTGCCCACTTTTTCTCGAGTGGATTTTCAACAGCAGACAGGCTTGCAGTGCTTATAAAAGAGGTGAGCCATTTTTTATTCTTATTCATCCTGAACTGTACCACAGTTGAAATAAGGCTTAGTAAAGTATTAACATTCATTTTAATTATCATCTAACATTTATTTTTAATTTCAGGTTTTACAGCAATGCTTTGAAGCAGGCATAAATGTTGCAGCCATTGTCTGTGATATGGACGGAGTCAATAGACGAGCATTTACAATTCTGGGTTCAACAGTAGAACAGCCATACATAAAAATAAATAACAAAGAAATTGTAACATTTTTCGACCCGCCCCATCTACTTAAATGCTTCCGAATCATGTTCATGAAATATAATATTGAGATGTCTACACACATTTCTTCTGATGGCTTAGTTGGAAAAGGTAAGATTAATGTAATGTATCAAAATCAGTTATACTCCATTTATAATAGCACTAGCGGCCCGACCCGGCTTTGCATGGGCCTATAGCCTTCCTCGATAAATGGACTGGATAGTCCATTTGTCGAGGGTTTTTTTTGTGACGGACGTCACAAAAAGATTTTTCAATTCGAACCAGTAGATCCTGAGATTAGCGCGTTCAACCAAAATAACAAACAAACTCTTCAGCTTTATAATATTAGTATAGATTAGAAAAAAGACGCTCGTAGAAGCAGGAATTCAAAAAAATGTGTTTCAAAGATAAGTTAAAATAATTTTAATTAAAATTAATTCAACATAATTTTGGTAAATAGATCCAAGTACACAAAATAAACAAAGTAAAAGTATTTTAAAAACTAACCTTTAAAAGACTTTTATTTTGTTACCAAACAAAAACAAACAAACCAGCCATTAGCTACTTAGGTAGCATACAATGAAACGAATAATGTTACTGGTATTGTTCATCCCTGCTTCTGTTAGGTTTTTAGCATTGACATTGTAATTTTAAATGGGAATTAAATATACAAATAAATGAAAGCCATATAATTTTAGGAGATAGATTAATCAAATGATTACAAATACGTGCAACAGATGCTGTAAAAATAGATGTCTTGAATTCGATGTCTATCGTAACTTTAACACGTTTATTGTACTTTTACAAAGTGTGCATTAAAAATAACCTTTTTCGACTTCTGTTTATTACTATTGTAAATGGAGTATATGTAAAGAATATTTCGAATTTAGGTGTAGTTTAATAATAATTGAGACAACACAGTTGGCGCAGTGGCTGAGCGATTGGCTGCTGCGCAGCGTGTTGTGGGTTCGATTCCCGCCCAGGGTAAATATTTGTGTGATGAACACTTGTGTCTGCCTTGTGTCTGGGTGTTGTTTATCTATATATGTATGTATAAAAAAAAAAAATATTTGTGTATGTATATCAGCTGTCTGACACCCATAGTACAAGGTCTCCCTAGTTTGGTGTCAGGCCGTGTGAGAAATGTCCCCACATATTAAAAAAAAAAAAAAACAATTCTTTACAAAAATGCTTGTTTTAAGGCAATTACATAAAATTATTCTACATGTATTGTAAGTTGGTTCCGCAAAGATAATAATTTTATAATAATACTAGCCTACTATTGTCCACCTGTCAGACAAAGGCCTCTTTCTTTGCAGAGAAGGCACAAGCATCGATAACCACACCTGCTGAAAGCGGATTGACCATATTAAATTCAATCCGTGTGGTGTCGGACGTAAAGAATAGCACCATCCCATATCTTCCCGTGGGTGTCGTAAGAGGTTACCAGAGAATGGGCAGCAGCGTTTTCTGTGCCTTTGTAACAACCATACTACGATCGCCAATCCGCCTGCCAAGCGTGGCGATTATGGCAAAACCCCCGCCCCCTTGGGGAGGCCTATGTCCAGCAGTGGACGTCTTTCGGCTGGAATGATGATGATGATATTAAATTATAATTTGTCTACAGGTATTGCAAAATGGTGTCATATTAAGGAATTTTACGAAGTGGACAGCACCAATCCCAATTTTGTTTATGCACCAGTACTGAAAAAGGACCATCTAGATCCCAACTCAAAACAAAAAATGAAAGTGAACTTAGCTGCACAAGTGCTGAGCCACTCTGTAGCAGGAGGAATGTTGGCGAGAATATCAAATGGTAATTATGGAATGTTAAAATACAATTTTATTTCTATTATTGTAGTATTGATTAAAAGCTAGTAAATACCTATGTTTTCTAGCCTCACACCTAATCAGCATTTTTTTAACTATAATATGTTTAAATTTCAGGTTCAATTGGCACTGAAGCTTCTGTGACAGCCAGTCTGGTGGCAGACATGGACAAGCTATTTGATTTAATGAACTCTGACAGCCCAGACTTAAGGCGAGGAAAACCTCATTCCACCAATTGGTCCTCAACAAGCCCACACACAGAATTTTTCAAAAAAAATGAAAGTATTTTTTCAAACAATGAAATTTATTGGAAGTCCTCGAAAGCCGCCATCACAAGATGGATGGCTTACAACAATAAATGCATTTTTATGACTTCGCAAAAATTTGGAGGCGGTTAATATTACCAGGTTGGCTACCAGAAGGCTGCAGCAGGACCCAATTGAAAATCTGTTTGGATGCATACGGGGAAACTGTGGATCTAATACGAACCCCACGTGTGGCCAATTTGTGGCAGGTTTAAAAACTGCTATTCTCAGTAATTTGTCCCACATTGGCAAGTCGGGAAATTGCGAGAATGATAACAATACAGTGATTAATAACTTTGATACCTTTTTATCAATCTCGCAATCGCAGCCCACAGACACAAGCACAGAAACTGAATTTGTTGTTGAGGACATGCCTGAAATAAGGGAAGAAAATATTGAAGAAGGGAATGCGGAGATTCAGGCCTGTGCTTATGTGTGTGGGTTTATTGTAAAAAAGAAAAAAAACGTATGCAAAACCTGCGACAAGATTTTTTTGACACAGTCAATTGAACCACAACATTTATTTGTAGAGTGCCGGTAGTATAACGATCTGAAAAAAAGTTTAAATTATGTAACAAAACCAATGATAGCTTGCGTTGAGTGTTGTGCAACACTTATAAACAAAATTTTAAAAGAAAATGGCCATACAAACTCTTTAAAAAAATATATTAAAGAAAATATACTTTCAAAAATTAATTTTGATTTCCTCAACGAATGTGTAGAACACAAAGATTCAAATATTGAACACATTGTAAACAGTGTTTTTATCATTTGTACCAAACGTTATTGTATACTTAAAAACAGATCTTTTTCCCAAGAAGCATCAGCAGCTGCTCTCAATCGCAAAATGAAAATCATTCTTCACAAATAGTATTAGTATTAGCAGTAAGTATTCCTTTATCACCACAATGGTTTGTGTTCACCAATAAAGGTATACCATAAGGTTCCAAGGTTTCTGGTCAATCCATATTAGATTAATCGAAGATATTTTAACTTTTATGTTATTAAATTACCTTTGTAACAAAATGAAATAATCAAATAATTTTTGTTGCGGATAGGTAACGTAAAGGTTTAGTATATCTGATTAATTTACATGGGTAAACCAGAAACTTTTGGTCTTTACCGTTTATTTTTATTGGTGAACACAGAACATTGTTGCGATAAAAAAAAAACTTAGGTACACTGTAGAAATAGAGAACGAATTTATAAAATGTAAAACCCGTCACATACGTAGCTATAATATATATTAATATACTATGCTATAGAATATATTATAGCTAGCCACCACACATGGTGGTTATAATATTTAATATAATATATTTTCGCCCTTATTAAGTCTGCGATCGTTGTTTGCTGCACATTTTTGAAATATATATTAATACGCCTTGCTATATTTGTCCACATATTTTGGTGACGACGTAATAAAGATATATGTTATAGCTGGGTTTGTGGTCAGAAGATTACTATAGAAAATATATCGTTTTATTTGCTATGAATTATATTAATATATATTATAGTCACGTTTAATATACTATGCTATATATTATATTATAGCTAGCCACCACACATGGTAGTTATAATATTTAATATATTTTCGCCCTTATTAAGTCTGCGATCGTTGTTTGCTGCACATTTTTCAAAATATATATTAATACGCCTTGCTATATTTGTCTACATATTTTGGTGACGACGTAATAAAGATATATGTTATAGCTGGGTCTGTAGTCAGAAGATTACTATAGAAAATATATCGTTAATTATGTGCTATGAATTATATTAATATATATTATAAGCCAAGTCTGTGACGGGCTTAACTGGCAACTAATGTAAAATAGAGAAAATGTCTCAATTTGTGTGTTGATGTTGATAGAAAAATAAATAATTGTGATGTAAATAATATGTCGTTTTATTTTCTATTTTTTCTAATTGTCGGGGCACTCTCACTTGTAAGAAAACTAGAAACACGTGGTGATTCGAGTATTCTTGCAAATGAGAGTGCCCAACTACCCAAAAAAGTCTAAGAAGTAGAACCGTGAAAAAACTCAGGACGTTTTAAATTTCGCGGTGCAGAATAGTTATACTAGGTGCAAACTAGATGTCGCTAGAAGTGACTTCCGTTTTTTCTATTTTATTTGAAGTTGATATTCTTCTCCGCTAGGAGTAATAGTGTTCTGTGTTGGTGAGTCATCAGATATTTCAAATCTTGTTAACCAAATGACTGCGCTGACTAATATATTGATACAAAACGTATGTACACCCGGTTCGGACCCGGTTTTACATAATCCTTCGGTGCCTGAGCCAATTCCTGGACCTAGTTGCTTGGTACCTTTTGACTTTTGTTTGAATCGTCCTCCGGCGGCTACCAATGTAGGAAGTGGTGTTCCACGTTTAAATTTAAGCGTTGTTAACACAGTCCTGAAGGATCCTAAAGTGCCTCGGGCTAACCCCGATCACGTGAAGCGACTCGAAGTCCTTCAAAAATTCGGCGACTCATCGTGGAAGGATGTGCGATACGTGGAGACACTGAAAATTCACAATGCTGCACCGGGCTTTGTAGAACTCGAAATCAATGATGAACTTCGACAGTTTGTTAAGGGCAAGGATTATGCGGCAAATTCAGAGAGATTGATAGCAGGCCTATGCAAGGCGTTAATCTCACAGCGCGAGTTACTTAACCAATGCTTACAACAGTTTATTGACTGGGCAGCCTCTCCGGATGCTTTACTTACCGCCCCTAGCATCTATGATAAAATGGCGGAATCATTCCTACCCTCGTCAAAATTTCATAAAATTAGCGAAGAAATCATGCAGTTAGTATGCGGAAAACGTGCGGAATATATTGAAAATCGCCGGGAGCGTATCCTAGGCGAAATACCTAATATAAACCTTCGGGATGGTTTGCGTAAGATCCCTCCGAGTTCTAGCTATTTATTTGACGAGAATCAACTGCGCGCTTACATTTTAAGTACGGGAGGCATAGAAAAATGGGTGCGCCCTTGGTTCGGTACTGAGAGAGATCAAAATAAGGGTACTCCTAAAGTAACAAGCAAGCAAAATAAAAAATTTCGCGAGTTACCACCAAATAATAATAACACTTCCTTTCGTCAAAAAGATAACGATTGGAGCTTCAGAAAAGGAAAATCCAACGCGACCTCTTCCAAGCAGTTTAATAGGAACAAAAAGTTTCACAAAAAGGACCCTCAACCGAATAAAAATAAATTTGACAAATGACTTACAGCCACAACAGTTCTACGGAGGCTGTCTCCGAGCGTATCGGAGGCAGTGGCAGATTCTTCGGGCTCCGGGGGCCCTTCTCGAAATGATTACGGGAATGCGTCTGCCATTTACCTCCAAACCACTGCTTATACGTCCGTCAATACGAGCCCGCGAGCACCGGTTCAAGACCTCGCAATCACCAGAAATGTCAAACCAGATACAGAACCTGTTGGATCAAGGCGTTTTAGAAGCTGTGGATCGACGTATTGCTGGCCCGAGCTTCTTCTCAACGATGTTTCTCACACACAAAAGCGATGGGTCCAAAAGACCCATATTCAACCTAAAGCGCCTGAATCATCACATCATTCCGAAACCTTTCAAGCTGATTTCCCACTTCCAGATACCCCATTTTTTACAGAAGGGGGACTGGATGGTGAAACTAGATCTATCCTCAGCATACTTTCACCTGAGCATCTCGAAGAATCACCGCCGGTTCCTCAGACTAATTTATGGTCAAAAAATATTTCAGATGACCTGTCTACCATTCGGTCTGTCATGTGCACCCAAAAATTTTGCAGCCTTAACCAACTGGGTGGCTCAACACCTGAGGTCCAAAGGTATGAGAGTCTTTGTTTACCTAGACGATTTTCTAATTGCGTGCCAATCGAAGGATCTTCTGCGGTCCCAGGTGCAGTTGTCGCTAAATGTGCTCAAAACTTTGGGATGGACGGTGAATTACGAGAAGTCCGTCACCGAACCGTCTCAAGAGATGGAATTTCTCGGGTTCATTTGGAACACCAAAGAAAACTTCAAGTGTTTACCTCCAAAAAAGATCCAGACAATTCTATGTCTCTCGAAGAGAGTTACCCGAAGGGGGAAAATTTCTTTGAAAGAAGCACAAGTTATCTTGGGCACTCTCAACTTTGCCAACTTCGTCATTCCGAGAGGTCGTCTTCATTGCCGCCGACTTCAGATCCTTTCTCGATCTCTAAAGCATGTCCCGCCTCGCAGACCTGTAGTAATTTCGCCGTCGGTCACAAAGGATCTGAAATGGTGGACCACAACTTTGCAAAAGTCCCTAGTTCGAACCAGCCTGCATCCAGAGTTGATTCATCATTTTATGAGCACGGATGCTGCAGATTACGGGTGGGGGGCGCAGTTAGACGATTTTTCGATCTCAGGGACGTGGAGACCAGACCAGAGGCACTGGCACTGCAATCAAAAGGAAATGTTTGCTATAATAGCAGCAGTCAAGCATTTCCGACCTCGCCTACGCGGTCGCCATGTAAACTTGCAATCAGACAATCGCACAGTGGTTTCGTACGTTCGAAAAGAAGGCGGAACACGGTCAGTGGCCTTACTTCGCATGACTTACCAACTTTTGAGCATTCTGGACAAGGGGCGTATCACCATGACTGCGGAATACATCCCGGGGAGACTCAACGATATCGCAGACAGGCTATCGCGCGGAAAACAGACAGCAGAGTGGCATCTACTGCGACCGGGTCTCAGGAAAGTGTTTCGCAGGTTCGGGGTCCCACAGATAGACCTCTTTGCCAGCAGGTACACCAGAGTTGTGAAAAGATATGTTACCAAAGATTGTTCAGACTCATCAGCCCATTTTTACAACGCCTTCAGCCGTCAATGGCTATTTCAGCTGGCGTGGGTGTTCCCGCCTCCAAGCCTGATCCCTCGGGTCCTTCACCATCTAAATTCAGCTCGGGGCATTTACTTAGTGGTAGCTCCAATGTGGAAGAGAGCCTTTTGGTTACCGGATCTCCGACGTCGAGCACTCGACAGACCGTTGAGAATCAACAACCTAGCTGTAGTGCTAATAGATCGGAGCACGGGCCTTCCACCTCCTCAGGTTCAAGACTTGGACCTCTACGTTTGGAAGATAGCGGGTGGGGTAGAGTAACTAGTAATTGGTCGGAAGCAGAAAGGTCCTTACTCCGATCTAGTTGGAGGGATTCCACGCTGAAAACCTACAGACCAGCATGGTCTCGATGGGTCAAATGGTGTCAAAATAACAATTTTGACTTCAACTGTCCTAATAATATTAGTTTGTCAAGATTTTTAGCGTACTTATTCATTGAAAAGAGATTAGCTTACTCAACCATATTGTTACATAAGTCTGTAGTAGTAACCTTTGGAAGACCAACTGAAGGTGAACATTTAAAGTCACACTTTTTAGTGCAACATATCCTTAAAGCTATCTCTCTTCAATCCCCTAGAATAGAGAAATCCCCTATTTGGGACCCAAGTGAACTGATTGCCTGGATGCAGAATAACCCTCTTAATAACATTACATTGTTCAAAGCATCGCGTCGATTGGCTAGTCTTTTGTTACTGGCATCAGGAAGACGCGTCCATGACCTCACCCTTCTTAGGGTCTCATCAGATTGCTATATCGATCGGGGTGACCACGTCATCCTATATCCAGCGTTTGGGTCAAAAACAGATACGGCTGCGTACAGGCAATCAGGCTGGAAGTTGTCTTGTCATTCTAACGAAAGCATATGTCCAGTTATTTGGTTAAGAAAAGTTTTAGATTTAGGTAGACAGAGACGTACAGCTAAATGTAATCACTCACTGTTTGTATCAATTAGAGGCCCCTCGCAAAGTGCATCACGGACTGTTATATGTAATTGGATAAAAAGTTTATTGAAAGATGCAGGTATTTCCGCATCTCCTGGAAGTGTACGCTCAGCTGTAGCTTCTTTGAACTGGTACGAAAATCTTCCAATAGAAGATATTCTGTCTCGTGGTAATTGGCGCAGACCGAATACCTTTGCTAAATATTATTGTAAGCAGAGCATAGGTAAAGTTGACACTTCACCGAATACGAGTAATCTCTCGAATAATTTTGAACCCATATGAATATAGTTGACTACAATTGACAACCCTTTCTATTTTAATAATTTCTTATAATGTTAATTATGTTATAATGTTAAACCTTTGCTAAATATTATTGTAAGCAGATCATAGGTAAAGTTGACACTTCACCGAATACGAGTAATCTCTCGAATAATTTTGAACCCGTATGAATATAGTTGACTACAATTGACAACCCTTTTTATTTTAATAATTCATATAATGTTAATTATGTTATAATGTTAATAAGTTTTTTATTATTATTATTATAATGATAAAATATGATTGGTAAGGTACTTAAATTGAACTATAACTGTACCTACAAATACATAGTGCTGATGGATAAATACAGATCTCTACGCTGATTTGTGGTTTTATTTTTCAGTAATTACTATCACATTCTCACATAGCGTCGTCGTGGTCACCAGGAGTTATAAACACGTCTCTCACAGATGCTGTGCATCGTCACATGCCAAATAATAGTGCAAGTTTTACACAAAAATAAAACTTGTATTATTAAGCAGAGACGATGCACAACATCCATTCAAGGGCTCCTGGTGAGAGACTTCAATGAGGCAAGACGGGCCGCCATTAGCGACCCCGCTCTGGGACCACGTGACTACCGGAACTCTGCGCTGATTGGTCGAGGATGTGACGCCAACAAAGCTGCGATTGGCTGATAATAAACGGGAAGTATACAGCGCCCTCTCACAGATGCTGTGCATCGTCTCTGCTTAATAATACAAGTTTTATTTTTGTGTAAAACTTGCACTATTTCAATTTGACCATTTACAGGTACTTTTGAATTGTCAGAGTCAGTCAGAAAGTTGAATCTAGTTGCTCGTTCCAAACAGTAGGGAAGAAGAACGAGCAAGAAACTCCATGAACACTCTTTTAAAATCAGTAATATTTTACAAATTTAGGTTACATCATTCAAGTTATAACAACAAGGTATATATAATTTAATATTAAAATTACACATATAAATAGCCTTTCATAGTTATCACCATAGTTATACTTATCTATTATTTTCTTCGGGAGCTCCGTACCGATCAACGTTTCGATCAAAAGCAGCCCCCGTCAACTTTGTATGGAAGGAACGAAATGCCTATTAGGGCAGAACCTCCAACTTGCCATTAGACAAAAATAAATATGGTTTTGTGTGGTAACACTCATCTTCCGGCAACAACGCCATTTTACAAATTATAATGTTGCCATAAAATTATCTTTACTTCCATGCAGTAGTTTTATATCCGTACCGCATGAATTAATTTTCAGTGGAATAATAGTTAAAAAAAATTAAAAATTATGAAAAAAATAAAAGCTTTACAATCCACATATTATTTCACATTTTTTTCGATAATCCCAACAAAACAATGGAATTAAATAATTACAAATAGTAGGAATTTTATTTTAGTGTAGGCAACACCAAAAAGTTTCAAATTTTCAATTTCAATGGCGATGCTATGGTTGGTTTTGTAAAGTTTTGTTGTCGGCAAACCACAAAATTGCTTTGGTTCTTTTGTTGTCTCTGCGTTAATTTTGTGGTATTTTCGGATCTGGTCTATATTTGAAGATCTTCACCTGATCTAACCAACGTCGAGTCGAGCTAATGTTCCTCCGTTGCTGCGATTAATTGTTGTGAATGAGAAATTGACTCTTGTGAGAAAGTGACTCTATTGTGTATTTGTGTAGTGTGTTTATTTGTTAACTATGGAAAACAAAAGAAAATGTTTTAAGTGCGGCTGCTCACCTGCTAAAGACGGCGTGAAGTTGTTCCGATTTCCTAAACCTGGAGTTACTAACCTGATCCGGTACGTAACATTATCCATTTCTCATTTTCTATAGTAATTTATACGTACTTCAAGCTTAACTTATGAACCCTCGCTATTTAGGGGTTTGGGAAGGTTTACTCAAAACCTGATCCGAAAATCCTACCCCAGTTGCGGGTTAAGTTAGGAACTTGAAAAAAAATGATAATATTTGTTCAGAATGTAACCCTCTTCCTATCCTGACCCAATAGTTTTCCCTATGATAACCCGAGTTCCGTTATAGATTGCTTTCCCATCTCTTCTTAGCATAAAAAAGTACCTATGTGTCAAATCAGCGTTTATTATGTAATCAAAATATCACACTAACAATCAACGAAATATAATATTTTAAACTTACTTTTTGAACATGTGTCAAACTTCTCCTAATTCAAGAAATGAAAAATTTAAAATAAAATAATAGTTTAAAAAATCTAATAAAAAATGCTCAATTTCAATCCAAACTAAAAGGTAGAAAATAATTTTAAGATAAGAATAGTTTGTTATATAAAATCCACCAGTTGATGATGGGAATTTTAATAACTTTAGATTAAGAAACATTCATAGTCTGAGATCTTTAAAGTAAAAATTACTAAAACATAATTCATTTTATAGTAAAAAAATCATGGAGTGCTTGACAAATCAAGTAATCCTAATAGGTCTTTGGTAGCTTCTTATAAAGTTCGAATTATTACAACAATATGATAAAGAGGAGCACCCCACGCATTTGAGAGTTACATTCGGAACAAATATTATAATTTTTTTCTAGTTCCTTACCTAACCCGCAATCAGGTTAGGATTTTTGGGTCAGGTTCAGAATAAACCAACTACAATTTAAAAAACTAAGAAACCATAATAGTCCACTATAATATGACTATATCTACATATAGTGTAATTATAATTATATATGATTATAATAAATTAAAGTTAATATATAGGTTCTTTAACAATCAAATTTACTGATAGTACTAATATCTTTACGTATATTATTATGATAAGAATATGCTAGCATACAGGAAATGAACATGACATCTTTCACACTGTCAGTAGAGCTATTCTGTTACAATCACCCTCGGTGAACACCTAGCTGAAGTGAGCTCTCATTCGTCCCGATGCTAGGGATCACGGGATTGACAAACAGATGGACGGATGACAGCTCACTTCACCTAGGTGTTCACCGAGGGAGATTGTAACAGAATAGAGATACAGAACATATTTTTAAGCATGTTGATTCTGTGCACCCTGTGTTATAAACTGTTGATAAGAACATTGTTTTGTTTTAATTTTCAGCTGCTTGCTGTGGGCGAAGTATATGTTCCCTGAAAAGGAAAATGAATCCTTAAATTTTCAAAAACAACTGCATAGTGAGCACAGAATGTTGTGTCAGCGACATTTTAAGGATGCAGATTTTGCTGACGATTCAAAGACAAAGCTACTGAGAACTGCTATCCCAAATGATGTAAGTCTTGTAATAAATATTAAAACAATTTAAAGAACTGACATTTTACACAAGGGCCTGTAGACAAAATCACTTTCTGTTAGCCAATGAAAAAATCAACTTGTATAGAGTTGATGTTTGTTTACCAAATGTCACATGATGCAAATATGTCAACTGTATACAATTTGATTATTCCGTTGGCGTTCACGCTAACAGAAAAGGGATTTCGTCTATAGGCCAAGGTCCCATCCTAGGCAGTACCGGTAATGTGGGTGGGTATTAGAGACTATACAACTGTAATGCCCATATTACTGGTACAAATTACTCTATGGTTATTGAAATAAAGTCCATTTTTAACCAACTTAAAAAAAAAGAGGTTCTCCGTTCGACCCGTATGTATGTATGTATGTATGTTTGTCCGCGATTATCTCCCGTTTTTTTCCCGTTTTTCTCGCGGTTTTCAGAAAAGGGTTTGCTATATTCTAGAAAAGGTTTTAGTATACAACAAACATTAATTTATTCAGGGTTTTTTTGAAAAAAACAACAAAAACCGAGAAGACGTTTTCATTTCTTCCATTTTTCCATCTTTGGAGGACTGTCAATCTCTGTTTTAATTGTGTTGCCGTTCCTTAATGGATTTGGGTAATAACGAGGCACTAAAAATATAAAATAAAAACTCTTTAAAAAAAGAGAACCACCTTCAAAAAAAAAACTAAAAAGTGATAAATAACTTTAGCACAGAACACACATGACTTTAGTTTTGGAAGTCGGTGGCAATACAAAACAACAAACAGAACAAAGCTACCAACTTCCGAAACTAAAGTCATGTGTGTACTGTGCTAAAGTTATTTATCACTTTTTAGTGTTTTTTTTGAAGGCAGTTCTCTTTTTTCATAAAAGTTTTTGTTTTACACTTTTTTGTTTTATACAAATAAGGCAAATATTTGGACAAATACGCCATGTGAAGTGTCAGCATTAGCTTGCGTGTTTGATACACGCTCAGGACAAACATTGTGAGTGATGTGAAGAACTTAGATGTTTGTTATGTGTCTGGATAAGGCTCATACATAAGGTAGAACTACCACCCACTGAGCTAATAATGGACTTCAACCAACATTTTTTTTAAGCATCTCCACACTAGAAATTTCTCCTGTGTCGTGGGTGCATTTACAAACATATAAACTCACTTAAAGGCAATACAAATATTTATTCCGTGCGGGGAATATACCGGCGACACACAGCGCAGCAGTCCTTTGCT
The DNA here is from genome assembly GCA_947361185.1 of Charanyca ferruginea. Lineage (NCBI taxonomy): Eukaryota > Metazoa > Arthropoda > Insecta > Lepidoptera > Noctuidae > Charanyca > Charanyca ferruginea. Next base: position 43,775,925 of record OX376056.1, on the reverse strand, counting down.
CAACCACTGCGCCAACCGTGCCGTCAATAATGTTATAATTGTTCCTAAGAAAATATTATTTATTTTCATTTCAGGGAGAACCGGTTTTACGTATGTATTCCTCTGTGGGACATTCTCAACCGAAGCCCTTTTGCGACATATCGAATTTGCAGAATACTGAGACTGCACCACAACAGAAGGCAGAAGGTAATGAACCAGTGATCAGACCATCATCTGTGCCCTATGACCATCAGGCAATAGAAAATTTTCAGCCAGTGGCTGGACCATCAACTGCTTCACCCAGTCAAGCTCAACAGAATAGAGAGAACACACTACTAGGAAAATGTCGGAAATACATGCAAAAAGTTTGCCAGCTGCAAAACCGACTGAAGAATTTAAAAAAAAAGGAGATAATAAATATTATTACTGAAGATATAGCTGTCAAAAAGTTGTCTGAAAAAATTACACCTGCATTTGCCTTGCTATTACAAGGACAAATAAGAAACTTTAAAAAAAAAGTTACTGGCCGGAGATGGTCGAAAGAGGAAAAAATTACGGCTTTGAGAATTTATAAACGCTCTCCAACATGTTATCGTCTTTTACGACGATTGTTCCCGTTACCATCAACCAGTACATTGAAAACTCTGTTACGGAAATTGCCATTTGGAGTTGGAATAAATAAACCAATGTTTACAGTGCTGAAAAGATTTGCAGTGACACAAGCACCTAGTGATAATTATTATACTTTGATGTTTGATGAAATGTCCATAAAAAAACATTTCCAATACAACCCCAAGGATGATATTATAGAAGGTTACCAGGATCACGGAACCCATGGTAGGTCACCAGCTATAGCATCATATGCTCTGGTTTTTATGATCTCGGGTATCAGAAAACGATTGAAGCAACCAATTGCCCACTTTTTCTCGAGTGGATTTTCAACAGCAGACAGGCTTGCAGTGCTTATAAAAGAGGTGAGCCATTTTTTATTCTTATTCATCCTGAACTGTACCACAGTTGAAATAAGGCTTAGTAAAGTATTAACATTAATTTTAATTATCATCTAACATTTATTTTTAATTTCAGGTTTTACAGCAATGCTTTGAAGCAGGCATAAATGTTGCAGCCATTGTCTGTGATATGGACGGAGTCAATAGATGAGCATTTACAATTCTGGGTTCAACAGTAGAACAGCCATACATAAAAATAAATAACAAAGAAATTGTAACATTTTTCGACCCGCCCCATCTACTTAAATGCTTCCGAAACATGTTCATGAAATATAATATTGAGATGTCTACACACATTTCTTCTGATGGCTTAGTTGGAAAAGGTAAGATTAATGTAATGTATCAAAATCAGTTATACTCCATTTATAATAGCACTAGCGGCCCGACCCGGCTTTGCATGGGCCTATAGCCTTCCTCGATAAATGAACTGGATAGTCCATTTGTCGAGGGTTTTTTTTGTGACGGACGTCACAAAAAGATTTTTCAATTCGAACCAGTAGATCCTGAGATTAGCGCGTTCAACCAAAATAACAAACAAACTCTTCAGCTTTATAATATTAGTATAGATTAGAAAAGAGACGCTCGTAGAAGCAGGAATTCAAAAAAATGTGTTTCAAAGATAAGTTAAAATAATTTTAATTAAAATTAATTCAACATAATTTTGGTAAATAGATCCAAGTACACAAAATAAACAAAGTAAAAGTATTTTAAAAACTAACCTTTAAAAGACTTTTATTTTGTTACCAAACAAAACCAACCAAACCAGCCATTAGCTACTTAGGTAGCATACAATGAAACGAATAATGTTACTGGTATTGTTCATCCCTGCTTCTGTTAGGTTTTTAGCATTGACATTGTAATTTTAAATGGGAATTAAATATACAAATAAATGAAAGCCATATAATTTTAGGAGATAGATTAATCAAATGATTACAAATACGTGCAACAGATGCTGTAAAAATAGATGTCTTGAATTCGATGTCTATCGTAACTTTAACACGTTTATTGTACTTTTACAAAGTGTGCATTAAAAATAACCTTTTTCGACTTCTGTTTATTACTATTGTAAATGGAGTATATGTAAAGAATATTTCGAATTTAGGTGTAGTTTAATAATAATTGAGACAACACAGTTGGCGCAGTGGCTGAGCGATTGGCTGCTGCGCAGCGTGTTGTGGGTTCGATTCCCGCCCAGGGTAAATATTTGTGTGATGAACACTTGTGTCTGCCTTGTGTCTGGGTGTTGTTTATCTATATATGTATGTATAAAAAAAATAATATTTGTGTATGTATATCAGCTGTCTGACACCCATAGTACAAGGTCTCCCTAGTTTGGGGCCAGGCCGTGTGAGAAATGTCCCCACATATTAAAAAAAAAAAAAACAATTCTTTACAAAAATGCTTGTTTTAAGGCAATTACATAAAATTATTCTACATGTATTGTAAGTTGGTTCCGCAAAGATAATAATTTTATAATAATACTAGCCTACTATTGTTCACCTGTCAGACAAAGGCCTCTTTCTTTGCAGAGAAGGCACAAGCATCGATAACCACACCTGCTGAAAGCGGATTGACCATATTAAATTCAATCCGTGTGGTGTCGGACGTAAAGAATAGCACCATCCCATATCTTCCCGTGGGTGTCGTAAGAGGTTACCAGAGAATGGGCAGCAGCGTTTTCTGTGCCTTTGTAACAACCATACTACGATTGCCAATCCGCCTGCCAAGCGTGGCGATTATGGCAAAACCCCCGCCCCCTTGGGGAGGCCTATGTCCAGCAGTGGACGTCTTTCGGCTGGAATGATGATGATGATATTAAATTATAATTTGTCTACAGGTATTGCAAAATGGTGTCATATTAAGGCATTTTACGAAGTGGACAGCACCAATCCCAATTTTGTTTATGCACCAGTACTGAAAAAGGACCATCTAGATCCCAACTCAAAACAAAAAATGAAAGTGAACTTAGCTGCACAAGTGCTGAGCCACTCTGTAGCAGGAGGAATGTTGGCGAGAATATCAAATGGTAACTATGGAATGTTAAAATACAATATTATTTCTATTATTGTAGTATTGATTAAAAGCTAGTAAATACCTATGTTTTCTAGCCTCACACCTAATCAGCATTTTTTTAACTATAATATGTTTAAATTTCAGGTTCAATTGGCACTGAAGCTTCTGTGACAGCCAGTCTGGTGGCAGACATGGACAAGCTATTTGATTTAATGAACTCTGACAGCCCAGACTTAAGGCGAGGAAAACCTCATTCCACCAATTGGTCCTCAACAAGCCCACACACAGAATTTTTCAAAAAAATGAAAGTATTTTTTCAAACAATGAAATTTATTGGAAGTCCTCGAAAGCCGCCATCACAAGATGGATGGCTTACAACAATAAATGCATTTTTAAGACTTCGCAAGAATTTGGAGGCGGTTAATATTACCAGGTTGGCTACCAGAAGGCTGCAGCAGGACCCAATTGAAAATCTGTTTGGATGCATACGGGGAAACTGTGGATCTAATACGAACCCCACGTGTGGCCAATTTGTGGCAGGTTTAAAAACTGCTATTCTCAGTAATTTGTCCCACATTGGCAAGTCGGGAAATTGCGAGAATGATAACAATACAGTGATTAATAACTTTGATACCTTTTTATCAATCTCGCAATCGCAGCCCACAGACACAAGCACAGAAACTGAATTTGTTGTTGAGGACATGCCTGAAATAAGGGAAGAAAATATTGAAGAAGGGAATGCGGAGATTCAGGCCTGTGCTTATGTGTGTGGGTTTATTGTAAAAAAGAAAAAAAACGTATGCAAAACCTGCGACAAGATTTTTTTGACACAGTCAATTGAACCACAACATTTATTTGTAGAGTGCCGGGAGTATAACGATCTGAAAAAAAGTTTAAATTATGTAACAAAACCAATGATAGCTTGCGTTGAGTGTTGTGCAACACTTATAAACAAAATTTTAAAAGAAAATGGCCATACAAACTCTTTAAAAAAATATATTAAAGAAAATATACTTTCAAAAATTAATTTTGATTTCCTCAACGAATGTGTAGAACACAAAGATTCAAATATTGAACACATTGTAAACAGTGTTTTTATCATTTGTACCAAACGTTATTGTATACTTAAAAACAGATCTTTTTCCCAAGAATCATCAGCAGCTGCTCTCAATCGCAAAATGAAAATCATTCTTCACAAATAGTATTAGTATTAGCAGTAAGTATTCCTTTATCACCACAATGGTTTGTGTTCACCAATAAAGGTATACCATAAGGTTCCAAGGTTTCTGGTCAATCCATATTAGATTAATCGAAGATATTTTAACTTTTATGTTATTAAATTACCTTTGTAACAAAATGAAATAATCAAATAATTTTTGTTGCGGATAGGTAACGTAAAGGTTTAGTATATCTGATTAATTTACATGGGTAAACCAGAAACTTTTGGTCTTTACCGTTTATTTTTATTGGTGAACACAGAACATTGTTGCGATAAAAAAAAAACTTAGGTACACTGTAGAAATAGAGAACGAATTTATAAAATGTAAAACCCGTCACATACGTAGCTATAATATATATTAATATACTATGCTATAGAATATATTATAGCTAGCCACCACACATGGTAGTTATAATATTTAATATAATATATTTTCGCCCTTATTAAGTCTGCGATCGTTGTTTGCTGCACATTTTTGAAATATATATTAATACGCCTTGCTATATTTGTCCACATATTTTGGTGACGACGTAATAAAGATATATGTTATAGCTGGGTTTGTGGTCAGAAGATTACTATAGAAAATATATCGTTTTATTTGCTATGAATTATATTAATATATATTATAGTCACGTTTAATATACTATGCTATATATTATATTATAGCTAGCCACCACACATGGTAGTTATAATATTTAATATATTTTCGCCCTTATTAAGTCTGCGATCGTTGTTTGCTGCACATTTTTCAAAATATATATTAATACGCCTTGCTATATTTGTCTACATATTTTGGTGACGACGTAATAAAGATATATGTTATAGCTGGGTCTGTAGTCAGAAGATTACTATAGAAAATATATCGTTAATTATGTGCTATGAATTATATTAATATATATTATAAGCCAAGTCTGTGACGGGCTTAACTGGCAACTAATGTAAAATAGAGAAAATGTCTCAATTTGTGTGTTGATGTTGATAGAAAAATAAATAATTGTGATGTAAATAATATGGCGTTTTATTTTCTATTTTTTCTAATTGTCGGGGCACTCTCACTTGTAAGAAAACTCGAAACACGTGGTGATTCGAGTATTCTTGCAAATGAGAGTGCCCAACTACCCAAAAAAGTCTATGAAGTAGAACCGTGAAAAAACTCAGGACGTTTTAAATTTCGCGGTGCAGAATAGTTATACTAGGTGCAAACTAGATGTCGCTAGAAGTGACTTCCGTTTTTTCTATTTTATTTGAAGTTGATATTCTTCTCCGCTAGGAGTAATAGTGTTCTGTGATCAAAAGTGATCCAATGAATTTTTTTTTTTTTTTTTTTTCGGATTGGCATCTCGCAGGTCAGCCTAGGAGGTTGTCGGCTGCTTAACCGGATTTTCCTGTGGTGCCTTAAAAATTATTATTTTTAGGGCCTCCAGCCAGGGCAAAAAGATCCAATGAAGTCGGAACACTCGCTTTTATAAGCGGCGACAAACAAGTATGATTCATGTTTCCATAAATGATGACAAGCAAATATGATTCATACTTATTTGCTATCCAAAGTTTAAACACACTTAATTCTATTTAAAATGATGTTATTTACTATACTTCTACTGCATTTAATCAGAAATTAATTAGGTATTACTTTATATTACAACACGAATTACGTAGTTATGTATTAATTACATCGGTATAAATCTAACACGCGCAACGCGGATTGGCTAACTGGATGAGGGTGGCGTTTTTCTGCCTTCAGTGTTGTTTTTACTGTGACGGGGGTCGCACGCATAGTCATAGTACGCACGAGTTTTGTCACTGGCAACAAGCACGACACTGCAGCGGCAAACGAAGTCTTTGACCTGCGTGTGACCTGGGAGGCGATTCTCAATTCTTTCGAGATATCTCTAATTCGAGATAATGTCTAATTTTAAATGTCTACTGAAAATGTCACAAAATTTATAAAATCGTATTCTCAGAATCAATAGAGATAAATGTCGCAGGCTTTTTGGATCTCTATCACGAAACGTAACGCAGTTTTTTGCATCTTTTGTCTGTCATTACAACCAACCTAAGTGATGACTTGGACATAGAGAGGGAGCGCAGAGCGCTGTCTGTCCGTGGTAATATGTTGGCCCGCAGATTTACACGGTGTACGCATGAGGTTAAAATGACCCTCTTTCGAGCCTATTGTCAAACTTTCTACACCTGCAGTCTGCGGGTCAAGTATACGCAGGGGGCATACAGCGCTCTGCGTGTCCAGTACAATAATGCTTTCAGAACGCTTATGGGGCTGCCGCGGTTCTGTAGCGCTTCAGGTATGTTTGCCGATGCGAGGGTGGATGATTTCTACGCAATTATCCGTAAGCGTTGCGCCTCTCTGCGGCACAGAACACGGGGTAGCTCCAACAGTATGCTGAGGGCATTATGTGAGCGGTGGGACTGTCCAATGCTCGGCCGATGGGTGGGACTGCACACACACGTCGCAGCCAGATAAGTGGACAGATACAAATTGTGACTGTTTTATTTATTTATTTATCTTTATTTCGTCATTGTATGTGTACTAACATTAGTTTTAATAAGTTTGAATGTATCTACTAACAGTATGGATCTCGGTCTGCCAATAAATTATTATTATTATTATTATTATTATTGTTTTTGATGTTCACTCAATATATTTATTGCATCCACATGTGCACTTACAGAAATGAACAATGTGGACCCGGGTCGGGCACAGCAAAAGTAAAAGTAGGAGAGAATAAAAGGGCTTTTGTTTGACTATTTAGTTGATTGTAACTGATTATTTATTATGTAATTATGAACTTATTTTAATACAATTATGCAATTATTATATTAGGCAATGTTTTTATGATTAATTATTATGTTATTAATTTAAAATTTATAATTTTTATTTTTATTTATATTAGATATATGTAATAACATTTACATATTAGAAACTTTTTTTATTTATTTATGAATGCATACTATTTTGTGGTTCTTTAAATATATATTGGGTATTTATTACAAAGAACAATGGCAAGGCTCCATACTACATTTTACCTGACATCGATTTGAAGCGTCTATGTTGGAAAAAAAAATAAAACTTTAGGGGTTTTATTACTTAATCATAATCACTGCGATTTTTCATTATAGGGACATTAAAAAAAAAGATATTAACTTTTTTGTATTTTGAGGTTATGAAAATATGTCATTATGTAGTCGTCTACATAACATCGATGCATTATGTCAAAGAAAATCCCTTAAAATACGAATTAATAGCTATCTAAGTATAGCATTATTATAAAATAGGTCTATGTTTAACCTTTTCACCGCCACGGACTTCAATAGAAGTTCCGGATTTTCGTGCCACCAGCGCCACGACTTCATTAGAAGCTCTTCATTTTTTCAGTCTTAAAAAATCTATTTACTTTATTTAAAGACTTTGTTTTTTGTTATTATTTAATAAAGCACTGTCTAAAGCCCCGTTTTTGTATTTTTAAACACGAAAGAATCCCTGATTTGTCTTAAAATCAGCAAAAACACAAACTCCAAAAATAAAGTATATGCCCTGCACGCCAAGGACTTCATATCAAGTCGGCCAGTGATGTGACTCCAAATTTATCACAGTTTCATTTCGCCTGTAGAAATTTTTATAAATACTAATATCGAAAACAATTTAAGGTCAGTAAAACATGGATTTAGTTAACGACTTTATAACATAAAGAAAATTGACCAATTTCGACCTTCAGATTGGTGCTGATCCGAAATTAAATAGTTGTTATTTTTGTTAACCAATCCTTGTCGATAATTATATTCCCATCTCTACAAATCAGTTAGTTGTCAGTGCCCCGAGCGCCACGAACGTCTATAGAAGTTGTCCTGTGTCGTCATATGCGTATGGGTGTCAAGGTCATTTAAATATAGTGCAGCACTAAACGGATGACGGCGCACGCATTTTTCTTTCCTCGTATTGCTTGTGACAACAATAATATTGACCAAATAAATAAACAAATGCAGAATGAATAAAGAATTAGACTCTGATGAGCTTTTAAAAGTTTGCAAGGTATGGAATCTGATTCGGAATAATTAAATTTAAGGTCATTCTTCTAAATTTAAGGTTTAATTTTATCTATATATGTATGTATTTAAAATATATTTGTGTATGTATATCAGCTGTCTGACACCCATAGTACAGGGTCTCCCTAGTTTGGGGTCAGGTGGCCGTGTGTGAAATGTCCCCACATATTATTATTATTATTATTCTTTTTTGCGGGCATAGTTTTGCTGCGTTATATAAGTTATACATTTAAAACATCTTTCGTTTAGTTTACAAGTAAAATAACTAGGTACTGTATAAAACAACTCTTTTTGTTTATAAACAGCTGAGCTTTTAATGTTTAACTTTTTTATGGATCACTGTTGGACAACTCACCACTGTTTTTTAAATAGTTAAATACCTACATAATTACCTACTTTCCATTTCCAGAAAACACGTAGAAAACACTAATACACAAAATTCCGTTTAGATACGGTAATAAACGTCGGCTGAAGTATTTAGGTAAAAAAAAACAAAAAAGAAAGGTGAAAGAAATAAAGATCATAGGCGACATCCCTAATCAGAATTGAATTTACCGTGCTCTGAGCGCCAAGAGCTTGATATGAAGTCAACGGATGACGCCATGAAACAAATAGAGATGTACCATATTTCTTATAGCTTTAATTGAATCATGAATTTATTTCTTTGATACTTACAATTTATGTTGTTATTTTTTACTAAGAATACTGTGAAATAATGCAAGTATAGAAATATTGAATCTGTTTTTATTTATATTCGTAAATTTATGAATAAAATTATACCTAACGCGTAAAAAATTAATTTATCGATAGGACGATACCCTCACCACTACTTTTTACTATATATTTCGTTATACATGTATAGCTTGGCGCTGGACGAGGCATCGCGTTTTGTGACCGTGGCGGTGAAAAGGTTAACAGATATAAAAGATGCCGATAAAAGGGTTACATATCTTATGGTCGAAAAATATTTGACCGAATTTCATTTTACCTAAAACTTTTCAACTATTATCGTTTCGTTTTTTTTTACTTCATCGAAGTCACGTCTGCCACTGTATTAGTTGACCTATTATCAATTCGATTTCTTTCGTTAATCCGACGTTTAATTTGGTCGATAAACTTTTTACCGAAGTTAGACTTAGCCGAATAACATTTGTTCGAAGTATTATGATTCCAAACATTCATTATGCCACTGTTTTAATGACCATATTTTCATTTCATCAAACGCCTAGAAAGTTTGTGCACACTATTTCATATCTGCTTCATTCTGCTATCTGCTTGCTTGCATGCAGCATGCAAGCAAGCATGCAGCGTGCTAACAAGCATGAAACATGCAAGCAGGCATGCAACATGCACAAGCATTGTTTCTGTCACGGCTCCGGCGCTGCGGGGTCTGGGCGGCCCCACGCGAGCTTATCGTCGCAGATGGTTTTAATACTCACCGCCGCAGCTTCGGGTTGCTGGCCGGCTCCGCCGGTCAGCCTCAGCCGCGGCGGCGAGCCTTCAAACCGCCTGCTCCTCAGCTCGCGGGCCGCCCCACCCCTCCGTGCCTACGCGGGCTTAAATTACACTCTAGGTGTAGGGCAGACAAGACTGCGTGAAGTCGGTTTTGCAGCGATTCGTTTCTGTCACTAAAATTTTGTAGCCTATTGATTTTTTATGACACTATTTTATTTTATATTGATAATGCTACCAGGTAATCTTATATATAAAAATCTTCTGTGCGGATATCATACATAATGAAAGTGAACTCCTCCTAAACGGCTGGACCGATTTTGATGAAATGTTTTGTGTGTGTTCCAGTGGATTTGTGAATGGTTTAGATTCACAATTGGACCCGATAGGTGGCGTTGTAGTTCTAGGACTTGTTTTTATTTTCCGCTAGTATTCTGTAAAATGTTGTTTCGGTGTGGTGAAAATATGGCAAATGAAAAAAGTTCAAAAGAGGCTTCGGCCAATAGCAAAAAGTTAATTTGTAAATCGACGAAAAATAGTTCGGTAAAATAATACTTATGACACATGATACTTCGATGATATAAAAATATGTCAAATAATGCATATAGCAAAAAAGACATCGGTCAATAGTTTTCGGTAAAATGAAATTCGGAAAAAAACATTTCGGAAAAGTGATCGGTTCCCCGATAAAAGATAAGGATTAAAAGTCCCATCCTTAATCCTTATCATATCTATCGGCATAACCTTATTTGTAAGCACCTGCATTAAAACCTTGCCATTGTGGAAAGATTAGCCAGTGAGCATAGGAGGTACCTATAATAATAATATAATATGTGGGGACATTTCACACACGGCCATCTGACCCTGTACTATGGGTGTCAGACAGCTGTTACAAAAGTATTATTATTTTTTTTGTAAATACATACATATATAGATAAACAACACCCAGACACAAGGCAAACACAAGTGCTCATCACACAAATGTTTTCCCTGGGCGGGAATCGAACCCGCAACACGCTGCGCAGCAGTATATACCTATAGAGGCTTATTACCCTCAGTGCACTCGTGGAGGCTCTTTCCTAATCCTCCATAATATTTATGAATCCTGGGTAGATGACAACTGCAAGGCTAACAGGGATAATACTACTATCCAGAATTTAGGGGTATAATAAAACAGAAAATAAATTAAAACAGAATATGTATCATGATTTTTAATTATATTTTATTCATCTTCTCTTATAATATTGAACTCTGCCCCACCGGAACTCAGCTATCTGAAGGAGTCAGCTGCAATGGAAATACAAAGAAATTAGGAAATGTGTGTAAATAAGCACAAGGCTATCCGATTAAAGGAAAAAAATCAAATAAGGGAATTAGTTTGGTGTTTGTAAATAATTTAAGTAAGTATATTTTGGATAAATAGACTTTAATATTTTGTACAAACAATCATTGCAAATACCAATAAGTACCTAAAGGATATTTGTACTTATAGGATTTAAGGTTTTTCATTTTACATTTATGATCTTTTGCTTCCTGATTGTATAATTTTATCATGATATGAAGTAAAAATATGTAACCCTCTTTAACTGTTGATTGCAATACTCCACCAACAAACAATTAATTGTATTAGCATTGTCTGCGAAGTGGCAAAAAATAAAAAGATGAATTACATACCCGTTGTGGTTGTTTTTAATTTGAATAATATTTATCATATTATTCTGCTGTAGATCTGTAAGGTTGTCTCTAAGTATTTTGTAGCTTTGCCTTCTTGCAATTGAACACCCACACAGAAAACAAACATTGCTATGGCTTTGTTGACTTTGTCCAGCTTGTTCATCACTGGCAGAAATATCCTGATGCAAATTCCGATTTCCAGGAGCCATTGCCACTTCCCAACTTGCTTTTGCAAACATAATTATATCAGTAACCTGAAAGTTAAGGGATTATTATGTATGGAAAAACCTACCACATCAAACACACTTAGTTAATTTAGTGCATACATATGCTTTACAACCCAAATATTAATGATATTTTCATATCAATCATTATGCAGTAACATGATGATTATTAATAATACAGAATTGTGTAATCTTTATATTATTATATCAGCAACAATCATTATTATTTACAGATCAACTTATTGTCTGTGGACAGTATTGAGCACTCTAGTGTACAATATCTAGTGATGATAATAGATAGGTTTGCAAAATATGCATTGAATCTGTATCAATGATAATAATTCTATCACAGATTTGCTGTTTAAAAACATAAATGTAAGAATACAAAAAAAATACCTATTTAAAATGAAAAGAAGTGGTTTTTATGCACAGATAAAAACTATGTTAGATCCAGAGAATTGGTATGTAAATAAATAGGTAGGTAAACTTACGATTCGTGGATAAATCCAGTTGCAGAGCAAGGTACAAACTAGTATTTTGATCCAAGGTCCGATCTCGTCGAAGATTATTGACGCAAATATTATAATTCACGCACAAGATGCGTGTAGGTCTGCTACGACTTTCCATCTTCAACCAGGCAACAATATCAAAATCTTGAGGCACAATCGTAGTCCGTATAGAGAAAACAATTTGTTGTTACAGTTAAGTACAGATCGTCCGTAAGAAAGCACCAGTCGGCTTATGGGGCAGTGAATAAAGTCCGGGGGTAATGCGTGGGTCAATAATAAGAATAGTTAAATAAACTGCGAAACCAACAACAACCAGTAACCCAGGGGGGGGACAGAGCCTAATAAATGACATTTCTAAAAGATGGTAGCTCCATCTGTTACTTGGGTTTGTAACGAAAACTATCATTAGTACTCATATTTTTTTACAGATGGCGCTGCATTCTAAAATAAATAAAAATATCATACATATAAATATTCTAATTTGTAACATTGTGATACAATATGTCAAAACATTTTAGTTAGTTGTCACACCACTTCCTACTTCTCAAAATGGCGGCTACTTCTTGCGGGTGCGCACGTTTGTTGTAGTTCTCTGTTCCATTTTGTGTATTTTCGCTGTGAAAACCTCCCTCCCTCCAGTAAGTTGTCGAGTCGAGCCCTCTGTTCCTCCAACTTACTGTCGAGGTCGAGAATTCACTTCGGAAAAGCTACGTGATAGACTGTGATAGAGACACTTGTACTGTATTGTTACTGTTAGATTGTTATTAGCACATAATAATATCTTCTGTACAATGCCTAAACGTTGTGTTTGTGGTTGTCCGGCCAGTGGTAAGATTGTCGTTTAATTTTTCTAATTTATTGACTAACTTAGTGTGAAAATAATCAGAGGCAAATCAACCGCGACCCCAACTTGCAATAACATACCTATCATAACATTTAGGTTTTTCATCTGTAGAAACCATATTCACACCTTTTTTGTACCTAGACTCAATTCAACTGTTTAACAACGACTTCCTCAGGTCTTAGTTGAAGCATTTTCAATGTTCCAAGTTGACATCTCATCTTTTAGTGTTGACACACACCGCATAATAATTCTAATAAATAATGTCCACATAAAAATATCATTAACATCTATTTGATTACTTTCAGAGGTCATACTGCATCGGTTCCCAAATGCTGTTAAATTTCCCGAGCGATTTAAGACTTGGGTCAGTCTTGTTGGTGGGAAGTATCATCTGATTTTGAATATTACAAAGAAAGGAGAATTTGTGATATACACTTTAGCGACAGTCACAGAAACCGAAACAAACGCTTGAGTGCATTAGCAGTTCCAATGCTTCATTTGCCTGGTAAGTCCTTTGATTTAATTCCGCTATATTAATCTGTAAAACACACTGTGGTAACCGGCTGCCGCACAATCATTGTCTTTCTACTGTCTCTAATTATGGTATTCGAAAGGTTAACTCTTCTTTATGGCCCTCCTTTAATATCTATTTAATTAGATTTTTAGTATTTGTTGTTATAGCGGCAACAGAAACACATCAACTGTCAAATTTTCAACTGTCTTGCTATCACGGTTCTCGAGATACAGCCTGGTTACAGACAGACAGACAGACGAACAGCAAGGTCTTAGTAATAGGGTCCTGTTTTTACCCTTTGGGTACGGAACCCTAAAAATGACACACAATTTTTTTTGTTTAAATTGTTAAAATGATTGTATAATGTCATAAAAAATATTTATAATATATTATATATATTTACAGGGCAATTGCAAACTCCGGACACCTTGGAACCAGCTTCAACCTCTAACCAACCTACAACATCGCAGCCAGATATTACAGGTGAAATTTTTAATCAAGTTATTTTGGTGCATATACATGGTTGGTCTTGTAGTTGAGCGATTGTTTGCTGTGCTGCGTGTCGTGGGTTTGATTCCCGCCAGGGCCAAATATTATTTTGTGGGGACATAATGGGCGAATATAATGTTACATACCCTCTCATAGGGAGGAGGTTGATTCTGAGCTTTAGGAATGTTCTATGCCAATTATGTTATGTTCAATATTATAGTGTAGGTAACAGAGTACCTATTTAATTGTTGAACATATCAAATATAATATGTATGTTAAAATGATTGTAAAAATATCATCAAATATTTATTATTTATAATATATAAATTACAGGGCAATTGCAAACTCCAGAAATCTTGGAACCAGCTTCAACCTGTAACCAACCATTACAACCTACAATGTTGCAGCCAGATATTACAGGTGAAATTTTTAATCAAGTTATTTTGCTTACTTTGCTTTGTATGTGTTTGTCAACTCTTCATAAATGGCATGACTGGTTTGATCCTAGATAGTTTTAAAATACAATTGAACCCGGTAGGTCGTGCTCGCATAAGGCTTCTCAATTTTTTTTCTTGATGAAAAGCCAAACCTAGCTTTGTATTACATTAATGTTTTGATCATTTTAAAAGTGAGAGAAAAAATTTTTTAAACCAATGCATGGATATTAAGGATCAATGGTTATATGATGTTTATTAGTTAATGGTGACTAAAAAGATACACAGTTGGTTGAGCAATTGGCAGCTGTGTTGCGTGTCGCGGGTTTGATTCCCGCAAGGAACAAATATTTGTAAGGACTACAGATGGTTTACATAACTCCTGTACATTGGGTGTATTCACCAAGAATACACCCAAGGTGCAGGAGTAATTCCTAATGTGAGGTAATATTTTTATTTAAATTAATGATGTAAAATATAATTCTAACTTTATACATTTTCAGGGCAAATTGCGGTATCGACATCAATAGAATACCTGCAAATTGCTGCAAATTCCACGTCTCAACCTGCAACAGCAGGTAAAATTTAGTCTCATATTTTTATATTTCTGCGTTTCCCGGGGTCCTGAACCTTTAGAAGGCATATTATGAGGGGCCCGAAACTATCTTGCAAAGGCTCTTTTGCAAACCGACGAATATCCTTATATATACGTAATGCAAGAGTACTCATGCGCAACCACCGGTGGGTGGATAACTATTATGACTCATGGAAAAGGTAGAAAACGAGCCTACAGTTTTGGATGGCTTAAGTGGACTGGTTGCCAAAAACCATGTAGACAATGGGTCCTGCCTGTTATTATTATTATCAATAAAAAAAAGCAGGCTATTATTGTGATAATGTATGATTATCTCTTGATTGTTATCATTTAACTATTCTTTAATGTGTCGTTATGCCCTAGAAGAAAGCTACCTTAAATGTTATGACAGATTAGAAGAAGAAACAGAAACATTCCTTTATATTTTTAAAAAGAAACAAAACTGCATTCAAAGATTTTCGAAAATTCGCTTGCCACGCTTTGGAATCAGCAGTCTTTTTTTTAATGGACAGGCCTGTTGGTCTAGCTAGTGGTTAGTGACCCTGACTGCAAAGCCGGATGTCGTGGGTTCGATTCCCACCCAGGACAAACTTTGTGTGATGAGCATAATAATTGTTTGTTCTGTGTCTGGGTGTAATTTATCTATAATATGTATGTGTTTATAAATTATATAAGTATGTATATCAGTTGTCTGGTTACCATAACACAAGCTCTGCTTAGCTTGGGATCAGATGGCCGTGTGTGAGTTGTCCCAAGATATTTATTTTTATTTATTTAATAATCATGTTTTTTTTTAAATTACAGATTTATCTAAACACCCTTCATCAAACCGTGTGATAGTGGAGCATAATTATAGTGCAGTTACCAGGTCTAGAAGACCACCTGGAGAAGGTAATTATTTTATAATTAAAAGTTGCTGCTGTGGTCTATGATCATTTGTCTGTTGTACTTCATTTAAAGCTATCTACTAATCCTCGTTGTAAAATAAACCTGTTGAAGGTTATATTTGGCTTGATAAATTACAACCCATGCCCAAAGTCAGTCTGTATTTAGTTCCATCTCAGTTTGTATTAAAAGGCCTTTGTCCAGCAAGTTGACGGCACGATCGGCGCTGTGATTGAGTGATTGGCTAATAAGCTGCGTGTCATGGTTTCAATTCCCGAGTTTTAATGCTTGTGAACACGATGTAGGAGAAACTCCTAGTGTGAAGAATAATTTTTTAAAACAAAGATTGCAGAAAAAGTGGGGAGAGTAGCTCATTTATTAGTTATTTTTATTAACTGTGCTAAGTGCTGACCTCCCACCCTACATACCTTGAAGTTTTCGTTTGTGAATCAGCATACCATGGCCGATTTTTTAAAATTCATTTGATTAATCCATATTCGCGTTTGCCACTTTATGATGAACCACTCGAATCTATGTTATACTAGCTGTGCCCGCGGTTTTACCAGCGTAGTTTCCGTTCCCGTAGGATTTTTGGGATAAAAACTATCCTTAACCCTATCTTATGTCCTTTCTCAGGCTATGAACTATCTCTGTACCAAATTTCATTTTAATCGGTTCAGTAGTTTTAGCGTAAAAGCGAGACAAACAGAGTTACTTTCTAATTTATAATATTAGTATGGATTTACTAAACCTAACTTTACATTTCCGCAGATTTAATGGCCCCACTACGCACAAAAATCAAGCAGTTCCGGACGGAAATATCGCGCTTGCGCAAGAAAGAAAAGTCCTTCAAGGCCAGGCTGAAAAATGCGGAGGATTTCTCTAAAAATCGTCTCTTCGAACATTTCGCCAAGAATTTGAAAAAACCGGCTCAATTATTTTTAAGTATGCAAATGCAGGCCTCAAAAAATCCTAAAGGGCGACGTTTTACTTTTGAAGAGAAGGTGCTGTCATTGTCGCTTTACAAAAAAAGTCCCAAGTGCTATGGCCTTTTAAGTAAATTGTTTACGCTGCCGTCAAATAAGGCAATGAAGCGATTGTTAAGCACTGTAAAAATCCAGCCAGGAATAAATCCAATAATATTCGAAAGAATAAAAAAAACAATTCCAAGATAGAAATGTAGATGACCGCTTGTGCAGTCTTATTTTCGACGAAATGTCTTTGACACCGCAAATTCATTTCAACGCACAAAACGATGTTTTTCATGGTTTTGCAACCAATAAAAACACCAAATTTGCAGACCATGTTTTGGTTTTTATGGTGAAAGGTGTAAAAGTTAATTTTAAACAACCCATAGCTTATTATTTTACGGCTGGGCTTAACAAAGTGGAACTGAAAAATTTAATAAAGGAAGTAGTAAAGTATGCTCAAGAGTCTGGCATGATAATAACCCGTTGACTGCGGGCGAACATTCGCTACGCCGATCGCCAGTGCGGCTGGCCACACAACTGGTGTGTTGGCCGCACAGCCGAAACGCTTTTTCGTAAACGAGACGAGAGTGCGGCCGCACACGCCAAGCGTGTGCGGCCGTACTTTACGCCAGTGCGGGTTTACGCGCTTGGCGTGTTTTACTACGCGTGTGCGGATAAACACATACGGTTGTGTTTCATAATTTTGCGTCGACTGTGCGGGCGCTCACATACGGTTGTGTTTTTCGATTTTGCGTCGACTGTGTGGATATTTTTTAGAAATATTCACACGATTTATATTAAATATAAATAAATAAATAATTACTTATACATTATATCAGTTATTTTTCTCTCAAGACTTAAAAATGTAAATAGTATTGCCCCCCGATTATGTAGGCAAGTATGAAAACTAAGGGTTCTAAACCAAAATTATAAATTTATCTAGGTTTGTTACCTAGTATTTATACATATTTCAAACACGTCAACATTGGGACTTAATAATACTGAACTTCTTAATGCTTGACTTGAAACTATCAACTAGCCTATTGCAAAAGTACCTCTTTTGCAATAGGCTAGTTGATAGTTTGAGAATTCGATTATTATTTTTCTTGTGACTGGTTCTTCTTTTATTCTTTCATTCATATAAATCTTATTCCCCACTAGAATCCTATTCAGTATCGTCTAAAAGAAACACTCGTCTTCGTTAGATAAAATACCAGTATAGTTCCTATAACAGTCAATAGATGGCGGTACCAGCCGTATGTTTTAAATATTTCGTGAAGGTTTTATCATTATTATATAGGGCATGGAATTAAAAAAATCAAGAGAGACAAATTTTCATCGCAGTCCTTATTCCCCACACACAACCGTATGTGTTTTGCCGCACTAGCGTACCTTCGGCCGCCACACAACCGTATGTGTTTTGCCGCACTGGCGTTTAGCAAAATACTAAAACACATACGGTTGTGTGTGCGCCGCACTCACGTATTTTTGTTGAAACACAAACGTATGTGTTTTGCCGCAGTCAACGTGTTAAACACAGTATGCGACCAAAGCACAGTAAATGTTGGTGCTGTAACCGATTTGGTTAATGAAGCCAAGGCCAAATGTTTGAGGCTAGGGAAAGAATGGCGTTATGACCACATTGTCATTAATAGAAAAAAAATTATTCCTATTTTCGATGTACCTCACTTAATTAAGGGCATCCGAAACAATTTGATTACAAAAGATTTGGTGTATAAAATTAATAACGTAGAAAAGGTCGTGAAATGGGAATACTACCAAAAAGTATATGCTGCTGATAAATCATATGGGGAATTAAGATTGTTAAATAAAATTACTGAAGACCATATTAACCCTGAAAAAATAAGTAAAATGAGGGTGAAATCGGCAACGCAACTATTCAGTCATAGTGTTGCTGTAGCTACTGAACATTTAACAGCTAGGGGAGATCTTCCACAAGACTGCAAACAGCTAGTAGAAATTACAATACTCCTAGACAATTTGTTTGACAGTTTAAATGTATCAACTTTCCATATTCCTAACGGAAAAAAATATAAAGGTCCTATAAAAAAAAACTCACCGCATCATAAGTTATGGACAGATGCAAAATTAGTTTTAAAAACTGTAAAATTTAGATACGTCAAAAAAATTGGAAACAAAACTCGATTGGTCGAAACAATCATACCATCGTTAACAAATTTAATTAAGACAATTGAAGGTATGGAAGCCATTTGGAAAATCGTGTCCCAGAGATTTGGTTTTGATGCACTTTTGACAAGAAATTTTAACCAAGACCCAGTAGAAAACTTCTTTGGGAACATCAGAAGTTATGGGGCGAGGAATAATTCACCAAATGCAAATGCGTTTGAAGGTGCATTCAAAGCATTATTGCTCAATAATTATAACTCGCCTCATTCAGGTAGAGCTAACTGTGAAGAAGATTCAAATAAATGTCTCCAAACCCTTGAATTCTTCTTCACAGATAAATTAAATTCAAAACCTGATACTTCTGATGTTCCTATGGAAGAAGAAATTCTGTGTAATGAAGATGTATTTATTGTAAATAGGGAAACTGATGCAGGTCAGAGAAACTATGTATGTGGCTGGGTCTTGACAAAATGTCTAAAAAATATTGTAAAGACGTGTGAAACGTGTAGACAAAACCTTATCGACAGGTCAGACAGAAATAGTAATAATTTCATAAAAGCCAAAGAATATTCTAATAAAAAATGGCTCTGTTATCCGAACGAAGATTTAGAAAAATGCTTCCATGACCTGCAGAATATAACAACGGCTTTTCTAAAAAGAAATGTTCCGAAAAAAAATATTAGAAAAAATATTTTATCCATAGCAAATACGATAGTTGATTACCCATTTAACTGCACCAGACATAAAGAAAATTTTTTGCAATATTTTAATAATTTAACTGTTAATGTTCTTATATATAGCTGGTGCAGATCGATCAACCGAATTTTGTGCGGAAAATTGACGTATGTAGGAGACGATGAAACTAAAATAGCTGCTCAACAATATTATAATAAAATGAAAAATTATAAAAATAAAAAATAATAATTTATACAAATAGTATTTTTATTTGTTACCCTTCCCTTTTCTTCATTTCAGTTATTTTTACTTAGTAGGTCGTATGTTGTGGCAAAACCAATCCAACACTATTTATTGTAAAATCTATTTACAATAGATTTTACAATAAATTGTGTTGGGTTGGTTTTGCTACAACATATTATTATAGAAGCCGCTATAGTACTATCTAGGTATAGGTAGGTATATATACTATGATTAGTTTCGTACCCAAAATCCAGATGGAGCCCGTGTTCAAACAGGATTGCCTTAGAAAGCCTGAAGAGGGCTCTCTTTACCGATATTATTATTATACTCTTTGCAGTAACCTAAGCAGTATAAAACAAAAATACGCAATGTTGTCAAAATGTCATTCTCACAAAATGTTGCCAGAGTATTTTCTTTCATTTACAACTAGTGGTGTTTATTAATTAATAAACAATTATTTTATCTTTATAAAATATTATTCTTGCTAGTCCAACACGTAATTAATAACTACGTTAGATGGTTTGATATGTTTATTGTCCAACAACTAACAAGCCTAAGCACGGACACACTTTACAATATATCTTAGTTATGTTTTTTTACCGAGTATCGTCTGTTTGTTTCATAAAGTGGTAACTCTGGTGATTCAAAATAGTTTCTTCCACAGATAAAACAGACACCCGACACCGGATATGTATTTAATCAAATAAAAGTTCATTAAATTCATAATTTAAACTAAAGTTGAACATATAACAGTAATTATGGATAAAAAACATACAAAAAATTTGACAAAATTTTGCATAAGTCATATATCTAGACGCTTCCTAAAACATTCAGGTAAAGAATTGCCATTATTCTTTTAATTGACATGGTAGTGTACTTGTTGAGTGCATTTTCAGCTTGGTAAGTTTAACCTATTTTTTTGGCGTAATTAGACTGTATGTTTTCTCTTGTCGTGTAGACAACAGTTGGCAGAAATAATGGGTATTCCTCGAAATTTGTGTGAGCAAGCAGCAACAACAACTAGAGAACTCGATAGACTTCACGCGC
Source organism: Charanyca ferruginea (assembly GCA_947361185.1). NCBI lineage: Eukaryota > Metazoa > Arthropoda > Insecta > Lepidoptera > Noctuidae > Charanyca > Charanyca ferruginea. The sequence continues at coordinate 43,754,941 of OX376056.1, read as the reverse complement.
GACATTCATGTCGACTGACATTTACCACTCGTTGCAAGTCGAGCGCTGGGCATAGACATTTCTCTAATGTGACATTTCGAGAATACGAAAATTCGATTTCAATTGACATCCGCCATTTTATTTCGACATATCTCTAATTCGACATTATGTCTATTGCGCGAGAATCGCCCCCCAGGAGCGTGCTATCACCCGCATGCTGACTAGATTCGCGCGCGGGCGAAAATACGCATGACAGGAAAAGGGCCCTAAGACCAGGCATAAAACTTATAAACTAAGCGACTACACGCTAAGGGCACCACCTGTGGGGTTCGAGCCTCGGCTTAGGGAGTCTCTGGGGGAAGGCAGCAGAGGGACCGGCTGGATCGGATTTTCATTATTCAGGGACGAATTCAAAGCTACAGGCTCAGCGGTGCGGGCTGGCTGGTGTGTACTCCCACACCATGAACCAAGAAACTTGTAATAAAAGTAGAGCGAACATGTTAAAGAGTCTTGTCAAACCCATTTCTGAGAGCTAGTGAAACTGATTGTCTCTAGCGAGAGGGAATAGAAATTCTCATTGGAATTTGGATTTTCGGTTAGACATTAAATATGTGTATCAGTATTTTTTGGAAACTTCACTTCTAAAGGGGTAAAAATAAGGGATGAAAATGTTTATGGGAAATCCATTATTTCTTAAGTTAGAAACATGCATGACAATTGGTATTCAGTTCTACGATTGAACATACAGAATACGTGTATCAGTATTTTTTGGATAATCCCTAAGAGGGTGAAAAGGGTGAAGCTACAGATGTCTTAACACATCGCACTAACGAGCATTTTGACTTCAAAATCGGACAAAAGTGACAGTTACAAATTGCTGTAAATGTCATCAAAATTGACGTTTTATTGGACCTGAGTAATGGTACTACCATAAGCCAGTCCTATCTTGGACTCTTCCCCTCCTCGCGTGCCCTTGTCTACTTTCACGATACATAATATTGTTTTTAACTTGCACTTGGTGTTAAAAGTGGTTTGAAGTGAATTGTGGGGAGTTTTAACTATGGAATCTGAAGAACAAGGTATGTACTTAATATTAATGTATATTATCTTTAATACAATTGGCTATTATGTATTTTTAGAACCAGTATCAATAGAGGGGAAAAAATATGAAAATCGTGTATGTTTTCTTCATTAATTAATACTTTTGTAATAGTACCGAGTTAGATCGGGTTATAAAAATACTTTTGTGGTAAAATATAGAGTTTCAGGACATCAAAACAGTTAAAACTTTTTCCACTTATATTATTAAATTTAAGTCTCGCAGAGACATCGTTGCACTATCAGTTGAACATATTATTGAACTGTCCTGTGTTGAGCTAGATAAGCATGTCATAGTGTGCGTTTACAGACCCCCGAATCATCAAAACTACTCTTTATTTGAGTCTATAATGGAGGATGTTTTGACTAAGCTTGTAACGGGTAATAAATCAATAATAATTTGCGGAGACTTTAATATTAATATTTTAGAAAATAATTCAAGTAGCAGTAGATTTATAAGTCTCTTTAAATCCTTTAATTTGTCAAATGTGTTTTTAGAACCAACACGAATAACTACGACCACTGCTACTTGTATCGGTAATGTTTTTTGTAGCTGCGACTATTTAGATAAAGCTATTGTAAATTATCTCCCTTCTGATCACAGCGGTCAAACCGTTGCTTTTGAGTCCAACACACCCTTGCAAAAAATACAGATACAGTCAAGACCAATAACATCTGGTAATTTAGATAAATTTAAAAAGACTTTAATAAGTAAGTTACCCGTTCAGGACCTTAGTATGAATAATGGTAATATTTTATATAAAGAATTCTTCTCAGTTGTGCAAACTGAGTTTCAGAATATTTTTAAGAAAAAAACTAAAACAATTTGCCCTAAGTTTTTATTCAGTGACTGGGCAACTAAAGGCATCAGGAAAAGTAGGGAAAGACTTTTTGAGCTGTATGGCCTTAAGCCTTATATTAACACTGACACTTTTAATAAGTATGTTACTATTTATTCTAAAACTTTTAAAAATGCTTGTAAGGCAGCTAAAGCGTTATACATTAGCAACAAAGTAAAATCAGCTGATGATAAAATTAAGACTGTTTGGAAAATTATTAATAACTACTACTACACTACTATACTATAGTCTATGTTTCTTTTTTAATTTCTCCTTTTGCAGGTCTGCTGGCAGAAATTTCTTAAGAAATAAGCAGTACCTATGTACTCATATTTTATAATGTTCTTTTCCTGTGTTGTCTACTGTGTGTACATAAACAGTAAAATAAATAAATAAATAATGAAACAAATAGGAACAAAAGACATAATACTGACTACACTCTGGAGACTTCCAGTGGTCTCATAAATAGTGGTCATAGAAGTTGCGCAGGAATTTGCATCATTCTTTACCAATGTTCCTATTAAAACTACTGAAACTTTAGATTCCTCGCCGTCACTTGCTTTTAATTTATTAAGTTCGAATGTTCCAGCCTGCCCCACGGAATTTAAATTTAAACATATAAACCCTGCAATCGTTATAAAGACTTTTAAACAACTCAAGATCAAGGCTACTGAAGATTTATGGGGGATGTCTACTAATGTTTGTAAATCGATTATTGAGACAGTGGCACCCTATTTAGCTTTCATTTTTAATTTGTGTGTAGACCAAGGGGTTTTCCCGGATTTAATGAAGTACAGCAAGATTATACCACTTTTTAAATCCGGCGATTGCAAGGACACGAATAATTATAGACCCGTTTCAGTTTTGCCGGTTTTCAGCAAAGTGTTTGAAAAAGTAATGCTTAACCAAATGCTCAGTCATTTTAATTGTAACAACATCTTACATGACCAACAGTATGGTTTCACTAGAGGGCGTTGTACTACTGACGCTGGTGTCACCTTAATTAAGCATATCTTTAAGGCATGGGAGAATTCGCAAGATCAGAAAGATCTGGCATTTGACAGACGTGGATACCGCTAGGCTAGTATATTTTAGCTATTTTCATAGTATCATGTCTTACGGTATTTTGCTATGGGGACGGGCTGCAGATATGGATTCTATTTTTATTTTGCAAAAGCGGGCTGTCAGGGCAATCTATAATCTCCGCAAACGCGAATCTCTAAGAGAATTGTTTAAACAGATTAACATCATGATGGTACCTTGTCAATATATATATGAAAACATTATGCATGTTCGAAAAAATCTTCATCTTTTTAATAAAATAGGTGACAGACATAATGTTTATACTAGAAATAGGAACAAATTAGATCAGCCAAGCTTCAGATTGTCAAAAGTACATACTTCTTTTATGGGGTACTGTGTAAAATGCTATAATAAAATACCACTTGATATTCTACAATTGAATGAAAAACAATTTAAAACATGTATTAAACGCACACTATGTAGACAAGCATATTATAAGTTAGAAGATTACATCAATGATAAAAATGCTTGGCTGAATGCTGGTCCTGCTCCACAGCCAGTTTAGGGAATTTCCAAATTGGAAGAAAAGGATGTTTCCTACCCCTTTTTCTATTGACATGAGTAACGAGTATCGTTATTTCTTATATATAGATTTTTAAAATTATTAACTTATCACACTTCTTAAGATAAAATAACATACATTGGAAACCTTAGTTTTGTATAATTTAGCAGCATTATTTAAATTTTGTAAATGTGAATACCATGGAGCCATTTACTAAGTATATTAATACCTTTATGTTTGACAAAAATTAACATGGCGGTTGGGAGTATTGGCATGCTCGCTCAAATGTCTCGCCGATGGTGTGTTGGATCATTCGGCTCCCTTCAAAATGGTTGAGCTGAATGGTGCTGATTCACGCGTCATGTTCGTGAACGGGCGCTGTCAGTAGAGATTGGTCAGCTCTTATCTGCCATGGATTAGATGCCACTTTATCTTGCTTCTTTTTTGTGTTTTATATTGTTAGATTACCTTCATAGTTTTCACATATAGAAGCAACAAGAATCATGTAACCAGACTTTGTAAACACTTTATTTAAAAGAGTGTCCGTGGAGTTTCTTGCTCGTTCTTCTCCATAGAGACCTACCTACGTTTTGGAACGAGCAACTAGCTTCAACTCTCTGACTAACTGACCGACTCCTTGACAATTCAAAAGTGCCTGTAAATGGTTTAATTGAAATAAATGCTTTGACTTTTGACTTTTTGACCACATCATTCCACCACTCCAAAAAAATGTACTTTTAAAGTGATAAAGGATTTTTGAATTATTTGGCAGATTTATAAACTCTGTCGTTTTTTCTGCAGATTCGTCATCAAATATGATTGCCGAAGCCCGTAATAAGCACTACCGCTCATACCGGCAAAATTATGCCCGAAAATTTTCGAGAAATCAATGTAATGAAGATGTCCTCAACAGGGTGCTTCTCCCATTAGATTCTTTTATAAGTTGTGTACGGAAACGTAAACCGAGCAAAAGCCAGCCCTTCATGAGTGAAACCCTAGAGTTGTTCGAGCCGGAAGAACTGGTTACAGAAGTAGACCAATCATTAAGACTGGCTTACTCAGATGAATCGAGATAAGATCCATTAGAATGAAATAATTTTGAGTTTATTTATTGTTATTAGCCATGTTTGTAAAAATATAAGATTTTCTTTATTCACTTATGTATTTTTAGTCATTTCCAATGAAAAAAACGTCCTAATTAATTTTGTCCGGTTTGAAAAGCAAAATGCTCCTTAGTGCATCGGTCAGAAAAAAAATGCATACCTGCCTACATTGTTTTATTTTAATAAATGTAAAAGGGGTAAAATAAGGGATGAAATATTGTATAGAAAATGGAAACGGCTGAAGCTATTGAAGTAAAATTTTATATTAAAAGCTACTTACTACAAATAAAAAACAGTGGTATGAATGCTTCGTAAATTCTGCAAATTCATTTATAACCGGCCTTAGAATAATAACGCACAGAAACCTAGTACGAGCTTCAAAAGTACGAGTATTCATACCTTACCATAAATGGTTTAGTAGTCGCAGCGAGCCGTCAGTGCTCAAGGTCACGCTCCGTTCAACACAGCTCGCAAGAAATATTTTAAAATGACGGTTTGTTGCGTAAAATACTGCCATATCACAACCGGTAAACATAAAGAATGTGATAAAATTACATTTCACATGTAAATAGTAACATTATATCTATTACTTTTACGTAAATCGATCTCCGAATAAAAATTTACATAACCTAATTTATTACAATGAAGTGTTGCCAGTGTTGTACGGAAAAAATATCCATAATTCTAAACATTAACATTGTTGGAGTCTACTGTATTATTCTGATAGAAACCAACAGCTGATCCATACATTTATGTTCTTAAAACTTGGAATAATTATTTATTAATGTAGCTGTATGGATCTGCGGTTTTTTTGGGCGATATTCAGGTTTTTAGTGAATTTTATTTTTTTACCTTGAATAATTTTAACAACTGAAAGCGTAAATAATGTAATTCTGTTGTATCCGTACGTAACATTTTTAAATGCAATCGTGCTATGGCCCATATGCATTATCATTTTTCCTAGAATCGGGGAAAAATATATTTCCTAGCAACATTTTTTTACGTGTGTGTGCGTGTCAGCGGTCGTAATTACATGCCGATCACTCACACATAACCTACTATTGTAGCGTAAATTTTTCATAGACAGCGTATAGAGACTGTCCTTCTATGCGTTATTATTCTAAGTACCCGGCCAAATTGTATTAGCTGACGAAATAAAAAAAAAACGATACATAGAAATTACACTCACATTGTCTCTCCTAAGTTTCCAGTCTTCATTATTATTGTCCGAAGGTTTGTGTGCGTTGCTCTCAGAGTACGAAGTTTCGTTGTCATTACATTTGACGCTCGGATTATTGTTGATTCGAGCTCGAGGCGGATCGGGCTCGACAACCGCGCTCACTGATGTCTCGTTCAATTCTTTACATCTATGAAACAAACAAGGTTTTTTGTCTATACAAATATTTTATAAAGGTAAAGTTTTTTTTTATAGTTAGGTTAACAACAACAATAATAGTGTTAACAATAAAAATGACAGACAATGAATTTTAAAGCATTTCAAAAACTCAAACAGCCTATTTATAATTTACCTTTCTAGAGATTGATTTGCTTTGTGTGAATTCGATTTTTCTGTTTCAGATCCTGTGGTCATGCTCATCTCTCGTCTTTTGATACGACGTTCTATTGACATCTGAAACAATAACACGAAAAATTATCAAAAATAACAACTATCTCCTTTTCAAAATGATATAAAAATTGCTCCCGGCTTCTGATTCGCTCGCGTTAAACAACATCATTTCGAAATGGGCTCTATTTTAGGGCACATAAGAAACATTCAATCATTCATACAACTAGATCGTCATCAACATCATCATCAAGCCCGCCACACTATTCCCTAACCACTGTAACTCCTGCACGCGTAGCATGACCACCGCTATGTCTACGGAAGAATAGACATACTGACAGGAAGAATAGACAAAATGACGGTCGTAGAAAGATTTATTTCGTTGCGAGCATGGCGATGAAGAGAAGAAATGTTTCTACTCTACAGTAGACAAGAGTCTACAATGCCGTGCATGACGACCATTTTTTTCTCTACTTTTGACATTTGGGTGTAGAAACTTTTCTTCTAACAAGTGTCAAATAGTCTACATCACAATTGACCTAGACAAGTATATTTCTATGTAGACAAGGATCTATATTGATTTTAAAAACTCAATTCAATATTTTTTACCATCTAAATTTGTTGTTATTGAATAATCTCCTTCATTTGATGGCCAATCATGATAAGTACCTACGTGATATTGGCAAAATTGTGGCGACTCTTCCACAAAAGCAGAGTTGAAGTTGTTTTTATAAACATGTTGGAGGACTACCGTCACCATACTTTCAGTTTTTTTTGCAAAGAAGAATGCATTAAACCGGGGCTCACGTTCTTCCCGAAAACGAGGCTTTGGAAAATTATGAAGTTAGTAAAGAGAAATGCAGAATCTGTGCCGGGAGCTGAGCAAGAATCTGTCTCCTAGAAAATCTCAGGAACTGCCTATTCTTGTTAAAGTAAGTTCAACCTATTTAAAGATTAGGAACCCACGCCTTCCAACTGCTTCTAATACAAATAGGTCAGAAATATTACCTAGGTACGATGGATCCAACAATGTCTAATCATTTGCTGGGTCTTTGATTGCTGAAAGTGAGTAGCCGTTTAGTTGGATAGATTTCTTACTGTAGGTACCTACTTACCAAATAAAAAAAAAGTATATTGCACATAATAGGGTTGTACTTATTTTTAAACTGGACTTCCAAACGAAGTAAAACTTGTACTATGGAAGTCAAGGCGCTCTCTTATATCTAGAACAAGAATACAATAAACGGCAAAGGAAGCATGCAAGGCCAGAGTACTTGGCAAACAAGTAAAAAAAGTAGAAAATATTCATATAAGAAACTTACTATAATGTATTTAATTTATTTCAGTCTGAAACCGGACATATTAATAATTTGAAATAATAAACAGTCAATAGGTGCATAGTTTTATTTATTAATATAATTATAGTATGTACAACTAGGTACTTCATTTTTGGGCCTCGTATATCGATTTACCATTCGGGAACTATGTTATCTGTAATAAAATAACAAAACACAAAATTAATTATTTATTATTGATTTTCAGGAGGTTCAGGCTAAACTTTGGAACCGGCTCATGACTTGAATGCTTATCATGGTACACCCTGAAGCACGGAAGCACAGAGGTAGCCCTTTATGGAGGCACATAGGTAGAGGTTCTACAAGTTGTAACTCATGGAAGAACTAACATTACTCGTATAACAAGAAATTTATTTTAAGTATTTAAATAAAAATTGTACCTTTGTAAATGGCTTTGTCTCATTTTCCTTTCAGTTAGTTTGTTTTAAATAAACTTATTGTCACAGATTAACTAATAGTTCCTTTGGAAATTGTAGTCCACCAACAACGTCTCAATCTGTGGGGTACTTTGCACGCTGCAAATAAATAATTAGTCAGTTTTAGTATGTGAATGAGGTAAGAACACTGACGATAAGTAATAAAGAAAAGAAAAAGCATGACCAAGGCACCTATCATATATCATAGCAAGGAGATAAAAGTGAAGAATTTCCCTTTGTAAATCAAGAATTTTTATCAGACGATGCGACTAATGCGATTTTCAACTAATCGAGGACTACATTCTCTTAAATTAATCATACACAATAGGTACACCAATGCACAATGCTAATTATTTATTAGATTTACTCGTACTTACTTTTTTTTGTCGTTTGTCCCAAGTCTATTTATTTTCCAAAATCAAAACATTTGGACAATTACATTTTTAAATTGTTTTCTAACCACTCAAACGTTCATATTTTGTAATATTCAATATTTTCAATATTCTTCAATATTTTGTAATTTAAATCGATCCGACAGCCGTCACAATAAAAATATTAAATAACGTTTCGTTGTTGCTTTGAATAACATTACAATGTGGATAAGAGTAGTGTACATAATATTTATTTGTTACCTTTATTATTAAGTTCTAACCTATGTCTACTTATTATTACACTGTTTGTTGTCTCTAAGTAAATAAATAAACGTTCAAAATGTGATAAAACGTAACGATTGACACATTTTTGTCGACAACGAAACGCAATTTTATCGTATATATTTTAACGTCTAGCTACAACACAGCACTCCGGCGTTGCTATGGAAAGAAAAGATATGTCTTTCTCTACGTAGACACGCGAGTCTACCAGTCCGCTCATGCTCGGTTGGATAGAGATGTCAAGTAGAATAGAAAGAACTATGTCTATTCTACGTAGAGTAGAGATAGAATTGTCATGCTACGCCTGCTGTAAGCCAGAATCAACAGTGGCGACCACCAGAAAAGCGCCAGAGCAATGAAGCTCGACGAGTCCCAGAGAAACGATTCAACGTTCTTGGATCCCGCAACGAAATTAATCAGAAAAGAACAGCGGAGGAATAAGAAAAATATATTTTCCACTTCCCTCCAAATCAAGCAGGAGACAGAACAGAACTAGGCCAATAGACACAAAGGGACGTTTACAACTGGGAAAAACGAAAACCCCGAGCCGAAAGACGTCCACTGTTGAACATAGGCCTCCCCCATAGAACGCCACAACGAGCGGTAACCTGTCGCTTGCATCCACCGGTTACCCGCGACCTTGACGTTGTCGTCGGTCCATCTGGTGGGAGGCCTACCAATGCTGCGTCTTCCAGTATATGGGCGCCACTCGAGAACCTTTACAACTATACTTCGACTTTTAATTTTATTCAGTAACTTGACAGTTCAAAAAATAATAATGTTACCATACTAAAGCTAATAGTGTTGGGGTAGTGAACGATTTTGTGTAAAGAGTGAATGATAATAATGGTTTATTTAAATAAAACTTTAAATATTCGTATGTTAGATGTGGAATATAAGAACAATTTATAATTGTTAATAAAAGTTATTTCCTGTCTTTTTCTTCTAATAGAATCAAAATAAAAATCATGTTATTTTACAATTTTGTTACTTTTGTCATTTTAATAGTGTATAGATTTAAATGGGTGTGATGTGTGTGTATAAATTTTTAATACTGTATATCGTCATTAAACGAAACGTGAGTATTGTTATACATTATAGATTGATAAAAACGGATTAACTCACTGTGTCGTATGTATATCGTATTTTTAAGAAAAGTTATTAAATTTAAAATAAAACGCATATATATATGTACATTATTTAAGTTCATTTAAATTCGTTCATTCGTACACCACCTTTAAATTCGTTCATTCGTACACCACCTTACTACCTTTTTTTTTTGTAAATTTCTGGTTTCCCTTCAACTGTCAAGTTACTGAATAGAATTAAAAATCGAAGCATAGCTATCTATACTACGACTTTTAATTCTATTCATCTAATTAATTCTTACGTTTTTTAAACGTAAACGTAAGAATTTTTACATTTCGCTGGCTACCCTGGTGCTTTCACCATAAGCCGGTATGCCATATTACCTTGACATCATGTTTGAGCCGCACATACTTCTCCTTGAGACACTTGTACTTGTCCTGCAAGCCCCGCTCGTCGTGAGCGCGTGCTCGCTCGCTCGCGAACCGGGACCGCACCTCTTCTAGGTGACACGCGTGCTGCGTACGGAGTCTTTCAACCTAAAAAGATTCGAGATAATGTTTATATTCTTTTTATCTGTAGCGACATCCACCGTACAATAGACGAACTACAACTATGTACTACTGACGATTCCTAGATAGCAGAGTTCTCCGCGACATTAGCGTATAATACAAAATACCGACTACAACCGTTGGGCAGTAGCCCACCAGACACAACACCCTTCTGCAGTGCTATTTTGTTACAATCTCCCTCTATGAACACCTAGGTGAAGTGACCTGTCAGCTGTCCCGATGCTAGGGATTTACAAAGCACTACAATCGGATGACAGCTCACTTCACCTAAGTGTTCACCGAGGGAGATTGTAACAGAATAGCATTGCTGGTCGGAGGATCCTCCCTTTTCTATAGAGGATGAAGAACTATTCACTTTATTCCTCATACCGCTAAAAATGTTAAAACAGAATTGGGTAGGTGAAACCACGAAATAATAAAAACAAGAGGAAGTGCCCTTAGTCTTACTTAATACTGGATCCAGTGTCGCCAAACTCACACATTTACAAATAATTGCAAATTAAAATGTACTTGCAATACACAGAAAACGATGATATAATTGGCTACAAATTATAAACGCAACTTTGGCGAAAAGCTTATTTATTGTTATTCGAAATTAAATCGTATCACAACTGACGAACGTTGCTATTATTTTACATGACAAAATCAATAAAGAGATTTTTTCCATCTAACAATCCAATTCGAGCACTGTCCAACGAGTTCAGCTATTCGACGCTAGAGAGCGCTGTTACCAAATTACTTAACATGACATCTATTGTTACTATAAATAGATGTCATTTTTGCATGCAACATTTATCTCTTTTGCTATTCAATGATAGATGTGGTCAAGTTATCGATAATTTGTACAATTTAACAAATATAATTACAGTGTTTAAATTAATCTTATTAATTTAATTTATTTTTAATGGATGATGTATTGACATATTTTTCTGCAATACCTTTCATTGAGTCCCTAATATAATTGTATGTAAGAAATTGATTGACATCCCAATGAAATGACGCATTATTTTAGACATGACAATATCTTTTTTAAATATGTGACAGTCTTTTAAAAACATAATTGACATCTCAATTTTTGTACATGAAAATAAACTATATAAATGTATATAGAATATTTATAGGCCTACGTCTAACCGCGAATGAATGACTATTTGCCAGAAGATAGGTATAAGGTTTTTAAAACTCATTCCCTCAAACTCGTACTTTTACATATTAAAAAAAAAGTTAGGCTTTTTTAAACATACATGTTATTGTTTTATCGACACGAACTATTTGCATTAATGTGTCCCATCCCTAAACGAGTAGCGTCGAAGTTTCTAGAATTTATGCCATGTAAAACGATTACAGTCAAGACAGCGAGCAAGCTAATTTAGACTTTAATGAATGGACATAAGGTAGTTATTAGTTCGTATCAAAGTAAAGATATGGTATTGTCAATAAAAATCGATTATAATAATAATAATAATAATAATAATAATATTTATTTGCCTAAAAACACGGTATAAAAGATGGTACGACACAAAAAAATAACAAGAACGTACATGTTTTGCTTAACAGCTATAAGCGTGCAAATTTTTACAAGCATAATAATTATTTAACATTTATTGTCAAAGAATTCTTTGACACTATAAAAACTATGACTACACAACCATACATGCAATTTATTTTTGAACAATCTCATATTTAAATTTTTGAGATTGCTGGGTATCTTGTTAAATATACGTACACACATATATAGAGACACAACTTTTATTATATTTAGCTAGTCTCGGAAGGATATCTAGTACGAGCCTGTGGGGATCTCGTCGGTTACAAGGAAATAAGTCGTTTGCATTATTAAATAATTCCTTATGCTTCCTCACAAACATACATGCTTCGTATATGTAAAGAGACGGTAGCGGCAACAAGTCAAGCTTTTTAAATATCGGCCTACAGGACTCGTCAGGTCGAAGCCCGTATATTGCTCTTATGCATTTTTTCTGCGCAATAAATGCTCTATTTTGATCTGTGCTATTACCCCACATTATCAAGCCATAGCGGAGCACCGATTCAACGTATGCATGGTAGGAGGTTATTGCAGTTTTAAGGTTTGTTATATTTTTCACTTTTTTAAGTGCATATACAAACTTATTTATTTGTTTCGAGACGGTATCAACATGAGCTTTCCAGTTTAAGTCTTGGTCTAAAGTTACGCCTAGAAATTTAGTTTGTGTTCCTTCATCAATTTTATGAATATTCATTTTAGCATTATATTTAGCATTATTATATTTATTAAATTGTATATAGACTGATTTTTTAAGATTTATAGATAAATTATTTTTATTTAGATACTCAATTAGTCTTTCAATAGTATTATTAATATCAGTCTCATGATCGTTAATCGTGTTATTTTTCCTATCAGTTGTTACAATAATAGAAATATCATCTGCAAATAATACACATTTATGGCTAGTTATATCAGTTATCGAATTTATGTATAAAAGGAATAAGATTGGGCCTAACACACTCCCTTGTGGGACGCCATATCTGTTGTACTCAAGCTTGGATGAGTGTGGCATGAAGTCGTTATTTTTATCCACTTTTGTAATAGTAACCCGCTGCCTTCTGTTATTTAGGTATGACGATATCCACTGAAGCACTATGCCTCTGATTCCAAATGCCTCCAGCTTCTGTAATAACAGATCATGCGACACTAGGTCAAAGGCTTTAGATAGATCAAAAAACAACCCTGTCGTAAGCCGTTTTTCATTTATATTCATTAATATATTTTTTATGAGAGTGAAGATAGCTTGTGTTGTAGATTTGTTTTTTTGGAAGCCGAACTGCTCTTTCTTAATTATGCCAAATTTATTACAAAATTCGACCAATCTTTTGTACATGCAATTTTCAAATATTTTGGACAAAATGGGTATTATTGTTATTGGGCGATAATTATTAACATCAGATTTTTCTCCTTTTTTAAAAACTGGTTTTACAATTGACACTTTTAATGCTTCAGGAAAAGTACCAAGTGAGAAAGATAAATTAATTAAATGGGTTATAATTGCGCTTAGCTCAATATTGCACGCTTTTATAATTTTCGTGTTAATTTCATCGTACCCTTCCGAATTTGAGTTTTTCAATGAAATTATCTCCGTTCTAACTTCATTTTCAGACACAGGTCTGAGGAACATCGAGTGAGGTTCTGAACTTTCCTTAGGATTTGTTTTGAAATTCGTACTAAGAGCAACCGCCATATTAATGTAATGGTTATTGAAGGCAGTTGCTATTTCTCTAGGGTCCGAGACTATTGTGTTATCAATTTTAATACTTTCTATATTGTTCTTAAGGTTAATGTTCATGATTTCATCCCGAATTACTTTCCATACGGCTTTGCATTTGTTTTCATTTCCGTTTATAAACCTAATATTTGCGTTTTTTCTTGACGTGTAGATACATTTCTTTAAGATTTTTGAATATTGCATATATTTACTTTTATTTCCTAAATTTTTGTTTCTATAATATTGATAGCGAAGATACCGTTTTGTTTTACAACTTTGTTTCAGTCCTCTGCTTATCCAGTGTTGTTTCTTTTGATTAGTTTTAACTTTTACTTTTATTTTTGGGAAGCATAAATTATACAGAAGACGTAATAACTCATGAAAAGAACTGAATGCTGCATTTATATCATTTTCTGCATAAGTATCTGACCAGGACACGCTTTGTAAACATACTTTAAACTTCTGAATATTATTCAGGTTGAAGTCTCTTTTATAGACGTAGTATGCTGCTTGTTTGGTTTGTATATTGTGTGTTAAAGGAATGCTCAACATTTGGGCAGTATCATGGTCGGATAGATGGAGTGGCATTACTTTAGCAATAGCATCCGGAATATTACTGAGAATATGGTCAATACATGAGGTCTTACGTGTTGGTTCATTTATATGTAAATTTAGATTAAAATTGTACGCAAGATCTAGTAGTTGATTAGTTATGTTGCCTTTTTTGAGAGTATTGATGTTAAAATCACCTACTAAAACTATGTTAGTTTTTGATTTATATTTATGAAGTACATGTTCCAAAAGACCATTTAACTTAAATAAGAAATGGGTGGGGTCGGATTGCGGTGTTCTATATACACAGATAATTATCAACTTATGAGAAGTTAGTTCTGTACCGCATGCTTCGAACGTATTTTGAATAGCGTGGGTATGTATAAATGGTAGTTCTTTGAAGATAAGGTTTTTTTTTACTAAGATGCAGGTTCCGCCTCTTTGTTTCTCCCTGCAGAAGCTGGCAGCCATTTCATAGTCATGAATTTTAATATAAGACTCATAGCCTTTTTTTACAAAAGTTTCGGAGAGGCATATTACATCGGGGTTATTCTGAACTTCACGTAGTTCTTGTAGGGTTATTTCGAGTAGTTCTTTTTTTGATAAGAGACTAGCAATATTTTGATGGAGTATTTTGAGATTATATGTTTTAGAGGGTGTAGTTTTGGGTCCGAAAAAACGAAACGTTCTTTTTTATTACAGGAAAATAGTATGGAATTGTTCCTTTTTCTGCTGTAATGATTGAATTTATACCGTTATCCGTTTCTTGTGATTTTAAGTTTCTTCGTCTGAAATAGAAAGGAATTGTTCCTTTTTTGGGTTCGATATTATTAGTACGTAGTTTAAAACTTGTTCTGTTACTCGCTATCCTCTTCACAAGTTCTCTAGGATTTAAGTACTTCTCGTCATAGTCATGACAATCAATAAGATAATTAATTTTAGTACACAATTCAGACATTTTAAGGGTCTGGCTTTCTAGAAATTTACATTTTTTATAGTTGAGACATACATTTTTGATACGATTATTAACTTTACTTACATCTAAAAATTCATTTTTGAACACATTCAATACAATAATCATGTTATTATAAAATGTATCTAGTACAATTTGTAGCTGGGTTAAGATATATTTTAAATTGCGATCATTTTCACCTATACATATCACAAGTTTATCGTTGTAGTTATAAAACTTTCATATATTGAAATATATGAAAGTTTTATACTTTTTGGTGATACGATATACCTCTGCAAGAAACATTCTTTGACCTGCTATCATTTTTGCATGTAAAAATTGCACAATAAGGTATGGTTGTATTTGTTTTCCTTACGTGCTATATTGTGCTATATGTCACGTCGCAGCAAGTAGTTGATCGCGACTGAACCAATGTTGATCATTTCCACATAATTGTGCCACACGTTCGATGGCTGCGTGGCACTTCCACTTGTTTTTATTATTCCGTGGGTGAAACTATTAACCAATAATTTCATAAGACTACTTACTTGTCTAAAAATAACTTTATTTTAGACTTGAAAGCCTTCGTTGCTTTAAAATTAATAAGTAGCCAGTCAATGCAGTTGGAAAAGAAGTGACGTCATAAGTACAAATTGCAATACAAAATATATGGGAAAACCGCGATTTGACAGCTTCTTATAAGTATGTCTATTGAACGTGACTTGATTAATTTTTAATTTGATTCAAATAAAAAATATAATAATGGGTGGTCTTATCGCTGAAAGCTATTAGATACTGCGGGAATCCAACCACAGATGAAATCATAAGATTTCATTTCACAACTAACCTCAGCTCTATAATCGTGCCTAAGATCCGTGACTCTAGTTGTATGTTCTTCTCTCAGCGACTCTATGGTTGCTCTGTTCTCATCTATCATACGGCCACGTTCTTTGCTCAAGTTTGCTTGCAGTTGATCTCGTAATTCTGATAAAGTGCGTTCGTTTTCTGAAAGATACAGTTGCAGTAGTAGTAGTTAGTTACAGTTGCAGATCGTTCGCGTTCATTTATAGAGGCTACTTTTTACGTAGAGGGTCTACCGATTTATAGTTACGGATCATCCGCGACGGATTATCCGCATAGTCTGGCGGTGCTAGACATTCTTTATAACACTCGTTCTAAAGTGTAGTTTCCTATGGAGAACAATGGGCAAGAATCCATGATTACTATTTTATGGTGAAAGCCCCAGGGTAGCCCGAGAAATTCTTACGTTTTTTTATAATTTTCAGCCCAGCACCTAATTGTATGGTAATAAAAATAATATTTGCGGGAGTAACAAATATGCATTTACAGAATTATGATAATTAAAATCATCAACGTAGCTCTTCAAGTTAGCATAGTCCGTAAATGTGCTTATTTAATGAAATTATCACGCGCATTATCAAGACACAAAATACGTAAGGCTGCGGCTCGAGACCACTCAGAACAAACCGCCATTTTTCGCATCCACACATTGACATTATGTTTACAGGCATTCTCAAGCAGTTTCAAGCAGACCTCAGTCTCGACCAGCGACGCGTGTTTATTTTCGAGGATGCTGATACCTTTACATTTTATGCTTCTGTAAATGCATATTTGTTACTGCTGCAAATATTTTTTTGATTACCATACAATCTATACTGAGCTGCGAATTGAAAACAAAAAAAAGGAATTTCGAGGACTACCCTGGCTCTGCACTTTAAACAATGAGCCTGCATTTTACCCATTTCTAATTGTCGTTGTGCTTCGATCAGTTTATCCCTGTTCTCTAAATGTATCTTGTTCATATTGTCTAAGTGTTGTCTCTCTGCTAGTTCGATGTCTTGCTGGTTTCGTTTCTCAAGCTCTAACGTGGCCTTTTCCAGGATTTGTTTGTGCGTTTGTTCCGCTAATGCTAGTGCCTGAAAAGAGAGCATTTAATCTTTGAGAACATAATAATTAGTCATCTTAAAATCAGAGTATTGCGAATTTGTCTAGAGTATCATCGAAATCGGAATATTTCAACTAATTATTGGTTGTAAAGAATTTCAGTATAAATATAGATATCGCCGACGTCCATAGGTGAGGTTAACAACAGTTCAGAATGGGGTAGCAGAAGTATCTTCAGTTCCAGCGACCCCCAACGTAGGTGTGAGATGGAACATCGGGGTAGTTTTTAGTCAGTAAGAGTCTGACAGACCCTTTCGTCCGCCCTCAAGGCGGAGGACATCCCTCATGGATGTCCTTTTTCCACCCCGAAATAATAATAATAATAATAATAATAAACTTTTATTTCAGACGTTTGTCCATACACTACATATAGGTACATACATTTACACAACAAATACAATAAATAAAATATCAAAATACTAGGGATCACCCTGCACTGGCTGTGTGCAAGCGTATCCAATGGCACAGCAGTGGAGAGTCCCACCTATCCATGAACACGCTTATGATGCTGTTATGGCTGGACCTAACACGACTCAGCAGCGACGCACACTGTTTCCTTATAAGGGCATGAAAGCCATCTGTGTGCATTTCTGCAAACATATTTGACGCACTGCAGAATCGTGGTAGACCCAGCAGCACCCTAAACGCATTATTATATTGAACACGCAAGGCGTTGTATGTCCCCAGTGTGTAGTTTACCCACAGGCTGCATGTGTACAATGTTTGGCAGTAAGATTTAAAAAGTGTAACTTTAACTTCATTACTGCAATGCGCGAATCTGCGGGCCAACATGTTACACCGGACAGCCAACGCCCTACGTGCTCTCTCCACGTCTTTATTGTCCTTAAGGTCCTCGGACACCCAGTGACCCAGATACTTAAAAAGTGAGACTCTGCTTAAAGTGGTACCAGCTAAAGTGACTGAAGGTACTGACTCATAACTTTTGCCACGCGCCTTAAACACCAGCAACTCACTCTTCTTTGCATTGTATCTGAGTCCATGGGCCTCCGCGTAAGACTCACACAAACGAACTAATTTACGCAAAGCTCCAATCGATGGACTCAGCAGTACCATGTCGTCTGCGTAGCTTAATAAAAAAAAACTACAGTCAATTTCGATACAATAAAGTACAAAGTTTATAAATAAATATTCATAAAACATTTTGACATTGCTTATGCGCTTACTTCAAATAGTTACCAAAATCTTACCTCTTCCATCTCCCTCCGATGTCTCTCAGCCTGTTCACTCAATCTCATTCTTTTCTCTGTAGCAAATCTCTCTTCTGCTTCTCTTAACTCCTCTAACAACTCAGCCCTTAGCTTTTTCTCCCTAACCGACCATTCTACTCTAATACTCTCCAACTCTTTCTGTAAAGCTAACTCCAGTCTTCTCCTCTCAACTGCTTTATTCCTCTCTATCATATCTCTTGTCCCTATATCAGGAATCATAGGGGATTTTATAGGCTTTTGAAAAGACTCCTCTTGGGTCTCAAATTGGTATACTACAACTACATTGTCCGAATTGGAATTTCCTTGCGATAGTATAACTCCGTCCAGCCTAGGACTTGTTAGGCCTTTTCCTAAGTTTGACGCGGAGTCTGAAGATTTGATTTGATGTGATATCACGGATTTGTTCAACGGTTTGAAGGTAGATAACGGACTCCAAGGCCTAGCATAGTCGAGTTTTGGAGACCTCATATCTGAACCCAGACTTGGTGTAGGCGATACCCTAATTAGTGGTGACTTTATATTAGAAATTTCGTTCGATTTTGACTTGGACTCGTCATCTCGAGTAGAAGTTTTTTTCGACTCGTCAGAATCAGATGGTATTGTCTTCGAAAAGTCTAATATAGGAACTTTTATTTGAGGTATTTGTACATGTTCACTAGACTGAATTTTATCTGAACTTATTGACTTTTTTTCTGAAAACTCTTCAGATTTTGGACTGTCTTTCTCCATTTCGATTTCGTTACTATTTTTGTCCATAACATTTGAATCGTCAAGGTCATTAAGATCTAGATTAGCAAACTCTCTGTCTGGGGAATCTATTGATGTTTCAGATTCAATGCTCTCCATTAGGTTTATTGATATTTTACTCTTTTGTGGTATCATGGGTGATCTGAAAATAATTACCGATGATATAGACGTGTCATAAGTCATTAAAACAATGTCGTACACGGGCACAGGAATAATGATTTGTGGCACCAATTAATATTTTGCAATAACCATGAAATTGCAGCGGCGGTGACATCTTCGAGAAAAAACTAAAATTCCTTATGTGCCTGTTACAACAGCGGCACTCATAGTCTTTAACCAGAACACAACAACACTGTTAGGCAACACACACAACTTAGGCAGCAATAGTTGTTATGGTATTTTCCCGAGCGAGCTCTTTCCAAAGCTTTGAATACTAATAAAATTACTCCTAATACTGCCTACAATAACGCATTCATACCTTGGCCTAGTCTCCTTTTCAGACAGCCCTGGTTCCTCTAAGCTAACAGGCAATGTATCTATATCTCCAGGTCTAACCAAGTCTGATATCTTTTGGAAATTCTTCTGAAATAAGTCGGGTTTTATATAGTCTCCGGGCGGTGGCCTGAGGACACGCCGACGAGGTGAAGTGCCACGAGCATGGTTTTCACTTTCTGTAACAAATAATCTGTATTTTATTATCTGTACACTATTACTTCCTTCTAATTTCAAACTTGATAACGTTCCAATTACAGAACGATAGTTTTACATAAATTTTGATTTAAACAATGGAATAGCTTTAATTCTATGCTCAAGGCTCAAGTACAATGGTAGTTGAGCCAGAGATTGGAGCTTGGAGTTGACATACGAGCCAAACAACTCACGAACCGAGCTGTCTTGGCAAAGCCGACAATTACATACATATCACACCTCCGAACCTCCATACAATTCATGTGTTTGAGTCATTGTTTAAAAGCCAAGCCAATCACAGCATGGCTTTACTGCCTCGCCTACTCCTACCGGTGGGTGTGAGTGTCAGTCGCTTCTTTACGTAACAAGTTATTATACTCCTGGAGTCCTAAATCGAATCATAGAATATATACCTCAAAACAATGATTATGCCGCATTTTTTTGTATCATGATTATTCCTAATAAATTCACGACTATTCCAAAATATTTATTGATTTATTTATTCATGCACAAAGGTACAAAGGCGGACTTAATGGGCATTCTCTACCAGTCAACCAAGAGTGGTTATAGTTCATTTTGATTGAGATTTTAGTTTAAATTAACCTTAAAAAAAAACAGGCTGACTCGATTTAGGAGTGTGAGTTTCCAAACAACATCCTTCAATAACATACCGTCTGAATCCGTTCCGAAACTTGTGTAACTTTTTTCCCTATTAAATATTGGCAGAGGATCGGGTCTTGGTACCAACGGGGTAAGGAATCTTGGGTTTTTGGTGCTGGAGGGGGCGAAACTTGTGATAAGGGGGTGTCGGGAGGGGACGGCATGGCGGGCGGCGAATCTAGGAGGGATAAGAATAATCAGTCACAGGATTACTGTTTAACTACATTCCACTAGTGACCCCCGCGACTTTGCCCGCGTGAATGTTCCGACGATAACCGTATCGTGGATGCAAAAGAAATCGCGGATTTGAATTTGGTATGAAGATAGCTTGAACCCTGGGAAGGACATAGGCAACTTTTTATTTCGCGACTGTATCTGCATTCGCGATAACCGACATTCACGTGGACGAAGTCGCAGGCAAAAGCTAGTGCTATCATAAATGGAGTATACATAGATGTTAAATTCATGAAAACATACTGTGTCTATGTGTTTTTTGATAAAAAGTGGTATTGAAAGAACCTTCACGACTGACTACGTTCAACTACTCTGGGTTTAGTTAGTTAAGTGCCATTAGGGCGACACTCCACCGAAGCGGAGATGAACGAACAATTAAAACAGTCATACCCTATTGGGTAATTTTCTTTCGCTCCGTTAAACCACAAAGTACGTAAGGCTGAGGCACGCCCGAGCAAAGAGACCGTTCAGAACAAGCCGTAAATTTTACTCACGCACACATTGACATTAGGTTTATAGGCAATCTCAAGCAGTTTCAAGCAGACATCAGTCTCGACTGTCACGTTTTGTCTAAATGAATAAATGAGAGACATTGACATTTCATGACGAACAGAAAATAAATGTTATAAAAAAAATGCAAAGAGTTCCAACCAGTGTCAATAAAATTTCATATTGTCACAAATAAAACCTACAGAGTCAATACAGTAGCAGCCCTAGTGAGTCTGGCATGTTTAGGTAATTATTTTTGAAGATGGCGGGAGCGGTCCTTCTGTATCCTATATATTTTGTGGTTAAACTCGACTTTGGTGAAACGTCACCCTTAAACATTTTGGCAGGCTTATCTCTTTAGCTAGGGTTGCTAGGCGTGTTTGAACCAATTGGATAGTGTCCGTCCTGACGATTTTGTCCGGGTTACAGGGTCCGTAATTGATTTTATTACTTTACATTTGTATGTGTACATTGTATGGATTGCAATGAAAAAATAAGATTTGATTTGTGTACAAAATAAGATGTTCGTAACATTTTTGTCCCTGGTACAATCTACGTTAAAATTGGTAGCATGCAGTGGCGTGCGGTTCATACAGTCACATAGACATTGCCTACCCTACAACTCAGATAAATATTTATTATCTTGTTTTAATTTATTTTGATATCTCTAATATTTTTTACACGATTAATTTTATTACTCTCAATAAATAAAAAAATCTTAAATCAGCTCCATCTGTCGCGTAACGGTGGTAACACGAAGTCTCATCGATACGTTCGCGCCTTAGTCCGCGCATTTCGATTGCTTCGCGCTGCACTAGCGCCGCTAGGACCCTACGGGAAAGACACAAATATTTTGTGCCTAGATTTTTACATTTGTCTGGATGTGTGCCTCGTGACAGGCTCATAGTTACGCGTGTACACAGTGGTGTGCATTTTCTATTCGTACATGACACACACTGTCACAAATCACGCACACAACGCAAACTAAAGACATTGCCTTTTTTAACATTTTAGATTTTACTACACGAGTTAACACGAGTTTACACGACGGAATACGACAATTCTGTAGGTACAAAATATACGTGAATTATTCTGAGTCGCCATTTTTTTGTTTTGGTTTGTTTAATGGTTTTGTGAATGCATTTTTATATGATTTCAACGTTGTTACTAGTGTGTAAAATGGAATAACTTCACTGTGAAAGTTTGGTGGTGGTTGTGTAGGTACAGACAATACTTAAAAAATGTTTCCTTTTCAAAACTTTCTCTCGGCTTCGGTGAAAAAAGACTGATCGAGGATATCCGCTAGATTTGCAATAAATACAAACTAACCATGCGATTATGTCGTAAGAGGTTGGTGCAGTTTTATTTTATTACATCAAAATAAAGTAGAAGATTCGTGCTTTACGATTACAATTTGTAGATGTGACGAGATTTTGTTGTAGGACCGAACCCGAATAAAATGCCTACATTTTGTTTAGGTTTCAGTACTCATTATATGATAGATAATCACCTCATCATCACATGAAAGGGAAAAGGGTACTTGTAATACCTAATTCTAGTCAGTTGTGAACTTGAAATTATTTTATTGGTCAAAAAAACACATTACTCATTAGGTAAGTACCTTTGGAGGGCTATGTTACTCGCGTCCGTAGGACTTACCACCTTTTCCTAGGCCCACCCTACACGTACCCTCCGGGTGGTGCTAAAAGAGTAACAACGCCGAGTCACAGGCGGCGGTTAAATATCCTGTTCACGAGCTTCCACTAGCCTAGAGGGACTAAATCCCCTCTAAAAGCGTGGTCATGATGCCTTGGGAAAGCACATGTTTATTCTCCCAACCCCCCTTTTTATGAAATATGGAAATTAATGAGAATGCGATGTCATGCGATCCGGCTAACCCCCGGCGCTTGCAGGTACCCGGGCCTGCAAGTGTGAAATCTGTTACCGAAGACCGCACAGGGGTGGGCGACCAGGCCCCTGTTCCGGTAAATGCACCTGGCAGCAGCAGCAGTAGCAGCAGTACTAGCAGCAGCAACAAGAAACTAGTCCAGCAGGCCTTCCATCCCGCCTTGTTTATGAGACCACGATCTACATCCCTGGGGAGTATCAAACAACCCGGAGCAATCCCGGCAGATCAGGTCCAACTACCCCTAGAGTGGCAGCGAGTGCCGACAAGTAAGAAGCGTAAAACACGCGAGGATTCTCCACCGTCGCCTCCACTTACGCAAATAAAGAATAAATTCTCTGGTCTACCTCTGGACCCAGAAGATGACTCAAGCCCTACTGGTGATCGTCTAAATAAACCACCTCCCATAGTGTTATATGGAATAGAAGATGTTAACGAGCTCACAAAATTAATTGAATCAGTTATCTCAACTACTGAATTTAAATTCAAGATTGTTAACAATAATCTTATGCGTTTGATGGTGAAATCAGCAGACAACTATAAAAAAGTAATCCACTTAATTAGACAGAAAGGCCTCATAGGGCATACCTTTACCAGGAAAGAAAACAAACCCTATAGAATCGTCATCAAAAATCTTCACTACACAACGCCCCATGAAGCTATAGTGGAAGAAATAGAAAAGACTGGTAATAAAGTCCGTGGCGAGATAATAAATGCCCGATTCGGAGCTGACAAAAAACCCTCTTATACATTTTTTGTAAACCTGGAACCCAATGTGTGCAACAAAAACGTCAAAGACATTCAACACATCTTCCATCAACGGGTTAAAATTGAAGACCCCCATAAATCTAAATCCATAGTCCAGTGCTATCGATGCCAACAGTACGGACATTCCAAAAACAACTGTATGCGGCCTTACCGGTGTGTGAAATGTGGGGAAGGGCATAGAACATCAGAGTGCCCAAAAAAAGATAGGAAAACACCAGCAAAATGTGCTCTCTGTGATAGCGACCATCCTGCCAATTACAAGGGCTGCCAGGTCTATAAAGAAATCCTAGCCAGAAAAGCCAAGCGAAGAAGCCCTAATATCCAAACAAATGTCATGACTCACACTAGCAAACCCGAGGCTCAAGCTGCAGAAATTCATGATCGACCAAAGACCTCATCCAACATGGCAGATGCTACAACTTATGCAGACAAAACCAAAAGCTCTAGAAGTCAAATTGAAGCAAAGAAACATAGTGACTACAGTCACAGCCAACAAAACACTAAAAGTGATATAAATCACAGTCAACAATCTACCTCTGTAGAAGAGATACTCATCAGACAATCTGAAAAGATAGACCAACTCTTGCAACAAATCAACACATTGCTTGGTCTTCTCACTACCATCATCCCCAAGCTAATGAAATAAGCAATGGCGTCGCTTAGGGTTGCAACTTGGAACATAAATGGACTATCATCTAGCATGAATGAACTTGAAGCTCTGATTATTTCCAACAAACTGGATGTGGTGCTAATCTCAGAGTCGCATGCTACCAGCAGAAGTTCCTTCCGCCTCAAAGGTTTTCAAATATATTACACTCCTCATCCTGATGGCGGCGCTCACGCAGGGTCTGCACTGGTAATTAAATCAAGTTTGAAACATTGCCTTCTCGAAGCCTTCTCAACCAACCACTTACAGGCTACTAGTGTAAGACTGGAAGATCGCGCAGGACCCATTATTCTCTCCGCGATCTATTGCCCGCCCAAGTATAACATAACGGACAACATGTTCTTAGATTACTTTAAAACTCTGGGCAACAGATTTATATCCGGTGGTGACTGGAATGCAAAACACACCTTTTGGGGTTCCAGACTATCTACCACAAGGGGAAGGCAGCTAAAAAATTGCATTGACGGACATCACTATCATCCTCTTTCAACCGGAGAACCCACTTACTGGCCTTCAGACCCAAAAAAGGTGCCAGACCTGCTAGACTTCTTCGTGACTAAAGGCTTAAGCCAGCTTTTCACTGATGTTGAGTCCTGTCTGGATGGTTCATCGGACCATACTCCAGTGCTGCTTTCTTTGGCCACCACCATAATGAGCCGCGAAGGACCCACAGTACTACACAATAGGAAAACAGATTGGGATGGTTTCCGCTCATACCTCGATGACCATATCAATCTGCGCGTGAAATTGAAAACACCCGAGGATATTGAGGAAGCTTGTAAACACCTAACGAACACAATCCAAGTAGCAGCATGGGTAAATACCCCCCCAACAAACACAGCAACCCATACCATAACAACCCAGACCCAGGAAATTAAAAACAAAATAGCCGAGAAACGGCGACTGAGGCGTATATGGCAACAATCGCGGCACCAGTCAGACAAAACCATCTTCAATAAAGCAATTAAAGACTTGAAATTAGCTCTTGAGGTACATACAAACACAAACCTAAGAAAAACCCTTGAGTCATTGTCACCATCCAAACGTGGAGACCATTCGTTGTGGAGAGCCACTAAACACTTAAACAGACCCCAGCAATCATGCTATCCTATCAGATACCAGTCATCCTGGGCGCGTACCGATAAAGACAAATCCGAGGTTTTTGCCAAACACCTTGTTGAAGTATTTAAACCAAACGAGGGTGATGAGCAAGAGGCAGATCTGGATTCCATACTCAACCAAGACATCCAATTGTGTCTACCCATCAAGCCAGTATCGCCCAGAGAAATCGTGAGCGAAATCAGATCACTCAATCCCAACAAGGCGCCAGGATTCGACTTAATTACACCCAGAATTCTGAAAGAGCTCCCGAAAAAATGTGTTACCTTTTTGACCAGTCTGTTTAATGCCACCTACAGAACCTCCTATTTTCCTAATCTGTGGAAGGTCTCAACGATTGTGATGATTCATAAAGAGGGCAAGCCGCCACACGAGTGTTCCTCATACCGACCTATTAGCCTCACTCCAACTCTTTCAAAGCTATGGGAAAGGGTTTTTCTCAAAAGACTCAATGAGTTAATGAACGAGCATGAAGTTGTTCCCAAGCATCAATTTGGCTTCCGTAAAGCGCACTCAACCATCGAACAGGTTCATCGAGTATGCCATTCCATCAGACAATGCCTCGAAACCAAAAAATACTGCTCTGCCGCATTCTTGGATGTACAGCAGGCCTTTGATCGAGTCTGGCACAAAGGACTGCTTTGCAAAATTAAGGAAAAATTGCCTCACTCAGTGTTCCACATCTTGAAATCCTATCTTGCTGATAGATGGTTCCAAGTCAAACAGGGGGAGTCCACATCCTCTCTGTTTCCAATTGAAGCTGGTGTGCCCTAAGGCTCGGTGCTAGGACCAATCTTATATAACATCTACACATCAGATCTTCCAACCTCAGACGATGTTACGGTTGCCACATATGCTGATGATATCGCTTTCATGGCTGTGGATGATGATCCCAAGTCAGCAAGTGTAAATTTACAACGACTACTCGATGCTACCTCAGATTGGCTCAAAAAATGGCGAATAAGAGCCAGTGCTGAGAAATCCAATCATATCACATTTACCCTTAAGCCACGTTTTCACTAGGGGACATTTGTCTCGCGACCTTGTCGCCCGACACGAAATCTACGTGTCCCGCGACATGTCGCCCGACGTCGCTTGCGACATTTACGAGTTGCAGGACTTGTCGCTAGTCGACGCTCTGCGAGCGTCGACACGCGCGATCTTCGTGTCCCTCGACAGTCGCCCGACAGCCTTTGAGTAGTGAGGACGCGTGTCGCTTTGTGTTTTGAAAATGGCAGTAGTATGGACAAACGAGAAAACATTGACCCTTATCGAGTTGTATCAAAATTCGCAATTATTGTGGGACACTTCACATCGTGATTACAAAAACAAAATAAAAAAAAATGATGCATGGGAATTTATGGCGACTACTTTGAATATACCTAGAAAAGATGTTGAAGTGAAAATACACAACTTAAGGTCTCAGTTTCTAAGGGAAAGAAAAAAAAAAAAGCTAGCACAAAATCTACTGGATGTGGAAGAGGGGATGTTTACATTAGTAACTGGTTTGCGTATGATTCGCTGCTTTTTTTATTAAAAGGGGCGACAAGTTCAGGTAGCATGGACTCTATGAATGCTCAGGTAAGCTGCTCATAATACTTTTTGTATTTTTTATTTTTTGTACTATTTTGCCATTATTTATGGTTTAGTAATTTGATGAATTTAGTTTAACAAAAATTGACGGCAAATTCCGGCGGCGGGGTACCTATACCTACTCAAAACAGGTGTGAACTTTGTGTGTTTTTTTATGACGTATTGTACCTTCTAGGCTAGTGCTGTTACAAATCAGTATTTAGGGTTTACAGTTTTTTGTTATTTGCAGTCTTTTCTTTGATCTAATGTGTTTCTTCTTAAAGATTTATTAAACAATTTTTATTTTCACAGACATTTGAAAAGTCGGCACACGAAGAAATACCAGCGCCGGTATCGGAAGTATTGACGCAGATACCAGAGGCACCAATGTCGCCGCCATTACCAACGCAACCGATACCGCTTACACAAAATAAAAAAAAGGATAACCTGAGTGAGATATATGAAATAATGAAGAGTGCAAAAAGAAAGATGGAACAACCAAAAGATGAATTTCAAGTTTATGCTGAGTATGTAGCTACTGAGCTAAGAAATATAAAGAGTGAACATGCTGTGCTGCAGGCGAAGTACTTCATTAATAATATCTTATTAGAGGCTAGGATGGGAAAATACAACTATACAGAATACGAAACGGGATCTAATTCGAGCCAACCTCAAAGTTATGGATACCGTTCTGCTTCTCAACAGACATCCTATTCGACAAATTCTGTTAATACCGTTAACGAAACTTCTAATGATAATAATGACAATGGAGCATCTGAACCAATTTTTACAGAATTACGACAATTTAAGAATATTCAGGAACTAGTTACCCATTTGGAATCAGAAACCCAGAACAAAGAATAATTATAATAATATCTTTTTACTCTTACTTTACGAATATGTATATGTATGAAAAGGAATAAAAAATAAAACTTAACTTAATATATTAAAACTTTTATTTAGAGTTATATCATAATACCATTAGTGTTTTTAATAATGAATACTGTCTTTCTAATTTTTTTTAGACTATGATTGGTTTGTTTGCCATGGGACACTGCCTTGAGCACTAGAGAAATATTCAGCAAAGTGGTTTCTTATTACCGCAGCGGGATGAGGAGGAGGTCTTCCTTGAACACTTAAGTCTCTCATATTATTATTTGTCAATTCCCTTCGCCATGAACCTTCTACAACATTATGGGCAGCGTCTTCAGAATCGAATGTGGTATTTAGTGTATAACAGGCGCTTGAAGAATTATTACGTCTCAAGAAATTATGTAGGTACACACAAGCCATTACAACTAATTCAGCGTTTACAGGACGTAATGGGATAGGTTTACGAAAAACGCGAAAAACTACAGACATAATGCCAAAAACATTCTCAACAATCCTTCTTGCTCTTGAGAGCCTGTAGTTAAAAATCCGCTTTAAACTTCCCTTCTCATGAATACCGGGATAAGGCCTCATCATATTTTCAGATAGTGCAAATGCACTGTCTCCCACCAGAACGTATGGAACATTTGGACCGCCTTGGATCAGTGGCTCAGGATCTGGTAAATTCAGTTGCTGTTCATTTAGTGCTTTATAAAATGAAGTCTCCTGGAACACTCCACTGTCAGATGATTTACCTTTTGCACCACAGTTTACATATAAAAAGTTATACTGGGCATCCACAACTGCTAAGAGAACTAAGCTAAAGTTTTCTTTATAATTATAATAATCACTGCCAGAATTGGGTGGCGCTTCTAGTAAGACATGCTTTCCATCAATTGCTCCGATGCAATGAGGAAAATTCCATAATATTTCATAATTACGAGCTTTCTCTTTCCATCCGTTTACATTGGTTGGAATCTAAAAATTATAGTTAATGTGAATTATAAATAAATTAACATACATTTATTGAAAATCAATAAAAACTTAACAATACCTAAAATGTTTGCCATAAGTAAATAACAAATAATAATATTATATACTCACTTTTACAAAAGAATTTAATGCCTTTATCAATTCTTCATGGTAAAAACCTCAAACCACTGGTATAGTTTGACAAATTACTTGTTTTGATACTCTAAAAGTATACGACAATGAACCATAACTATCTCCGGTTGCCAAGTATCTCAATGTTATAGCGAGTCTGACGTGGGGCTCGATAGCTTTCCGAAACTTTGTATCTTGCTTGACTATGGCCGGCCCAACCATATTTAACAGTATTTCGAAGTCAGTTCTAGACATCCTAGTAAAATTTTCGAAAGATCCGTCGCGCATTCGAAGACTGCTTAACAAACTCGACTCTTCTCTTCGAAGCAAATATTCTCGAACCCACCACCTTTTTTTTTTACGTTTTGCTATAGTCTTGCGAATAATTATGTAAGCTGCACTGAACAACACTACCTCCTCGGGCGACATACTGTTCACTACTGGCTAGTGTGAACAAGTCATATGTTGAGGGACAAAGTTGCAGAAACAAAGTACGTGAATGTCGGACGACTTGTCTCCGCGACATGTCCCCTAGTGAAAACGTGGCTTTAGAAAAGGAAACTGTCCCCGGGTTCATTTAATGAACAATATTTTGCCTCAAACTGACTGTGTGAAATACCTTGGCTTCCACCTCGATAGACGCTTAACATGGAAAAACCACATTAAAGCAAAAAGAGACCACACCAACCACAAATTTAGAAATTTATACTGGATGATGGGCAGAAATTCCGTGCTCTCCCTGGACAACAAACTACTGATTTACAACTCTATTCTGAAGCCCGTTTGGACCTATGGCATTCAGTTATGGGGAGTAGCCAGCAAGAGTAATGTGATGTGCTTGCAGAGGGTGCAAAACAGCATTCTGAGAAGTATTGCAAATGCCCCTTGGTTTACAAGGAACGATGAGATACATGAGTATTTGAACATTGCAACAGTGGCCTCAGAAATAGAGCGCTATAGGAGACTATACATTGATCGTCTTGCACATCACCCCAATCCACTTGCTTCCGGATTGCTTGAAAATGCCAACGTGGTTAAGAGGCTTAAAAGAAATCACGTGCTTTGAGTAGACAGCAAGGCATTGGCCAAGCTGCTCTGTAAAACATTACCTACCGCTCAACTCATCTGCTTATAGTTTGGCGACTGATTGCAGATCACAACCGGGAAAAAAAAAAAAAAAAAAAAAAGGTAAGTACCTAATTGTTCCTTGTTTAGTAGATTGCAAAACGTTTTTCTTCTACGAATATTATTTTTAACCCTGTTTTGAGTTCCTATCGTAAAATCGATTTAAAAAAATAGAAAACAAAACATCTGTTCGTATGATGGTTTGATCTGTATTTCTGCTCTTTTTTCTACTTAAGTTTTTTCTTTACCTACTCTTGCTAGGGGGCGGGAAACAAGCGGGAAATGCCGAAACGTTACCTATAGGTCTTATTATAATGTAGGTAGGCGGTAGGTACCTATCTACTCTGTGACGCGGGCCTGACGCTTGAGTAGGTGTGGGTAGTGTTCTGTTGTAGTACTATTAAGTATTCTGTGGTTCTGTTTACCTTTCCTACTATTTTCAAATAATATAATCGCCTGAAACGAGCCATTACATCGATACAGACCTATTCTTATTTTTTCTACGGCAGCAAAAAAACAAATTGATGTCTATAAATTCAGTCACTAGGTTTGGTCATTTGAGGTGGCAAATCACGTAGGTACAGTCATCAAAAGAGATAGGTATGCAGGTCATCGGAGATGGTTAAAGTTTACTTAGAAACCGATGGATGTTTTCGAATGAAATTTAATTAAATTATTGAAATGTTTATTCTCTATTAATTTCATTTTATTCAAAAACATCCATCGGTTTCTAAGTAGGTAAACTTTAAGTATATCTGTCGACCCTGCATACCTATTTTTTTCTGCCTACCCGGTTGTCTAAAAACTCTGTGCACGCCCCTGGTAGCATGCAAATGCTATACTCCATTTACAATAACATTAGACTCAAAAACAAACCTTTTTTTACAGTCCCTTCAACCGATTTAGGTAGGCTTAAGGATGACATTAGAGGCAAAAAAGTGGTTACAATAACAACTGTTTAGTGCAGCTGGCATTTGTCATGCCACCAACGCAATATAAGTCAAAATCGGTTAAACGGACTGTAAAAAGGTTTGTGTATATGTCTAATCTTATTGTAAATGGAGTATAGGTAACTTGATTTGAGTAGTAAAACAGTTAATTGAATATCGATTTTCATCAATGCAGACAGTGAAGTTTAATGTCACGAAGTATTGCGTAGCGTGTCATCGTTTAAACAGTCTTCAATCACGGCAATGTGCAATATCAAGGACATGTAAAGACATAACTTTGACAAATCTATCCACAATATCAGCATTTCGAATCAATTTCAAAACACAATTTATTAATTACACCTGAAGGCGAAAGAAAGGCGGGTATTTCGTAATTAAAAACGTTAAAAATCTAGACCAAAATTATCTAAGCGACTATCAGTGTCACAATCTTGAAGAGACTGCATTTTTGACTTATGATTTTTGAAAAGTTACTAGAAATGCTCAGGGGAGCAATTTATTATGTTACATTTCCTGACAAATTGTTTGGGGTCTTCAAGCCATTTAATGTGTTAGGTCGTCGATACTTTATTCTGTGCTTTCTTCTAATTCACATTTCTTTCTATTTACTTTTTTTTTTCGTTGCCTCACACTTGGAATTACTCGTTTTTGCTTTTACAAACAAACAATCTCACATATCGTCGTTGAGCGTGCAATTCCGTGTAACTAAATTTTTTAAATACCGCGAAAGTACACTTTGGCTGATTTAACATAAGGTCGAAATTAGCGGTATTTAAAAATGTTACTTTCGCGGAATTAGACGCTTAACTACGATATACAAATAGCCAGACCCGGAACAACTACCTGTAGGCCATACAAATATTTTGTTCCATGCAGGAATCGAATCCGCGACACGCAGCGCAGCAGTCAATCGCCTCAATCACTGCGCCAACCGTACCGTCATGAATTTGCTTTCTAAGTTAATCATGGACATCCCTGACATCGGTCAAACATCAAAACATCGTAAGGAACCCTAGTCTTATCCATACTTTATACTTTATCCATCTATACTTATTTATTAATTTAATTATTTATTAATTTATTAATATTAATTATTTAATTAATTAATTTAATTAATCCATACTAATATTATAAATGCGAAAGTAACTCTGTCTGTTACGTTTTCACGGTGAAACGGCTGAACCGATTCTGATGAAATTTGGTATGAAAATGGCTTGAACCCTGGGGAAGGACATAGGCTACTTTTTAATCAGCGACTTCGCCTGCTTCCGCGATAACCGACATTCACGCGGAACAAGTCTCGGGCAGAAGCTAGTAATAAATATAAGCTTGAAATCGCTAATGCACAAGTATGGTGATCTATGTATGCTTTCTTTGTATGAGGCAAGGCCTTTGGCCTGTAGTAACAAATTAATAGGCTGGAATTAATTTACCACTTCAACTACACGCGCACATACCCACACCACAGATTAACTAATCCCACACCTACACAAACACACTCCTCATACCAAACTTCACAATTACACTCACACACGACATTTTATATGCATGCTGCATAATCACGGATATCGAGGGATATGGCATGGAGGCGTGGCACATGTCGCCTGCATTTGGCTTAACTAGGTTTATGTACGCGCGACGTCAGTCAGCACTGTTTAGTCGTTTGTTTACATCGTAACGTGTAATGTCATTTCGATTTTCACAAAATGCCAAATTTTTCCGTTCTTATTTGTAAAAATAGAGCAATAACAACAAACCTTAAGACAAGTGGAGTGTCCTAAGACCGGTAAGTAAAAGATCACTGCATTCATTATAATATTTTAGGATTTTACAATTTTTTTTTTAAATATATTTGACGTGTAAGTGGTGTGCAGCATTGACATATCGATATCGATATTAATTGTTAGCTGTTGTTCCTGTGAAATTAACCGGATCATTATTAACATTTTTTATGTGAGTAAATTATTATTATTATTATCATTTATTTATTTCATATACCATATTAAATTACATTTTTAAATATTTATAGAAAAATAAAAACTTTAAAAAATATAAAATATAGTAGCCCACCGGTATCGGGAATAGGGTCCAAGCTACTGGTGGCCAGGGCTCCTGAGAGAGGAATCTCCTGACTATACGCGCCGTGTCCAGGAATACCGCTTAATGTATCAAGCCCTTGATCCAGGTGCTCAACGAGAGCATTATTTGCATAATAATATGAAATAATATTTTTATTTTGGATATACATATTGAATTTCCATAGTAGGTTAATTGAAAAGATTATATAGTTTAGTTTTATTTTACCAATCGAAGTTGTTTGAAAAATTTTTAAATAAGAAATTGTATATGTGAACCTGTTTAACAAGAACTAATGGATGTTATTTCAGTTTCCCAAAAGATCCTGAAATTAAAAATAAGTGGATGAAAAGATCCTGAAATTAAAAATAAGTGGATAAATGCAACAGGCAGGGACAATAATTGGTTTTCCACAAACCTATGTGTAATTTGTTCGTCCCATTTCCAAGAGGATTGTTTTAAGCCATCTACGAAAAGACGTCTGCTTTTTGAGTGGGCATTACTGATTTTAGATTTTAAGTACGTCAGTTATATCAATTAGCTGACCCACCTTTGCATTAAATGGTTGAGATTTTTTAAAAAACGAATCGATAGAATTTTATAACTAGTTTTATTTTTATACCATTTGAGAAAAGTAAATAAAATATTAAATAATTTCAAATTCTATCGATTCGTATACTAGAACATCTCAACCATTTATGAAAAGGTGGTTCAGCTAATTGCTACAACTGACGTACATGTGAGTGTGGTAATCTTGAAATGGCATAAGTACGGTCGAACAAGCTAATTGGTTTACAGGCAAAAATATTCATCTTTCTACTATACTAACAATTTATTTATTTTATCTTTAATACGTAGGTACCAGGGATACCTACGTGCTCAAGATAAAAAAACGGCATAAAATTAAATGAAAGATGAATATTTTTTCCTGTAAACCAATAAGCTTGTTGAACTGTACAAGATTATGTATTACCATCGTTAATTTTCTACAGTAAAAAATAGTAATAGGTAATTGATAAATATTTACAGCCTATCAGACACCAATATGACTCGATTACTTTAACCCAAATTAGAATTCCCTGTACTATAGAATCTTACTTTCACATATTATTGACAATTGTACCAAAATTGGTTTTTTAGTTTAGTTAGCCTTTCGTATGGTATCTATAGGTAAAGCGATATTATAATAAACACTACAAAAGACGCCCAAAATACAGTTTTTTTTTTGCACTCTGTTTTCATCGATGTTTTTATCGATAAAATATTTATACCAATCCCCCTTCCCTATTTTAGACTGGTGTTGCGTGTGTGCATTCAGTGCCTGTATCTATATTCTTTAGTGCCCGCCCCTTTCGAGCATGTGTGCCATAAGGTAACACAGATGTGTTGCGTATATTTTATTGTGAGCGTGCGAAAATAGTATCATGTGTGCCGTATCAGTTTCTTATGTTTTTGTGTGAGTAAAAACAAAACACAACTTAGGCGACACTAAAGTCTGTTTTTTAATCTCAGAGACTAAATTGACACATGCAAATGTCAAATTAATAAATAATGTTGCCAGCTCTTTTGTGCAGTGATGTACCTACGACACCGGTTTCTTGAATCGTAACTTTTTATCTTTATTAGACGATTAGCTTTAAAGAAGAGTGAAGAGGGTTTCGAGGATGAATTGACCCCTCAGCGGTGGAAAGACTGTGTAGGCCATGTAATTTTAATTGAAGATGAAATGTGTCATCTGGGCCATATAGTCGACAGGCAGGGGCGTGCACAGAGTTTTTAGACAGGGTAGGCAGAAAAAAATAGGTATGCAGGGTCGACAGATATAGTTAAAGTTTACTGAGAAACCGATGGATGTTTCTGAATAAAATAAAATTAATAGAGAATAAACATTTCAATGATTTAATTAAATTTCATTCGAAAACATCCATCGGTTTCTAAGTACCTAAACTTCAACAATTTCCGATGACCTGCATACCTATCTCTTTTGATGACTGTTCCTACGTGATTTGCCACCTCAAATGACCAAACCTAGTGACTGAATTTATAGACATCAATTTGTTTTTTTGCTGCCGTAGGAAAAATATGGATAGGTCTGTATCGATGTAATGCCTCGTTTCAGGCGATTATATTATTTGAAAATAGTAGGAAAGGTAAATAGAACAACCGCTGTATACCTACCTACTCAAGCGTCAGGCCCGCGTCACAGAGTAGGTAGGTACCTACCTCCTACCTACATTATATTAAGCTTTAGAACGTTTCGGCGTTTCCCGCCCCCTAGCAAGAGTAGGTAAAGAAAAAACTTAGAAAAAATAGCAGAAATACAGATCAAACCATCATACGAACAGACGTTTTCTATATTTTTTAATCGATTTTACGATAGGAACTCAAAACAGAGTTAAAAATAATATTCGTAGAAGAAAAACGTTTTGCAATCTACTAAACAAGGAACAATTAGGTACTTACCTACATAATGTGTTTTTTTTACCAATAAAATAATTTCAAGTTCACAACTTACTAGAATTAGGTATTACAAGTAGGTACTCTTTTCCCTTTCATGTGATGATGAGGTGATTATCTATCTTAAATTGAGTACCGAAACCTAAACAAAATGTAGGCATTTTATTCGGGTTCGGTCCTACAACAAAATCTCGTCACATCTAATCGTAAAGCACGCATCTTCTACTTTATTTTGATGTAATAAAACAAAACTGTACCAACCTCTTACGACATAATCGCATGGTTAGTTTGTATTTATTGCAAATCTAGCGGCTATCCTCGATCAGTCTTTTTTCACCGAAGCCGAGCAAAAGTTTTGAAAAGTAGGTAATCATTTTTTAAGTATTGTCTGTACCTACACAACCACCACCAAACTTTCACAGTGACGTTATTCCATTTTACACACTAGTAACAACGTTGAAATCATATAAAAATGCATTCACAAAACCATTAAACAAACCAAAACAAAAGAAAATGGCGACTCAGAATAATTCACGTATATTTTGTACTACACAATTGTCGTATTCCGTCGTGTAAACTCGTGTAAACTCGTGTTAACTCGTGTGGTAAAATCTAAAATGTTTAAAAGGCAATGTCTTCAGTTAGCGTTGTGTGCGTGATTTCTGACAGTCTGTGTCATGTACGAATAGAAAATGCACACCACTGTGTACACGCGTGACTACGAGCCTGTCACGAGGCACACATCCAGACAAATATAAAAATCTAGGCAAAAATATTTGTGTCTTTCCCGTAGGGTCCTAGCGGCGCTAGTGCAGCGCGAAGCGATCGAAATGCGCGGACTAAGGCGCAAACGTATCGATGAGACTTCGTGTTACCGCCGTTACGCGACAGATGGAGCTGATTTAAGATTTTTTTATTTATTGAGAGTAATTAATCGTGTTTAAAATATTATAGATATCAAAATAAATTAAAACAAGATAATACATATTTATCTGAGTTGTAGGGTAGGCAATGTCTATGTGACTGTATGAACCGCACGCCACTGTCGACAGGTTTATCATAATACATAGTAGGTGGCGATTCCGAATATTCCTCAGACATGTAATTAATCAAGTAGGTAATTAGAAATATATGTTTTACATTATTAATTTTGTGTTATTATTTTTTAACCTAACCATTATTGCAGGATAACTTGTTACAAGTATTATTAATTTATTTATTTCAGACTTAGTCCGTACATTACTAAACAAATTGTAAACATATACTATATATTTTTAAAGCTTTCTATTATATTTAATTTGGTTAAAAGTGAGGTTCGGTTAGAGAATAAAACCAATATATAATATGATGTACTAGATATATAATTGTGTGCCTGTGTATAGTTTATATCTATGTTTAATCTTACATAGATATAAACTATACATACACAATTATATATCTGGTACATCATATACCTATATATTGATTAAATTCTCTAACTTTTTAAATTTTAAATTAAAAAAATATAAAAAACGATACTTGATTTTATTAACGGTACTTTTCGATAGTGGCACGTCACTATTTACGCGACTTTAGGTTTTGAACATATATTGAATGATGGCATATCTCTCGGATATCTATGTGCATAGTTGTGTACTTTCTGCTTTTGTTTTTATTTTGTTTAATGTTTTTTAATTACCTATCGGTTTTTATTACATACTAGCACTTTGCCCGTGACTTCGTACGCGTGAATTTTCTCAAGGATTCCTATCTTTTTGATATTGCAATATATACCTAGCATTCAGCAATAACGTAGCTTCCTATTGGTGAAATAATTTTTGAAATCGGATGAGTAGTTTTGGGGATTACCCCTACATACAAACTTACAAACCAATTTTACATATCTTTATAATATTACTAGCTTTTGCCCGCGACTTCGTCCGCGTGAATGTCGGTTATAGTGGATGCAGACGAAGTCACTGATAAAAAAGTAGCCTATGTCCTTCCCAGGGCTTCAAGCTATCTTCATACCAAATTTCATCAAAATCGGTTCGGCCGTTTCATCGTGAAAGCGTAACAGACAGAGTTACTTTCGCATTTATAATATTAGTATGGATTATAGTATATAGATTAGTGTGATAAACGGGAGATACTGACGCCTATAACACAGGTTTTTACATAGCTCAGAAGTCAGGATTACAATATCATTGTACCATGTAATTTTATGCCAATAAAGACATTATTATTAATTTAAATTATAAACTACACTTACCAACAGAATCCCTTTCAGAACTAGACAAACTCTTCACCTCCCTGGGACTTTCAGTAGGCCTCGGCGGCAATGGTGGTCTTGTAGCCAGCGGGGTCAACACAATCTGGTTCAAAGGCGGCATGGTCGGAGTTATTACCGGTGATGAGGCCACGAATGGTGATGAATGAACGAGTGGTGATGACGGGATGATCGGTGAAGGAATGGAGGGGTGCGGAGCAGCTGATATGATTGAACTTTGACCATCGTTTTGCTCTGAAGAGCTGTTCGAACCAGGACTGATGGTTGGCTCTGGTAAGTTCTCGAGCTTGAACCTGTAACAGTGAGCAGACTTTAATACAGATGATTGTTTGTGCGAATGTTGTTTTATCTACAAACACGGCTGCTGGCTGTGATTGAACGAAATACTACATTTTATTGTTGTTGTTTTTTTTAATATGCCATTTCATGCCTTTTTTTCTTGGAAGGGAAAGGCAGAGGTAATTAAGCTGAAAGTTACCATGTTTTTTCCATAAATACGACAATTTCTTTACCTGGAAACCTTCTGGTTAAATAATAAATGTCAAAGTGAAAATGTCTTTTTAATTATTTTTACAAAAAGTTTTTAAATGTAGATCTTTGGTTTCACTGACATTTGCTACACTTAAATGAAAAACTATAACGATTGGTGTTAAAACACTAGGGCCATGGGGTCCGAGTGCTCATCTTGTGTTTCGGGACATCGGCAAGCTGCTGGTCGACTCTTCATGAGACCCGAGGGCTGGCCTATTCTTCGGCCAAAGAACCAGCATTGCCATACAACGTAAGCTACCAGCCTGTTGGGCACATGTCCCGTTGACAGCGATGTTGACGAGTTTTTTTGATGCCCTAAGAGCTCTCCCTCTTTCTTTTTATTTTAGTTACATTAGTTTTAAAAATCTAAATATAACAGCTTACCTAACGCTTTTCCGATCTTCTTCAAAGCTAACAGGCTGCTTCTGTCTACCTATAAACATATTATCGACCTTCTTATGGAATGGATCTGTAATTTTCTCTCTCAATATTCCTTTAGGCGGATCACTCTTGGTAACGGAGTCAATTGGCAAAGATTTGTCTGTGTCGGGACTGGGGAGATCCGATTTTGATACTTTGAGAAACATGCTGCCTTTGCCTGGGAAATAAAATGTTTATACTTAATTTGAGCACCTTTAGTATGTATGTGAGTGTGCGTGTGTGTATGTGTGTGTCTTAATGTGTTCGTATATTATCCAAAGGAGATGTTCGGAAAATGTATGGAGCCTGGGCCAGCACTATGTACACCATATGTAAATATGGCTACACAATATAGAAACCGTTTTATTATGGTGATTGTGTATAATTTTACTTCGTTTTAGTGTAAAAACAAATTAACTCGACCAAGGAGAGCAACACAACATATAAATATGGCGGATCAGTATTATGCCAAATGACATTTTGACTGACAATGACATTTGATTAATGTGTCTACTGTATACTGCGAAAAACACATGAATAATTCCAAAAATACTTGGGTTTTGAGATATAATAATAAAATAGTACTAGGTACAGAATGTTCTACTTGATTACGGCAGCAAATCTTATATAACCTATTCGAGCAGCTAGAGATTGGTTACCGGTGTCAAAAGGAGCAAACAAACAAGACTTGAACGCATTTGGTTTATCAAACTGTGTCCTTGCTGCTGATCAATATATTCTGGACTTCGAAGATTCATAGAATAGTGAGCTGTGCAGTATCAGAAAACGTAACAAGTTATTGTAAAAGTTGTATCTACACAGTAACAGCTGGGAAGACATCAATTGCTCTATTCCAACTAGACAGTAACTATTTTCAATCAAGTTCATGATATTTAGTTTCTAATATCAGCGACTTGTAAGAGGATGAGACATCAGTCATGTGAGGAATATAAATAAAACAACTTGTTAGGATTTGTGGTTTTATTTTACGTATTCATTTTCTACATCACCCCATAATAATATTCCATTCAAGAATGACGCTAGTGCTTCTATGCTCATTTGGTACCGCACCCAACCCAAATACCACACAATGGTCATTATATGAGCACAGCAACCCACAGTCCGTTTTCCCGAGATAAAACTACAATAATAACTAATTATTTTAATTAGAGACTTGATTCTTCAGATTTTATAATTTTTCTTAAATATTCCGGTACTCTATTTCGTTCTAAATTGGTACAAGCTGGCACAAAACAATGAGAACTTGTCTGTGTTGTGTGTGAAAAACAATCAAGTGTTATTGATGCACTTGGTGGCTGGATATCAAGTTGCGCTTCTTCTTCCATTCTTATATTGTACTGTACAAGTCTCCAGCAGTAGGAACAAAGAAGCGCATGTTCTGGTAACTGAAACAATAAAATAATTTAGTTATAGTAGCAACAGAAAGGGTTGTTAAATATAAAAGCAAATAGGCACTGATATGTGAAGCTTATAGAATTTAGCTTTAAGAATTACAATTGACTAATAGTCACTGGTTAGTCTTTCAAGCATACAATATCGTAACCAGTGTACAGAGCTTTAATAAAAAAAAAAAATTAACCTACCTCATTCGGATAAATTCTTGCTGCAACTTCATCTCTCCATGGACCACTAGCCAAGTGTGTTTGCCTACGGTGCAGAGACATTCCACACCATGCACACATAGTGTTTTGATGAAGGTTAGATGGGCCCGAATTTTGCCGGTCATCCTCAGCCCTTGAAGCATGCTCAACATTTCTATGTGCTGCTACCCAGCAAGCATAACAAACCAGTCGTCCTGGTGGAATCTAGATAAAACAAAAGAATGCATTATGTATTATTTATTTATAAATACTTCATGCACAAATATACAAAGGCTGACTTAAAGCGGCTGTAGGTGTATAGGCGATTCGCACAATTATTTCATTCTAAAAGTAGGTAATTAAGTAAGGTGTTACTGTTACCTCTCTTG
This sequence comes from Charanyca ferruginea, assembly GCA_947361185.1. NCBI lineage: Eukaryota > Metazoa > Arthropoda > Insecta > Lepidoptera > Noctuidae > Charanyca > Charanyca ferruginea. Next base: position 43,714,092 of record OX376056.1, on the reverse strand, counting down.
GATATATTCTTGCTGTGATTATGGTGCGTTCAGGTCCTTGTTGTATAGAGTGTCTGTGTCAATGGGTAAGAGACCGTCGGCACCATACACATGAATTTGTGTTAACTACAGGAGCTGCTACAATTTCTCTTTCTTGAATTATACTCCGAGTATGTACCCAACAAGCAAAACATATCAAGCCTCCCTCGGGTATCTAATATAAAAAATATGAAATTGAGATATAGTAATATATGTATAGTAATAAAATAAGCATAGTTTAAAGATAGTTATTTGGATAACTTTAAATGACTGTTCTTTTTTTTTCTGCAACGTTGTTGTTTTGGATTATAATCAAGAAATATCTGCATTTGTTTTATATTTATGCCTGCCGTTTATGAACAAAAAAGAAAAATAGAAGAGGTGCTTACCTCTCTTGGAGCAATGGTTTCAGGAATATATTGTCTTACGGCACCCTCAGGAATAGAGTGAGCACGTCTATTAAACAAAGACCTCCTACACCTAACACAAACATGACTATCATGGCGATGCTGGAGTTCATGATTATCACAAAACATTTCTTGCATTATAACGTCAAAACATTGTGAGCACATTACCCCATTCATTACCCCAACCTAAAACAAAACAAATAAGAGGTTATACAGTTTTCATAGATATGTTACAGAATAGAAATAAATAAAATGTTTTTACCCGATATGAAGATACCCTTTGATGAACGAAATTATTTCTGGACCCCTATCATCGGCAACATATTATTGTTCATTTTCATCTATTACAGAGTTGCATTATAGGCACGCCATTGTTAATAAACTGGAATTAATGAGTTAAAATCTGTTAGATTATGGAACAAGGGAAGAAAACATCTGATAGAAAAAGTATTTAGAAAAAACAAGGCAATACATAGGTTATAGGGGACATACCTGAATGTGAACTTGTTATTGTAGAATATACTTACCATAAACGACGTAATTCAAATCACAGGCGAATCAGAAACTATAATATAACAAAGCCGGGGTCAACAGAGAAGTATTCAATCAATATCCGTAGTAGTAAGCTACAAAACAAAAACAATCACTGACAACTTCGAAACACATCCAAACCAACGCGCGCGAACACGACTCAATCATTCAAAGACAAAGTCAAAGAAAGTCGCTAATGTCACAAACTATCAAACGTCAAACTGTCCAAAACTGTCAAACGCAACGTCATAGCTGTCCTAAAAATTGGGTTATCATATTAAAAATTCTTCCCAAATAATCATTTCTTACACCTAAACTCTTCTTCAAATTAATATGTTTGTATTTTTATGGAAATCCCCTTATTTTTCCTTATTCATCTATGTAGTGTACATAGTGGTGGCCCAAAATCGAACAACTCCTTTGGACGCTGTATATGGTAGAAAACGTTGAGACCTTTTTACTTTTTAAGACCACATTATCAATGTTTGCACATAACCTGACAAATAAATGATTATTATTATTATGGTTTGATATAAAGATAAAAGCGCGGTCGCAAATAATGAAAGGGTACTTTCAACATTTTACTAGTATTGGCACATTGACATAAACATTATAATGATCAATGTGCTTTGATCTCTTCCCAGTCGTGTCGAATTGCCGTCTCATCCGGATTTGAGAGGGAAGAGGGAGTGCACTCTTTGCGTAGACACTTGTACACCATAACATCTCCGTTGTATTTGGCTAGTCAGCCTAGTCTTTGTTGAAATTGACCACCGAATAGTTCTGTCAGAAGAATATCATCAATGTGGTTACATTCATATCGAAAAACAGACTGCCTAGCCTTTTCCTAACGACATTGGGGTCGACTTACAGTCTAAGCGGATGCTACCAATACCAGTATTTTACATAGAGCAACTGCCTATATGACCTCCACAACCTATTTACTAGATCTATAACACTATACCCCTGGTAAGACTGGATATCAGACTCCCTGGCTTCTGACTAAAAAAAACGACTGTCAAAGATCTACTAAATGACAGCTGGGACCAACGATTTTACCTGTTTTCCGAGTCACGAAGGGGTCTCGGTATGAAATAGATGGTTACCCATCCACGAACCAGCCGCGACCAGCGTAGTTTAACCATGACGGATTGATCCGTACGGCTTTTACTTAGATACGAACCTCTAATTATATTCATATCGAAAGTACCCATGGATATTCCAGAGATATGCCTTCATTCTATATTTGTTAAAAAAAATCTGTCGCCTGATTTTGTCAATTGTTTTAAATCACACAAAAACAAAAGAAATAGATACGGCACACATGATACTTTTTCGCACGCACACAATAAAATATGCGTAACACATCTGTGCTATCTTTTGGCACACAGCAGTTGGTATAAATACGTCATCGATAAAATATCGATGAAAACCGACTGTAAAAAAAGAGAAGTGTATTTTGGGCGTATTCTGTAATGTTCATTGTAATATACCTATAGATACACAACGAAAGGTTAACCAAAGACTACCAATTTTGGTACAATGTCAAAAATATGTGAAAGAAAGATAGTACAGGTAATTCCAATTTGGGTCAAAGTAGTCGACTTAATTGGAGTCTATCAATTATAAAGCGTATTCGTTTTTGTAAAACAGGTTCACAAATATTATTTCTTATTTATTTTTCATTCAACAAGGATTAGTAACATAAAAATAATAGCATATAATCTTTTCGATTAGCCTATTATGGAAATATATATGTATTACCAACGCAAGTTACGCAAGTGTAAGTAACTTTTTTTTTTATCCTTTATAATGAAATAGGAGTTCATTTTGAAAGAACAACTAACAATTATTATCGATATCTATATGTCAACGCTGCACACCACTAATTCGTCGCGAGCTTTTGGTCAATTCAAGCATATGCAGGCGACATGTGCCACGCTCCCATACCACATCCCTCGATATCCCTGAAACTGCCCCATAAACTACATTACAAGCAGCTATAATCCATGTTATTTAGCTTCATAAATAAATACAATTGCTTATTATCCTGCGTGTACAGTAGAATGATGGACGTTGTACCACCCGATGTTATTAATAAACATTTAGCAACTTTTCATTGTTTCATAAACTGTTAAATAAGTTCAAAGCAACTGTTTGGATGATTGTATAATTACCTGTCATACTTTTATGATTACCTGTTACAGTTTAATAATTATCTGTTATACTTTAATGTAATTCTCTCGACCGAATTCCGATCACAGTGGCCAGTCTCAACTAAGACCAGCCAATTACATGGGAGATATTATAGTGCACAAGTGTGTGCGTAAACACAGGTACACTCCCTCTTCCCTCACTCTCATAGTCCGATGGGACGGTAATCATATACGACCGCGGAGAAATCATGCGCAGGACCAACGATATTAACGTGCTTTCCGAGGCACGGGGGAGCTACACCGCCAACTTCCAAACTCCAGGCTGTTACTGAGAAATTTCTAATGGAAACCCCAATAACACTATCCGGCCTGGAATTCGATCCCAGTAACCGAAGCTCAGCAGTCGCGCTTGCAACCACGACACCAACGAGGCAGTCTTACTTTAAAAAGATTTATTCTTCGTTCGACCCGAAGTTTTGTCCCACATTTCCAAAAATCTTAGTTTGTCTCACATCACTATTTAAGTTGTGCTTCGTCACAAGTAATTTGAAGGTACAGTCAACAAAAAAAACAATATACTTATTTGAAATTTTTGAAACAATAAACGAAGTCGCGGGTAAATTCCTTTTTACTTTTTTTGCCGATTGTTTTTTGGGACGAACTAGGTTTTTTTATGTGGGACGAACGAAGAACAAATCTTTAATAATTACCTGTTAACTGTAATCCGCGATCAACTTTGGTGGACATCAATAATGGACTAAAATTCTCTTCCTCGGGACTATTTAACACATGCATCTTCAAATCAATGATCTCTGACTGTTGTTTAAACAATAACTTCGGTCTTTCAGCCCCGAAAGCGGGGCGACTGAGCAAGTCCCGATCTGATGTATTTCTCATTAGACTCGGTTTGCCGGAAAGTAAGCCATCTACGCTACGTCTTAAAGGTGATATTCGTGTTTCTGAAAGCTTCTTGTCGAGTCTGCTAAGGGGAGACGGTGGGGGTCTTCCTAATGGTGCCAGTCGCCGTGGTCCAGTAAGCGTTGGGTTTTCTCTGACGTCGGACACATGATTCTCACTGTCCGTACTAAGTTCTTCATCGCTTCCGACTTTTGTTTCTAAGCGTTCTAAGTGTTTTGTGTTCTCTTCTGATGTTAGGAGCTCCTGAGTGAAGAAAAAATAAGGATATTTTATAGTAATTGGATAAAAACTATAATTTTCTGCAGCATAAGGTGTGATCGAAATAATTTAAACAAGTAGATCGTATTTGTTTGATTGATTAGATTTATCCTATTATGTACATGATAAATGCAAAAGTTTATGAAAATAGCTATTAGTTACTCATCCACGCCTAAATGGCTGTCCATTCTTTCAGCCTATATTTCAACCCCTTCAACTTTCGTTCCTGTTCCCGACATAAGGTTCTTTTATGTCCTCCTCCAAGCTAAAACTTATCTCTATACATAAAAATTGGACTCTTATTCATAAAAATTGGTTCAGCGATTTAAGAGTGAAAACAAACCAACAGACAGACATAGTTACTTCAATATTTATAATATTAGTAAGGATTAAAGCTACTGGTGCGAAGTCAGGGCGGGTTGCTAGTTATCTAATTGATAGAATAATTACTTCCGTAACTATCCATTCTACCGGATTGATAAATACCGATCTGCCAATCGATATAAATTACTATTATAATAACAATTAATTGTATAGTAATTCTAGAAACCACAACATCACTAAACTATTTAATTCTGAAAATATCCTAAACTAAACATCGAGAAGGGAACAACCTTCATCAATAACAAAAGCCATAACTATTCTTCATTTCTTTTACACAACAAAATCGATAAAACGTCACAAGAAAACATTCAAGAAACGAGAACACAGGTTCACAATAAAAAAAAAACAAAATGGACACACACACAAGTTAATATTAAAGTAACAGGCACAGTCAATTAGCTCAATTAGAAATTAATAGGGTTACTGCGAAGTTATCGCGCTGTAAAGACATCGTCGACTCGCAGGTGCTAACTGGGGACAGCCTTGGACATGCAACGATAGTCAATACTTCGTATTACGTCGTCAATTCTTAATGAAAATCGATCTATTATTTATCTATGTCATAGGACACTAGGCTTGAGCCGCGATTACGTCCACGCGAATGTCGATTATTGAGGAAAAGAACGGAGTCGCGAATTATAAAGTAGCTTATGCCCTTATGCTAGTAAACCATAGCTTTTGCATCAAAGTATATGTTTTGTACTAGCACTTTGCCCGCGACTTCGATCGCGTTAATTTTGTCAAGGATCCCTTATTTTTTCAATCTATACATATAATAAAACAGTAACAAAACTGTGTCTGTACATTGAATATATTAAAAAAATAATAATTGAGGGGGGTTTAGGAACAGTAATAGAGCACGAATCGAAAAAAAAAATTCTGTCTGTTTGTTTGTACACGCTAATCTTCGGAACTACTGGGCGGATTTGAATGATTTTTCTTTTGTTGTATAGGTATTAAGTCTGGGCAACATATAGGCTATAATTTATCTTGGAAACTTGAACACCAGATGCAGAACCGCAACAGACCAGCTAAACTATAAGAGATACAAAAATGGTACCATAGCAAAAATTGTTCCACGTGATGAGCATTTTCTGCTGAGAGAATAAATTTGAAGATCTGGAACACCTGATGTGGAACTCCAAGAGCCCAGCTACACCATGACACATATAGGAATGACGTCCTAGCAAAAGTTGTTCGGTCTGATGGGCATTTCCTGTTGACTTATAAAAATCGAAGATCAGAAACATCTGATGTCAAAATCAAAGCTATCACTAATTTCACTGTATCTTATAAAATAACATAAGCTGGGAGTACCTCCACGCGGTGAAGGCGGTAACAGTTTAGGACTGATTTTTGATGACGATGGTATATCATTAAAAATTTGACTCTACTGGCAAAAAATCCCATTTATTTTTTTATTTTATCGAATAAATATGCCTTCGGGCTTATGTTATTTGGGTGTTTAATTTCCTTTTCCATTTATCTTCGTGACACGGTAGCCTGCCCGGTAACGCAGGGGAGCAGTCACTTAGATTTTAGTTGATCAGGTATCTTCTTTACAATAAAACTATAACCATGCCTAGAAAGAGGTCAAATCTTTCCCAATGTTCCAAAGGAGTTAAAAGATTGAGGATCATAAGATCCCAAGAATCTACCGAAGACCGTCAGGAGAGACTTGATGCTGTTCGAGAACATCAGGCTGCAACTCGCTCCGTGGAAACCTCTTCAGCAGTGCAATTCTGTAAGAATTCACTCACGAATTCGAATCCTATCTTATTTCCGATTTCACTTACTTGAAGTGAAAAGTATTTGGTATTCGCTTAAATAGTAACGAAACACTTAGTAGCGCTAGCGTAGTTTTCATCGAGTTACAGACTACCTAAAACAGTTTTCACTGCGGAATCAGAAGTGAGAACTGGAGTGAGTTCTTACAGAATAACATAGCTGATCGCGAAGCACGCCTGCGTTCTCAGTGTATTTACGCATCTACATCCAGGTCTCTAGAGACCAGTGAAGAGTATGATGCGCGACTGACCGCTGATCGTGAACGTCATACATTGTCTCGCGAGTCGGAGACGTTCACGGATAGAGAATTGCGCTTAAGTTCACAGCGTATCTACGCATCTGCTGCGGAACCTGATGCGCGACTGTCCGCAGATCGTGAGCGACATGCATTGTCTCGCGAATCGGAAACGTTTACCGATACAGAATCACGTTTGAGTTCTCGCATCATGTCTTTTGAACCGAATGATGAACGTGATGCACGACTAACTGCTCATCGAGATTATCACACACTAGCGACCCGACCCAGCTTCGCATTGGCCTATTTATAGCCTTCCTCGGTAAATGGACTATCCAACACAAACATTTTTTTTTTTTTTTTTTTTCGAACCAGTAGATCCTGAGATTAGTGCGTTCAACCAAACAAACAAACAAACTTCAGCTTTATAATATTATAGTAAAGATTGTCCCGAATACGCACACAACAAAATATTCATAATCAGTTAGAAAGTGAGAGAAAAAGAATTGCTGGAGTAGTACGGCATGAAGCGACAGAAGAAGAGCGCAACGAACATTTGAATTCTGATCGACTTTGACATTCTCTGAACAGAATGTCGATATCATCTGAAGAATCGGATGTGTCTCAAGATATAGCCGTAGGTCATGGCGACCTTCCTTGGGTTGATAAGGAACGGAGTTCATTTACGTACCTATACTCCTATGATTGACTACGCCACATATTCCGCCATCGGAGGTATGATTCAAAATTGTACTTTTTGGACGTCTCGAATCATCTCGCGCATCCCGTTGTTTTCCCGTCCCCGGGCTCTTAGAATTCGACATCAGACGTTTCAGATCTTCGATTTTGCCGACCCCGTTGTCGCTGGCATAAGCAACAGGATCCGCGTACGAAGTCGCGGGCAGAAGCTAGTTGAAAAATATAGCCTATGTTCCTCTCGAATAATATAGCTTTCGACTGGTGAAAGAATTTTTGACATCGGACCAGTAGTTCTTGAATTAAATCGTAACAAACAAACAAACCTTTCCTCTTAATAATATTAGTTTAGTTGGGTCCACATATTTTTAATAATCCTATACTATTCCATATTATCTTCTTAGTATAGATTAATAATATTCAATTATGACGCCACAAGTTGCCGCTCTTCTGACAAGTTAGAAAACCAATATTTCATATGGTGTTTTATTTTGGTTACATTTACCTATAATTATGCTCTTTAGATATCTGAACTTTTTTTTTTAATTTCGTTTTTATGATTTATTTGATAATTTCAAAATATTCTTATGAACTAGTATTACCAGTATTTTATTTTTTTGTCGTATCGTCGTCCCCACCCTGTATGTATAAGTCTATATTAAAAAAAAAACAATTTTTAAATTTTTTGTATCTGTCTGTTCTGGTTAATTTCTGAAAGGGCTGGACCGATTTAGACAGGACTTTCACTGGCCGATAGCTGATGTTATAAGGAGTAACTTAAGAATTGAATTTATTATTATTTAGAAAAAAAATTGGGTTCCACCTAAAAAAGAAAAACCCGCTGATAACCGAAAATCACGCGGACGAAGTCGCGGGCATCATCTAGTCGATAATAAATTCTGATATTAACCCATGTAAGGGTGTTACCAGACCAATCGATCGATCGTCAATCGACGGTATCGATCGATGGTAGAATGTATTAGTCGACGTCGATTGATAGTTTCTACCAGACCAATCGATCTATCGTCGATCGACGGCATTGATTAACATTATTATTACTGATGGATTATAGCTAGGGTTAATCAAGCAACGTCGACCGATGCCGTCGACCGGCTATCGATCGATTAGTTAGTGGAACGGTATCCGTCGATCAGCCAAAGCTACCACACCAATCGGTCAACGTCGATCGATGTCGATTGGTGGCATTGATCGATGATCGATCGATTGGTATAGTAACACTCTTACATGGAAACTACGGCTTTTGCTCGCGACTTTGTCCGCATGTTGGTTATCCTGCACGCAGATGAAGTGGCGAATTATAAACCAGCGTATGTCTTTATATCCGATTCATTACGATGGAATCAGTAGTTTTGACGTGATGAGTAAAACATCACACAGAGTTACTTTCGCATTTATAATATTACTGTGGTCATCTATTTTTTTGCGAGGTAAAAGATATGAGCTGTAGAGAGTTATACATCCAGCGCACGTGCCAGTGCGGTTGAAATCCAGTCTTCTAGAGAGTCCATGGTCGAGCGCTTGAACTTGTCCCTCAAGGCAGTCTCCGATTGGGGCGATGCCAACCTGGTCAGGTTCAATGCAGCTAAGACCCAGGCGTGTCTTTTCTCTGCCAAGAAGAGGCCTTTCCATCTGGCCCCTACTTTCCGACATGTATCCGTTCCAATCACTGACCAGCTTGAGCTTCTTGGCGTTACTTTGACGTCAAATCTTAACTTTGGGTCATTTATTGAATCCAAGGCCAAACTAGCTGCCAAAAAGCTGGGAGTCCTCGCAAGGGTGCGAAAGTACTTCACGTCGGAACAGCTGCTCAACTTATACCAAGCACAAGTTCGATCGTGCATGGAGTACTGTTCGCACCTTTGGGATGGATCGGCAAAATACCAACTGGAGGCATTGGAAGTCATCGATAGACGTGCCAAGAGGCTCATAAACAACGACTCCCTGGTTAGGGCTAAGCTCCAGAGCCTTGAACATCGCCGCACCGTTGCTAGCCTTTCGGTCTTTTATCGGGTACATTTCGGAGAGTGTGCTTTGGAATTGCACAATTTAATTCCCCCATCCCCGTTCCATCATCGGACGAGCAGAGATACGGCGAAGCGTCACCGCTATATGGTTGAAGTTCCACGGTCTTGAACCAAGCGCTTTGACTCCACATTTATTGTGCGAACTGCCAGACTGTGGAATTCCCTGCCCGCCTCTCTGTTCCCTGATAAGTATAATCTGGGTATCTTTAAGGCACGAGTGAACCGGTTCATCTTAGGCAAGCGTGTTCCAACTTAGGCCGCATTATCACTTACGATCAGGTGAATTGCGGTCAAACGCAAGCCTATTTAATAGTAAAAAAAAAAAAAAAAAAAAAAAAAAAAAGAGCTGCAGTCTGTATTTAGAATAATGACCACAAACTGAGCTTAAAGTAATGCTCATTTTTCTAGAAAGTACTTTGTGGGAGATCCCTCCCTAAATTTATCTCAATTCCACGTTACGCATATTTAGTAGACAAAGGAGTATGTGTGTACCAGGGTCAAGGTCCAATCTAAGGGGGGCAAATGTCCAAAGCTACGAAAAAATTGGGGCGATAAAATTGAGGGTAGTTGAGGGCTACTAGAAAAGCTTTTCTATTTAATTTTTTATTCATAATTATTTTGTAAGTATTATTAGAAATAAATAACATTGAAGTGTCTGTATGTATGGTGTTTATTTGTGTGCTGTTTTTTCTAATTGTATTTGAATGTTTACACGGTAATAATTAAATAAAAAAACAATTTATAACATTTTTGTCTCTCTGTCTGTTTGTTCCGGGTAGTCTCCGAAGAGGCCGGTCCGATTTGATGGGACTTTCATTGGCAGACATCTGATTGCATAACATAGGTTACTTTTAATTTAGAAAAAAAAAAGACCCAAAAAAAATAAACCCAACAGATAACTGAAATTCACGCAGACGAGGTCGCGGGCATCAGCTGGTTATTATAATAAAAAAATATTTTTTGAAAAAAGAGAACCGCCTTCAAAAAAAACTAATAAGTGCTACTAACCTACTTCCGAAATTAAAGTCATGAGTGTTCTGTGCTAAAGTTAATTATCACTGTTTAGTTTTTTTTGAAGGCGGTTCTCTTTTTTCAAAAAATGTTTTTATTTTCCACTTTTTAGTGCCTCCTTATCACCCAAATCCATAAAGGAAAGGCAACACATTTAAAACTGAGATTGAAAGTCCTCCAAAGATGGAAAGATGGAAGAAACGAAAACGTCTTCTCGGTTTTTGCTGTTTTTTTCAAAAAGCGCCGAATAAATTTCTGTTTGATGTATACTAAAACCTTCTCCAGTATATAACAAACACTTTACTGAAAACCGCATCAAAACCGGTGCTAAAAATGCTAAACAGGAGATAATCGCGGACAAACATACATACAAACATACGGGTCGAACTGATAACCTCCTTTTTTTTTTAAGTCGGTTAAAAATAGTCCCAGAAGACATATACAGAATATAATTATTATGTGAAGTCTATGAAAAATAGCGCCATCGTTGCTACATACTTATGATTTAAAAGATGTCATTGTAAAGGGCGGCAAGTATTATTTTTGGTTTACTAATGTTTGCCATAATTTAAAATGCCATAATTTTATATGCCATAATTTTATTTGCCATAATTTCATTAGAAATAATGCTTTAGTTGCTATAATCGTTAAATTACATAAAATCATTTTCACTAATTTCATTGGTCATAATCGATCAAGTGTCATAATAATGTTAATCCATAAATTTATTTGCTATAATTTTTATTTTCAGTAATTTCGTTTACCATAACATTCATTCACCATTGCCCATACTAGTACAACCATTCTAGTTTAGTACGAGTACAACCGCCTGTAATGTTGATGTTATGATCATAATCACAGATACAGATTTTTTAATCACAAGGAAACCTAAAAATAAACCTTCTCTATCCATTTGCATAAAATTTTAAGACCTATATAACTTAACGTACATTTGTTTCTCCTAATTATATTTTTGCAATAACATTATTTACGTATAACGTATATAAATAATGATTAAGCATAACATTCTAAAGCATACATTTATTTACGCATAATGATATTAAAACATATTTTTACCATGCATGCAATAACCACACAAACATGTAAACAAGCATACACCATGCATGCAGCAAGCAAGCATGCAGTATGCAAGCAAGCATGCAGCATGCAAGCAAGCATTCAGCATGCAAGCAAACATGCAGTATGCAAGCAAGCATGCAGCATGCAAGCAAGCATGCAGCATGCAGCAGGCATGGATTCTGTCACGGCTCCGGCGCTGCGGGGCTCCAGTGGTCCCACGCGAGCTTATCGTCGCCGATGTGTTTTACGCTCACCACCGCGGCTTCGGCTTGCTGGCCGGCTGCGCCGGCCAGCCTCAGCCACGGCGGCGAGCGTTAAAACCACCTGCTCCTCAGCTCGCGGGCCGCCTCGCCCCTCCGCGCCTTCGCGGGCTTAGATTACACTCTAGGGGTAGGGCAGATAAGACTACGTGGAGTCGGTTTTGCAGCGATTCGTTTCTGTCACTAACTTTTGTAGCACAACTTATTGTTTTTTTTAAGTCAATACTTTAGCGTGACACAATAGATTTGCACATTATGCCTAGTAACATTATGCGAATTTAATTTATGCCAAAACAAATGTCTAAATATTATTTGCTACGCAAATGAGGACATCACGCGCGTTGTGTGGTCACAACCTAACCTAATCTACCCGTTTCGATTTTTACTAACTTTTTATTGTCTAAAGATTGCAGATTACTGTAATAAATCATTTGGTTAGTGGGTGGCCTTAATGACATTAATTTTTGTACAAAACAATAAACGTTTCTAAATTATATTAAATGTTGCTTATGTCAAGTAACGATTATAACATACGTTATTATGGCAACTAATTTTATGGCAAATGAAAGTTATGACTAATAAGTTGATATGACAAACGTTATTAGTATAAATGATAATAGTGCAAGTAAATATTATGACGGGGGACGATTATGGAAAACAATAATAGTACAAATGATTTTATGGAAAACAAGACAATACCATTATTTTTACCTTGACCGGCTAATTAGCTAGATTAAATTCTACTAACTGTTAAGAATGTTGGCATTCTAATCTGTCTTAATCTTGGTAAGACCGCCATTAATTTTCCAACATTTTTAACAAGTTTTTGACATTGTACGTCACTTACATAAGATTGCGACTAACGTTTTTAAACGTTTTTAATTACCTACTGGAATTGGCCTTCAGGTGTGAGAAGTTGAAATATTACCAGAGATAAAGAGAAGACAGGCACACTAATCGCCTGTTCATACAGGCCTACGCACAGTTGATCATACGGGTGCACACGCCTGCGTTAGGCCTGACGTCCACTAGCGACACAGCACTGCAATGGATTGTTATGTGTCGAAGCATAATATACTTTAACAACCAGAGTTATAGTTGAAACTAGCTTATGCCCACCATTTTCCTTTTTCCAAAATAAAAGTTTATGTTACTCCTTATGCCATCAGCTATCTGAAAGCCAGTGCCAGTAGATAGCAAAAGTTTTGTCAAAATAGGGCCAGCTGTTTCTGAGATTAACCGGAGCAAACGAACAGACATTTAAAAAAATAATAGTAAAAATATGTTTTTTTTAGTAACACTCAACCCAAAAAGATGTAAACATTCATATAAATTTACTTAAGCAACTTATTTTGAAATCACAAACATACACTTAAGGCGACGATATACGACTTTTACAGATTTTAAACTGACAATCACGTCAAAATGTGCAGTGTAAATGATTTGAAAAAAATATATGTTAAACTAGAACATTCTCTTAATCACTTAGTAAGTGAATATTTTTAATTATATTCATATTATATAGTTTAATTAATACGTGAAGTTGTGTCTGACGCGGACAAAACATTGACAATCACATTTTTTCGACTAAACTTTGAGAGTTTTGGACGTAAAACTGATGCAGAACGGACGCAGTCTGCGTCCAAAACTTTCAAAATTTAGTCGAAAAAATTAAATAAAAATAAAGTTTAAAAACTAAAACCCGACCACAACAAAAAGTGATCTAAAAAGTACGAAACAAGAAAATATTTGACACAGAAATCAAGACATAGGTACAAAATGGTCAAGGTAAAGCCGTGGTTGCATGCCTGTGTCCATATGGGTGCGATGAACATGAATTATAATGGCATGCAACCACGGCTTTACCTTGACCATTTTGTACGGTCTATGTCTTGATTTCTGTGTGAAATATTTTCTTGTTTCGTACTTTTTAGATCACTTTTTGTTGTGGTCGGGTTTTAGTTTTTAAACTTTGTTTTTTTATTTAAACCATTTTGGAGTTTAAATACCAGTAGTAGTTTTTTTTTTTAATCATTTGTGACAAGTCACAGCTAAGTATTATATATTTAAAAGGTACTAGTGAACCCTTTTCCAATGATACCAAACACGGTATGCGTATCTTAATTTTTTTTTTTTTTCCTTTTTTCCAATAATATGTGATAAGTCACAACTAAATATTATATATTTGAAAGGTACTAGTGAACCCCTTTCCAATGATACCAAACACGGTATGCTTGTCTTCATATTTTTTTTTTATCTTGGTTTTTTTGTCCGCCAGAGGGCGCTACATTGGATTCGGTGACACGTCATATAGCCTATAACCAGCGGACGATCAAGACGCTTCTAACGATACCTCATTTGTTCAGTTCTGATAAGTAGTTTAGGAGCTATGAGCGAACAGATGAACATACGTACATACATACATACATACATACATACATACATACATAGCCCGTCAAAATCATAATCCTCCTTTGGCTTTGCCGTAGTCGGGTAAAAAGTAGTATTCTTTCAAAATTAAAAAAAGGCGTATACTAAAAGATAGATAATAAAATTGTCTGTAAGTTGGTGTAAGTTTCGTTTAATTATACCTGGTAGATTTTGTGTGATTGTCAATGTTTTGTCCGCGTCAGACACAACTTCACGTATTAATTAAACTATATAATATGAATATAATTAAAAATATTCACCTACTAAGTGATTAAGAGAATGTTCTAGTTTAACATATATTTTTTTCAAATCATTTACACTGCACATTTTGACGTGATTGTCAGTTTAAAATCTGTAAAAGTCGGTTAGTAGCCCCTTAAAGGACATTGCCCAAAAGTAGTATCGCTATATATTAATAGAATATAGCCATGAAAATGTGTTCATAAATTATAAAATATTTATTTAACTTGTCTTAGTTTACTTGATCGAAATCGTATATGGCGTTAATATTTTGTATTTAATTAGGTTTTTAGTTGATTTTATTGCAATACTTTCCAAATGGAATATTCTAATCAAAGCAGTGTTGTCAATTTCAAGGACCTCCCCATAATCGGTCTTGACAGACATTAAAAAGGGTGACACTTCATTTAAAAAATAATTTCAACTAACACTTTTTTTCTCGTTATTAATATTAATATTTTTAATTAACATAATTAAAATAATACGTTTTATGGATAATGTAAAGTAATATACCCATAAAATAATATTACTTTACATTTTAAAAATCTTTTTTTACTTGACAAATCACTATTGGTCGGGGTGATTTAGATTAACTGTTGGCAACACTATCACGGGTAAACTGAAAGATGAACTGTCAAAGTGAAAGTGTCATGTCTTTCATGTTGTGTCACTGTCAATCGTGTCGGCATTTGGCGGCAGCGAACTAGCGAAGTTTTGTTTAGTATTTTTTACTTGCATTGATAGTTGTTTTTGAGTTTGTGTACAAATAAATAACTTTTCATTGCGTTGAGTTCGTGTCCAGTCGAGTCTCAAAATTCCTGCACGATAAAGAAGTCTAGAAGACAATAATTGTTCTGTTTCTGTGCTGGTGGTGTGACTGTGTAGAACGTTTTTACGAGTAACTACAGACCGTGTCATCTGTGCAGTAAATCATCAACGATTTCGTTTAAAATGTCAGCCCTTAGACGACTCACTGACCAACTGTTCTCTTTCTTTGGTACCTACATCCTCTAACCTGTCGTCAAGTCGGGGAGGCAACAGATGTAATGGTTAGAATTTTACGATCCTGGATTACTCCAGCGACGGTTAGTATCTCTTATTTATTCAATTATATTTTATTATAATTTTTACCATTTTTCTCAGTTTTTCGTCTTTTTAGACGTATGTGCAAATCAAGACATACAACAACAACAAGCCTACCTATTAAGTTAATAAGCAAACTTGCTTGCACATCTTTGTCTTCTTTGCACACTCCAGAAGCTTTTAGAAAAACTTTAAATTGCTTGAGCCACTTTCGCCACGCGTCAGCCCGGTTTGCTGGGCCACCTTCTAACACAAGTTCGGCCGGAGGTCTTGCGTGTTCCATATTAACGCGAACTGCCTATCACGGAATGTAACTAACACTACGTTGATATCGTTAATTTTTTACTTCCGAAAGCGTAATTCGAATTAATCGCTGTCTCCATGAAGTGAAACACGATCTTGCTAGATAATGACTGGTTTATTTTCATATGTGCGGTATCAGTACAAAACATAATTATTGAGCTACCCACAATGATAATAATATATAACACACAATGCTTTTTAATAATATTGTATTGATAATATAGATAATATTAATAATAAGAAACTGTAGCTCAAGTCTTTCAGCACTATTATTATTTTATTGTTTACAGTTTACTTTTACAGCTAATACTAGAAACTGTCTATGTTAAAAATATATATGTACATGTTAATATGAACCACTATACTTAATTTACAATAGCATTAGACAGAAGTTGAAAAAAGTTATTTTTAATGCACCCTTTGTAACAAAAGTACAATAAACATGTTACAGTTATGATAGACGTCGAATTTATTATAATCTATTTTTACTGCAGCCGTCACACTTAATTTTAACTATTTTAATATTTTATCTTATGAAATTATGTGGCTTTCATTTAGTTGTAATAATTCATTCCAATTCAACATTACAGTCTCAATGCTAAAAACCTAAAAGAAGCAGGAATTAACAACACTGGGAATGTTATTAGTTTCACTATAATTCTTTTAAAATGTTAACTAATCTTTAAAATACCTAATCCTTATTTTCTTTACATTCATATTTAGTACTATCTTAGATTTATTTATCAAAGTTATGGTAAAATAATTTTAAATAAAATTGTTTTAACTTATCTTTAAAATAAAATATTTTGCATTCCTGCTTTTACGAGCCTCTTTTTTCTTATTAATGCTATTATATATTTGTTTGCATACCGTTAAAACGGAACCACATGTAGCACTATTGTATTAATATGACCATTTTTGTAAACATACCGTTTCTGGGCAAATAAATAAATATAAATAGAGTATGGTTATACTTTTCTTAGTTTGATTTGATATTTTTTTGCTTTTGTGTCTGTGATAATGATCTAGATATATTTTCTTTTAAACTAATACTAAGACCATTATCTAACCTGAATATATTGTATATCTACACTCGGCGTCACAAAAATCGCACCTTTTCGAAAATAAGTTTAAAACATGTCCCGCCAGTAACGAATACATTAAACCCAATTAATATTGGTATCAATTAAAAGTATGTTTAACGACCTTAAATTAACAACAGTTAGAATTCCTAAACACAACAGATCTCATTAGCACGTAACGTTAAAAAAAATGTTGTCAAAATACGCATTACAACGGCCACTAATTGCACCTCCCTACAAGGGTATAAAACGGGCGACCCGGGTTAAATGTGGGTCATTCGCTATTCAACCTTTGAAGTGAACACACGTGAACAGCTACAGCAAGAAAAATACCCCAGAAGATGGATACCACTGCAGATGAAGCCGCTCAAGTCATTGCACTACTGCAATCAGGGATGCGGCAATGTGATGTTGCTCGGCAACTGAACTTGAGTCGTTTTGCCGTTCGACGAGTGTTCCAACGTTTCCAAGAGACTGGTGGCTATATCCGAAGACGTGGATCTGGAAGACAACGGTGCACATCCGAAAGAGACGATCGCTTCATTGTTTCGACGTCTTTACGTAATCGGTTCTCCAATGCTGTTGAGCTGCAACAACAACTGCGATCAGCTCGCAGAACTTCTGTAAGCGTCTCCACGATTAGAAGAAGAATGCGGGAGAAGAAAATTGCAGCTCATAGGGCTGCTACAGGGCCCAAATTGACTGCACAGCATAGGAGAGACCGGTTGCAATTTGCCCGTGACCATGTGGATTGGACAATAGACCAATGGAGGGCTGTGCTCTTCTCGGATGAGACGAGGGTGTGTCTTTTCTGCAACGACAGGCGTCGAAGAGTGTATAGGAGGCAAGGGGAACGATTCGCACAAGCCTGTATTCAAGAGACAGTGGAATACGGGGGTGGCTCGTGCATGTTCTGGGGCGGCATGTCAATCGACGGTAAAACGAACCTTGTGTGTGTTTCTCGGACTGGAAGTGCTCGCGGGCAAGGGTCGCTGACTGCTGCTCGGTACATAACAGAGATCTTAGAGGAGCAGGTTGTCCCTTATGCGGGTTTTGTTGGCAGTGGGTTCACGTTAATGCACGATAACGCCCGTTGTCACACCGCTTTAATTGTAAGAGACTACCTGCAAGAAGTTGGCATCCCTGTTATGCGCTGGCCGGCGCGAAGTCCAGACCTGAACCCTATTGAGCACCTTTGGGATGAACTGAAACGGCGAGTACGGGCACGAAATCCTGCCCCTACCACTCTCCAAGACCTTCAAGATGCCGTCGTTGCAGAATGGGACAACATTCCACAAGAGACTGTTGTCACATTAATAAGGTCCATGAGAGAACGCATGGAAGCAGTCATCAGGGCTAGGGGGGGTAACACTAGGTTTTAAGTTAGTTTTAAGGACTTTGTTGTAATTTTTGCTGATAAAATAAAATTTAACTTTTTAATCATTTGCATTAGCTTGCTTTTTTTTATTCCCTGGTAAACAAAAAACCAAATCCATTGATTTATTCTGAAATTTAAATAAATTGCCTTTCCAATTATACCTTATAGTCATATGTATACCATTGATTAATAGGGTTAAAATGACTTTGAAGGGAATTCTTAAAGAGGTGCGATTTTTGTGACGCCGAGTGTATTACATTTATTTTTAGATGTCAGTTGAAGATGTCCTTTGTCAAGAATGTTATGCAATACTAGAAAGAGCATCTCTAAACTTGTCAAGTGAATCAACTGCTGTACGAGCTTCTGGACATCAACAAGTGTGGTTTGTCTGCGGATCTTACATATTAAAGGGCTATTAAACGACTTTTACAGATTTTAAACTGACAATCACGTCAAAATGTGCAGTGTAAATAATTTGAAAAAAATATATGTTAAACTAGAACATTCTCTTAATCACTTAGTAAGTGAATATTTTTAATTATATTCATATTATATATTTTAATTAACACGTGAAGTTGTGTCTGACGCGGACAAAACATTGACAATCACACAAAAACTACCAGGTATAATTAAACGAAACTTACACCATCTTACAGACAATTTTATTATCTATCTTTTAGTATACGCCTTTTTTTTAATTTTGAAAGAATACTAATTTTATTTAATTTTTTCGACTAAACTTTGAGAGTTTTGGACGCAAAACTGATGCAGAACGGACGCAGTCTGCGTCCAAAACTTTCAAAATTTAGTCGAAAAAATTAAATAAAAGTAGTATTCTTTCAAAATTAAAAAAAAGGCGTATACTAAAAGATAGATAATAAAATTGTCTCTAAGATAGTGTAAGTTTCGGATAATTATACCTGGTAGATTTTGTGTGATTGTCAATGTTTTGTACACGTCAGACACAACTTCACTAGTTAATTAAACTATTTAATATAATTTAATCAAAAATATTCACTTTCTATATGATTAAGAGAATGATCTAGTTTAACATATATTTTTTTCAAATCGTTTACACTGCACGTTTTGACGTGATTGTCAGTTTAAAATCTGTAAAAGTCGTTTAATAGCCCCTTAAGAGCTAAGACACACAAAGTATCAATTGATAGGCCTGAGGGAAATGTCATCATGTCATGCATACCATCTCAGCAGGTATCTATATGTTTAATAACACTTGCTGCATTAAAATATTGAATGGTGTTTGTGTACAATCCGAGAACTGTTCTTAGATTTTACACAAACACCTCATGAAATATGGAGCCTGCTATTTTCTAACTTGGTTCAGTGTATTATTGTTGTTTATTCCACATATGTGAATTGATTTTAGGTACACAGACTTGAAAAAGTTTGCTTATGTTGTTGGACAAAGGCTTATAGAAGTGTAAGGAGACAAACTCAGCAAGATCAGAATAGGCAACAGCAGATTGTTCATGAAGAAGTTTCTGCACCACAAGGTAGTATGGATGTTCCTACATCAAGTCAAGACAGGGTTTGTATATTAGAAACTTTTAAGTCTTCAAGGAATTTATCAATACCGACACCACCACCACAACCCATTCAGCAATTGCATCAGGAGCATAATGTTGTATACCGCCCCAAAATAATCTCACGTATATATAAAAAAGCTGCTGCATCATCACGGCATTGTATTTTTGATGACTGTAGTAATACAGAACGGACAACCGTTCTGTATAAAGTAAAAACTGTAGAATACCATCTGTTATAAAGAAAATGTTACTGTTAGAGCATAAATAAAAAAATTATAGCCTACATAAATATGTTAATTTGGTAAAACCTTGACTTGCCTTTGTCTCTGGGAACGGACAAGTAATTAGTAAAGAGAAAAATTAAGTCACGACTTGTTGGCAGTAAGGTGTACTACGCCTACATTTTAGTTAATAGGGCTGCAAGTAACTCAGTAGATATTATAGATTGAGAAAAACGGATTAACTCACTGTGTTGCCAGGATCGTCCAACTAGTTTCGATGGCAATCTCAACAGCAACTCAGTAGATGATATTACTGGCTATTATAGCAATTGTTGGGTGGGTAATCGGACAGTGGGATGCTGTGCTCACGTTATGACTATTTTGTGGTATCTTAGTTGGGTTTGATTTAGGTCTGTTGAACCGCTGGCTTCGTTTTTATTAGATGACATTATGATGAAGAGGTTATGGACCAATAATAAATGATTTAAATTCCTTTTTTCTTTAACTTACATTATTTTTATAACTACCTATTAGACATTATATTTATAACTGTTAGACATTATTTTTAAAACTATTTGACATTTATATTTAAAAGAAATGTTAATTAATAAATCATAGTATTTGTATGTGTAAAGCATGTGTATATTCAACATAATGTAAATTGTTTTATGAATTAATAAACGAATAAATAAATAAATAAATAAATAAATAAATATCTTGGGACAACTCACACACGGTCATCTGGTCCCAAGCTAAGCAGAGCTTGTGTTATGGTAACCAGACAACTGATATACATACTTATATAATTTATAAATACATACATATTATAGATAAACACCCAGACACAGAACAAACAATCATGCTCATCACACAAAGTTTGTCCTGGGTGGGAATCGAACCCACGACCTCCGGCTTAGCAGTCAGGGTCAGTGACCACTAGACCAACAGGCTCGTCACGTCGAATGAATGAATAAAACTATATTTCATTCCTATATTAAAGTATTTTTATTATCTACTTCCTATACAAACCCACATTTAGTATTTGCTTCCTATGAATAGAATTAAAAAGAATTACATATGTAATATTATTGATTTGGGATCATTTATTATTTTGTTTAAACTATTATCTATTATCTTATGTGAAATCAAATCATATTGGACTGTTTTTATGGTGAAAGGTCTGTTACAAAACTAACCTCAAAACTGAACAGAAAATCAAAGAACAACGAAAACCCCCACAGAATACATGGATAATTTTTATTTCCTTTAAAAGTACGACATCACCCCTCTTTTATCTCCAATTTATTTAAACATACAACATTTTTTGTTGCGCAACCGTGGTCTATAGTAGAATGAACAATCTCCTTTATTTATTTATAAGATACTTAAGATAAAATTTTATAGATTTCAATGACATAACCGAACTACAAAAATAAATGCTGCGAGATGTCATATCAGTACGTCTTTAAAATTTCAACTATAAAGCCTTGATATAAAGTTATTTTATTCTTTCGTCACATAAAAATATCTTACCGTGGCATGCCAGCAGTGAGCGCCGGGCCTTACCTAAACCAGGCTACAGTTTGTAACGCTAGGCTGACTTACAGTAAACTAATTAACGACCCGATTACCTACGATAAATGTTTGGTTTTTAGGGTTCCGTACCCAAAGGGTAAAAACGGGACCCTATTACTAAGACTTCGCTGTCTGTCCGTCTGTCTGTCACCAGGCTGTATCTCAAAAACCGCGATAGCTAGCAGTTGAAATTTTCACAAATTATAAATTTCTGTTGCCGCTATTACAACAAATACTAAAAACAGAATAACATAAATATTTAAGGGGGGCTTCCATACAACAAACGTAATTTTTGGCCGTTTTTTTTGCTCGATGTTTAATGCTGTAAAGATAATGGTACGGAACCCTTCGTGCGCGAGTCCGACTCGCACTTGGCCAGTTTGTTTTTTTTTTTGTTCTATAACTGAAGGGTCGAGAGCTCAATCCTCACGCGATACAAATGAGGGTTACATTTTTCTACAATCAATAACGGGTGTAAAACGATATCGAGAAAGTCTTACACTTTAACCCCATAAATAAACCAGCCATTATACATAAACGCACTATCGCAAGGGGTCGGGGTAGCCCCCGACAAAAGCCTTGCGATAGTGCGTTTATCTTCGTAGGGGATAATGGTGCCGATTCCCTTGTTCACAAACTATCAAAAATTAGGCAATTGGCATCTCTTACTGCCAGGCAGCTGAAGAAAAGGACGGCGACAGATAAGAACTAAGTTAGAGATGTCAAATTAGTATTTTCCTTGAACTTCGTCGTATTTTTATTAATCAATACGTTCTGAAATGACAACCTATAATTGTATGAACATTTTAGATCAACTTAAATTGACAGCTCTAATTATTATCTGTCTCTTTCTTGTTTTATCGGAGAGAAAGAGATATAAATAGCTTAAAATAAGTTTAGTTCGTGCACAACAGAATTGGCACCATTAACTCAATTAAGATAAATAAATGTCATCTAAAAGCACATTCAAAGTTTCATCTTTAGTCGCGCGCGACACTTCGTAGCGAGCGGATGTTTTACTCTGGTATCGAAATGTTTATTTTTTTTACTTATACCCTCAAATTAAAATATAACGAAAATGAGTAATAATTCAGATGGAGATAGTTTACTGAGTCTAAATAGTGATGAAGAATCAATTGTGTGTGAGCAACAAGTTTTAAAGGAGGTGGTACGCAGTAATAAAGAAGACAAAATGCAGAGTGAGTCACAAATTCAATCCGGTAGTAAAGAATATTCCTTTATACCAATAGCTGAGAAGAGAATGAGAGAAGATGGCGAGGAAAATATAGAGGACGATGAATTTATAACAGTGAGAAGGAACCCAAAACGGCTAAATCGTAGTTCCTCGTTGAACTATGATATTGACCGTACAACACAAAGTGAAGATTTTACATTAGAAAATAATTATAATGTTTATATTTCTTCCAAAGAAGGCCTACCTAAACAAATTGGTCTTGCCAAACTCTTAAGATCAGAAAATATACTGGGTATTACCAAAATTAATTTTAAAAACTCTTTTAGAGTACGTATACAATTTGAAAGTAGACAACATGCTGAGAAACTAGTGTCTTGTGAAAAAATGAAGGACTTGGGGTACAGGTGTCAATTTGCTCAAGAAGTTAATCTATCTTATGGAGTCGTTAAAATATCGAATTGGAGGTGGATGAAAAAGAACTGACAGAAATATTTCGCTGTGAATATATTGTTTCCGTGAAGCGTTTGAAACGATTTACGGAAGAAGGAAAATGGGTAGATAGTGAAACAGTGCGCATTTGTTTTAAAGGCCCTACGGTACCTTCGACGGTTGAGGTTTACGGTTGCAAATTTAAGGTGGAGTCATACACATTCCCAGTAACACAATGTTCGAACTGCTGGCGTTTTGGTCATTTATTACGTCAGTGTCCTAGTAAAAGGCCTGTATGCCCAAAGTGTGGTGAATTTCATGCAAGCTGTGAAACGATGCAATATCGATGTGTCAATTGTAATGGTACACATATGTCCTTTAATAAAACTTGTCCCATTTTCTTGAAAGAAAAAGAAATACGTCGAATTATGTCTGCTATGAACTCCACATATAAAAAAGCACTTGAAATTTACCTTAAACAGAGAGAAACTGAGAAGAATAAGACATTACACTATAGGGATGAAAATGATGAACACGAAATACAGTCAAATATAAGTAATGATAACAACACCGTAAATGAATGTAAACAAACCCCTTCTTTTAGGGATGTTTTAGTGGGAGAAACTCAAAAACCCAAGTCACTAGATTATGAAAAGAAGAAGAGTACTCAAGTAAATACGACATCAGTAAGAAAGAAGAAAAAGGAAATAAATGAGTATGAACACAGTGAAAATATGATTATTGAGGAACAGTGTATTGAAGAGGAATCTTTAGGAGGTCAGAATTGTGAGGAGCAAGAGTCTAATCAGAAGAAAAACAGACAGGAAAATCATTCCTTTTGGCAGTTAATGAAACGAATTAAAGACATCATCCTTTCAAGAAAAGAGTTAGATGCGAAGATAACTGAAATAGCGAAATTAGTTTTTGAAACAATAAAACACCTTTTAGTAGAATCAATGAAAGGCGGAGAATGGTTTAAGTACATTATTAAGCTATTTGATGGATAGTCCCCAACGTGAGTCAACTTTAAACATACTACAATGGAACTCACAAAGCCTGAAACCAAAACTAGTAGAATTTGAATGCCTTCTACTTCAAGAAAATGCCCACGTTGCTATTGTTAGTGAAACATGGATGGAGCCGGAATCTCACAGCCACATTAGTGGTTATAATATATTTAGAAGAGACAGGTTTGATTCATACGGTGGTGTAGCAATTATCACTCATCATTCCATAAAGACACAAGTATCGTCTTTCATACTGAATAATACAGGCATAGAGGTACTTCATGTGAAACTGCTAAACTTTCCCTACATACAAAATATTGTAAGTATATACTGTCCATCTACTGTTAGAACCACTTCGTCAGATTGGGATTCTCTTTTTAGTGCGTACTCTCAAAGATCTATAATAGCAGGAGACTTCAATGGTCATCACACCAATTGGTCGTATAAAAATGACCCTAGAGGTATGCAATTATTTGATTCATCCTTAGATAATGGCTTCTTTTCTTTAAACAACGGCAGACCCACTAGGATTAGACTGGTAAATGGCGTGCTTCAGGAGTCTGCACCTGACATTACCTTTGTCTCTGCAGATATTGCTATAAATTTTAAATGGGACGTTACTAACGAAACATTGGGTAGCGATCACATAATTATCAAAATTGTATTTCAAGTATCAAATGGGTGTTCAAATCAAAATTTTGTTAAAAGACGTAATTTTAAAAAGGCTAATTGGTTACTGTACAAACAAACCCTAAAAGAAACATTCTTATATAATAACATAGCTGCTTCAGATAGTGTTCAGGTAAAATATGATGTCCTTGTAAATGAAATTAATTTTGCCGCTGACAAAAGCATTCCTTTGGTCAAGATATGTACTGACCCTTTGTCTAAATTTAAACCGAAGCCGTATTGGAACGCTGATCTGTCGAAAGCAGTAGCAAGGAGAAGGTTAGCGTTATCGAAATTTAGGCGAAACCCGACCCCATGCAATTTAGATATTTTGGAAAAATATACCATAGACGCAAAACTATCCTTAATTCGAGCCAAGTCACAAGGGTGGAGGGTGTTGAAATGAACGCAGTATTGTACCTATTATGTATAGATAAATGGAACGCAACAAATATAGTTCCGGCTATGTCCGCGTCTCACAAAATGGCGCTGTAATATAACTTAAGAAAATATATGTCATGGCTCCAACCTGTCCGCTTGCATCCCCTATTAAAAATCACGCCATACATCTTTGTTTAATTTCTCAAGACCAGAAATCCAGAGCATAGATATTAACCTCTCAACAGGTTATGGGCCCAGGCATGCTCATGGTCTACTGATTGTAGTGGATTTTCTGTTTTTGGGAAACGATTGTGTGCTGCGGTAAAGTAGCAATACGACGGTTGAGATTTCGTCGGTGGCGGCCGGTAAAGGTCGAAAGAAAACGCGGCGTGAGAGTGCTGGTAAAGGTACGCATTGCGGTTAAGCAATTATACGATGGATTTCGTCGGAAATACAGTAAATGGACTTGGCGGTCAGCAACAATTGGAAGGTATTGAAAATTGGACCACATGGTCATACAAAATCAAGGTCATGCGGCTGATCTCCTGAGTGTCGTAGAGGGAACATCCCCGCTCCCTCCGGTACAAAACTTGGAAGAGCGCGAAAAATGGATGGTGAAAGGTGCAAAAGCGCAAGGTATGTTGGTTACACGCATATCAGAGAAGGTAATACCTCAAATAGTAAGCTGCAACACGGCTAAAGAAATATGGGATAAATTACACACAATCTACGAACAACGTGGCGAGTTGTCGGTGCACATACTCCAACAGGAATTTTTTTCAATGAAATTTGAAGACAAAGAAACAATGTCTCAGTTCTTAGGACGGTTTGAAAGTCTCCTGTGTAAGTTGAAAAATGTCAATGCTGAAGTTAGCAAAACCATGGCTATTACAAAGATAACTTCATCACTCCCAACAAAGTTTCAACACTTTGTGTCGGCTTGGGAATCGGTGCCAGCAGAAAAGCGAACTATGGATGAGTTAACAGCAAGGTTACTGATTGAAGAACAGCGCTACACTTCTAAGCATGCAGAGGAAGAGTCAACAGCATTTGCGTCCAGGTCTGCAAGAAAATGTTTTCAGTGTGGTAAAATAGGGCATGTGAAAAAGGACTGCAAATTAAAACAAAAAGGTATTTATTGTAATCATTGTAAAAAACATAATCACAAAAGTGCAGATTGTTGGTTTAAAAATAGTAAAGATAATAATAAGAAACAAAATGTAAACAAGAGTCAAAGCAATGCATTTTCTGTGTCCGTGCTGTCATCTGTGTTATGTAGTCAATTAGAAAACAATCATTACTGGATATTGGATAGCGGAGCATCAGAGCACATGTGTCATGATGTTAGCATATTTAAAAATTACAAAAAGTTAGAATGTCCTAGGCCTATTATTATTGGTGATGGTAAAGTCATACAAGCCATAGGTATAGGTGTTGTTTTCTTGGAAGCATGTACTGGTGAAGAGTGGATAAGTACAACACTAAATAATGTTTTACATGTTCCTGATATTAAAATGAATTTATTTTCAGCCAGTTCTGCAGCAGACAAGGGTTATAGTATAACAATAAATAACAAGAGGTGTTATTTCACTAAAAATGAAAATAAAAATATTTGTGCATTTGCTTATCGTAAAAATAACTTGTTTATTATGAAATTTAGGTTCAATAAAGTTGAAAATGCTTGTGTTGGTAAGTCAAGTGATAGTTTGTCAAAATGGCATGAAAAAATGTGCCATCAGGATATAGAACAGGTAAAAAATATGTTACTTAAATGTAACATAGATTTCAGTACTAAACAAGAGGAGTCAACATGTGAACCATGTCTTCTTGGTAAGTTTCATAAAAAACCATTTCCATTAAGTTTAAATAGGGCAGAAAAACCTGGTCAGTGTTTACATATAGATTTATGTGGAACTATGGAAGTAACATCATTAGGTGGTGCCAGGTACTATTTATTAATAAAGGATGATTACACAAAGTATAGAACAGTTTATTTTCTGAAAAACAAGTGTGAAACAGTTATGAAAATTAAAAGTTTTTTGAATTTCGTTATTAAGAACTTAGAGTATAAAGTAGAAATTATAAGATCAGACTGCGGTTCTGAATTTATAAACAAAGAGATGAAGTCACTATTAGATCACTTAGGCACTGTTCATCAGACTAGCGTTCCCTACACACCCCAACAAAATGGTTGCATAGAGCGTGAAATGCGTACAGTAACTGAAGCGGCTAGAACAATATTATTGTCAAGTGGTTTAAACAAGTCCTTGTGGGCTGAAGCTGTTAATACAGCTGTTTTTGTTATTAACAGAACTGGTAAAAGTAGAATTAAAAATGTTACTCCCTATGAACTCTGGTACAAAAAGGGAATATATGATATAAATAAATTAAAAGTATTTGGATCAAAAGTAGGTGTACATGTTCCAGATCAAAGTCGTAAAAAATGGGATAGTAAAGCTGAAATAGGATATTTTGTAGGTTATAGTGAAACAACAAAAGGTTTTAGAATTTATTTTCCCCATAAAAATGATGTTTTGATAAAAAGAGAGGTAACATTCTTGAAAGGTAATTTTAGTAATTATAAAATAGGTAATACTTGTCAAGATCTCAATCATACATTTCCATTTATGGTCATAGACTCTGAAGATGAAGAAATGGATAATGAAAAGCAAAAACAAGGTGAATTAAGAGAAGAATATCACAGTTTCTATGAAGAAGATGAAGAAGAATCAGCACAGTCACCGAAAATTGTTAAAAATTTGGAAACCCAAATAGAAGGGATGCTAAGTCCAGAAGACAAAAGAAGTTCATCTGAAGAAGAGTTGGAAGAAGAAGATAGTCAGGAGGTAGAGAGAGAAACTGAACAAAGACCTCCAGAATTAACACAGTCAAAAAGAGGCAGAGAAATAAAGAAACCAATGTGGCTAGCTGATTATGATACAAACTTGTTATCCAGTGAAATAGAACCAGTTACTCTAGAAGAAGCATTGAACTCTGAAGAAAAAGAAGAGTGGAAGAATGCAATAAATACTGAACTAAATACTCTGAAAGAAAATAACACATGGACAGAAGTAAATAATGTTCCAGATGGAATTAAAGTAATTTCCAGTAAGTGGGTTTTCAAAATTAAAGAAATAGGTAGTGCAAAAGTATATAAAGCTAGATTAGTAGCAAGAGGCTTTGAACAATCGGATTGTGATTTAGAAGTGTATTCCCCAGTGGCTAAATTGCCAACATTTAGAGTTTTTATGTTAGTCGCAAATAAATTACAGCTTTCAGTACACCAGATGGATGTTGTAGGTGCATTTTTACATGGTGATATAGATGAAACTGTACCTATATCTAAAATTACCAAGTGGTGAAACATGTAAATTGAATAAGTCATTATACGGTTTAAAAAAATCTCCAAAATATTGGAATCAAAAGTTCAATGAGTTCATGACTAAAGAGAATTTCAGTAGATCCAAAAATGATCATTGTTTATATTTCAGGAATGTAAACGGATATAAACTGTATGTTTTACTATTTGTTGATGATATACTTTTGTTTTGTTCTGAAGATAAGGTTTTAGAAGGTTTTAAAAGAGAGTTATGCAAAAGCTTTAAAATGAAAGACTTAGGTTTAGCAAAAAATTATCTGGGTATTGATATTGAACAAAAGAAAGGTATAACGGTGATAAATCAAAAGTCCTATTTAACTAAAGTTCTAGAATGTTATGATATGTCAAATTGCAAACCAGTTTCTACTCCTATAGATCAAAACTATAAGTTTGAAATGTTGAAGAGAGAGAAATCGGAATGTCCTGAAATAGAAAAAAAGTGTAGACAACTTATAGGCAGTCTAATGTATGCAGTTTGTGGTACCAGACCAGATTTATGTGTATCAGTGTGTTTTCTCAGCAGATACCAACACTGTGCTAGTGTTATGCTGTACCAGGCATTAAAACGTATTTTACGGTATATTAAAGGTACATTAAATTATTCATTGGTGTACAGCAGCACGGCCACAGAATTGCAGGGTTTTGTAGATGCAGATTGGGCTAGTGACACCCAAGATAGGAAATCAACAACGGGTTATCTTTTTAAAATGTTTGACTGTACTGTAATATGGCGTTCTAAGAAACAATTAAGTGTGTCATTATCCTCCACTGAGTCGGAGTATATTGCATTAAGTATGGCAATTCAAGAAGCATGTTGGTTGCAACAATTGCTATGTGATTTTGATGTAGTCAATAATGAGGTGACACTTTATGAAGATAATCAGTCAGTAATAAAATTAGTTTACAACAATGAAAATAATAAAAGATTAAAGCATGTGGATATAAGGTATCACTTCATTATGGACAAAATAAAAGAAAAATGTATTTCAGTAGAGTACATCAAAACAGAAAATAATTTAGCTGATTTATTAACTAAGCCCTTAGGAAAATCTTTATTTAAAACGTTTGTTGAGTTAATATTTTAGAATCTTAGTTCATTGTAATGGTTGGTCATGCATATGGTTTTGTTAAGAGTATCTAAAAGTAAATTAAAGTTAAGAAGGTGGATATTTCAAGATACATGATGCATCACTAGCCAAGAAGTTAAGATTAGTTTTTTTCATTAGTTCTAAGATTTAAGTTTTTTTGTAAAGGGGAAGTTAACTTTTAAGGTAATGAAGATAAATTGTTAGTTTCAGTTAATTGTGGTAAAAGTAAAGTAGGTATCTACCTACAAATAAAATAAAAGTAAAATTAGATTATATGTATTGGTAGCAGGAAAATATTTGTTGAGGGGGGGTGTTGAAATGAACGCAGTATTGTACCTATTATGTATAGATAAATGGAACGCAACAAATATAGTTCCGGCTATGTCCGCGTCTCACAAAATGGCGCTGTAATATAACTTAAGAAAATATATGTCATGGCTCCAACCTGTCCGCTTGCATCCCCTATTAAAAATCACGCCATACATCTTTGTTTAATTTCTCAAGACCAGAAATCCAGAGCATAGATATTAACCTCTCAACAGAGGGAATTTTGTAGCAGTATTAATGAATCAACCTCTGTTTCGGAAGCTTGGAATAGTATGCGTTGGATGAAAGGGCATAAAAGATCAAAATTGTATGCTTCAAAACAACAAATTGAAGAGCTATTATGTAGTCTTGCGCCTGATTATGTCGTTTCTCAGATGCCAGCAATCGACTCCGATAACACATCCCTAGAAATTAAATTTACGATTCAAGAATTTAATAAATGTCTTAAAAAGAAAGATACTGCACCGGGAGATGATCAAATAACTTTCTCTATGCTTTATAACCTTCCAAAATCAGCAAAATTGTACCTATTAGATGTATATAATTTGATTCTAGAAACTGGTAATATTCCCACCCAATGGCGAAATATTAAAATAGTACCGATTCCCAAAAATTGTACAGGTTCAGATATACCCTTGAAGTTAAGACCAATTTCTCTGATTTCTTGTACATGTAAAATATTCCATAGTTTATTATGTAAGAGATTGGGATGGTATGTGGAAAAAAATAAATGTTTGTCAGTGAATACTGTTGGATTCAGACGCTCTCAGTCATGTTTGGATTGCTTGACTCGATTAGTTTGCTACATCCAAATGGGTTTCTCTAAGAATTATCCTACGTTAGCGTGCTTTCTAGATATAGAAAATGCGTATAACAATGTGTCGGTAGATAGTGTTATCCAAACCCTTAACGGAATTAATGTCAGAAAGAAAATATGCAAATATTTGTGGGAATTCTTGTCAGAAAGGCACCTCAAAAGCACATTCGACGGTGATGAAGCTAACTTTTTGGTTAGGTGGACCAGCAAAGGCATTGCCCAAGGTGACCCATTATCCCCTTTGATTTTTAATATAGTTACCCATCAAATTTGTCACAATATTACTAACGTTATAATATCACAGTATGCCGACGACTTCGTTTATATACCAGCTGTAAAAATCTTGCTGATAGTGTTGTAGAAGTACAAAGGGCGATTAGTACAGTTATTGAACTCTTAGGGCAGCTAGGTCTAGAATTATCAGGTAATAAATCTCAAGTCTGCTTGTTTAGTAGAGGGCGAAGGCGACAACAAACAATCCTAAACATTAATGGCTCACTAGTAACTCAGTCTGAATATGTTAAATACCTGGGGGTATGGATGGATACACGCCTACGCTGGGGGAAGCACATTAATGAAACATGTGTGAAAACTCAAAGGTTTTTGGGTATACTAAAAGTTTTGGCAGGAACATCATGGGGTATGCACCCTAAACATCTTCGTAGGCTGTACATAGCACTTATCCGAAGTAGAGCTGATTATGCAAGTTTTCTATTTGATAACAGCGCAAAAACACACGTCAGTAAATTGGACAAGGTACAAAACCAAGCAATGAGGATAATTGGTGGTTTTATACGAACCACTCCCATCCATGTTATGGAATGTGAATTGTATATCCCTAATCTAGCACTAAGAAGAAAATATCTAGCAATTAAATACTGTTTAAAATCGCAATCTTTTGATAATAATTTAATATTAGATCTATTACATAGTTTAAGGAGTCACATTTCTAATAGTTATTGGCGAAATAAGAAAACACCGTTATTAGTAACGGTATATAGCAATACCAAAGAAGAAGTTGTGTCATCTAGTTACCCCTTACAAATGTTCAGCTTAGATACTTGGGTTTCAAATATAAATGTGGGAGACAGCATCAGAGATCATTTAGATAATATGAAACTATGTAAGAAATCATATGATAATAACATTTTGAAAAACATAATAATGGAAGAACTACATACTAAATATTTTGGATGGTTAAAACTATATACGGATGGTTCTAAAATAGGAAATGTTCTTGGTGCTGCCTTTTACGATCCGAGGCACAATATTAAAGGATTATTTAAAATGTGTAACAGTAATATATGTATTATGACGGCGGAGCTCGTTGCAATATCAAAGGCTCTTACATATTTGCAAAATGCGGAAATCGATAACAATAAGATTGTTATTTTTGTAGACAGCAGAAGTGCTCTGCAGCATATAGTTCGATGCGCCTCTGGCCACAGAGGTGTCTCGATAACTTATGCTATATTAAGCCAAATATGTTATTTCACATCCAATAATATTAATGTGATATTGCAATGGGTTCCGTCGCATGTGGGTTTACGGGGAAACGAGGAGGTTGACCAATTAGCAAAGACTTCTATCTTGGACGGTATTGAGCTAAATATTACTCCGAGCTACTTCGAACTTTTGCCGAAATACAAAATTGAATGCTCTAAAAATTGGAAAGAATATTTTAATAAAATATCATTAGAAAAGGGAATATACAAGACATTGCAATGTGAACCTCCTCGTATTCCCTGCACGCGTAGCATGACCACCGCTATGTCTACGGAAGAATAGACATACTGACAGGAAGAATAGACAAAATGCCGGTTGTAGAAAGATTTCTTTCGTTGCGAGTATGGCGATGAAGAGAAGAAATGTTTCTACTCTACAGTAGACAAAAGTCTACAATGCCGAGCATGACGACCATTTTTTTCTCTACTTTTGACATTTGGGTGTAGAAACATTTCTTCCAACAAGTGTCAAATAGTCTACATCACAATTGACCTAGACAAGTTTATTTCTATGTAGACAAGGATCTATATTGATTTTAAAACTCAATTTAATATTTTTTACCATCCAAATTTGTTGTTATTGAACAATCACCTTCATTTAATGGCCAATCTTGATAAGTACCTACGTGATATTGGCAAAATTGTGGCGACTCTTCCACAAAAGCCGACTTGAAGTTGATTTTGAAAACATGTTGGAGGACTACCGTCAGCATCTTCTCAGTTTTTTTGCAAAGAAGAATGCATTAAACCGGGGCTCTCGTTCTTCCCGAAAACGAGGTTTTGGAAAATTATGAAGTTAGTAAAGAGATTGCAGAATCTGTGCCGGGAGCTGATCCTGCAAGGATCTGTCTCCTAGAAAATCTCAGGAACTGTTAAAGTAAGTTCAATCTGTTTGAAGATTAGTAACCCACGCCTTCCAACTGCTTCTAATACAAATAGGTCAGAAATATTACCTAGGTAGGTACCGTGAATCCAACAATGTCTAATCATTTGCTAGTTCTTTGATTGCTGAAGTGAGTAGCCGTTTAATATAGGATAGATTTCTTACTGTACCTAGGTACTTACCAAATAAAAAAAAGAGTATATTGCACATAATAGGGTTGTACTTATTTTTGAAACTGGACTTCCAAACTAAGTACTATACTAAACTTATACTATGGAAGTCAAGGCGCTCTATTATATTTAGAACAAGAATATAATAAAAGGCAAAGGAAGCATGCAAGGCCAGAGTGCTTGGCAAACAAGTAAAAAAGTAGAAAATATTTACATGACTATTTATACTAGGTATATTGTATTTAATTTATTTGTCTGAAACCGGACAGATTAATAATTAGAAGTAATAAAAAGTCAATAGGTGTATAGTTTTATTTATTAATATAATTATTGTATTTACAACTAGGTAATTCATTTTTGGGCCTCATAATGTTTCACCATTCGGGAACTATGTTATCTGTAATAACAAAACACAAAATTAATTATTTATTATTGATTTTCAGGAGGTTAGGGCTAAACTTTGGAACCGGCTCATGACTTGAATGCTTATCATGGTACACCCTGAAGCACAGAGGCACAGAGGTAGCCCTTTACGGAGGCACATAGGTAGAGGTTCTACAAGTTGCAACTCATGGAAGAACTGACATTACTCGTATAAGAAATTTATTTTATGTAAATAAAAATTGTACCTTTGTAAATGGCTTTGTCTTATTTTCCTTTCAGTTAGTTTGTTTTAAATAAACTTATTGTCACAGATTAACTAATAGTTCCTTTGGAAATTGTAGTCCACCAACAACATCTCAATCTGTGGGTTGGTACTTCGCATGCTGCAAATAAATAAATAAATCAGTTTTAGTATGTATGTGAATGAAGTAAGAACACTGACGATAAGTAATAAAGAAAAAAAAAGCATGACCAAGGTACCTATCATATCATAGCAAGGAGATAAAAGTGAAGAATTTGCCTTTGTAAATCAAGAATTTTTATCAGACGATGCGACAATCTTCTTTTAATCCTCAAATGCGATTTTCAACTAATCGAGGACTACATTCTCAAATAATCACACACAATACACCAATGCACAATGCTAATTATTTAGTAATTTCATTCACTTACTTATATTTACTCGTACTTACTTTTTTTGCCGCGGTCCCAAGTCTGTTTATTTTCCAAAATCGAAACATTTGGACAATTACATTTTTTAATATTGTTTTTAGACACATAGATCTATACAATATTTTGATAAATAGTTACTCTATTACTTTGCAAATCCGAATTGATTGATCCGACAGCCGTCACCCGTCACAATAAAAATAACGTTTCGTTGTTGCTTTGAATAACATTACAATGTGGGTATGAGTAGTGTACATAATATTTATTTGTTACCTTTATTCTTAAGTTCTAACCTATGTGTACTTATTAATATACTGTTTGTTGTCTCTAAGTAAATAAATAATCGTTCAAAAGGTGATAAATCGTAACGATTGACACATTTTTGTCGACAACGAAACGCAATTTTATCGTAAAATTTTTAACGTCTAGCTACAACACAGCACCCCGCCGTTGCTATGGAAAGAAAAGATAGGTCTTACTCTACGTAGAAACGCGAGTCTACCGATCGGCTCATGCTCGGTTATGTAGAGATGTCAAGTAGAATAGAAAGAACTATGTCTATTCTACGTAGAGTAGAGATAGAATTGTCATGCTACGCCTGCTGGTTTGCCGATACTAAGCTTAATAGAAAGTTTATAATAATAGCGCATAGACTACGGTCTGGACACGTTCCATTCAACAAGTTTCGACACTTAATGGGGAAAAGTGACAGCCCCAACTGTACGCAATGTCATACGGTGGAGGACGTCCATCACTTGTTGGTGGAGTGCGTCAGGACCCGAGCTGCTAGAGAGGCGCTGATGAATACCTTCAAAATTAATTTGATAGATGTTGGTTTTGTTCAAAGCATATTATCAGAGCCTGTCTCAAATGCAGCTATCCTACTTTATAAAATAGTATATAAGGTTTTGAAATCTGATTAGTGTAAAGCTTTTATTGAATTAGGTTATGATGGGGCTGGCATGGTCGGGTTGTGACCAAAAGACCCTAAATTTATAATAGACAATAAAAAAATAAAAA
Source organism: Charanyca ferruginea (assembly GCA_947361185.1). NCBI lineage: Eukaryota > Metazoa > Arthropoda > Insecta > Lepidoptera > Noctuidae > Charanyca > Charanyca ferruginea. The sequence continues at coordinate 43,678,523 of OX376056.1, read as the reverse complement.
AAAATCTAAAAGCACACTATCAATGTTCAATATCCTATCAACAAATTCCTCATTCTTATTTTGTTTTATGTGTCCTAAATACACTTAAATCTCCCTGTAAAAAAAATACTAAAATAATTTATAACACATATCTTTTGCAAAAGTTGACATTCTGTTAATTTGAAGATTACAGTAATGGATAGATATTTTAAAAATCTATATAATTCACGTTTGATTTCAAAATCGCTTTTCTTTTTTTTTATACAAATAGTTAAAAAATTCGATTCTGCAGCAGAAGGAACGAATGCTCTAGGTTAATTGGTCAGGGAAGCGCCTTATAATTTGAATCTCGAAAAAAGCTTTTTACAAAAAAGACAACCGCCTTCAAAAACTAAAAAGTGAAAAATAACTTTAGCACAGAACACACATTGACTTTAGTTTCGGAAGTCGGTGGCAATACAAAACCACAAACAGAACAAAGCCACTGAATTTTATTTTTATTTTCCGCTTTTTAGTACCTCCTTCTCATCCAAATCTGTTAAGAAGAGATTGAAAGTTAACTACTACAAAGATTGATGAAACTAAAACGTCGTCTATGTAAAATTTTTGGGTATTTGTTGATTTTTCAAAATATAGGACCACCCCTGAAGCATACCCTATCCATAAAAAAAATAATTTTCAAAATCGGTTTACGTTTGCCGGAGAAATCGCGTAACAAATCGCGCACATACTTAATGCAAATTTAGGACTTATACGGTTTTCTCATGGATGCCATTGTCAGAACTGGACCAAATTAAAATGGGGCCACACGGGAAGCACTAGCTTTCAAATAAAAAAAGAATCATCAAAATCGGTCAAACAGTCCAAAGAAATCAGGTAACAAACATAAAAAAAAAAAAAAAAAAAAACCAACCGACGAATTGATAGAATCCTCCTTTTTTGAAGTCGGTTGAAAAATGGATGTTAAAATCGGTGAATTTTACTACTGGAACAGTTTAACTGCTTTTTATATAAGACGTAAGAGTCTATGAAAGAAACTGGTCAAGTACTAGTTGAATTCATTTAACTGACAATCACGTCAAAATGTGCGGTGTAAATGATTTGAAAAAAATATATGTTAAACTAGAACATTCTCTTAATCACATAGTAAGTAAATATTTTTATTTATATTCATATTATATAGTTTAATTAATACGTGAAGTTGTGTCTGACGCGGACAAAACATTGACAATCACACAAGGATTTTGTCAATGGCTTGGTGAGTTAAAGCACGCGTTTCTTAACCTCCGAGTTTGTTTGTTATCAAAATCTTTTTTTTTTTGGTGCTGTATCTATTGTTTTGTGTTGTCTGGTGCAGGAATCTAGTTATAAGGTTAGTATTAAGGTTAGTTTAAGGGTGGAGGGACACCTCCCGATATCGAGATTTTGGAGTGCTCGCAAGATTCTGATGTTGGTCCCGTTAGAGCTGAAACCAGAAAACGTTCCGGAGAACCTGGGATTTATGTTGATGCGAAAAGGAACAAGCCGCCATCAGACTCAATCCAGTCTGTTTACACCAAACCCGGATTTGAGAGCGATTCCAAAGTTCTTTATAGTGAGTCCGACAGAGCACCCTTCTCTGTATTTATTTCTAGGCTGGAATCAGACCCTAAGTAAGGCATAACCTTGAATTCTTTGAGGTTTGCTCAGTTTCTTCACAGTAAAGGATTTAGAGGTGTCGTGCAAGGCAGTGTTAAATCAATGGGCCGTAACAGGATGTCTGTAGATTTTGTGTCATTTAATGATGCCAACCAATTTGTAAACAACCCTATATTAGTGGAAAACAAATATGTTGCGACCATCCCACGCTTCCATGTTACACGCATGGGAGTTGTTAAAGATATTCCCGCAGACTGGACTCTTGAGGAGCTAATTTTAGGTTTAGAGACCCCTCGTAACTGTGGGGAAGTTATTAGGGCTAGGAGACTCAATTTTAAAAATAGAAAAGGGGGTTCTGTTTCATGGTCTCCATCAACTACTGTAGTGCTGACTTTCTCTGGTCAAGTACTCCCAGAAAAAGTTTTCTGCTATAACGTGTCTCTCCCTGTTTCTATTTATCACCTTCCTACAATTCAATGCCGTAATTGTCTCCGTTTTGGCCATATTAGCTCCCAGTGTAGATCTAAGCCCCGCTGCTACCGATGTGCTCAACCACACCCTGGTGAAGGTGATAGCTGCAATGTTCCGGATTCACAAGCTACATGTCTGTTGTGTGATGGCAGTTACCATAAGGCTACTGACGACAGGTGCCCTGAACATACGAGACAGAAGTCTATTAAAATGGTTATGTCTCAGGAAAATTTAAGTTATCGAGAGGCTTCAGCCTACATCCCTCGCCCCAATGCCAGTCTTTTATCTGAATGTAACTCTATCCTTTCTTCTATTCCAAGCCCTTTGATTGTACTTGGTGATTTCAATTGCCGTCACACCCTCTGGGGTTCTCACTGTAATGACCCCTGTTCCAGCTTTCTGTTAGACCTTTTAGATGACCGCAACCTTTGCGTTCTTAATGATGGATCTGCTACCCGTAGGGTTTCGCCTACCCAAAACATTAGTGTTCCTGACCTTACTTTCTCTTCTCCTTCCTTAGTGTCGTCACTTTCCTGGTCGGTTCTCACCAATTCCTATGGGAGTGATCATTTCCCCATACTGATTTCGTTTCCAAGTTCTCATCCTCGTCCTCCTCCTATTCATCCCTTACAAAAATATCTCCTTTCGCAAGCCGACTGGTCCCATTTCTCTTCCCAATTAGATTCGGAACTTAGAAACCTCTCCCCTATAAACTCCTCCAATTCCCTTATCATCTACAACGATTTTGTTGAATGTTTGTTAAGAGCGGCCGATTCCTCAATCCCCTTAAAAAACTCTGCCCGCCGCCTACTACCTTCCCCTCCTTGGTGGGATGCTGAGTGCTCTGATGGCTGATTATTTGAATTTCAAAAAGACTTCTGCAAGAGTTTGCAGGTTATTGGCAAAAAAGAAAAGGTCTGGCTGGCTCAAGTTCTGTGAATCCCTTTCTCCTCGCTCTCCAGTTTCCCTTGTTTGGAAAAAAATTAAGTCCTACCGCAGAGCTTGTGCCAGTCAGTCTTATGAAGACACAACCAATGACCCTGGTCCTTGGTTAGAGGACTTTATTACAAAATTAGCCCCCCCTTTCGTTCCTAGTTTTGATTGCCTTCCAACTGTAGACCCCCCTTCTCCATCTTCCTCTGATAGATTTGATGACCTTTTTTCGTACTCAGAATTGACATGTGCCTTGGAACATCTCCGTGATTCTGCTCCGGGCGGCGATGGAATAACCTATTCCTTTATTTCCAAATCCTCTCCAAAATGTAAATTAATCTTCCTCGACCTAATCAATTCATTTTTCGTTTCTGGTCAAGTCCCAGAGTCCTGGAAATCCCAAATTATTATCCCCATTTTGAAACCTGGTAAAGACCCAAAAGACTCCGCTTCCTATCGTCCTATCGCTTTATCCTCTGTCTTGGCTAAAATCATGGAAAACCTTATCAAGAACCGACTTGAATGGTTATTAGAAACTAAAGGCATCCTAGCCAGGTCTCATCTCAATTCGGTTTTCGAAAAGGCATGGGCACTTTAGATAGCCTCAGTATCTTCTTATCTGATGTTCGCATTGCTTTTTCTAATAATGAAAGCGTTCTTGGCGTTTTCCTAGACATAGCCTCAGCCTATGATAATGTCCAACTTCCAATACTCAGGCAAAAACTACTACAGCTGAGTATCCCTGTGAGGATGGTCAACATCATCTGTAATCTTCTTATGTCCCGCTCTATTTCTGTCCGCCATCAAAACACCCTCTCACCATCCCGTCTTGTGTGGAAAGGTTTACCTCAGGGGTCGGTCTTAAGTCCTATCTTATATAATCTTTACACTTATGATTTGGAGTCTTCAGTCAGCTGTTTCTGTAAAATCTTACAATACGCCGATGACATTGCACTCTACTTCAGTTCAGCTTCTTTTTCAGATGCCTCAATTCGCCTAAACTCTGCCCTTCAATATTTAAATCAGTGGCTTGTCGATCATGGCCTGAACCTATCTGTCCCCAAGTGTAACGCAGTTGTCTTTTCCCGTAAACGTAGTATTCCCCCTATAAACCTATCCATTGAAAATGAACCCATATTGATCAGTGATAAGGTTAAATTTCTCGGCCTCATTCTTGACTCCAAGTTATCTGGTCTTTATCATTTCGATTACATTTCGAAGAAATGTGAAAAGGGTGTTAATGTACTTCGTGCTCTCTCTGGAGTTCGTTGGGGAGCCCATCCCACTTCCCAAAAAATTCTTTACAATGCCATAGTTCGTAGCCACTTTGACTATGGGAGCTTTCTTCTAGAACCATGCAATAAAATAGCTCTTGCTAAACTGGTGACAATTCAGTCCAAATGCTTGCGCATCATCACGGGTGCTATGAAATGCTCCCCTATTAATGCCCTTCAGGTAGAGTGTTTGGAGCCCCCCCTTCATTTACGGAGACAATATCTCTGTGAGAGATTTTTTTATAAAGTCATTCAAAATAAATCACACCCCCTCCTTCCGCTCCTTCGTACTCTTTTTGAGTTAATCCCATCATCCCGATATTGGTCTCATAAAAATCCTCCTCTCCTTGTTAACAGCTTCACCAAATCTAATAATTTGCACGTTTCTTTAGCCCAAACAAGTTTACACCCCGTATTTGAAGTAAATTTTAATTCTCTACTCTTTCAACCTAAAATTATATTTAACTTTGGTATATCTAAACATGACCCTGCTGCTAATGTTAAATTCAACAAGATTTTAGCAAAGGATTGGCATGACTGGCTTACTATATTCACCGACGCCTCGAAGCTGTCAGACGATAGCAATGTCGGATCTGCTGTGTGGATACCAAAGTTTAAAATAATACTCAATTTTCGTAGTCCTTCATTTGGCTCCATCTATACCGGGGAAGCGATAGCTCTTTTGGAAGCGGTCTCCTATGTTGAGTCTCATGGTCTCAACAAATCTATTATTTTCTCCGATTCTCTCAGCTGCCTTCAAGACCTGGTTAAATCACCTTTCCGTTCTCGTCACAATTGTCCTCTTACCTTACAGATCAAACAAATTCTTTATAGATGCTACTGTTTGGGCATAGACATCGCTTTGGCCTGGATCCCTAGCCACTCTGGAATTATAGGTAACGAGAATGCCGATTCGATTGCCAAATCGGCTACTCGGAATGGGATGGAATCTCACACGTCCTGTTATGCTCGAGATTTGCGCTGTCTTGCCAAACCAGAGACGATGAAATGTTGGAACACACTGTGGCAAAAAACTCGGTTACAGAAGGGCAAATTTTATGGCTCCATTCAACCACTTATTCCTTCTAAAAGTTGGTTTAGCAAACTAAAATTTTCAAATAAACTGGCTACCTCTGTTATAATCCGCCTCCGACTTGGGTTTGTTTGCACTCCAGTTTTTTTGGCAAAGATTCGTTTAAGAGACAGTTCTTTATGTGAATGCGGTCTAGAGGAGGGTACTCTGGAGCACTTGTTTTTTTCCTGTCCTCGTTTATCTACTCCCCTTTATGACTTACTCCCTTCTGATTGTCCTCGCCCAATTAACATTCCTTTCCTTTTATCCTTAGCCCATACTCCCGCTGTTAAAATCCAACAGCAACATCCAAATTATAAATTTATTAATATAAATAAAATCTACTTATAATTTATACATAGGTACTTATATACTTATTACTTATTATTATTATTTATTTATTTTTTCATTGTACCTAAGTAGTTGTATGATTGATGTTTTAATAATCTTATTATGTGTTTTATATGTTTTAACAAATGTTTTGTCCTTTTTAGCATGGCAAATAATGGATGACATCACCACAAAAACTGATCAATAGTCATTTCAGTTAGGTACCTGCTATTGAGTACCGGCCATTATTTCTATCTCATACCTTGACATTGGCAAAATCATCGAATGTTCGTCGATGGAGTCATAACCTCAAAAAATTGAATTGAATTGACAATCACACAAAATCTACCAGGTATAATTAAACGAAACTTACAATCTTACAGACAATTTTAGTATCTATCTTTTAGTATACGCCTTTTTTTTAATTTTCAAAGAATACTACTTTTATTTAATTTTTTCGACTAAACTTTGAGAGTTTTGGACGCAAAACTGATGCAGAACGGACGCAGTCTGCGTCCGGATAATTATACCTGGTAGATTTTGTGTGATTGTCAATGTTTTGTTTGCGTCAGACACAACTTCACGAGTTAATTAAACTATTTAATATGAACTTAATCAAAAATATTCACTTTCTACCTATATGATTAAGAGAATGTTCTAGTTTAACATATATTTTTTTCAAATCATTTACACTGCACATTTTAACGTGATTGTCAGTTTAAAATCTGTAAAAGTCGTTTATTAGCCCCTTAAGGCAATGAAATAGGACGAAAAATATATCATAGTTTTAATTGTTAGACTAATCGACATCACTGATTGCAAATACATTTGCACGCCTTGTTCTGGCTGCATATGCTGAAATAAAATGACTGAAACACTTTTTGTACCATATTCTAGCAAATAAATATTTTTATTTGATTTTTAGGGTTCCGTACAAAAAAGACGGAACTCTTGTAGGATCACTCGTGCTTCTTTCCGTCCGTCTGGCTGTCACAGTCAATTTGCTCCGAATCTACTGGACCAAATCAGGTGAAATTTGGTAGGATGGTGTAGTCCTATGACCCAAACACAGATGTGCAAAGTAAATAAATATTTTTTTAAATAAGGAAGACAAATATTAGGGAATTGAAAAAACAGTTTTGCAAACCTTACGATGTTATATATTAAATGAAAGGGCTCGTTATGAGGATCTCAATTGTATTTTTGTTATTATTGTAAAATAAATAGTTTTGATTTTATTCATGAAAGAAGACGCAAATTGACCATTACCTCCCTGCTCTCCGAAACTACTGAGCCTAAAATTTTGAAAAAATACAAAATATAATTCATTGCTTGTAGATTACAGGAAAACCTACAAGAATTGAAAGTGGTAAACTCAATTGTAACGAGTAATTCTTACTCGCTACATAGTGTCGACCTCTCTCGTCACTTTTTTCGAAGTTTTTACGGTAATGCCGTGTCCCACTTTAGACATTTGATAGATTGGCTAGGATTTAGTAGAGTAATCGATAAAACCATAGACCATCAGTTTGACAGTTGGATTTTATTTCCCCGGCTGTCAGATTATTTTGACGTTTCCGTTTTAGCATAATTAAGACGCACTTTCCTTCCGACACCCCCAAGAAGATGGGTTATTAAAATTTCTTCCATTTCAATCAAGAGATTGAAATGATTTAAGGGTCCACCCCTGGTTGGAACCATTTTATAACAATGTTAACCGCCGTGATGCGGTAATATTTTTGAAACCGTGAGTATTTTGTTGGTCGAATCTTCATAGCCATATGCTAACAGTGGACTTGAGGTCGTGTGTCCTAATCCTCGTCGATTTTCCATTGTTTCAGCACCTTTAACGCCATCGCGGTTTGATTGTGCCCATAGCACGAGTGATTGGCATGCATTATTTTCAGTAAGAGCGGTGAGTACTTAAAATTTCCGATTTGCTACCTCGTCGCCATTTTGCTCGACGTGTGGGCTAGACTAACAAAAGAAATCGTTTTGTTTTCAGCCCCAAAGGCGTTCTTATTTAAACTTTGGATTTTCATCCTTGAAACTTAAATTCATCATGGAGTTGAGCTGATGCGTTTCACCTCGAGTCTCCAATCAGGTTTAATTTAAATAGTTTTTCCCAAGCCTGTGGTATGTCACTTTAGTTCTTTTCGTAGTTTCAACTTAAAATCGTGCAATACTGACAGTTCTAGCATAAACTTTAGATTTAAAATTTAATAGTTATATATCAACTTTCCCTTCTAAAGAAAGGGGCTTTCTTGTGTTGTGCTCACCTTGCCTGCGATGTAAGAAATAAATGAGCTATTGTTAAAGAATTTGCAGCTTAATTTCAGTATCTCCGACCTAGATTAGAAGTCCTGTCCTTTCCTTTCCGCTATCCAGGATTCCTTTGTTTTTAATTACCTAGTGAGCTCTGGCGCCCGAACCTCAATTCCCTTAGTTACTTTTGTTTAATTCGAGCTCCCTATCTTCTCATCTTTAGAATAACACACATGGTTAATTAGTTAATTATAGATTCTTTAATTTTTTTTTATTACACAATATAATACGTTCACTTACGGTAAATAGTAGTAGATTCAAAATTCACACTCAGTAAGAGTACCTATTGTAAAACATACCACAATTGGATAAAAACATTTGACTTTGGCATAGTACGGAACCCTCTCCACGCAAGTTCAACTCTCGCACTTGGCCGAATTTTATAATATAAGAGTTAGACACCTAAGCTAACTTAATTATGTAAATATAAGGGACCCAGTACCAAATATTAGGAGCCCAGCTGAGGAACATGGAGGCAAATGAAGCTCGCAATAAGTAAACTCTCACCTGAACAGAAGCGCAGGTATCGTCTTGCATGGATGCATCTCTTGCCTTTTTCACCAGTTCTCTATATACATGGTCGAGAGGATGTTCCCACTGTGTGCTTTTTGTGTCTTCGTTGTAGTAGTAATGCGATTGTATCTTGTCGTCATAGCTGTGTGGTGTTTAAATTGGAATTACACATACATCACACAACATAACAATGGGGTGCGCAGAGATAGGAAGGGTCATTTTCAAAACTTTTTGAAACATTTGTATTCAATTCTGTCTCATGGCAATGTTACTCAATTTTAAGACGCCGTTAAGTCTCGTATTGTAACAGTCACTTAGACATAAAGTGATAGAGACAGCACGAGACTCAACAGAATCTTACAGCACGCACTTGTGATTTTTAATCGGGCGATAGTTCGATTGTTATAGTCGATTTTCAATTGTCAAATGCGCGCACTGCCATATTAACTCTATACTGAATCCCAGAACGAGCAAACTATCGCCCGATTAAAAATCACAAGTGCGCGCTGGCTCTTAAGATCGAGTAGCATTTGAGTAGTTGGCCATAAGTCTATCAAAAATTTGACTGAGATTAGGGCGCCTTCAAATTACACGCGACTAATTTGAAGGCGCCCTTAGACTGTGATAATTTCTAAAAGTTACAGGTATTGCCATATTGAAGGCTTTATTTTTCAATTTAGGTATTCACTCACGCGTGCCACTCTAGAGTGGGTGCGGTCGTGGGAATGGCCGCAGTGAGAGGTGGAACCCGCTGAGGTTCAGCAGGTCAAGGCCTGTCGGGGGAGCGGTGAATGCTTATGCGAAACCCGCACCCCCGGCCATAGGCAGAGGTGGAACACCGCAGTGGTTTTAGTCGGTAAGAGCCTGGCCTGCCCCTCCGTCTCCCCCACGATGGAGAAAGTCCATGAGGATTACCATGGCGAGAAAAAAAAAAAGAAAAAGGTGGCTAAATAAGAAAAAGCAAAACATACTGTAAAGGAGGCTCACGTCAATTTCAATAAAACCTAAAACAGTACATAACATTCAATTTTTGAAAAATCAATGGCAGATTCATTTGTAAGGTTTTTAGTTCAAAACAGTGAATAAGATTAGAGGATAAAGAGGATTGCAGTACTTACTAAGCTTTCCATGGTGCTGGTAGCGCTTGCATGAGTCCATCTTTAGCCAATGGCAAGAGATGGCTCTCGCTCTCAGGATCAATGCCCAGTTGTGCAGCATAGTCGGAGATTTCTTCAAAAAAATAAATACAAGTTTTTAAACATATCTAAAGTATTAAAGGTACCTACAATTAAATTGTGGGGTTTTATATAATGTTGCTGGTTGCAATTTTAGATACTTATTATAGGTACCTACCTACTTTAGTAAATAATATTTAAAAAATTACACATGTAATTTTAATCTATAATGAAAATAATAATAATGTTGATCAAGGGATTATTAAATACTGTACTGTTTGCATTGTTAGCTCTAAGTTTTGGATCAAATTCACAAAATTTGGTTAAATCCGAAAATTCAGAACTTGCAAATTCTTCACACTGATCAATAACTACAAATAAATAACATCGTTTTGATTTCTTGCCTGCAAATATTTAATATATTTCTTTAAACACAGGAGATTATAGCTAGCGGATAAAACAACAATAATTACGTTGAATAACGACCGAATACCAAGTGAATATCTTTTAATAAAATTTAATAAATTGATGAATACTAACCCTCGGCCGATGGTTGACTGTTTTCATCGAATATTTCACGGCACACCACAGGCGAAGACATCGTGCCACCATATTATCATTATTTCATTCTAAACACACATAACCTGCCGCAGTAAGCTAACAAACTGTTTTCTTTTATATAATTCATTATTAAAATTCGATTCAAACTCGGCAAAAAATTCACCTTCCGCACACAGAAAATTGATTGCATTCTGTCAAATTACTTTTTTTTTACACATCTAGACTAAGTAAGGAATCTATTGCCATTTGAAAAACATTGTTTAATTTGGTTTTGGTAGTAGTATCCGAACTGTCCGTGAATAGCAAACTTTAACAGATTAATATAATATAATATAATATAGGTATGTGGGGACATTTTCACACACGGCCATCTGACCCCAAACTAGGGAGACCCTGTACTATGGGTATCAGACAGCTGGTATACATACACAAATACATTTTTTTTTATAAATACATACATATATAGATAAACAACACCCAGACACAAGCCAAACACAAGTGCTCATCACACAAATGTTTACCCTGGGCGGGAATCGAACCCGCAACACGCTGCGCAGCAGTCGATCACTCAGCCACTGCGCCAACCGTGTCGTCGATTTTGGTTTTTTGATTACTTGTTGGAATTTGTTTTTGGTTAAAAATTATCAAAATAGCAACACTGCAACATTAAAATTCGACTTTGACATGTCATGGTGCGTTCAATACTTTAAACATAAAAGTACATACTTGCTTGCAAAACATAAAAAAAATATTTCTGAGAACGTTAAATACTACAATTAAAAAATATTTAATTTAGACTGTATAATAAAAATTTAAAGATTTATGCAATGGGATCCCAATACATACAATTAAATAAAACAAAATAAATTGTCTCACGATTCCAAATTCTGAATCTGAATTTCTGAACGCTAGTTAACAACAACCTCAATCTGTGAAATTATTGTAGATCTTGTCGTATCATTCACAAAATATTCTAAAAAAATGGCATTAGTGAAAGACGTCGCGACTTTATATCAAAATTTAAAAACTGAGTGGGCAAAGAAGCCACGTAAACTCGACAAATGTGGTGAACTGTTGAATAAAATAAAGGTAAGTTCTGAACGATGACTGGACATTAAATCATTGTTTCATCTAAACATTTTCCTAAATATCATTTTTACAGATTGCATTGACGCAGTTAACTTTCCTCCCGAGTAATAATGCTGCGGCTAATCAGAAAGAGTTGATCTTGGCTCGGGATGTCTTAGAAATTGGAGCTCAATGTGCAGTTGCTACTAAGGATGTCAAAGCTTTTGAACGATTTATGTCTCAGCTGAAATGCTACTACTTTGACTACAAGTAAGCACAAGCAATGACTAAAATGATTAGTATATAATTAATACTTGATTTAACACTGTCAGTAAAACTTAGTTTATAAATTTTTGCCCTGGCTGGAGGCCCTAAAAATCGCCACAAGATTGTCCGGTTAAGCAGTAACCAACCCTCAGGTTGAACTGCGAGATCGCCATACAGAAAAAAAAAAAAAAAAAACTGTTGGTCAATGCCAGTCAACTCATTGGATATTTTTTATTTATGTCTTCTTAGTGTTTCCTTTTGTTATTGTTTTCATCCTTTATTGAACTTACAGAGATCATCTTCCAGAGTCTGCATTCATGTATCAGCTCCTGGGTCTTAATTTACTGTTCCTGCTCTCTCAGAACCGTGTTGCTGAGTTCCACACAGAGTTGGAACGACTTTCAGTAGATGTGATCAGGGCTGACCCTTATATTAGACACCCATTGGCTTTGGAACAATATTTGATGGAAGGCAGCTATAATAAGATCTTTTTAGCTAAGGTATGTTTACTTCCAGTACATTAAAAGTAAAATTAATGTGATGTATTGTTAAATTTTTGTCCTCTTTTTTTATTGTCTCACGTTTTTAATAATAAGCCAGGCTTTTCGGCTTTAATGGAAAGCACGCCACTGGGTACAGCGTTTTTTGTGATTGTTGGTTCTGTTTATGCGTGATGACAGTTAGTAGAAGATGAATTATTTCACAGCCTCATTAGTAAACTTCTCAGTAACTCGTTCACTAGCATATTTGGAACGGTAGGTTGGGTCTCACTAGCAACCATATTATAGTAACCATTCTCACTTTGCAGGATAATGTGCCAGCAGAAAGCTACACCCTCTTCATGGACACCCTTCTAGACACTGTTCGTGGAGAGATTGCTGCATGCATTGAGAAAGCTTACCTGTGCATCTCATGTGCTGAAGCCGCTCGACGATTGAACCTGTCTTCCCAACAAGATGTGCATGAATATGGCAAGAAGGTGTGATGTTATGTTGTGGATGTTATTTTTTAATCACATATAATATCTTGATCAGTAAATGAGCATTAAAAGTATGGTTTAGAATTTTTCAATAGTGAAATATTATTAGAAAGATCAGCATAGAACAAACTATACTCATTGCTAGAATGCTGCATTCAGTTTGCTTCACGTTTAAAATGTCTGTCGCAATTTGTTACCCTACTGCAAACAAAAAAAAAAACTTGAGAGGTGTCAAGGGACACCCGGATGGAACGAAGTTCCTTTCGATTAATTAGTGAAGGAATTGTAATATTTTTTTTTTTTTTTTTAAGTTATAATAATATTTTTATTATTATTAACAAATATAATGTAATTAAAAGACAATTTAATTAAACGTGCCCGTTTATGTATCGAGCGAAATGGACTCCATATTGAGCAGTTGCTTCGATACAGGGAAGTGTAAATTTTATACCTAATAGGTAAGTTTTTTAATTAAGCCAAAGTTGATTAAAACTGTGTTTGTGAATAGCTCTAATTTATTTAAATAGGTTACCTATAGCACCTATAGGTACCTACGCCTGCCTGCCTTTCTTTTTCTAGCAAAAGAGTACCTACTCACTTACCTACTTACAACTACAAATAATTCGCCAATGATAAAAGTCATAAAAGTACTAAACATATCGCCGTAGGTCTAGGTACCTACGGCGATATGTTTAGTCAAAGAGTTCGCCGCGCCGCCTTTAAATACATAAACATATTCTACGAAAAGCGAATTCGGACTTTATTTTGTAAACGTAAACGGTTAAAAATTGAAATTTTACCAAACTAGGTATGATAAAATTATTCTGAGAAACGTATAGGCTGGTGCCCGACCGGACAATAGGAGCTATGTGCAATCGAATTTCACGGTTAATGTGTAAAAATAAGGTTTTAATTCGCTCCAATATTTTCATAGAAAAGCGAATTAAAACCTTATTTTTACACATTAACCGTGAAATTCGGTTGCACATAGCTCCTATTGTTCGGTCGGGCACCAGCCGACCGAACAATAGGAGCTATATGCAACCGAATTTCACGGTTAATGTGTTAAAATAAGGTTTTAATTCGCTCCAATATTTTCATAGAAAAGCCGCCATTCAACTAATAATGAACTCTATTTGACAGTTCCAACGATTCAATTTTTCTGTTCGAATTGTCTGCGTTTGTGAAGTAATAAAAATAGCAAAAATAAGGTTTTAATTCGCTCCAATATTTTCATAGAAAAGCCGCCATTCAACTAATAATGAACTCTATTTGACAGTGCTAACGATTCAATTTAGCTTATATTATAGCATGTCGTGACAACTTTTCGTAAGAATTTTTTCCGTCTAGCCCCCTTTCACAACGCGCGATAAGGAACTTCGTTCCAAAATTTCCTTTGTTTTACCTGTGGAATAAAATTGACATCTAACTGTTTTTGTATGGGAAACTTAGAAAATTCAAAATTTCAATGTAGGTCAAAATTTATACTCTGTAAAAAATAAGTTTGGTGATATTGCCTCTAAAGCAATATTTTAGATTTCTATCATGTTCATTTAATTTTCTAGCGCAACTGGATCCTTGGGGCAGACAATTGCTACCATTTCAATGCGGCTGAGGAGACCTGCGCAGCCGCCGCTGGTACACTGCCTTCTGCCGAACTCGCGGGCCAGATCATCGAGTATGCCGGACATCTTGAAATGATTGTGTAGTTTAGCTTAGATTTTTATGTACAAGTCGTAATTAAATTTCATTTTTTATTTTTTTTTATTTTTTTTTGTATGGGGTGGGAAATCCTCATGGACGTCCTCCGCCCTGGGGCGGGCGGAGGGGTCTGTCAGACTCTTACTGACTAAAAACCACCCCGGTGTTCCATCTCACACCTACATCGGGGGTCGCGGGAACTGGAGATACTTCCGCAACCCCCGGCTGGTGCCGGCCCGCTACAGCGGGCCACTTCTCGGGTCAGGGGGGGAGTGAGGTGTTAGACTCCCCCCCGGACGTCTTAGAGGGGCGCGCGTGTAACACTGCGCCGCCACCTCGGGTCCTGGTGTATGTGGGGGGCGACAGACGTTCCCGAGTCTGCCGCCCCTGGACCCATTTAGGGGGGCCGGAAGAGGGCGTTATCCGCCCTCCGCCGACGCCCGGTGCGCCTGCTGCGGGCAGGGTGGGAGGTTGAGATCTCCCTCTCCCTTTCCGCAGCCTCCTTCTGCGACATGACACTTTCGCAGAAGGAAACTACCGCGTCCCAGGACTCTGCGCTGTCGACCATCGACTCGACCACGGCCGACAGCGACAGGTCACTGCCTACTTCTGAGACGAGGGCACGGCGCGGCCCCTCCCAAGCGGCACATTCCGCCAGCGTATGCCGCGCCATGTCCTCCCGGCAGTCGACGCAGTGGTGACACCGGGCGTCTGGCTCCCTGTTTATGCGACACAGGTACTTCCCGAAGCAACCATGCCCCGAGAGCACCTGCGTCACCCGAAACGACAGGGAGCCGTGCCTCCTCCCGAGCCAGCGCTCGAGCACTGGCCGGACCGCCTCGATGAATCTACTTACCTACCTACCCTAACTAGTAGTAAGTAGGGAGGTATGTAAGTAGGAGGACCTACCTACAATTTTATTTTATACAATCCTTCTCTTGACATTAACGAACACAAAAAAAAAAAAAAGAATTATCCAATTTGGTTCAGCCGTTCGGAAGTTATGCGCTTACATTTCCGCGATTCATTATATATAATAATACTAGCTGACTCGACAGACATTGTCCTGTTCCTATCTATCTACCCTACCAAACAACCTACCCTACCCTACTCCTACCTTAAGTAGGTACTACTCTAGAAAAAAACCAGGTTAATACGGATATATTTCATGAATAAATGATGCAAAAAGGTAGACAGATAAATTTTCTAGCCAACCATAAAAAAATATTCTGCATATCTTTAATAGTTTTAGAGATATGAATGAAAAACCAAAATAGGGATCAAGTGTCCCCAGTCTCCCCTACCTACCTACCCTACAGTACTCTACCTACCTACTTACCCTACACTACCTACCTTACCCTACACTAGCTGCCTAAAATTTTCTTGTATACAAACCTCCTGACAATAACAAACTTAAAAAAAAATAATTATCCAATTTGGTCCAGCCGTTCGAAACTTATGCGCTTAGGTACACGCATTTCGGAGATTCATTTTTATATAGGTATATGGATTTCACGGACGGTATACTATACACAATACTGAATATAGGTACTTAACTCTTAAATGATTTACCTACTATTCACTAACATCAAGACAATTGAACATATTTCTCTCAAAGTAGGAAACTGAAGCTGGCAAACGACAGGTTTTGAGCGCCACGGTTGAATATAGCCGACAAATGAAAACGTGCCTAATACTCACCGTCGCACACATGAAGATATAGGTATAAATGGAGCCAACACTTAAAACAAAAGCTTGAAACCAACTGTGGGCTGATGCTCTCTTTCTGAATGCATACATAAGAACGAGACAGTGATACGTGTTTTCTTTATCTTATGTATGCATTCAGAAAGAGAGCGTCTGCCCACAGTTGGCTTCACTTAGGTATTTAGAGTGTTGGCTCCACTTTTATCTATAAGCTTCTTGGTCGCACAGTGGTCTGGAAATCGAGCTCCATACCAAGAAGCTTATAGATGAAAGTGGAGGCGCCACCGCAGCTTCGGCTTGCTGGCCGGCTTCGCCGACCAGCCTCAGCCGCGGCGGCGGGCGTTAAAACCACCTGCTCCTCAGCTCGCGGGCCGCCTCGCCCCTCCGCGCCTACGCGGATTTAATTTATTCGACCTTGACCTTGAGGTCAAGGTCACTTACCTTGGCGTCAAGGTCACTGACCTCGAGCGTACCCCGTGTCTGCGTCTTTTTTAATTTGACCTTGACCTTGGGATCAAGGTCATTGACCTTAAGGTCATTCCCCAGTGTTTCCCCACCCTAGTACTCCCACATCCCACCGGATCCCGAAGGCTTGATTAGGCGTTGTTTTTGGGTGAAATTTTTCTAAGTCTTTTTCATTGCTTTTTCCTCAAATTTTTTTAAGTCCCAGACGCCTTCACAATGAGAGTTACATTTTGCCTCCTAGCTCAGCGGTCATTGACCTCACAAAAAAAAATCCCGGGAAAAAGTTGTTTCTTTTGATGTCCTCCATACGATAAAACCATAAAAAGTAAGTATTATTATGTTTGAAAAATTCATCAAAATTTTTTTAAGTGTTTTTTCCTCAGTGCCCCGTTACGTACACTCCAACCCCTTGCTGCAGGCGTAGCATGACAATTCTATCTCTACTCTACGTAGAATAGACATAGTTCTTTCTATCCTACTTCACATCTCTATCTAACCGAGCATGAGCCGACTGGTAGACTCGCGGTTCTACGTAGAGAAAGACATATCTTTTCTTTCCATAGCAACGCCGGAGTGCTGTGTTGTAGATAGACGTTAAAAATTTTACGATAAAATTGCGTTTCGTTGTCGACAAAAATGTGTCAATCGTTACGTTTTATCACATTTTGAACGTTTATTTATTTACTTAGAGACAACAAACAGTGTAATAATAAGTAGACATAGGTTAGAACTTAATAATAAAGGTAACAAATAAATATTATGTACACTACTCTTATCCACATTGTAATGTTATTCAAAGCAACAACGAAACGTTATTTTTATTGTGACGGCTGTCGGATCGATAATAACAAAATATTTTAGAAAACAAAATTAAAAATTTAATTGTCCAAATGTTTAGATTTTGGAAAATAAATAGACTTGGGACTACGGCAAAAAAAAGTAAGTACGAGTAAATCTAAGTGAAAGAAATTACTAAATAATTAGCATTGTGCATTGGTGTACCTATTGTGTGTGATTAATTTAAGAGAATGTAGTCCTCGATTAGTTGAAAATCGCATTTGAGGATTGAAAGAAGATAGTCACATCGTCTGTTAAAAATTCTTGGTTTACAAAGGAAAATTCTTCACTTTTATCTTCAATCAAAGAAAAAGCATGCACCTATCATATATCATAGCAAGTGATATATGATAGGTGCATGCTTTTTCTTTTCTTTATTACTTATTGTCGGTGTCCTTACCTCATTCACATACTAAAACTGATTCATTATTTATTTGCAGCGTGCGAAGTACCAACCCACAGATTGAGATGTTGTTGGTGGACTACAATTTCCAAAGGAACTATTAGTTAATCTGTGACAATAAGTTTATTTAAAACAAACTAACTGAAAGGAAAATGAGACAAAGCCATTTACAAAGGTACAATTTTTATTTAAGTACTTAAAATCAATTTCTTATTATACGAGTAATGTCAGTTCTTCCATGAGTTACAACTTGTAGAACCTCTACCTATGTGCCTCCATAAAGGGCTACCTCTGTGCTTCCGTGCTTCAGGGTGTACCATGATAAGCATTCAAGTCATGAGCCGGTTCCAAAGTTTAGCGTGAACCTCCTGAAAATCAATAATAAATAATTAATTTTGTGTTTTGTTATTACAGATAACATAGTTCCTGAATGGTGAATCAATATATGAGGCCCAAAAATGAATTACCTAGTTGTACATACTATAATTATATTAATAAATAAAACTATACACAACTGTTTATTATTTCAAATTATTAATAAGTCCGGTTTCAGACTGAAATAAATTAAATACAATATAGTACATATAAAGTTTCTTATATGAATATTTTCTACTTTTTTTACTTGTTTGCCAAGTATTCTGGCCTTGCATGCTTCCTTTGCCGTTTATTGGATTCTTGTTCTAGATATAAGAGAGCGCCTTGACTTCCATAGTACAAGTTTTACTTCGTTTGGAAGTCCAGTTTGAAAATAAGTACAACCCTATTATGTGCAATATACTTTTTTTTTATTTGGTACATACCTACAGTAAGAAATCTATCCAACTAAACGGCTACCTACTCACTTTCAGCAATCAAAGACCCAGCAAATGATTAGACATTGTTGGATCCACCGTACCTAGGTAATATTTCTGACCTATTTGTATTAGAAGCAGTTGGAAGGCGTGGGTTCCTAATCTTTAAATAGGTTGAACTTACTTTAACAAGAATAGGCTGTTCCTGAGATTTTCTAGGAGACAGATTCTTGCTCAGCTCCCGGCACAGATTCTGCATTTCGCTTTACTAACTTCATAATTTTCCAAAGCCTCGTTTTCGTGAAGAACGTGAGCCCCGGTTTAATGCATTCTTCTTTGCAAAAAAAAACTGAAAGGATGGTGACGGTAGTCCTCCAACAAGTTTATAAAAACAACTTCAACTCTGCTTTTGTGGAAGAGTCACCACAATTTTGCCAATGTCACGTAAGTACTTATCATGATTGGCCATCAAATGAAGGAGATTATTCAATAACAACAAATTTAGATGGTAAAAAATATTGAATTGAGTTTTTAAAATCAATATAGATCCTTGTCTACATAGAAATATACTTGTCTAGGTCAATTGTGATGTAGACTATTTGACACTTGTTAGAAGAAAAGTTTCTACACCCAAATGTCAAAAGTAGAGAAAAAAAATGGTCGTCATGCTCGGCATTGTAGACTCTTGTCTACTGTAGAGTAGAAACATTTCTTCTCTTCATACGCGTGCAGCACGCGTAGCATGACCACCGCTATGTCTACGGAAGAATAGACATACTGACAGGAAGAATAGACAAAATGCCGGTTGTAGAAAGATTTCTTTCGTTGCGAGTATGGCGATGAAGAGAAGAAATGTTTCTACTCTACAGTAGACAAAAGTCTACAATGCCGAGCATGACGACCATTTTTTTCTCTACTTTTGACATCTCTTCCACAAAAGCCGACTTGAAGTTGATTTTGAAAACATGTTGGAGGACTACCGTCAGCATCTTCTGTTTTTTTGCAAAGAAGAATGCATTAAACCTGGGCTCTCGTTCTTCCCGAAAACGAGGTTTTGGAAAATTATGAAGTTAGTAAAGAGATTGCAGAATCTGTGCCGGGAGCTGATCCTGCAAGGATCTGTCTCCTAGAAAATCTCAGGAACTGTTAAAGTAAGTTCAATCTGTTTGAAGATTAGGAACCCACGCCTTCCAACTGCTTCTAATACAAATAGGTCAGAAATATTACCTAGGTAGGTACCGTGAATCCAACAATGTCTAATCATTTGCTAGTTCTTTGATTGCTGAAGTGAGTAGCCGTTTAGTATAGGATAGATTTCTTACTGTACCTAGGTACTTACCAAATATAAAAAAAAGTATATTGCACATAATAGGGTTGTACTTATTTTTGAAACTGGACTTCCAAACTAAGTGCTATACTAAACTTGTACTAGGGAAGTCAAGGCGCTCTCTTATATTTAGAACAAGAATATAATAAAAGGCAAAGGAAGCATGCAAGGCCAGAGTGCTTAGCAAACAAGTAAAAAAGTAGAAAATATTCATATAAGAGACTATATAGTAGGTATATTGTATTTAATTTATTTGTCTGAAACCAGACAGATTAATAATTTGAAGTAATAAAAAGTCAATAGGTGTATAGTTTTATTTATTAATATAATTATTGTATGTACAACTAGGTAATTCATTTTTGGGCCTCATAATGTTTCACCATTCGGGAACTATGTTATCTGTAATAACAAAACACAAAATTAATTATTTATTATTGATTTTCAGGAGGTTAGGGCTAAACTTTGGAACCGGCTCATGACTTGAATGCTTATCATGGTACACCCTGAAGCACAGAGGCACAGAGGTAGCCCTTTACGGAGGCACATAGGTAGAGGTTCTACAAGTCGCAACTCATGGAAGAACTGACATTACTCGTATAAGAAATTTATTTTATGTAAATAAAAATTGTACCTTTGTAAATGGCTTTGTCTTATTTTCCTTTCAGTTAGTTTGTTTTAAATAAACTTATTGTCACAGATTAACTAATAGTTCCTTTGGAAATTGTAGTCCACCAACAACATCTCAATCTGTGGGTTGGTACTTCGCATGCTGCAAATAAATAAATAAATCAGTTTTAGTATGTATGTGAATGAGGTAAGAACACTGACGATAAGTAATAAAGAAAAAAAAAGCATGACCAAGGTACCTATCATATCATAGCAAGGAGATAAAAGTGAAGAATTTGCCTTTGTAAATCAAGAATTTTTATCAGACGATGCGACAATCTTCTTTTAATCCTCAAATGCGATTTTCAACTAATCGAGGACTACATTCTCAATTAATCACACACAATACACCAATGCACAATGCTAATTATTTAGTAATTTCTTTCACTTAGATTTACTCGTACTTACTTTTTTTTGCCGTACCTAGTCACAAGTCTATTTATTTTCTAAAATCAAAACATTTGGACTATTACATTTTTAATATTGTTTTCTAAAATATTTTGTAATTTAAATCGATCCGACAGCCGTCACAATAAAAATATTAAATAACGTTTCGTTGTTGCTTTGAATAACATTACAATGTGGATAAGAGTAATGTACATAATATTTATTTGTTACCTTTATTATTAAGTTCTAACCTATGTCTACTTATTATTACACTGTTTATTGTCTCTAAGTAAATAAATAATCGTTCAAAAGGTGATAAATCGTAACGATTGACACATTTTTGTCGACAACGGAACGCAATTTTATCGTAAAATTTTTAACGTCTAGCTACAACACAGCACCCCGCCGTTGCTATGGAAAGAAAAGATATGTCTTACTCTACGTAGAAACGCGAGTCTACCGATCGGCTCATGCTCGGTTATGTAGAGATGTCAAGTAGAATAGAAAGAACTATGTCTATTCTACGTAGAGTAGAGATAGAATTGTCATGCTACGCCTGGGTATGAAATTGCATAATCTTAGGCTTAAGGCGACGATATACGACTTTTACAGATTTTAAACTGACAATCACGTCAAAATGTGCAGTGTAAATGATTTGAAAAAAATATATGTTAAACTAGAACATTCTCATCACTTAGTAAGTGAATATTGGAACGAAGTTCCTTATCGCGCGTTGTGAAAGGGGGCTAGACGGAAAAAATTCTTACGAAAAGTTGTCACGACATGCTATAATAATCTAAATTGAATCGTTGGAACTGTCAAATAGAGTTCATTATTAGTTGAATGGCGGCTTTTCTATGAAAATATTGGAGCGAATTAAAACCTTATTTTTGCTATTTTTATTACTTCACAAACGCAGACAATTCGAACAGAAAAATTGAATCGTTGGAACTGTCAAATAGAGTTCATTATTAGTTGAATGGCGGCTTTTCTATGAAAATATTGGAGCGAATTAAAACCTTATTTTTACACATTAACTGTGAAATTCGGTTGCACATAGCTCCTATTGTCCGGTCGGGCACCAGCCTATACGTTTCTCAGAATAATTTTATCATACCTAGTTTGGTAAAATTTCAATTTTTAACCGTTTACGTTTACAAAATAAAGTCCGAATTCGCTTTTCGTAGAATATGTTTATGTATTTAAAGGCGGCGCGGCGAACTCTTTGAACTAGGTACCTACGGCGATATGTTTAGTACCTAAGTTTATTCGCTCAAATACTTCGTTCCATCCGGGTGTCCCTTGACACCTCTCAAGTTTTTTTTTTAATTATATTCATATTATATATTTTAATTAATACGTGAAGTTGTGTCTGACGCGGACAAAACATTGATAATCACACAAAATCTACCAGGTATAATTAAACGAAACTTACACCATCTTACAGACAATTTTATTATCTATCTTTTAGGATACGCCTTTTTTTTAATTTTGAAAGAATACTACTTTTATTTAATTTTTTCGACTAAACTTTGAGAGTTTTGGACGCAAAACTGATGCAGAACGGACGCAGTCTGCGTCCAAAACTTTAAAAATTTTGTCGAAAAAATTAAATAAAAGTAGTATTCTTTCAAAATTAAAAAAAAGGCGTATATATCCATTAGTTATTATCCTATTTTTACTTGCGCGCATTTATACTCTGGCGATTAAAAGGTTAACTTTTCACAAAATTGAGTCCACCAATGATTTTATTAGAATATCATTGGAGTCCACAGAATAATTTTACGTCGTGAATCGGTAGTTTAGTAATTGATTAAATACTTACGCTAAAATGATTTCGCTAATTGTGAGCTTAAAGGTCCGCTCGAACTTTTTATACTTTCAGGTTACTAAGTCAGCGACAGTGGCGCCACTCGTTTCTAGCCTTTATGCTTTATAGATCAATTTGTTACCTTTTCTTTACTAGCATTTTAGTTATTTATTTTACTAGATATAATATATACAAAGTTTAAAAATAAATATAAACATATAATATGTACAATGGAGGGCTCACAGGGCATTAAAAAACTCGTCGGCATCGCTCTCAATGGGACAAGTGCCCAAAGGGCTAGCAGCATTACCACTATTATTTCTTTACTTCAGTGGAATGAAAAGTATTAGATTATACAAACTATATTACTCCAAGTAACTGACATTCTTGCGTTGGATTTAGAAATTCGGTAACAGAATAAAAAGCACAGTTCATAAAAGTTTTTTATCACAAACACCATTTTCTGCACATTTCACCAGCAGAGAATTAAATAAAATGGGTCAAGTAGCAGCTTCGATCTCTTGAGTTAACGAGTCCAAGTTGTTTATCTTTAACAGCTTGGTAAAATGTTCCAGAGCAAGTTTGAAGTTCCAATTATTAATTTCCAAACACCTGAAATTAAAATATAGAAAATAGTCATTACGTATTTTTCAATTTCATAATATGTTTTTACGATTACATTAAAAATAATGATATAGTATTGAAAACAAGTACAGTAAAATAACCTTTCACAATTTTTTCTATCCATCGCGGTGAGTTTCATGAAAATTTTAAGAAACTTGTCCCGGAGATCTTCATCAGTCGTTGATTCAATTTTTAGATTAAAATTCTTCTGTGAAATCTGTAAGAAAATAGAAATCATAATTTAGTTCTTTTGTTTAGTATTCGAGTTCATTCTAATAAATACGTGAATAGGCACCTTTAAAACCATGTGCAGCGAAAAAAAAAATTTTTTTTACTATGGCAATTATTCCATCGATTCAACGACGCCGCTCACGCTGCTGTCAAACATAGCGTTTTACGAGGAAGTAGAAGTAGTTTATTAATTCAACTTTACAAACGAAATTAGTTTTATTACTTTATTTCGTACAAAATGAAGAAACATCAAACAAGACAAAAGACTATAAACGACCCAATAATTGTGTCGCGTGTTAAGAATTACCTTGCCGAGAATGTGGACAAGACATTTGTCGATGTTAGCCAAATGGCGCGTTCATTGAAAGAGCGCTACCGCGAGTACAACAACAGGAGCGACAACGCCTTCTGTCAGATGGTGGAGAGTGCTTATAAAGTAGTATTACAGAGCTACGGACTTAACGGAGCTTCTACATCCGAGGGATCAGAAGAAGAATCGGATTTAGAGCTTTTAGACGAGAATAGTAGTGCATTGAACGACCGCCTGCTCGCCATGTACAAGATGCAGGATAAAAAACGGCCGGCTACCAACAGGCGCAACACAGACAAGTCAGGGGAGCCTATAGACATATTGAGCAGTGATGAAGACCGTGGTGCGGCGCCGAAGCTCCCAAAAATCAATGACCAAATTACCATAACCCCCCACATACCAACCAGAAACGCAAATAGTACTGCGACTGAGAGTGCCCCGGCCAAACCTCAACAGAACCAAAACACAAATGAGAAAAAGAGGAAAGTTGATTCAAACAAAAGTGCACCACCAAAGAAAAAGGTTGATATTGGTAATGTCAAAAGTGTAAAGGTTAGTTTTGATGACATTGGTGGTATATCTGAAGTCATCACACAGATCTGTGATTTAATACTACATATGAAACATCCAGAGGTATACAGTCAGTTAGGGATAAAAGCCCCTAGAGGGGCATTGTTACATGGGCCACCCGGAACAGGAAAAACTTTGTTGGCGCATGCAATTGCTGGAAAACTTCAACTGCCTTTCATTGCTATTACCGGCACAGAATTAGTAGGTGGAATGTCAGGAGAATCTGAAGAAAGAATTAGAGAGCTTTTTGAGAAGGCAGTTACAGTGACTCCTAGTGTGTTGTTTATCGATGAAATTGATGCAGTTTGTGGCAACAGAATCCATGCACAGAAAGACATGGAGAAGAGAATGGTTGCCCAGTTACTGGCATCCCTAGATTCATTGACTGATAATAATGCTTCAGTTCTGATACTTGCTGCCACAAACAATCCAGATGCCTTAGATCCTGCCCTAAGAAGGGCCGGTCGCCTCGAACAAGAAATCACATTAGGTATACCTTCATTACATGCAAGGAAAGAGATAATTTCTATTCTTTGTAAAAATATTACTTTAGGTGAAGATGTGAACATGAATGTCTTAGCTCAAATAACTCCAGGGTTTGTTGGAGCTGATTTACAAGCACTTGTTAATAAGGCTAGCACTTATGCTGTTAAGAGGATTTTTACAGAAATACAAGCATCCAAAACTAAACAAGAGAAAGAACCTTCTGAAGTACCTCCACCTAATGATGAGTTAGCTATAATACCAAATGGGGACAAAACTGACGTAACTGAAGAAGCTACACCAAGTGCAGGTGATGCCCCTGAAAGTGTCCCAGAGCCTGAAATACCACCAGTAATCCCCGAAGAACCCATAGAAGAATTGAGTGAAATAAATGTAAAAAAAGATGAAAACCATGTAAATGAACCTGTCAAGAAACCAGTGGATCCTGTTGATGAGGTATTAGCCCTTCTTGAGGACATGCCTTACTCTCGAGAAGAGCTAAAAGGGCTTGCTATTAGACATGAAGACTTTGTTAAAGCTCTTAAGACTACTAAACCTTGTGCTGTTAGAGAAGGTATTGTAACTGTTCCCGATGTAACATGGGATGATGTTGGATCATTGAATCAAGTTCGTAAAGAGTTGCAATTGGCAGTGCTAGCCCCAGTGAAGTATCCAGATCAGCTTGCAAAGCTTGGACTTTCAGCTCCTAGTGGAGTATTACTTTGTGGCCCTCCTGGTTGTGGTAAAACTTTACTGGCAAAAGCTGTTGCAAATGAAGCAGGAGTGAACTTTATTTCAGTGAAGGGTCCTGAGTTGTTAAACATGTATGTTGGTGAGAGCGAAAGAGCTGTACGTACGTGTTTCAGACGTGCGCGAAACTCGGCGCCGTGCGTTATATTCTTTGACGAATTTGATGCCTTATGTCCGCGGCGTACATCTCAAGACAACAATGGCGCTGCCCGTGTTGTAAATCAGTTGCTAACCGAAATGGACGGTATAGAAACCCGCGAAGGAGTGTTCGTGTTGGCAGCTTCAAATAGACCAGACATTATTGACCCTGCGGTGTTGAGACCGGGCCGTCTAGACCGCGTTATGTATGTTGGAATGCCGGCAAGGGATGACCGGTATGATATACTGCAGAAGCTTACCAAAGGTGGCACAAAGCCTCATCTGGGACCTGACGTAGATTTACGAATTATTGCCGGACTCTCGGACGGATATACGGGCGCCGATCTAAGCGGTTTGGTGCGAGCGGCAGCAACGAATGCCCTGACGAATCACATCGCAAATGGCACCCTTGATGGTGAAATTTTTGTCACTTTCGAAGATTTCAGAACTGCGCTCGCAAAATGCAAGCAATCTGTGTCATCGAAAGAGCAGCTACATTATGAGAAGCTCAGATTGAAGTATGCCTCGGGAGCGGATGATAGAGATATCGAAATGGAAACAGAGCCATTAAACGAAGAATCTATGGACACAGTATGAGAATCATTCAGCTGGTTACAGACTTAATATTTTCTTGAGATTGTCACAGCCCTTATGTTAAGAGTACTTCATACCAATAGTGCCAAGTTGTTCCTTTTAAGCAAATTGTTAGGTATGTCTATTATTAAGTCCATTTCTTTGATAATAAGCAATAAATGGAATAGGCAATAAGCTAACAATCAATGCGGAATACAATTTTCTGTGAATAATCAGAGTGATACAGGTAGGTAATATCTCATAGCTCATTGTAAACACCACATTTTGAATTCAAAGATAATGAATAAATATAATTATTTTTACCTACAATCTGTTTTTCCTATCCCCCTCAGCCACTTATGCAAAAATGAAGTAGGTAATTAATAATTATAAAGGTCAAGTGATATTATCACAGCAATGCATAGCTATTAGCTAACATGCCACACCACACTTCATTAGGTAGGTATAGACTATAGTAATATTATGAAGAGGATTGTGTGTGTGATATCTTTAGAAGTACTGGTTCAATTACATAAATTCTTTCACTGATAATAGTAAGTTACACCATTGCCGAAACTCATAGGGTGTTATATGGTAGCAGCAAATTTAAATAATAAGTAGGTAGGTACTCATTGTATGAATATAGTAGGTATGTATATCATTTTTATCATATAGTATAGGTACTTTATAAAATACTAGGAGGGCTGACCCCAAATAAATTGTCATGAAAGCCAGGAGTAAGGCTAAGCGCGCACTACGAATTTTAATCGTTGCGAAGACTACTTGACAATGCAATAGTACCTACATTTTTCTAATTTCTTTATTGGTTTACGCCTGAAAATACAATAGACTGTCTAGAAAAATCGTGCAGCGCTTGTTTTATATTAGAACCCGTATCTCGACATGCAAATCGCTATTTGCCGCATTGAATGGTAAAATTTCAAAACAATATCATGTTTTGATCATTTCCATTTGGCACGCGCCGATGACGTCACATCTAAGTATGTCAGGCGGTTGGGTGCAAACAGTTTATCTTTGGGAGATGTATAAATGCAGCTTTCTATTCTTCCTACAGCGTATAAATTATTTGATGTGCAACTACTGGCTGAAAAGAAAATGGGCACCAATATGCAAAGGTTTTAGACATTTCACTGTAAGCTTCTTCCTATGAACTCAACCTGAAAGAAAAAAAACAAAACCTCACCTGCAAATGTCAAAGCCCACAAAATTGTTCAATGAAGTTTGGATGACTCAAAGTAACACAAGTCTAGGTTACAGCTAGTTTGTTCTAAAAATGTGTACCTACCTAATTTAATTTTCCTCAAATCCCAACAGCACAACAAGAAAAGGCCACTGAGCTGACCGACATGGTTCATCTATCTATATATAAAAGGCAAAATGACTGATGTATCAACGCACAGGCCAAACGTATACCTCATAATGACGAAGGCATCCACTAAGGAAGGATTTTTCAAAATTCACCCCCTTGGGGGTTAAATTTTGAAAAATTCTTCCTTAGTACCCAACCCTACCTATACCTACGTACCGAGGTAGGTAGGTAGGTATAGGTAGGGTTAGGTAGATTGGTAGGGTAGATAGGGACAGGACAGACAACGTCTGTTGGGTCAGCTAGTAACATAAAGCTGAAGAGTTTGCTTGTTAGTTTGGTTCCACGCGCTAATTTCAGGATCTACTGGTTCAAAAATTATTTTTGTGTTGGATAGTCCATTTATCGAGATATAATAAGAGGAGCTCGTGGCTAAGTTAAAGCCGTACAGATCGATTGGTTAAAGGTTAAGCTACGCTAACCGCGGTCGGTCTGTGGATGGGTGACCATCCCTTTTATACCGAGTTCCCTCCGTGCCTCGGAAACCACGTAAAGCCGTTGGTCCCGGCTGTCATTTGTAGATCTTTGGCAGTCGTTATGGGTAGTCAGAAGCCAGAAAGTCTGACAACCAGTCTTACCAAGGGATATCGTGTTACCCAATAACTGGGTTGTGGAGGTCCAATAGGCAGTCGCTCCATGTAAAACACTGGTGTAAGGTGTCGGGGTGAAAATAACGAAGTCGCAGTTCAGGGTAACAAAATAGGTTTTGCGAGCGAGCGACGTGCGGTCAGCGCGTATGTATGTTGCGGACTAGTGTGACGCAGCGGTGGTGCTTGAGTGCCCCTCCCGCACCTCAGGCGCCCTTCTAACAGTTAGGTGCTTCTCACAGGTAGCTCGTTCGTCACCAGTACGTTTATTATATTAATAAAATGACAAAGTACATAACAAATAAATCAAAACCAAAAGAAAACATACTAAAACAGTTATCATAAATTAAATATATCTCATGAATCATAAGATGAAGATTCGCGTCGCTAACAAGCCCCACCCCAGTGCTGCCTCAGCACTCATCACCCGTAGGAATACGTGCGACGCGTGCTGCAGATCGCCGTAGGACCCCGCTTTTCGTTTTCACGTCAACGACTCGGATGCGCCCAACTTTTCCAGGCCTCACATCGTGAATCAAACCTTTGGGCCAGACGTTTCGAGGGAAGTCAGGGTCCACTATAAGGACTAAATCTCCTATTTGCAAGGGTCTCTCTTCACGCAACCACTTCCTTCTCGGTCTCATTTCCGGCAGTACTTCTTTCACCCATCGCCTCCAGTACAGATCGGCCAAGCGTTGTGTCGTTCGCCATTGTTTGCGTAGATACATGTCGCATTCAGCGAATTGACCGATTATGGGCAGGTTTGAAGAACTTCCAAGTAGAAAATAGTTTGGGGTCAATGACTCATTAGTGTTGGGTTCAACGCTTACATGCATAAGGGGGCGGCTGTTAACCATCTGCTCCACTTCTGCCATCAGTGTGCTTAACATTTCGTCTCTTGGAGCACGTTCTTTCAGTGTGGAGTGAAGTGAAACCTTCACGCTTCTAATTAGCCGCTCCCATGCCCCACCCCAGTGGGGACTGGCCGGGGGAATAAAAGTCCAAGTGGTTCCGTAGTTGACGGCTTCGTTTTTTAGTACGTTCTCATCTAGCTCTTGGACTGATTTCCTCAGCTCGTTGTCGGCACCTCTTAGATTCGTTCCGTTATCAGAGTATAGATGCTGGGGCCAGCCACGTCTAGCAGCCATACGACGAAGAGCCATTATCAGCGCGTCAGTGGTAAGTTTGGTGACGATCTCTATATGTATTGCCCTTACAGTGAGGCAAGTGAAAATGACTCCGTATCTTTTTTCCCTTCGTCTGCACACGGTTACTTCCATAGGGCCGAACAGGTCTACACCACAGAAGGTAAAGGGACGTTGGTGATGAGCCATGCGTGCTTTTGGTAAGTCACCCATTCTAGGTGGAGTCGGCATAGTCTTTCGTATGCGGCACACCATACACTTCGACGCGACTGTTTTTACTGTAGGTCTGATGCGAATAATCCAGTATTTTTGTTTCAGCTCGTTTACTACTTGTTCTCGGCTTCCATGAGCGGCGTTGATGTGGAAGTGACGGACAATTAGCATCGTGATGTGGTGGCGGCCGTCAAGTATCACAGGTTGTTTAACTAGTCGTGATACTGCAGGTGCGGCATCAATGCGGCCACCTACTCGAAGCACTCCATATTCGTCCAGGAACGGCGTTAAGGTAAGAAGCTTACTTTTCTTTTCTAATTCCTTTTTATTTTTCAGGTTGTCAAGATCTTCAGGGAACGCCTGTGCTTGTGAGTATTTTATTAGCAGACGCTCAGCTTTCATCATCATGTGACCGTCTATATCACCGGTAAGTTTTCTACATTTTTCTATGAACGATAATACTTTACAAGTTGATTTCAGTAGGCGCAGCCATGAAGAAAATCGTTCGGGGTCAGGTACAGCTGGTAAGTGACTTTCAGGTACGACGTGAAGAGTTGTCACACATTCCAGGTCCACGTCTGGTATGTGCGGCTGCTGTGCTTCCCGGGGCCATTCACTTTCTTCACTAATCAAAAATTCTGGGCCGCGTAACCATTCATTTTTCAGTATCAAAATATCGCAGTGGTCCCTGGTTGCAACATCTGCTACATTTAATTTAGTGGGTATGTATCGCCAGTCATGTATTTGCGTAAGCTCATCTATCTCACCGAGTCTATGAGCAATATACACTTTATAAGTACGTGTGTTGTTACTTATCCAGTGCAGTACTGTAGTGGAGTCGCACCAAAAGTATGAATTTTGTACCGTTATTCTGTGCTCCTTTTTAATCGCCTGTGATAATCTAGCAGCTAGAACAGCAGCCTGCAACTCTAAACGAGGCACTGAAGCGTGTTTTAACGGGGCAACTCGACATTTACTTGCTACGAATGCGACCATTGTCCGTCCGCTATTACTATCTTTCCAACGCCAGAGAGCTACCGCGTTCATCGCTTTCGGCGAGGCGTCACAGAATATATGAAGTTGTAGGTTCCTATAGCCTGCGCCGGGGCTCGAACCCGCAACGAGGCCGGCGACGGTTGTACTACACGAAGTGGGCGCGGCCTGTGGACTCAGCGCGCTATCAAGTGCCGCCGTACTCGGTGCGTCTTCCGTCTCGCTCTCGCTCCTTGCAGCTGTGTTGTAGTGTCTCGGTAAGCGAATATGACTATGGCTTTAGCATTTGTAACCATTCCATCCATTTTGTAAACATGATATCTGTTATCATTTCGTCCCAGCCTAAATCAGTTCTCCAGGTTTCTTGTAACATAATTTTCCCTTTAATAGTGAACGGCGCTAGGAACCCGTACACGTCGAAAATTGACATAATGACACGAAGCATTTCTCTTTTAGTGGGCCTTCTTTCACCGGTTAGTATCACTTCAGGAATCTTTTTCAGTGATAAGTCGAAACCCAGCGTGTCTTCTTCCGGAAACCATATTAAGCCCAGCGTTCGCTCGCCGTCATACTGTTGTCCTATTTTAAATCTAATAGCGGTGGCTCCTAAGGTCTCTTTTGGTATGTTATTGATAACGGCTTCATTGTTACAGGTCCAGTTTCTGATATCGAAACCGCCTTGTTTATGGATGTGCGTAATGTCAATTACCTGTTTGATAGCCGTATCTTCGTTGTCTATACTGTCGATCACGTAAAGTTGTTTACATATTGCTTCTACGGCGGCCGGCATAGATGATTCGTAACGTTGAGCGTTTTTATTTTTGATAAATTGCGCTACGAATGGGGAACAGTTAGCGCCAAAAATTAGGGATGTCATCATATATGTTTTTATTTCACCGGCCGGGGTCGACTTCCACAGGAATCGTAATGCGTTCCTGTCTTCAGGGATGATTTTAATTCTTAGGAACATGTCTCGTATATCACCGGTGATAGCAACTTTATGCTCACGGAATCGAAGCATGATGCCGAATAAAGACACCAGAAGGTCAGGTCCCGTCAGGAGGTAATCGTTTAAACATAACCCTTCACTTTTAGCAGCTGCGTCAAAGACGAGACGAAGCTTTTTCTTGTTAGGGTTGTCAACTCCAAAGTGGGGTAAGTACCAAGTCTTTGTTGTGGTTTCAGGTTCGGTAATCTCCGTCGCATAGTCGTTCTGTAACAGGTGTTCGACTCGATCTTTGTACCGTAGCGAATAGCCTTCATCCGCTTTGATTTTTCTCATCACACCTCTCAGTCGTCTTTCAGCATTTGGGTATGACTCCGGCATCACACAGTTTGGATCTTTCCACGGTAGCCCAACATACCACCTCCCGTCAATTAAGGAAGAAGTTCGCTCCAGGTGTTCGATAGCTCGTTCATGATCAGCGTTTTTTCGAGGTTTGCAGCTGATGCCCATTGACTCGATCGAGAAAGATCGTCGAACCTCTTCTTGCAGGTCCAGTAGATAGCGGTCGCGGTCTGACGTCATCACGCCCGCGTTTTCAGAGATGAGCAGCGCGGAATGCAGGGCGCCCCTGCGCCCGTCCACAGCCCTCAGTGGGTCGCGCACGCAGCCGTGCATACACCACCCGAGAGGGGTTTGAGTGGCGTATAATGCACCAGGTTCACTATTGATTATTTTAGAAGGTAACATCAAATTATAATTGTCCTGCCCTATCAATAGTTCGGGTTTAGTATGTCCATCACACAAGTATTTTTTAATTTCAGGTGAACACTTAAAGTTGGCGATATTGGTAGGTGTCAGCGTCTGCACAGGTAAGTCTAATTGATTCACGCTACGCGCTCTAAAGGTAATCATATTTCCGTCTTTGTTTGATACAGTTAAGTCCACTATCTCACTTTTACAAACAAGTTCTGTAGAATCCCATGCACCGCACACGCGCATAGTTTGTTTACGTCTTTGCACACCTACACGCGCCGCGAGCGCACCGGTTATCAATGACACTGTTGATCCGTCATCGAGCAGCGCGACACAACTCACTACACCGTTAGGTCCGTGGATATTGATAGGTACAGTTTTTAATAACACCGTCGAGCTATTTACTTTTATGTGCGACACGGTCTCAACAACAGGCACGTTACCGTCCTCACTTATAGTGTCCTGAAGTTCCGTTACATTTACACTATTACGTTGCACGGTATTATTGTTCTTAGAGAAATGCAACAAACGATGATGCGATTGTCCACAGTTATCGATATCACAGACGGGAGCCGGGCAGTTCTCTCTGTTGTGATTTGACATTAAACACTTATAGCAAAGTCTATTACGTTTCACAAAGTACCACCTATCTTTCCGTAACGATTTTTTAAACTTCTTACAGTCAGGCAGTTTATGTTTTGTTAAACGGCAGAACCGGCACTTATCGTCATTGTCATTATCACTTTGTACGAGTACAGTTTGCTCGTTATTATTGTTTATAGGTTTCACAGATTGTTCACCACTAAGGCCGTAAGTAATATTCACTGCAGTCCGAGATATCTTCACAGCTTCACCCTCTAGGAACTCGGACAAAATCACGAGTTTTGACTTGCACCCTTGGTTGAAGTAAGGGTAGCTGAAGTCGGCCCACTTAGAGATGAGGATCGTAGGTAATTTAGACAAAACCATCGACACTATGTTCATAGCACTTAAGTACTCATTCTGACCGATCGTGAGTACCGCGGCTACATAGTTCTTCACTTTCACAGAGAACGGTATGATGTCCTTATGATACTGTTCTGGTAATGGTTTTAGTGAAGTGATGTCCTGCATAATCTTGGATATGATTACGTCAGGGTTTCCATACTGGAGATCCAGTGTTGACATAACAATGTCAGGAGTGGTAGCACTAATCAGCAATGACATCACTGCTTCTTTAGCCTGTCCATGAAGGCTCTTTCTGAGTCTCCACATATTTTCTCTCTCGTTGAAGTTGCACACTAACGTTGATTCTTCGTACGCCTGCTTAAACTGAAGCCAGTCCAGGGGGTCACCGGAGAACGAAGGTAGGTCTCTCGGCGTACATAAGCGGCTCAGCATTTTAGCGTCCGATCCTTTAGTAGCAGCAGAAGCAGTCGCAGCGGTCAAGTCCTTTATAGCACTCACCAGCAAAGAGACGCTAGCCTCACGGCCGACGTCAACATCAGGTACTGGTTGCAGTGGAGGGCACGCCTTGCCCGTGTTGTTGCCATATCGTGGGCAAGACTGTCCTATTAGCTCTTGTTGACTGCGATCAATCCATTTCTCCACTTCGCTGTGCGTGGTAACTTCACTTCCTTCCGATAGTCGTGAACTGTATATTTCATCCAGCTCCGCCATATCCGCCGCTAGCTTTTTATCTATAAGCTCCATCTGGATACGCGCCTTTGCCTGTGCCGCTTCCAGCTCTAACTTCTTTTTCCGAGCCAATACTGAAGACGAAGCAGATGCTTTTGATTTTGGTTTTGAGGCTGTTTTTGCTTTCTCCGTGCCTTCTTGAACCCTCGATGTTGAAGGAAAGATCAAAACATTTTCCGACTTTATGCTACCCACATTTTGAAAAGATGTTTTCTCCAAATTGTTTTTCGGGGTTTTTTGCTGTTCAGCATCTGTATTACACTTCTCTTCTGGTTTAGCAGCTTCCACTGTAAGTTTCTGTTCCTGAATTAGGTCCTCCAACTGAGAAAGTTTTTCTTTTTCTTTTTCTTGTCTTTTGGCGGTACTTCGTGTATTCATATATGAGTACAGCGCGCTGTACTCAGCGTAAAACGTAAAACGCGGCGCGCGGGCGCTTGGCGCTGCGTCTGGCTATATTTTGTAGCAACGAAAAACAAATTTATTTGTTGCATTTTAATATATTGACCAACACTATTTTGGATTATTATTACGTTATAATAATGTGTCGTGCTTACTATCCTTTGCCATATAATATTATTGTGTACCTACATAAAACTAGACTAGTTCTTTTCTTATTACTAAACGTGCTCGAGGCGAGGCGAGGTTTTCCAGTCTCTCGGCAAATAGCGGTCGAACGAAAGGATTGTGCAACAGAACTAGGTATTCATAGGAAGCGCGCGCGGATATCAACGCGGCTGTTACTGTCGCCCAGAAAGCGTCACAGTGTAAAAAATACAGTTTATCAACTACGATAATGTCAATATTTTTTTTGTGTAGATTTTGCTACCTTGCCTTGTAAAGTATAACATTTGTAAGGCTTGTAATGAAAAAAAAAACACTAATAGGAAGGCAATGATTGGCCTACTTATTAGTTTTGTATTCCAATATTTACTTACATTATTTTTACAACCGCAGTTACCTACAATCTAAATTCACACCCGGACGGTGCGCGTTGGACGGAGTGCGGCCGTCATTTGAAAAAGTAGGTAAGTAAATAAAAATATTTACAGGTAAAAACATAACATCAATATCATGTAAATGTATCTTACCTATTTATTCACTACGTATTATATTATTTATGTCATTTATGTGTGTAATATCTAAATAGTTTTATGTTTTAGTGTGGCGAATGGCGATTTTGAAGCAGCAGACGACGATGACAATAAAGAGTGTCTGGATAGTCTAAGTGACAAGCCAACATGTTTTTTATGTAAAAATATATTAGTTTATTATAATATAATCAATCATTACAAATGGTTGTTTTCTTTTTCCTTTTATTTTTCTTATCTCCATCCCTCGTAGGTATCTTCCGGGGGTCTACTAGTTCCGGAAGCAGAGAGTTCATATAAAACCCAACAAGTTTTGATTCCTTTTTTGCTTCCCAAAATTGACTGTCCTTTGTGATCTTTATAACATGGACAGCACTGTAACATGATAAGCCTTTATGAAGTCTATGTACAGACGCCAGCACATCAAGCCATACCTAACTGTCAAATTTTCCCAATTAAATATGAACCTTATGCTTTTGTAATAAAGTTGAAAATCTATCAAAGAAATTTGACAGATTGTAGTAGCTTGATGTGCTGGCCTCTGTACCTACTAAGAGAATGAGCCTACTGTTTATTTTCATACTGTGGCATGTGTACCTACGTATAGTAGGTAGTTATTTGTTTGATGAAAAACTGCG
Source organism: Charanyca ferruginea (assembly GCA_947361185.1). Taxonomy (NCBI): domain Eukaryota; kingdom Metazoa; phylum Arthropoda; class Insecta; order Lepidoptera; family Noctuidae; genus Charanyca; species Charanyca ferruginea. The sequence continues at coordinate 43,642,738 of OX376056.1, read as the reverse complement.
TACACTAGGATTTCTAATGTACCTAATTACCTATAACGGGTACAATTTACAAACATACTATGTCACATGCACGTACACCCAGATCAAGAACAAAACAAAATAATATTTGTTCCGTGCGGGGATCAAAACCACGACAGCACAGCGCGAGAAGCAAAATAATCACTCATTAGCCACTACGCCAACTGTGCCGTTTCGTATAATGCTCGCACATCTCATGGCGTATTTGTGCAAATATTCGCCATATTTGGATAATACAAAATCGACTTTATTGCAATTTGAATAGGGTACATTTCATTGCATTGCAAAATGGCCTATGAGATTTTATGCTGGCACTTCACATGGCGTAGGTATTTGTGCAAATATTCGCCTTATTTGGATAATACAAAATCGAATTTATTTCAATTACTGATAAATTTTGTATTATCCAAATAAGGCGAATATTTGTACAAACACGCCATGTGAAGTGCCAGCATAAAATCTCATAGGCAATTTTCCAATGCAATGAAAAGTACCCTATTCAAATTGCAATAAAGTCGATTTTGTATTATCCAAATAAGGCGAATATTTGCACAAATACGCCATGTGAAGTGCCAGCATAAAATCTTATAGGCAATTTTGCAAGTAAGTACCTATTTACTTATTTATTATAAATTCAATTTTCTGTTCATTCGCTAAGTAGGTAGGTATACTACTATGAAATAAAATCCTATCCTGTTCCGTCTTTATACTTTTTGTTACGAGGAACCAACTAGAACGGTAGGTACAGACGCCAGTACATCAACCCATACCAAACTGTAAAATTTTCTCAATTGAATATGAACCTTATTCTTTTGTAATAACGTTGAAAATCTATCAAAGTAATTTGACATTGTTGTAGCTTGATATGCTGGCCTCTGTACCTACCTTTCCTTTGATGTGTGTTGTGGTTGTGTGTTCCCTTTATACCTACACATTATTTCATATTTATCTGAATAAAGGCAAAATTAAAAAGTAAGAGTTTATAATTATACCTACCTGCCTACCTAATTATAAGTACCTAGGTGTAATTATAACTAGTTATAGCACCTACAAAATATTGTAGCGTTGACATTTATTTATTATTTATTTATTATTTATTTATTATTTATTTATTATTTATTTATTATTTATTTATTATTTATTTATTATTTATTTATTTATTATTTATTATTAATTATTTATTTATTATTTATTTATTATTTATTTATTTATTATTTATTTATTTATTATTTATTTATTATTTGTTTATCATTTATTTATTATTTATTTATATTTATTCATTATTTATTTAGCATTTATTTATTATTTAATTATTAATTATTAATTTATTATTAATTATTTTTATTTATTTATTAGGTATTTATTATTATTTATTCATTATTAATTTAGCATTTATTTATTGTTTAATTATTATTTATTATTTTTATTTATTTATTATTTTTTATTACTTATTTATTATTATACCTACCTATGGGAAATGTTAGTAATCTAATTATGTATTATAAAAGTAAAGCGAGTAAGCAGGCACTTACCTACCATTTTTTTTGTAACATATAAATACGTATTCCTTTAATTTTATAAATCTTCTTCCATTTATTTTATTGCCCATTTTAATAAATACCTAATCACGGGGACGAACTTCGACTAAAATATTATACGTATTATTTTTGTACATTACAGCGATACAACCTTCCGCTCCGATGTCTCGACGGGTACTGGTCGACGGTCGGGGCCGTCAGAGGGAAGGCGATGCCCGTTAGATATTAGATATTTTCGTAGGTTATTATTTATTTGTGGGAAAATTATAGCTTCAAAGAAAAACGTTTTTTTCCGATATTTTAAATAATAACAAGCTACTTCTATTGGTATATCTTTCATATAATTTAGTGATGAGATCTCGGAGTAACCGCTGTTTTTAAGTTTTAAATTAGGGTTATCTTTATATTATTTTTCTAATGAGTAAATTGTTATTAATCATGTTTCTGTCTTTCCGAAAGACTAGATAATATGTTATATTTTGATAAAATAACAATTTCATAATTCTAGGTTTATCTTAAAAATAAATACAGACGTTCAAAAATTAACAAAAATTGCTAAAATTCGGAATACCTCGCCTTAAATACTTTTAGATTCGGCTCGAAGACCAGCTTTGTAAGGTGTCGGGGTGAAAATAACGAAGTCGCAGTTCAGGGTAACAAAATAGGTTTTGCGAGCGAGCGACGTGCGGTCAGCGCGTATGTATGTTGCGGACTAGTGTGACGCAGCGGTGGTGCTTGAGTGCCCCTCCCGCACCTCAGGCGCCCTTCTAACAGTTAGGTGCTTCTCACAGGTAGCTCGTTCGTCACCAGTACGTTTATTATATTAATAAAATGACAAAGTACATAACAAATAAATCAAAACCAAAAGAAAACATACTAAAACAGTTATCATAAATTAAATATATCTCATGAATCATAAGATGAACATTCGCGTCGCTAACAACTGGTATTCAGCTGCATCCGGTTAGACTGGAAGCCGACCCCAATATACTTGGGAAAAGGCTAGGCAGATGATGAGTCCATTTATCGAGGAAGGCTATAGGCCCATGCGAAGCCGGGTCGGGTCGCTAGTTAATTATAATTTAAATGTTCTTCACAAAATCACAATTTAATAATCGACGATTGTATTTAACTGGTAAAACTTCACACACGTGCTGAATTGAAATGAAAACAAAAATAATATTTTGCTAAAGTCTATCTACAGATCACGCCAGAGGGTGTAACGCCCTCTTCATTCATTTTTGATTTATCTATTTCTTAGCGATACCCATTACGGTTGTGAAGTTTCTCCAGCTAATTTAACCTCTTGACCGCCACAGTCATGTATATGTTACAGTCAAAATTCTTAACCAGTCAAAACTACTTATGACTGGCTTTAGTCAAAACCATTAATAAAACGCGTTTGCGTTACAAAAAGATAAACATGGAACGCCCTAATCATAACAATTACTACAAAACAAAAGCTTTAAAAGGGGCAAAAAAAAAGCCTACCAACCAAATAGGTTTCTAAGTATTAAGGATAAATTTATACCGGTCAAAAGTACTATTGACTGATTTCTGCAGTCAAAAGTAGTTTTGACTGGTTAAGAGTTTTGACTGCGACATATAGATAACAACCCAGCTATGTGCCCAGCACCCCACGGTCACGACTACATGACAGACTTCTTTAAATGATTCCAGAGAGTAAGTATGTAGCTTAGCTTGGCCGAGGGCACTTTTTTGCTTATTAGGGTTCCGTACCCAAAGGGTAAAAAGATCCTCCACTGTCTGTCTGGCTGTCTGTCACCAGGCTGTATCTTGTGAACTGTGATAGCTAGACAGTCGAAATTTTCACAGATGATGTATTTCTGTTGCCGCTATAACAACAAATACTAAAAACAGAATAAAATAAATATTTAAGAGGGGCTCCCAACATGATCTTTTGCCGTTTTTTTGCTCGATATTAAAAAGAAGGTCTAATGATAGGTGGTGGTGGTGGTCTAAGGTATAGTGTCTAATGTTTTACTTCGTGTGCGCGTCCGACTAGCAGTTGGCCAATTTTTTAACGTGCCGGCTAAACTATTAAAAATACCATGTGTAAAGAGAGTAAGACAACCAGTTTTACCGTATTAACTCTGAACGCAGATCTCGCGGCCGCAGCCGTCGGTTCATCCCAGTAGACCATTTCGTTGTGAATCTTGTACTCGGCGCCGTCTTCAGAATGGAGCACTACAGTTCTAGTAAATGATAGCAGGTGCTCCTCTTCAGCTAACGTTTCCGCTATGAGCTTTAATACGCCGCCGATACGTAGAATAGTTGTTGTTTCCTGGTTTAAAAATATTATTTTTCACAACAGAATTGAAGATACAATATTTCAATTTAATCACTTCATAAAATGGGGCTTCTTCTATCCTACCCTATTACTGTGCCCAAACGGGTCCATAATTATCTTATTTATTTACACCATCACATATATATTTATGGAAAAGCAACATAGATATTTGAGTATTGAAGTAAATTATAGTTTTTTTGACCCAAAGCTTACAAATGTCTTTCGATTTCTGTCAATCTATTGAAACTGATACAGACAGAAATATATTTATAATAGAGTTTGGCGTTTAATATTTAGTGACCTGTGGTACAAGGGGTTGCGGAACGATCGTACGTTCCCGCGACCCCCGGCGTAGGTGTGAGATGGAACACCGGGGTGGTTTTTAGTCAGTAAGAGTCTGACAGACCCCACCCCAGGGCGGAGGTCATCCATGACGATTTTCCACGTTGTCGGCTGCTTAAACTTCTTCTCTCACCGTCAGACAAACGTTCATACTACTTACGCTACTTAAAAAACTTAAAGACAATCGACGAAAGGGTATGTCCCACGGCTCAATTCAAATCCACACTCCCGAAAAAAAATTATTGCTTCCTTCGACATTATCTTTACAATAAATTAAATAAAATTCTGTATCCAAAAACTCGTTCAAGCGGTATTAAAGAAATAAAAAAATACTTAAAAACCCTCGACTACCATAAAACTAAGAATCTTTCGACCGTTCTTAAATAAAACTAATTTTGACTAACCCCACACATACATAGCTGTTTCCTAACCTCCTTGAACAACTACTCTCGCTGCACTCACTCCACAAAACTCACCTTTCACTCACACACTGCTCATCTGAATTACTCACATACATTGTCTTACACTTCACAAATAAGATAAACACTCACTCACACATCGTCTCACAACATGACTCAATGGCTTATGCAGAATAAATTACATGTAGGTATTCTTTATTGTTGTTACTTTTCCTTTTATTTGCGTTAAGCATATTGTTTAACTCTTACTTAGTTTTTAATTTTTGTTATGCATATTGTTTAACTCCGACTCTTGCACTTTTACTCCGTAAAAGCTAATTCTACCTGTGGAAGAGCTCACTGTTACGTCAACTTGTGACAACTGTCACCCCTCCCACGCCGCGCAGCTACTTCAGGAACGGTTTCTGTTAAGCGGTCGGACTATACCTTTCACCCAGATCGGTCTACAGGATTGATGCCAAGGTAAACATCTTAGGGGCCATCTCCACGAGCGAGAGAATCGCAGCGATATTATCGTCGTGTGGCACGACGATAATCTCTACACTTATTTTACGTATTTCTATTCACTTTCTTAGAACGTGTCTACACACGGCGAGGTTATCGCGGCGATGCGACGAGCGGTTGAGCGCGAGCGAAATGTCATCGTATCGCCGCACTAAGGAGCATTTTGCTTTTCAAACCGGACAAAATTAATTAGGACGTTTTTTTCATTGGAAATGAATAAAAATACATAAGTGAATAAAGAAAATCATATATTTTTACAAACATGGGTAATAACACAAAATAAACTCAACATTATTTCATTCTAATGGATCTTAGCTTGATTCATCTGAGTAAGCAAGTCTTAATGATTGGTCTACTTCTGTAACCAGTTCTTCCGGCTCGAACAACTCTAGAATTTCACTCATGAAGGACTGACTTTTGCTCGGTTTACGTTTCCGTACACAACTTATAAAAGAATCTAATGGGAGAAGCACCCTGTTGAGGACATCTTGATCACATTGATTTCTCGATAATTTTCGGGCATAATTTTGTCGGTATGAGCGGTAGTGCTTATTACGGGCTTTGGCAATCATATTTGATGACGAATCTGCAAAAAAAAAACGACAGAGTTTATAAATCTGCCAAATAATTCAAAAATCCTTTATCACTTTAAAAGTAATTTTTTTTGAAGTGGTGGAAAGATGTGGAAAAAGTTTTAACTGTTTTATGTCGTGAAACTCTATATTTTACCACAAAAGTATTTTTATAACCCGATCTAACTCGGTACTATTACAAAAGTACTAATTAATGAAGAAAACATACACGATTTTCATATTTTTTTCCCCTCTATTGATACTGGTTCTAAAAATACATAATAGTCAATCATATTAAAGATAATATACATTAAAATTAAGTACATACCTTGTTCTTCAGATTCCATAGTTAAAACTTCCCACAATTCACTTCAAACCACTTTTAACACCAAGTGCAAGTTAAGAACAATATAATGTATCATGAAAGTAGATGTGCGCACTAAACTAAGACTAGTTTCCGCCTATACCTGACCGGGCGCGAGGAGGCGAAGTGTCCAAGATAGGACCGGCTTATGGTAGTACCATTACTTAGGTCCAATAAAACGTAAATTTTGGTGACATTTACAGCAATTTGTAATTGTTACTTTTGTCCGATTTTAAAGTCAAAATGCTCGTTAGTGCGCCGTCTATTAAGCGGTCTTAATAAACGGCGATACGATGACATTTCGCTCCGCGATTCCGCGCTTTTATCGTCGGGTAATCTCGGTAGATTATCCGACGATAGAAGCGCGGAATCGTCGCGATTCTATCGCTCGTCGAGACGGCCCCATATACACGCTGAAATTTTAGTGGTTTTTTTTCCGAAGCGAAATGATTTTGTCTTGGTAGTACATCGACTAATAAAAAAATTAAAATAAATTATTAAAAAACGGCAGATTTAGAATTGTGGAAAACTAGCGACCCCAAACCAATAGTGATACAGTGCGAACGGCTGACTGCGCGAGGTCCTGTGTTAACGAAACACAATATTCCTTTCACACTTTTACGGGTTTAAGAACGTTATAAGTGGAGTGGATGCATATTTTTTTAATTATTTGAAAAATAAAAAACATTTATATTTTTTAAGTTAAACTCTACGAATCGATAGTAGATACTACTGAGGGCAAATCGTTCTGCCGCGTGAAATAGATCATTTAGATTTCAGCTTGTATATAAAAATCTTCTGTGCGTGTGTATAAAAGTGAACTCATCCTAAACGGCTGTACCGATTTTGATGAAATTTTGTGTGTGTGTTCCAGTGGATTCGAGAATGGTTTAGATTCACAATTGGATCCGGTAGGTGGCGCTGCAGTCGACTTGTAGAACTTTTTTATTTTAAGGGTGGGCAATGTCATACAGTTCCGCTAGTAGTTTATAATATCAGTTAACAAGTCCAGTTTACTCACAGTATGATACAACACATCGACGGTAAACGTAAAGGGGTCATGTTCGGTATGGGGCCATCTGTTTATAAGCTTCGTGATGGACATGGCTCCTACAACTTCTGCCCCTCATCTAGAAATCTTGCGTATAGAAACAGATTCCGGAAATTCCTGTATTTTTGACCGTACCCTGTAACAAAATATAAAGGTTAATTATGTACTTAATTACAATAATAATACCAATGAATCATTTATATCGAGTATCACAGACCCATACTGCCATACAATACGAAGTGATGCAATATTAATCCCTCTCGCTTGGAGGATTTGGCAAGAGATAGACCGGCCTGGAGGCGTTTGGTGCAACAAAATATTTACACATAGGAAGACCAAAGGAAGCGCGATCTCGATACCAAGAGAGATAACATTAAGAACAGGCCACCTTTCAATACACAATATCACTATCTTAAATGGTATTTTGACGTGCCCTTACTGTGCACGTACAGACAGCGTCATCAACTGCTAACCCCCTTTCCGAAGAGATTTCAATGCGTGGGGGGTAAGCAGTTGATGACGCTGTCTGTACATTCAGTGTTAAAATAAGACACATAAGCCACATCAGCCACATTAGAGCACACGCTCGTAACTTCTAGAACAGAAACTGTCACCGTAGCCGAAATCGGCATGGGATGTTATTATTATTATACCTACTTACAAAAAAACACGAAAATAAATATTATTAAACTATTGAACACGATTTGACGGCGTCGTGTTGCGCTGGGTGTTGCGTAGCCTTCCGCGAAATCGCCGAAATACGACACCCTTCGGCCAAAACTCTTCCTTGAGGTAGGTCCCAATATACTGAGTCGGAACTCGCACCACGAACGACTTGAAGTTAGTATTGTGGCGCGACTCCAACTCCTCGACCCTCAAGGTCCAGCTAGTCTTCGATCGGACATACTCCACGATCTCCTCAACCTTAACTACTACAGATAGTGCAATCCACGAAGACGCGCCCCACTCTTTTTCCTAATCGCTTGCAGTGCAAGTGTGCATCCTTTCGCTAGTATTGTAGTACTGACGATACGTATGAATCTGTAGACTGTTATTGTCCCAAAGGCCTTCTCATACCGAGAAGACAAGAGCATTGATCACCACGTGCGCTCAAGGCGGATTAGAGATTCCAGACTTACATTAATTATAAGTCCAGGTTGGTTTCCTCACGATGATTACCTTCATCGTGTTCAAGATAAAACTTAGAAAGTGGATAGTGAATTGGAAGTAACATTGATACTTGCTATTTAAATACTAGGTCTTCAATCAATTAATTGGGTCATAGATACATTTAATATTACACAATACTATTACGTAATTAATTGATTGATAAATTCTTTTTAACCTCCGACGAAAAATTAAATTAAAAATTTAAAAAAACCCCCAACGCAAAACATAAAAGCGATTATGTAAAAAGTCAAAAATAATACCTTTTGTTGAGCCATCAAATGTTTGTTCGTTGAAATGGCGCTATAATGTCGCGGCGGGTACCGCTTAAGTAAGTCAGTCCCTTAATTTCATTCACTGTCTATTCATTTACCAGCATTTCCGACCAATTTGCTTCGATATTATCAAATTTTTGTTGCTAACCTAGTTGTTAATCTTGTTGCAAATCTAGTTACCAACAGTTCGCTATTTTAGCTATTTAGTTATTGCTTTAAACTTAGCGGTACCCCGCCGCGACATTATAGCGCCATTTCAACGAACAAACATTTGATGGCTCAACAAAAGGTATTATTTTTGACTTTTTACATAATCGCTTTTATGTTTTGCGTTGGGGGTTTTTTTAAATTTTTAATTTAATTTTTATTTTAAATTTTTTAAACGTAATTTAGTTTGGTTTTGTATAAGAGTTTACAAAAATAATTTACAAATTTTTTAGTTTTCATTTCGTTACCCATTCCTCATTCCCTTGCAATATAGTATACATTATTCTACTAGTCAAGGCCTTTCATTTGATACCCATATATTGAGGGAGTTGTGAAAATAGAATGTAATTCCCTACCACAGCTAACAAAAGAGCTGATAACTTTAAAACTGCTGAACCGATTTTGATGAAACATGTCTAAGAACCATCGCTAGAGAATCTGCTTTCAAATAAAAAAAACCGCATTCAAATCGGTTCACCCGTTAAAGAGCTACAGTGCCACAGACAGACACACAGACACACAGACACACAGACACACAGACACACAGACCCACAGACACACAGACACGTCAAACTTATAACACCCCTCTTTTTCGTCGGGGGTTAAAAAAGAGGGGTGTTATAAGTTTGACGTGTCTGTGTGTCTGTGTGTCTGTGTGTCTGTCTGTGGCACTGTAGCTCTTTAACGGGTGAACCGATTTGAATGCGGTTTTTTTTATTTGAAAGCAGATTCTCTAGCGATGGTTCTTAGACATGTTTCATCAAAATCGGTTCAGCAGTTTTAAAGTTATCAGCTCTTTTGTTAGCTGCGGTAGGGATCTTAGGGAATTATATTCTATTTTCACAACTCCCTCAATATATGGGTATCAAATGAAAGGCCTTGACTAGTAGAATAATGTATACTATATTGCAAGGGAATGAGGAATGAATAACGAAATGAAAACTAAAAATTTGTAAATTATTTTTGTAAACTCATAGTACAAAACCAAACTAAATTACGTTTAAAAAATTTAAAATAAAAATTAAATTAAAAATTTAAAAAAACCCCCAACGCAAAACATAAAAGCGATTATGTAAAAAGTCAAAAATAATACCTTTTGTTGAGCCATCAATTAATGTTTGTTCGTTGAAATGGCGCTATAATGTCGCGGCGGGGTACCGCTAAGTTTAAAGCAATAACTAAATAGCTAAAATAGCGAACTGATGGTAACTAGATTTGCAACAAGATTAACAACTAGGTTAGCAACAATTTGATAATATCGAAGCAAATTGGTCGGAAATGCTGGTAAATTAATAGACAGTGAATGAAATTAAGGGACTGACTTACTTAACCCTCTACTGCATACAAAGCCAATTTTGGCTGCTCAACTTTAGTAATTTATTTCTACCCTAATTTTAAATAAAATTTATAAAATGTCACTGTAGTAATATTAAGGAATTCAAACTGAAACGAAACGTAATTTTTATTGTCTATGGCCAACGTCTTGTGTCATTATAAACTCACTTTTCTCCGGTGCGTACGCGAAGTCGTTCTTAGTGAAATTTATTGCAGCTTTGTTGGTGGAAATTAAATAGAAAAGGTAAGAAAATTGATGTTAAAAAATGTAAATAATGTTCTGCAAAACCTCTGTTTTTGACCCCTATCACAGTTTATTCAAAATATTTGCTCCTTATACTTCATTTTCAATATTTTCTACAGGAGCCAATTTTGGCTTCGTATGCATTTACGATGAATTATGTTTGCGCCTAAAATGGCTTCGCATGCATTTTTATCTTTCCAGAATGCTTCCTTCACGCTTTTATGGCACTGCTAACTGCATTAAACCTATTCCTGGTGATGGCTCTCTTAGTAGCGAAGTAACGATGATTCACTATCTGATTCCGATGACGATGTACCGTCAGTGGTATAAAAAAATATTTTTCCACTTGGTTGATATGTGTGCAGTTAATGCTTGGTTACTGTGGCGACGCAAGACTGACCAATACATGTCACTATTTGACTTCAAGCTAGCCATTTCTGAACATTATTGCAAGGCTGGCAAAAGCATCTCAAGAAAAAGAGGCCGTCCTAGTCCTAGTATCAGTAATCCCGGTACACCTACCTTGTCAAGAGGAAATACTCCTACGTCATCTAGAACGGGTACTCCTACCAGTAGAAATGAATCTTTCGCACTTCGAAAAAGGGCACGGAAAACCCTAGCAAAAGTGCAAGACCTACCTCCAAAAATTAGTACGTACAGACAAAATTGACCATTTCCCGATACACCAAAAGAATCGTCAATTATGTCAGAATGATTGTTCTTTGCGTTCTCATATAAAATGTGAGAAATGTGACGTGTTTCTTTGCTTGAATGAGAAAATAAACTGTTTTAGAGAATTTCACCTTGTGTAAGTTGTTGTGCATAGGAAGCCAAAAATGGCAGCTCATACACAGACGTTATTGCATGGGAAGCCAATTTTGGCTTCTGTTTTTTTTTTTCTAAAATAAGATACTTATTTTTTTTTCACTTTAGATTTTGTCTTACAAGCCCTATTAAAACACATTAGATCATAAAAATATTTTTTTTCTTTTTAATTTAATAATTCATGCAATAGAGGGTTAAGCGGTACCCCGCCGCGACATTATAGCGCCATTTCAACGAACAAACATTAATTGATGGCTCAACAAAAGGTATTATTTTTGACTTTTTACATAATCGCTTTTATGTTTTGCGTTGGGGGTTTTTTTAAATTTTTAATTTATGTCTCTCTAGTTCACATTGTTTTAATACTGGGCAAAGGCTTCTCCCAAGCACTCTTTGAACCAGCCTTCATGGTACGCGTCCCGGTTCAACTCACTATTGGGCTCTGTAACTCCACGCCATGTTGAATGGCCACGTTGAATGCCACGTTGAATGGCAATGCTTTGAGTCTTAACATTCCCGAACCTGAAAACTAGAAGCTGTATTTAAATACTTACGCAATTTATAGCAATAAGTAATAGTCAAAGTGGCATCGTCTTCGTACATCCCTTGTATCAAAGACCTATCGTCCAACCCAGAATCCAGTAATGGAAAATATACATCTAGAAACTTTTCCGCTACTTCTTGAGCTTCTTCTGGGCAGTAGTTCTGTTTGTGATTAGGTAATTTACCTCTTTGCTGGATTGGTACACCGTCCTGTAATGAGATATATTTTATAATTATAGCAGAGAAAAAAAAAATGGCATACACAAATCCATACTTTAATATTAATATTATAAATGCGAAAGTAACTCTGTCTGTTACGCTTTCACGATGAAACGATGGCTGAGCCGATTTTAATGAAATTTGGTATGAAAATAGCTTAAGCCCTGAGGAAGGACATAGGCTACTTTTTAATTCGCGATAACCGACATTCACGCGGACAAAGTCATAGGCAAAAGCTAGTAATATTATAAAGTAACTTCAAATTTAAATTATTAATTCCAATTAGACCATTAAACGTCATTTACAAGAAAAAAAAAAAATTAATCTCGTAGCCTCTACCAAAAGGTAGATTCGTATTTAGACGAGTGGTAACTTCATACTTAGGTACCTACTACTATTTAAAAAAAAGTTAAGTAAGTACTATGAATTAAATAATTATGAGAAAGTGAAGACGATGCGCGACTTTATCTGCATGATAACTTTTTAGTATCTTAGGATTATTAGTTAAGAGAACTGTGAAACTGTAAATTTTCATACAAAAAGCGATAACGTTTTACCCAAATAGTACCTTCAACATTATTTTTGGAAAACTAGATCTGTGCGTTTTTATTTTAAAGGAATATTGCGTACGACATAAGTCATTTGCATCTAAATATCTTCATTTACTTCCTCGAGCGTTTATTTTTTTTAAATTAAACTATACTGAATTACTTAAAAAGAATGTACAGACATAGATTAAGGAGTACCGAATCTAATGAGACCAAAACCTGCCTCTTTTCGTAAAGGTTTAGGGGGGTAAAAACGTTATCGCCCAAAACAATATTTCGAAATGGAAAAGTAGATAATTGCCTCCAAGACTTGCAACCCTCTCTATCGCACGTTATGGGTCGGGGGGCAGGGACATATTGCATTTGTATTGTTCGCCCGAAGGGAGACTGATCGAGCGGTATGGAACAGATACCATTTTGGAAAAATCTACTCGCGCCGTGTATCGGCACCTCACTAAGCTCTTAAAGATATCTACATCCCTACGCAGCTCACAGTTTGACGTTGCGAAAATTGATTATAATCTGCCTAGCCTTTTCCCAACTATTAAAAAAAGAATATTGCTCAAATCAATTGGGGTTCAAACTATATTGGGGTCGGCTTCCAGTCTAACCGGATGCAGCTGAATACCAGTGTTTTACATGGAGCGACTGCCTATCTGACCTCCACAACCCAGTTACTAGATAACACGATACCTCTTGGTAAGTCTGCTTGTCAGACTTTCTGGCTTCTGACTACCCATAACGACTGCCAAAGATCTACAAAAGACAGCCGGGACCAACGGCTTTTCGTGCTTTCCGAGGCACGGAGGGAACTTGAAATAAAAGGGATGGTCACCCATCCACAGACCGACCGCGGCTAGCGTAGCTACGCTAGCCGTTTTAGTCATTGCAGGTGCAGTCATTGCTTTTAATTCAACCGACCAATGATCGACCATTATGAATTTAGCAGATTACGGGCTTTTAGCAAAATGACAATGGGATCGGGTTGGAATGACGAAATTATAAAAATAGCAGACTTGGCCCCTGGTCGGCCACGCTAGAACATGCCCAGGAAGGAAATCTTTGATGGCCCAATGGAGTTCAGGTTTCTCGTTTGTTTTCGTAACTTTTGACCGATCGGGTTTTAACATAGCCACGAGCTCCTCGATGCGAAAATTGATATATGTATTTACAATTTCCACAATAGCTGGGAACATCATTCTAATGACTTTGACATAATGTTCAGGATCAGTGTAGTCGTGGCACAGCGGGTTTCCTTCCAAGTGTATTGTCTTCAACGGCAACTGTCGATCATTCAGTAGAATAGTGACCTTCTCTAAACAATTGTGTGATAGGTTTAGATGTTTCAGATTTGGTGCCACATTGGTTAAGTCGAAGCCAGATATGTTTCTGAAACAAAAATTAATTGTATTTTTTCATCTTTTAATCTATATAATAAAAATGAATCGTTGTTCGTTAGTCTCGCTAAAACTCGAGAATGGCTGGACCGATGTTGCTAATTATGGTCTTGAAATATTCGTGGTAGTCCAGGGAAGGTTTATACGGTAAGAAAATTTGAAAAAGCGATTGACATGACAACATCTGTCGGGCCAGCTAGTCACTTACAAATTAAAGCTGAGTTTGCCTTCATTCGAGCTTATCTCAGAAGCTTAGCATCTTATTGATGTGTATGTGCTTGCGGCTCACACATATAGGTTACTTTTATTGTGAATGTGTGAGTGCACTGCCTGTCAAACACTTAGTATTAAATTCGCGATCATTTGTAACACCCGTGTTCTTATTTGTACACCTCCCAGTTGAAAACATATCAATTATACAAATTATTATATTCTACCGACCAACTTTTCAGTTATCGAGGACAATCTATATAGACAAGCCATGTTCACAGGAGATATTATAACACCGCTATATTGTTAAGGTTCTCGAACCAAGCGCTTCGTTTTCACATTTATTGTGCGAACTGCCAGACTCTGGAATTCATTGCCCGCCTCTCTGTTACCCGATAAATATAATCAGGGTATTTTCATTCTAGGCAAGCGAGCTCTAGCTTAGGCCGCATCATCACTTAAGAGCGCCCAACCCGTCATATTTCCCATACAAACGCTCGTACGCGATTACGGCGTTATAACAAATTATTTTCCAAATATTTTTAACAGACAGGTATCTTGTGGTTTAAATCTAGGTTTGTATGAAGCCAAAAATAAACTTTTTTGAGAAACAAATTCATTAAACACGTCCGAAAATCAGCTTTTTTGCACAATTTTATCTGACCGGTCATAATGCACTCATACATTGAAAAAGTAAAAAAAAACAGCTTCATAGAAACCTTGCACATGTAATGGAGATTCTAAATTACAAACATTTTTACCAAAAACTTGTAAGGCTTTTTTAAAAACACGTATGCCCTGGAACAAGTTTTATGAAATTTCCACGCGCCAATTTTCCTGTGATGTTATCGCGTTCTCAGTTACTCGTTTGTTTTCGAGGTTTGCGTTGGTTGAAACAAAACATTTTTCAATCACGCTCGCGTTGAAGTTCGTTCGATGGGATGGGCGCTCTTAAGATCAGATGAGTTGTGGGCAAATGCAAGCTTCATCATGTCAACCCTTAGACGCCCACTGCTGGGCATAAGTCTCCCACAAGGGGGGTTCAGCCGTAATCGTCATGCTTGACCGATGCATGTTGACGATCGCAGTAGGCGTTATGGTACTCAGAAGGACGCTGCTGTCCGTCCTCTGGTCAGATCCCTCTGTCGCTTTCTACGACACCCACGGGTAGAAATGGAAGGTTATTAGTATATAAGAGAAAAGCATTCGGGAAAAACCTAATATTATAATTTTGCAGCCACTTAAAAAAAACTGGACCCAGGAATCAAACCCAAGAACCCAACTTCCGACCACTAACGGCCCGTCGCGGCATAGACCGCCATTTGATTTCTATTGTAGCAGAAGAAAAAATTACTTTGATTAGATGAAAAAATGTAAATAAAGAGATCATTTATTCATTTCGATCTCTAAGACATAGGTTCCACGTAATTTGGGGATCGCCGTCCAAAATGTGATAAATATAAGTAGATATATATACTCTATGTGTGTCTACTATACCCTATAAAAGATAGCTTGATCTCTGCGACATATGTCAAACTGACATTCCTAGGGTTGTCAGGATATCAAAAATTGTCGACAGAAATTATCAGCCGCGATGAATCAACGCCCATCACCAATTAGGTCGGCATGCCCATAAAGTATGACATTGGCAGGTATTGTCTGTACTATTATGAAATTCAGTACTTCATAGGCGTGATTTTACTGAGAGCTGTCGCAGAGATCAAGCTATCTTTTATAGGGTATAGTAAGGTACGTCACGGAAATAAAGAAGATGGATATGATTTCACATATTTTTAAAAATATGGTAAGTATATCGATCTACTTCTGGTAATGTATTCTCCACATTAGAAAATATTTTAAGCCCTCTAAATGATTTTTATTTTTCATACAAATGAATATATGGAACTCGCCATGATTCTTTTTTATATTTTGAAAAAGAAAAATGTAAGGGCCCTTTTCCTGTCATGCGTGTTTTCGTCCGCACGTGGATCTCGTCCGCATCCAGGCTGCCCGCATCCTATCATTTCATACATGTCTTTCCTATCATGCGGGCAGCATCCGTGTGGTCAAAAGCGTGCTATCACCCGCATACGGACGAGCGATAATCCGCATGACAGGAAAAGGGCCCTTACGCTTTTTTTTAAACCATATCTCAACTTACTATATGAAACGTATATGTTTGTAGTAAACAACCAAGATTTATTTAGAACTGCCAATGATGTGAATCCAAGAAATCGTAGAGATCCATTTAGACTCGTACTAAGTGAGATTCCTAGATCAACCAAATATAATAAGAACTGTTTAGCAATGTGTCTACGTATTTACAATAATATAACCAGTAATTTAAAAACATTAACTTCTAGAGCATTTAAATATAAATGGCTAAATTACACATAATTTTTATTCTATTAAAGAATTTATAGATACTAAATATGCTTCAACAATACTTTGACATTATGTGATATAACGCATACCTATAAGTTTGCATGCTATATAAGTTTAGCAAAACATGTATGCACTAATTTAAATGTAACAGCTTTTATGCGAATAAATGAATTTGAATTTGAGGCTTCGAAATCCCCGTCTGCTTTATTCTTATTAATGAAAATATCACTTACGTAATTCTGTTATGTGAGAGATCAAGCTCAACAAGAGTTTCCCATTCGACGGCTTGCAGCAGGTAGATGCAGTCGCTCTGGTTGCTCAACCGGTACAGCGGGAAGTATATGAAGTGGCTTATATCTGGAGCAAAATAGTAGAAGGACATAATATAATTATATTTTTATTTTTTTAATCTATATAATTAAAAAATTACAGTGTCTGTTTGTAATGTTAAAATAACGGGTTTTTACTGAATGCAATGGAATGCTTAAACGGTACTAATACCAAAAAAACTATTCTAACTATAACTATATAATTAATAATAACTTAATAATCTCCGATACGGCTGATCTGATTTTGACGGAACCTTTACTGGCAGATAGCTGATGTTAGCAGAAGTAACATAGGCTACTAAACTAGGCTAATTTATTTTAAAAAAAATTATGCTGTTGGGGGACTCCTGTAAGAAAGGGAAATAGACTCTCCTTCGTACGAGAATAGTGGCTTAGAAACGAAAATATAGTCTTGTGGTCTGGTGGCAAGTGCGATTGCTGAGTGTGGAGAGGGTATTACTGGGTTTTTCTAAACCTATAAATATTAAACTAAATTGATGTTCGTTAGTCTCGCTGAAACTCGAGAACGGCTGGACAGATTGGCTAATTTTGGTCTTGATATATTCGTGAAAGTCCAGGGAGACTTCCACAAACATTTCAAGACCAAAGCAACTAAAAAAATGAATTTACAGTAAACTGAAAATTAATCGGATTTTTAAGGTTTTAGTGTTTTCTTAGTAAATTAGTGTCTTTGAATTTTGGGTTAATTGTGTCAAGTACCCAATTATTAAATAATTATTTATTTTTATAAAAAAGAAATACGTTACACTAGGAATTTCTCCTGTGTCGTGTGTGTGTTTACAACCATATAAACTCACTCAAACAGCTGGACCCGGAACAACTACCTGCAGGCCATATAAATATTTGTTCCGTGCGGGAATCGAACCCGCGACACGCTGCGTAGCAGTCAATCGCTCAACCACTGCGCCAACCGTGTCGTCGACATACGGACTGGCTGTCCTGATATCAAGAGGGAACGCATTCCAAAGAAGAATAGGCTGCACATGAAAGGAAGAATGATGATGGTGAATCTTACCTCAGTAAAACAAGGTATGAAGCTATACCCTTTGACATTATCAAGTATTGCATTCAGCACACGCTCTTTTGTCCAAGTTGATGGGTAACCCTTCACCTAAAACGTTGAAATTAAGATGTTGAAATAATATAATATAATATATAGCTAACCGTGTGATGCCATGCCGCGAAAAGCACTACCCCATTTATACCCGTGGATGCCGTAGAAGGCGACAGAGGGATATTGACCAGAGGATAGGCAGCTCTTTTGAGTACTACAACACTACTATGATCGTCAATATTCATCGGCCAAGCATGGCGATTACGGCTAAAACACCCCTTTGGGAGAGACCTATACCCACCAGTGGGCGTCTTAAGGTTGACATGATGATGATGTGATGAATCTATATATATATATAAATGAATCGCCCAAATGTATGTAAGCGCATAACTTCCGAACGGCTGGACCAAATTGGATATATTTTTTTGTGTTCTTTATTGTCTGGAGAAGGTTTGTATAAAGAAAATTTTAGGTAGGTAGGGTAGGTAGGTAGAGGGTAGGGTAGGTAGGGTAGGTATCTAGGTAGTATAGGGTAGGTAGGGTAGGGTAGGGTAGGTAGGTAGGTAGGGTAGGGTAGGGTGGGTAGGTAGGTAGGGTAGAGTAGGGTGGGTAGGTAGGTAGGTAGATAGGTAGGGTACGGTAGGTAGGTAGGGTAGGTAATAAAAATTAATACCAGTCTATAATTGTCCCACTGCAGGAAAAAGGCCTCTTCTCATACAGAGAAGGCACGAGCATTGATCACCACGTGCACTCAAGGCGGCATGGTGATTTAAGACATATTCATTATAAGTCCAGGTTTCCTCACGATTTTTTCCTTTAACAATGTTAGGAACGTCCAAAATAAACTTAGAAAGTAAAATTGCAAAAGTCACATTACGTCGGGGATAGTACAAATCCGCGAATCTACCATACGTAAACTGCGCGTATCTGCACTACGTCTAAGTTTATAGGGGAAGATTATAAGTGCGGTGTCGATACTGGCCAGCCGTAGACAAGCGGTATTGTTATTGGGCGATTCCTTGCATTCTATAGGTCGGACGAAAATCACGTCAAAGAGGTGTCTGCCAATGACGATTGTGCGTACATTGCCCGCGAAATTTTAAATTGGCTATATTTGTCAGATACGCGGAATTATTCAATGCTAGTTACGCGGATTTGCATTTAATCCCCGACGATTAGTCACATTAGAAACTGGGTCATCAAGACATTTTTTTTTGTTTTTTTTTTTTGCCAAAATGTACTTAATAAACAGCTGTTTTTTATTTTTATATTCATACTAATGAATATAAAATTTTTATTTATGTGTGTGTTAGTAAGTACATATTGTTAGGGTAGGTATTGCATTTTACTAACATACAACTGATTTTTTTTCATATTTTAGGGTTGGACCCATAGCGAAGTTTTTATAATAATAACTAGGATTTTTTTCAGGAAATACGTGTTTCTGAAAAAGCCTTAAAAGTTTTTGGTTATAATGTTTGTAATTTAGAATCTCCATTACATGTGCAAGGTTTCTATGAAGCTGTTCTTTTCACTTTTACAATGTATGAGACAGTGCATTATGAACGGCCAACGTTCAGATAAAATTGTGCAAGAAAGCTGATTTTCAGACGTAGTTACTGAATTTGTTTCTCAAAAAAGTTTATTTTTTGCTTGATAAAAACCTAGATTTAAACCACAAGTTACCTGTGTGTGAAAAACATTTGTATGGGAAATATGACGGGATGGGGGCTCTTAAGGACTCAGTTTTTGTCGGTAAGTATTTTGACTTGTCGCCGATTGGTTGATACCATTCAAGATGACGCTATAAAGTGACAAACACTAGACGCTATCTCGAGGCAAAGCTTTCAGCTATCTTCCTCCTTCATCAAGTACTTTATGAATTGGAATGTAACACATTGACATTGTTCAAAGTTACACTCACCGAAATTTGAATGAAATTTTTTTCTTTATCATACGATTCTTCCATTTGTTCTTGTTGCAGTATCATCACAGACTGAAATAAGAAATAAAAATTAAATTAAAAATTAAAAAAAACCCCCAACGCAAAACATAAAAGCGATTATGTAAAAAGTCAAAAATAATACCTTTTGTTGAGCCATCAAATGTTTGCTCGTTGAAATGGCGCTATAATGTCGCGCCGGGGTACCGCTTAAGTAAGTCAGTCCCTTAATTTCATTGTTGCTAATTTAGTTGTTAATCTTGTTGCAATTCTAGTTACCATCAGTTCGCTAATTTAGCTATTTAGTTATTGCTTTAAACTTAGCGGTACCCCGCCGCGACATTATAGCGCCATTTCAACGAACAAACATTTGATGGCTCAACAAAAGGTATTATTTTTGACTTTTTACATAATCGCTTTTATGTTTTGCGTTGGGGGTTTTTTTAAATTTTTAATTTAATTTTTATTTTAAATTTTTTTAAACGTAATTTAGTTTGGTTTTGTATAAGAGTTTACAAAAATAATTTACAAGTTTTTAGTTTTCATTTCAGTCACCTATAATAATATGTTTGAAAGCAAAGTAAACATCCGGTATGCGTCTAAGATCCCTACCGCAGCTAACAAAAGAGCTGATAACTTTAAAACTGCTGAACCGATTTTGATGAAACATGTCTAAGAACCGTCGCCAGAGAATTTGCTTTCAAATAAAAAAAACCGCATTCAAATCGGTTCACCCGTTAAAGAGCTACAGTGCCACAGACAGACACACAGACACGTCAAACTTATAACACCCCTCTTTTTTTTTTTCGTCGGGGGTTAAAAAGAAACATAATGGCTAACATATAAAATATAACCAAATAATGGCTACCGTCGAGGTGGGCGGAGCTTATTGCTTGGGCCGGTCGTGCCTCTCTATCGCTTGTTCCGCGCTCTCGCTTGCACGCTCAGGCTCAGGCGGAACGTGACACTTTTTCGTGCGTGCAGCCGGTATTCATTGATTTATAAGACCTTATCACTTCAATATGGTCACCCATCCATGGACTGACCACGGCAAGCGTAGCTTAATCAAGACTAATAGATCCGTACGGCTTTGAAAAGTCCCTCGAAATGTAAAATTAAATTATTTAAATCATTCAGCCAACAAACATAAAGTAAACTATTGTGTTATGATACCCACACACGTTACGATATACTTGCACAAATCTCCGCAAAGTCGTTGCGCCCAGAATCAAGGGCGTCGCCAGGACTCGCCAGCTGATGTCCTAGGGGGGGGGGGGGGGCAAGATCATATTTAGGGGGGGGGGGGGGGCAAGTTGATATTAGGTGGATAGGAAAAGTATGAATTTTAAATACAGTCAAAGGCACATGAACCTTTTGGAATCTCTAGGGGGGGGCAGCTGCCCCTACCTACCCCCTTTGGCGACGCCCTTGCCCAGAATTGCTCAGATATGTGTGTTAATGTGGACATTCCCTTTAAAACTTATCTTAAATATCGTAGGAACAAACAATTTGTAAAGTAACATGATCTTGTAGAACGTTAGAATATGTTTGTAACGCCTATTGATACTTGTCTATGCAAAATTGTTACAGGTGGGATTGATTGTGTTCATTCATAATTTCTTAAGACGTGAATAGCGTTTTACAAAGTCATTTCTAACTTATTTAATAATATATATTTAAAATCCCGGGTTTCCGGGAGTGTCCACATTAAGACAACGTATCGCCAGTCCAAAAAAATATCTGTTCCTACTTCGATCACTATTCATAATTTATGCAAACATGTGCAAAGTATAGTTACGTGCGTGGCATTTATTTGCATTAAATTACCCTAGAACTGTTTGCTGTAAACTTTTCCGGACAGCAACATTCTTCCTCCAAGGCCAAAATGGAAGGTAAGCCATGACAGTCTCGTCTGTACTCGCCAAGATGTTCTTACGCAGGTGTACCGGAGTGTACTTGTCCGGGTCATCGTCCGTGTCGTTCACCACTTTCCTGCAAGTTTGGCGTACGAAAGAGATGGCCATATTTTCTCCTGACCGCACATCAAGAAACATAATCATCGTTTAATTAAGTTATTTTTGCGAAACGGCTCATTGTGTAATGGCTTATGTTTAACGAACCTCCAGATCTAGGAAATGATCACCAAAAATAGTAAATAAAATAAAACCAAAAATAGTAAATGATCACCAAACAAATAGTAAATGATCACCAAAATTTTATGAGTTTGACTGTAAAAAGCGATTTGGTTCTGGCTGGTAACCTAACCATGTCGGATCCGCCCTAAGGGGGACTTAAGGGCCAATTTTGGATATTTTGCATACTAAGATTGGTGATCTTTTACTACATTTAGTATTCTAAAGTATTTTGGCCGAAAGGCCGAAGAAAAGGTGGATGGATTGTGTACGTGTTGGCGCAGACCCTAAGTACATGGGATAAGGTCAGGAAGACGATGACTAACTGGCGAAAAATGCTAACGCTTCGGGTGGGAGGTGAGAATGGGAGTCGAGTTATGAACTAAATGTGACGATATCCCTTCCATCGTGTTTATAATATTACTAGCTTTTGCCCGCGAGTTCGTCCGCGGGAATGTCGGTTATCGCGATGTCCTTCCCCAGGGTTTAAGCAATCTTCATACCAAATTTCATGAAAATCGGTTCAGCCGTTTCAACATGATAACGTAACAGACACAGTTATTTTCGCATTTATAACATTAAAGTAAGTAAGTATAGTATATAGTATGGAAGTATGGATAGAGAGGAAAGGTTTGTTACGATTTAACTCAAAAACCACTGGTCTGATTTCAAAAATTATTTCACCAATCGAAAGCTACATTATCCCTGAGTAACATATACTCTATTTACAATAAGATTAGACATATACACAAACCATTTTTACAGTACGTTCAACCGATTTTAACTTCTGTTGCGTTGATGGCATGACAAATGGCAGCTGCAGTAAACAGTTGTTATTGTAACCACTTTTTTGCCTCTAATGTCATCCTTAAGCCTACGGAATAGAAGTCAAAATCGGTTGAACGGACTGTAAAAAAAGGTTTTTGTATATGTCTATATATGTATGTTTTTAAAATGTATTCGTGTATGTATATCAGCTGTTTGACACCCATATTACAGGGTCTCCCTAGTTTGGGGTCAGAAGGCCGTGTGTGAAATGTCCTCACATATTATTTATTTATTTATTTATTGTACCTAAATGGAGTATAGGCTATATGGCATTATTAAAAAATTAGGGATCCTTAAGAAAATTCACGCAAAGTATTAAAAGCAAATCTTTTTCTAGCACACCATCCAAAAATTATTCTAATTAGCCCAATAGTCATACCTAACAGGTTGATCTTTTTTCAAGTTCAAATTTATAGTGAGCTTCGGTTTCTTCGGCTGAGATACAGGGCCCAGTCTTTGGAAGGCGCTTAAACGTTTCTGTCCTGCTTGGTTCTGATCGCTGGATTCCGACTCCAATTCAGGTGGCTCTGAAAATGTAACGCAATATATTTCGCCTTTTTATTTATTTAAAACTTATTCACAAAGGTATAAAGGCGGGCTTAATGTGTAAGGCATTCACATTAACGTTCTCAATTCGCAACCTGGGTAAATCGGCGCAAGCAATGCATCATATAACGTCTCACACCTGCCACGAGGAATCGGTGGATTGTTCCTGACCAACTTTAACTAATGTTGATACAATTAGATACTTAGGTCTAATATTTGACAAAAATTTGAACTTTAAACATCATATAATTAACCTGTCAAACAGAATCAGAAAACTTATATACGTATTCAAACAAATTAGACACTCGGCCAATACTCATATAATGAAAATGATCTGCTATTCCTTGTGTCAAGCGGTTATAACGTATTGTATTGCTTGTTGGGGCGGTGCCGCGAAATCATATAACTTAATAGCTGAAAGAGCTCAAAGAGCCCTATTAAAGGTTTGTTGTTTTAAGCCTATGTATTATCCAACCACTGAGCTGTACAAGGATTGTGAGGTGCTTACTGTACGTAAGCTTTTTGTGCTAACGTTAATCATGAGACAGCACTTTAGTGGCAGGCTAAATACTCTAACTGAATAAAAAAACAAAAAACCCGACTGCGTGAAAAATTGTTAATATAATAAATTAGGTAACTCAAAAGATAGAAATAAGTGAAAATTTAAATATTTTGTTTGGTTTTGAATCATCGTGGTTGACAGTGTTTACAAAGGCAGTCGGAGGCATCAAGTTAAAGTTTCACTTTCAACAGATTTGATAACAAAATACATATTGTACATTTTTGATGCCTCCGACTGCCTTTGTAAACACTGTCAACCACGATGATTCAAAACCAAACAAAATATTTAAATTTTCACTTATTTCTATCTTTTGAGTTACCTAATTTATTATATTAACAATTTTTCACGCAGTCGGGTTTTTTGTTTTTTTAAATAATTTTTTTATTTTAATTTTTTTAGTTTTCGCCGTGAATTAATTTAGAATTTAGAAAACCGAGAACCTTGCCTCGCTTCTATTATCCCAACGTCGAGTCTACGATTTCTGTCCCGTTTTTACTCCCTTAACGTCGAGTTTCTGTACTCAACTTTTCCGTGGCGTAGCTATCGGAGGCGGTGCAGTGCACCAGGTCCCCAAGCTGAGGGGGTCCCTCGGCCCCAAACCTTGAACTAACCTAAACCTTGAGCTGACTGAACTTTTTATTATTTACTTATGTTTTTCTCTTCCATGTTGTTATGTATTGTCTTACTTGTGTTGTTGGTGGGTGGTGCACAGATATTGATGTATTGCTTCCAATGCTTCCTTTAATTCTTCCGCTGATGCAAGTTTTAGTTCAAAAACTGACACCCTTGGTGACTTTGTGCGTCGGAGCTTCAGTCAACAGAAATATCATTTGTTTAATGTCTGCCATAACAATGCTCAATGTGTGCCAAGATTACTACTTACAGTGATCTGTAAGACGCCTTTTCTAATGCCAACGTTCACGCCGTTCTGATTTGTAAGAGTTGGTACAAACCTCAATCTTCTTTCTACCATCTACCCCATTTTTCGGTTTCGTTTTTATCCGTAACGATAAAATTGAAAAGGGAGGAGGTTGTGTTGCTATTTAATTATCGTCGTAGAGATTTTCCTTTAAAAAACATTGCCTCTTCTTCTTCACTTTACAGTGCCTCCTCTGAGTTCCTATTTCCAGCACAATAGAGGGACAGGTCGTTAGGACTAAGTCGAACCACGTGTCACACACTGAGATATTAAAACGAGTAGGTTGCAGAGGAAGAACATAAGAGACTAACAGACACGATGACATGTAAGAGTTTACGGGAACGACAAGTTGGCTGCACAAGGCCTGTGTAGAAATCGCCCATGATGACGCAATGTGCATACACTGACCCTACTGATTCTCAAGGTTGCGAAAGTAGTCAATGGCGGGTGGATATTAATAGACAACACCAAGTAGGGTTTTAACACCTTTGATATGGATAATATCATTCAAAGATAATATCATCATATCAAAGAATATGAAAAACCAACCTCTCGTTCCCGTAAACTCTTACATATCATCGAGTCTTTTAGTCGCTTATGTTCGTCCTATGCAACCTACTTGTTTTAATATCTCAGGGTATGACACGTGGCTCGACTTAGTCCGAACACCCTGTCCCTCTCTTGAGTCCACTCATGATCAGTATTCTGCACCTGGCTTTTCCCACCATGACCATTCCGCTCGTATGTCCTAAATGGCGTCAGGGGTTTACATGGCGAAGAGCAGCAAGGATCGGGAGTTTAAAAAGGATCATAGTGAAGATAATACTTCTGAGCCTCTCGGAACCTCTTCAAATTCTCGAAAACATTTAATCTTTTTCTCCTACTGATATCATCATAGTAAGTAAACTATAGTGTCAGAAACGTTAATAAACAAATAATAAAACAATATTTTAATTATACTGGCTTTTAATTTATATCCTGACTGTACTTATTATTTAAACTCGGCGTAACGAAATTAGATAGCGTAAAAATAGCAATATTTTGCAAGAGCAATAGACTCTCAGACTCGACGTAAAGGAACTCAACTTAAAGGGAACCAACCTTAATTTATTTGTTGTTTTTTGGCATTTCTCATTCAAAATTACATTTAGACATATGGTTGTTTATAAATTTGTAAGCTATTTATAAAACCCTTTGTTTTAATACCCCACTCGATAGGTTTTGAGGAAAAATATTTTTTTTTAAAACACTAATATGTCGCCAAAAAACGGCCAGTGTAATTTTTCTAATATTGATGTACCCAGTGTCACTCACACAATAAAGACGAATGAAACGACACCTCTCAAGTCAAAATCCATTAAGCCGTTTGGGCTACAGAGCGTGCCAAAGAAATTTACATACATACATACATACATACATACATACATACATACATACATACATACACCCGAAAAACATAACCCTCCTTCTGGCGCAGTCGGGTAAAAAGAAAACTCAAGATGAAGGCATTTTGACATATTTAAATCTGTATCGTGTCGAACTTCATTTGCTCAAAAATTCAAATTGTATTTAGGACCAAAGTTATTTAATATTACGAATAAACAATTAAAAATGTTCTCCATGACAAAAAAAGGAGGCAAACAGAGTTTGAACACATGGCTCCTGTCCCTAACCTATGATGAAACGGAGAAGCTATTCACTATACCGTCATAATTTTTTTAGCTATTGTAGAACTAATAAATCCTCTTTTTTTTAAGTATTACTATATTGGGATAAGTATTCATTGTAAAACATGATATACTATATTTATAGAAAGAAAGAAAGAAAGAAAGAAAAAGCATTTATTAGCCCGCACAGGACGAAACACACAAATAACAACAAGGTTTAATATTATTACAAAATAAAAAATAAGAAACGAATCGGTCCTGTACGATGCCAAAAGGCCCCTATCTCAGCATTGTGCTGTAACATTACATTGCATAACATGCAATGCATGCATGCATTGCGTGCATTTGCATTGTTTATAGTGCTATTTATTACATTTTATTGACAAGAAAACCATACAGAAAACATAATTTTGTAGTAGAATTGTCTAGTAATCTATATACATATAATAAAACAGTAAAAAAACTGTGTCTGTACATTGAATATACTTATAAAAAAAATAATGAATAAAAAAAAAAATTCTGTCTGTTTGTCTGTTTGTTTGTACACGCTAATCTTCGGAACTGCTGGATGGATTTGAATGATTTTTTTTTGTTGTATAGGTATTAAGTCTGGGCAACATATAGGCTATAATTTATCTTGAAAACTTGAACACCTGATGCAGATCCGCATCAGACCAGCTAAACTATAAGAGATACAAAAATGGTACCATAGCAAAAACTGTGCCACGTGATGAGCATATTCTGCTGAGAGAATAAATTTGAAGATCTGGAACACCTGATGTGGAACTCCAAGAGCCCAGCTACACCATAACACATAATAGGAATGACGTCTTAGCAAAAGTTGTTCGGTCTGATGAGCATTTCCTGTTGACTTATAAAAATCGAAGATAAGAAACATCTGACGTGGAAATCAAAGCTATCACTAATTTTATTACTGTCAAGCTGTCACTAATTTCACTGTATATTATAAAATAACATAAGCTGGGAGTACCTCCACGCGGTGAAGGCGGTAACAGTTTAGGACTGATTTTTGATGACGCTGGTATATCATTGAAAATTTGATTCTACTGGTCAAAACTCCCTTTTTTTTATCGAATAAATATAACTTCCTGCTTATGTTATTTGAGTATTTAATTTCCTTTACACGGTAGCCTACCCGGTAACGAAGGGGAGCAGTCACTTAGATTTTAATTGATCAGGTATCTCTTCACAATAAAACTATAACCATGCCTAGAAAGAGGTCAAATCTTTCCCAATGTTCCAAAGGAGCTAAAAGATTGAGGATCATAAGACCCCAAGAATCTACCGAAGAGCGTCAGGAGAGACTTGATGCTGTTCGAGAACATCAGGCTGCAAATCGCTCCGTGGAAAGCTCTTCAGATCGCGAAACACGTCTGCGTTCTCAGCGTATTTACGCATCTACATCTAGGTCTCTAGAGACAAGTGGGGAACGTGATGCGCGACTGACCGCTGATCGTGAACGTCAAGCATTGTCTCGCGAGTCGGAGACGTTCATGGATAGAGAATTGCGCTTGAGTTCTCAGCGTATCTACGCATCTGCTTCTAGGTTTCTAGAGACAAGTGCGGAACGTGATGCGCGACTGTCCGCTGATCGTGAGCGACATGCATTGTCTCGCGAATCGGAAACGTTTACCAATACAGAATCACGCTTAAGTTCTCAGCGTATTCGCACATCTACTAACAGGTCTTTTGAAACGAGTGATGAACGTGAGGCACGACTAACTGCTGATCGAGATTATCATACATTGTCCCGAACACGCACACAACAAAATATTCATAATCAGTTAGAAAGTAAGAGAGAAAGAATTGCTGGAGTACGGCATGAAGAGACAGAAGAAGAGCGCAACGAACGTTTGAATTCTGATCGACTTCGACATTCTCTGAACAGAATGTCGATATCATCTACAAATATAGCCGTAGGGCATGGCGACCTTCCTTGGGTTGATAAGGAACGGAGTGCATTTACGTATACTCCTAAGATTGCCTACGCCACATATTCCGCCATCGGAGGTATGATTCAAAATTGTACTTTTTGAACATCTCAAATCGTTTCGCGCATCCCGTTGGTTTCCCGTCCCCGGGCTCTTAGAATTCGACATCAGACGTATCAGATCTTCGATTTTGCCGACCCCGTTGTCACTGGCATAAGCAACAGGATCCGCGTACGAAGTCGCGGGCAGAAGCTAGTTCCTAATAAGCTAATACATTCACACCCACTCACCCCTTTACTCACTCACTCAATCACTCACTCACTTACTCACCCACTTACTCACTCACTCACACTTCACTCACCCTCTCACACACACACATACACACACACCACACACTTGCACGCCGTTTTTTTTCTTTTCTTTTTTATTTTTAGTCTACATTTTACACCAAATAGGTTTCAAAAATTGTTTTTAAATTGCCTTTTGTACATCAACCTTTCTTTTTGTAAACATATTCATTACTAGCTTCTGGCCGCGACTTCGTACGCGGATACTGTTGCTTATGCCAGCGACAACGGGGTCGGCAAAATCGAAGATCTGAAACGTCTGATGTCGAATTCTAAGAGCCCGGGGACGGGAAAACAACGGGATGCGCAAGACGATTCGAGACGTTCAAAAAGTTGAACAACGATTGCAGTGACAATGTTACAATACGCGAACAATAGTCATAAACATTAAAAAATATCATATTACCAAATAACAAAACAGCTGGCAAGGTAAATACACATAGATATATATTAATCAACACAAAACTGACGGCAACTAGTAGCAAAATTGCAGGTAGCTGTGCGAGGAGATAGGCAATAATCAGAGTCACCGATGAGTGCGAGCGAGATAAGCATAAGTTAAATTTTTCTAGTGAATAGAACAGCGCGATAAGAGGAACAAAAGGCTCATTAGCGAGTACAATAGCGAGGTGTCGAAGCTTCCAGTACGGCAGCGATGCTAAACCTTTTACTAAAGAAAACAAGTAATAAACAGTTGAGGTTAGTGTGACAAAATAACTATGAAGTTCACTTATAGACTTGTGTTTTAAGATAGTGTGATGATTATAAAATAGTAAACAAAAAATGCAATACTCTAATTTAGTTTGTTTAAATCCTTTTCATTGGATATTACGAGGACAGCCGTCCCTTCCTGCTTACGGACATGGATCTTTCCGTGTTTAACCCAGACGTACTTAAACTCCCTATCGTTTGCTAATGCTCGGGTTTTATTGAACAACTTCTTGGAGTCGGCGTTTAGGTGATCATTGACGTAGACCCGGTTACTTTGGCCTTCGAAACCAAGCTCATGAGTAGATAGCGTCTTGACGGAGCGCGCAGCAGCAACAAAGTCCTCTTTGACATATCTGTTCAGAAAGCTAACCACAATTGCCTTATCCTTGGTGTTAAATAGCGGGATTCTCGATATGTAGTTAATTTGGGTTTTGGGAAAAGTAAAATTAACCTTCTGGCTGATCTTATCCAAAACAGTGAACAGGTTTTCATCCTTTTTTATAGGAATGCCCTTGATCTCAACATTATTAAGCCTCGTTCTCTGGTCACTAGCGGACAACTCTGACTTAATAAAGTCAACGTCAGATTGAAGAGAGCAAACAGATTCCTGAAGCTGCTCCAACCCAACAACCCTGGACTCAATGCCCGCAATTTTGACAGAGAAGTCATCCAGCCGTTTACTCTCGAATTCATTGGAAGTCCTAAGCTCTTTGAGTTCCTCCTTAATGCACTTAACGTCCCTAGTAAGCGACGGTAGGCCAGCAAGTTGAGCCTTGATCTCACGGATCTCGGAAAGAACAGTATCCAGAGATACGGTTCCTTCAGGTGTTGGAGCTGGAGACGGGGACGGAGTCAGTGACGGTGAAGAAATCCGGCACTTCGGACATCTCCAAACAGCTCTTCTGTCATTACCCAGCTTCCTCCATCCAGCCTCAGTGATGCTAGCGCAGCCAAAATCAAGGTGTCTTAAACATGAGGTACATTGAACACCGTCATCAATATCACAGCTGGCACACTTCATCATACTTGACCGAGAGTCCGAGCGATATTAATATATGACAGGTAAAATGTTTAGAGCCACTGAACACAAAACCGGTTGTCCGAGAGGTGCGTAGGTAAACTAGCGCAGTGAACGAGCGAGGTGCGTGCTGCCTTAGTGGGTGATCGCAACAGACTGAAGAATAAACAGTTCAATTAAATCAAAAAATGATTTAATTGAACTGTTTATTCTCTATAAATTATAGGTGGTGTCAACTGTTTCCGGCGACATGGATACTTATCTCCTTTGGTGACCGTACATCCAACTACGTTGGCGCAAGTATTGTTGGGAGTAGCGAACATTCCCACAAGCTCCCCACCATTCACAAGCGCGGGGGCTGCGCACATTTTTCCACATTGGTTCAAGTAGTGGATGCACCTCGTGTACTAACAAATTAGGTGACCACTTATGGTTAGGTAATCTTACATGGAAATACATGTTTTTGACATTAATGTTTAATAACTAGTACCAAAATCAATCTTATAGCTATATTAAATCTACTACTAATATAGCTAATACAATACTATTAATAAGGCTACTCTACTATCTACTTAGTTATAAACTTTAGCCTACATAGCTATAAACTTTACATTAATCTAATACATTATAGCTATTACAAATTACACGATTATAGCTATTATCAATTAAACTAAATAGCTATTACTAATTAACCTAAATAAAGCTCGCATTACTGTGCTTCGCCTACATCTAGAAAACAAGCAAGTGTTGGTATATTCTTCGCAAAACCTACCTGTATTTGAAGCACTAACCTCACAATGCAATCCACACTTGACTGACACCTACGAAAACCAGATGTGGTTTGTACCAGTACTTTGTTTTTTTCAATAAACCATTCAAGTATTTTGTTCAGCATTGTGTGAAAAATTTTACAGACACATGAGATTAATGAAATTGGCCTAAATTTGGGTATATCATTATTATTATTATTTAGCTTAGGAATTGGTATTACCTTTATCTCACGCCATTGTTTTGGTATTGATTTTTAAAAGTAATAATTTGCCTTCTGCAGGTAGATGATAAATCATGCTATAAGTGATACCATCCTCTCCTGGAGCCGTGTCTTTCTTTTTTAAACAGTTGTACAACTCCTGCGGAGTAAAAACACTCTAGTTGGGGGTTTTGAGACCTGAATAATGGTGAAGGAGGTTCAACGAAATCAGGCGCTAAAGCCTGTAATAGTTCTTGTTTTATATTATCTGGAGCACGAACCTTATTTTTCCTTACACCTTTTATCCACCTCATCTTTCGCCACATTTCCGAGGAATTAGTAGTCTCATCTATCTCTCCGCAGAAGCTCCTCCAACTGCTTGACACGGCTTGTCTAATACATCTTTGTGCCTCTGCTATGCTCTTACTTAGAATACCGAAATTGTTCGGCGTAGGGTTTTTCCTAAAGTTTTTTAGAGCTATGCGACGTTTTGCTACCGCATGTGATGTAGATGGGCTCCAATAAGGTTTAGATGTGAACGCTTGTGAAATATTAATCTTCAAATATGGAATACTGCAACTAGCAGCTTTATTCAAGTTTTCAATAAAAACATCATACAACGACTGAACATTGACTTCATTTACCAAGAAACAACTATCAGTGAAGCTTTGTTGACACGTATCACGATAAAGCTGCCAATCAGCAAGCTTGTAGTTGCGACGTTTTGTAAAGCAAGGAACATCTGAATATTCTATTTGGTACTTGATAAAGATATGGTCACTACCTAAATTCTCTTTTGTAACCAACCATTTAAAATAAACTGCTATATCTGAAGAAACGAAGGTAATGTCTGGTGTACCTTCTTGTAATACCCCATTTACCATTTTAATCCGTGTGGCCTCCCCGGTATTTAGAGAAATAAAATTATGGTCTAAACTAGCATCAAGTAATTGTATAGGTACCCCTAGCATTTACTTTATTTGACCAATTGGTATGGTGACCATTAAAGTCGCCAGCTATAATAGATTTCTCATTAAATTTAGAAAATATATCATCCCAGTCACATTGTGAGGTACTTACAGACGGTGAGCAGTAAACTGATACTATATGTTTAATAAACTTACAGTTAAAGATTTGTAAACAAACTATTTCAATTCCTAAATTTCTTACAATAATAGGGTGTAGTTGTGTCCTAATGGATTTATGGACTATAATAGCAACTCCACCGTATTCATCATCTCTATCAGTTCTATAAATGTCGTATCCATTAATTTTCAACAGTTTGTCTGGATTTAACCATGTTTCGCTCACTAAACATATATGTATCTTTTCTTGATTCAGTAACAGTTCAAATTCTGCCTTCTTTGGCATTAGGCTTTGAGAATTCCATTGCCTAATACATAAGCATTGAGCAGCAGAACTCCCAAAGTCCGATACATTGCGGTTTCTCATTAAATTGGTGTTATCCATTAAGGAAGATGTTTAATAGTTTTTTAATAAAATCTCCGTTGTTTACAGAACCCTACCTACCCTAAATACAAACTTTTTTACTTCATCTAACACATATTTTAAAACTTGTATTCTGCAAAGAATATGTTTTCTAACTTATGTAATACTTCTTGAAACTTACTTCCTTCTTTCTTTTCTTTTCTAACATTTTTTTCCTGGCTAGGCTGGCATTCATTCTTCTTCGGTGTAGCAGCTACTTTGTTTTCTAAATTCGTTTTAGTTATGTCAGAATAAAATATTTTTTCTTGGCTGTTATTTCCTTTCTTCTGTGGATTATCTTTTTCCCTATTTTAATTTTGCTTTATAGTTTTATTAGTTGTTTCCGAATATCGCTGCTCTTCGACACTGCTTTCAGATTTACCACTTTCGACATTTTCCTGACTTTCACACATTTTATGATTAAAGTTTTCATTGTGTATTACAGCTACGGTTAATTCACCTTCGACTGATAGAAGTTCCCAGCTATTTCTTCTTTCGAGGTTGTATCCATCTATTTCATCATTCTCTTTTGTAATTCCTTTTATCAATTTTTGATTATTTAAGTATTCTGCTAAAGCTACCTTATACGTGCAATTCTGTTTGCACATAATCTGTCAAATTCGCTTCTCTTTCAGAAAAATAGGGCAACTTTTATTAAATGAAATGTGACCACCGCCACAGTTTGCGCATCTGTATTTGGTTGTTTCACAATAATCATGCTCACCGCTACACTTAGGACAAGTTTTCTTCTTAGCTGGACATCCCCGGCCCACGTGACCATATTTCCAACACACGGAACACTGGGTGACAGGGAAGGTATATGGTTCCACTTTGAACCGGCAGTCGTACCCATAAACATACGGAGGTAAAGAGCCATTTTTGAAGCAAAAGCGCACTGTCTCACTGCTGCTCCACTTGCGGTTCTCAGTTAGGCGATTCAACCTTTTCACGGAAACTATTTCTTCCTCACATTTGAAGACTTCAGCTAATTCTTCTTCTTTAACTTCTAACTCGATGTATTTTACAACCCCATATGTTAAAGTAACTTAGTCTGTAAAACGGCATCGGTACCCCATATCTTTGAACTTACCGTTGTTTATTAGTTTCTCAGCGTCAGCTTTGTTCTCAAACCTCATTACTACTTTAAATGGAGTTTTATACTTTATTTGTGTAATATTCGCTATGTTTTCGGCTTTAAGCAACTTTGCCAAACCAATTTGTTTAGGTAATGCTTCATTAGATATCACACAAACCTCAAATGAGCTGTTGTTTTTCCTAGAGTAATAATCATGTGTACTCTTTGCCCCTCCATAATTATTTGATTGAAAGGTATTTTGCTTTGCGAACCTCTTATTTTTACGCTGCACCGCTGTTAATCCATCATCACTGATTGCTCCATTCACTGATTGCTCATCACTCTCTTGTCTGCCTCTCTTCTCTGGTCTTGTTATACTCCTCTCACTAACACTACAATTTATATTTGACTCGTGCATCTCAAACGCTTCCAACTCACACACTACATTACTTGTTTGTATCTCCTCTTCACTCATACTACTCTCTCTGATCTCTTCTACACTCTCATTACTTGTTGCACTATAGGATCGAGGTCTGATCACCTCGTCCATTTTTCGCAAACTAAGTGGGTAGATCGAGAAAACAATAACGCGATAATAACAGGCTTAACACAGAACGTGCGCTCGCCGTGAACTAACGCGCGCGACTGTGAAATGAAATACTACAACATTTTTAAAATAATCTATTTATCAAATTAGCCCTAGTTAGTAGCCCTCTGCTGTACAAGGCATCTTCCGCTCCTGGGCCCGTGGATATCTCAATTGGAAGAGGGTCCTCCAAGTCCATGTCTGCCGGTTCTGCAATGCGGGCCCGTATGCACATGTTGTGCAGAACTGCACATGCGTTCGTAATGCATCCTACTTTTGTTGGGGTATATTCCAGCACGCGGTTTTTGTGCAAGCACCTAAAGCGCGCCTGTAACACCCCAAAACATCTCTCGATGCAGTTTCGAGATCGAATGTGCAGTTCTGTGTACCGTGCTTCCGGACTATCCACCTCTGCATTAAGAACTGGCGTGAGGAGCCATGGTTCCAATGGATATCCAGAATCACCTGAAAATTTGAAATATTTTATTGTAGGTATCTGAACTTTTTACAGTTAAATTACAGCTAAATTATTGTTTCAGTTAACTGACCAAGAAGCCAGCAAGATGAGTTCTGCAGCTGCATCATCTTGTCTCTTAATGCACTGCTCCGCCAAACAAAGGCGTCGTGTGTACTGCCAGGGTATTTAGCACAAATGGAGAGAATTAACAGTTCACTGTCACAAACCTAGAAGTCATACTAAGTTAATTATATGGACAACACAACAACGTGTAGCATAGTGTTTATTATATTCACTGGTATTTATTACAAGGAATAAAAGGTAAATTATTTGAGTTCATAGATAGGCACATGGTGCTCACACATTCATGAAATATTGCAACCATAGGTTATGAATTGTTATTAATAAAAGATTATTATATTAGATTTTAAGAAAATATTTTAATTAAAAAGAAATACACTACCATTTGCACATTGAGTGAATGTTGACCTTTTCTATTTACGTACAGTTCCTCATGAACACTGGGTTTTTTCAGCAGAACATGTGTCCCATCCACATATCCTACAACCCCAGGGAACCCAAAGCTTCTGTAGTTTCTGAAAAAGAAACATTTAACTTGATTTTGGGCACAATATTTATAAGTTGTATGTCTCTTATTCCAAAGAAAAATCTGAGATTGGTGTAATTATCATAAGAATAGCTTTATTATTAATAATAATAATATTTTTTTTATTCATAAACAGATAACAGACTTTTAACTAATTTACTTAGATTTAAGTGAGCTATGTGATTTAAATTTACTGGTATTAATGAATAGGTTTAAAACAGGTGGTTATTTTTATGCTGAGAAAATTTGTACATAATATTGTTGAGCCCTGCCTGTCAATAAATAATAAATGTTATGTTTCATGCAAATAAAATGACTTTTTACTTTTGTATAATTTGTTGCCTTTTATTTACTTCACAAGGGAATTGAATCCACTTGCAAAGTACTTGAGGCATGTTAAGTGCCATAGTGGTCTCCGAAATAGCCCTGGAAATTGATGGCTGGCTTAAACTAATGCAGGCATCCCTCCCGTCTGCTTTCTGGTAACTGCCTTGGCCATAGAAATGTAGGGCCGCTCAGGGCCGCTAATACCTAAAACAAGAGTGTAAGAAAGCTATTAGATCAATAAAACTAAAATGCAATGCATCTGGGGGTATGGCAATAGCTCCACACAGTCGAGCAAACAAACAACAGCTGTTCCATAATTTCTCAAAGTTTCTAGAGGTTTCTGTCATGCCTATAAATTTCTGTGAAAACACTAGAAGCCTGAATTTTCATCAAGTAGTTATACCCCCAAATTACCTTCTATTTTTACATTTAGTTTAGCTTACTCACTGATCGTCGAAATTCTATAGTACGGACACAAACTTCAAGTTTTGTATTCAAAAGAAAGAAAACTTGTATAGATTGAAATAAAGATTACAGATACGGTCACTAAATGTTAGCTGGTAACTTATTTTATTAGAAAACAATTGAATTTGACTTGGGTGTACAAGGGATCTCATAGGTACAGTCGAACAACGTAATTAGTTTACACATTGCACGCACACGCGGTATGAAGAGTTACATACACAAACGTTAAATAAAACGAACGAGTTCTGCTTTTTATTAGTGTGCGTATGTCGCGTCACTAAGCAGTAACTATAATATCAATGTATGTATCGTCATCAGTAATCTGTGTAATTGAATAAGTTATAATATTTCGCATCCAATCATTGTAACAGGTTTGGCGCAATGGCTAACGTATCTGGTTAGTTATTAAGAAGTCTTAAGATCAAATCTCGGTTGCAATACATTCTTTTTGTTTTGTAAACATAATTTTCGTAAAACTTTAATTACCTAGTTGAATTGCTAACAATTCAATTCCGTTCACAGATGAGTAAAATAACGTTTGAGAAGTGCGCACGGAACTCACAGCCAATTTATTTTTACCGTTTAGGATATAACTACCCACAATTTTTGTTTATTTTTTTATACTTCCACCTTAGTTTATAAAAAATGAGCATTCTTAGTTGTCAGTCTACGAATATATGAACACTCATATTTCTGTGCGTTCTTTGTTTGTGAACCAATTGTGCTTGAACGTCTTCCAACCATGCAACAAGACGCAATTCATTGTTTTGCATGAGCAAAACGTTTTCATTAGTGAAATTGCAAGGTGATTATTAATATCGGTGAGTAACAAAGCTACTCGCGACAATGTTTTCATTACGTTAGTAATATTCCAACTCAAATTCTTAACTTCTCTCACCTTTGACCTATGACTAAATTAATGTAAAATAATATTTAAATATATCAGAATTTGATTCTGATAAAATTTACTAATGCCAGTCTGTTTTTGTCTAACATCAAACATTTAGTCGAAATAAAGAAAAACGTTTAAATTATGTAATTAAAATAGTCATGAAACACGTTTATTATTTATCTAATAAATAAACAACGGTATTAAGTTTTATTACAATGAGGCAATATAAGACAGTCAGTTAATTTATCTATGATTAATTATCCACCAATTCACCATTGTTTATCTGCATTATTTTAAATATTATTTTGTTTTTATTTATTAAGGAGAACCGTGCAGTTATGTGTCCATCGGAGTGCGTATTCTGAAGAAATAGACCATCATCGACGTGGGCCAAAACCGAAGGCGAATTCTTCGGCTCGTTACCACGACATCGTGGCAAGGCTGTTTACGGGACTAATCCGTTTTTATCCACCCGCATAACTGCATCAACACATAATGACATGTGTGCTTACAAACAGTGCGATATCACCTGCTGACCGGCATGAAGCTGGTTTAAGTTGCAGTAAGCCACCACGGAAGATTTTTCTGTCCAACGCTCACCGGCAAAAACAAATTCTATTCGCTAGGTCATATTATTATATTAATTTTAATTGGGAGAACAATGTGTTTATTTTAGTGATGAGAAATGTTTAAAGTCGTTTATGGATGGCGTTAAAATACTGTAAACGAAGCCGAATTACTATTAATATACTTAGGTTTAAAAGTGTAGTGTATTTAGATATCAATATATCACGCTACAAACCGATAACAGTATTATGACGTTGTCTCGGGCGCATACGTCGCTCGGTTATAAATACCGGTGCGATAGGTGGGGCGGTCAGTCCCGTAAAGCAGCCGAAGCTAGCGTCGCTGACTTCAGTGACATATTTGATAGCCCCTTTTCCCCCGATAACGCCAACGAAGGCACACCTGTGGCGGCATCCTCTATGCCACCGCAAATCCCGTCCCTATTGTCAATTAAGACAACAAGCCCGTACGCGGAAACACCTATTGTTACCGAGCCCATTGTTCCCGCGACAATTGTTCCCGCGGCTATTGTTCCCACGCAGCTGCGCTCTGCGTCGCCATGTTTTTTAGAAACAATG
This sequence comes from Charanyca ferruginea, assembly GCA_947361185.1. Classification (NCBI taxonomy): domain Eukaryota; kingdom Metazoa; phylum Arthropoda; class Insecta; order Lepidoptera; family Noctuidae; genus Charanyca; species Charanyca ferruginea. The sequence goes on along the minus strand of OX376056.1, from coordinate 43,604,224 downwards.
GATACTTCTGTCCCCGTCTCTGAGCCATCTCACTCCGACTCTGAGGAAGCCCACTCTGCCTCCGCGTCCTCGGACGACGACTACCAAGTTGTCGGTTCGGGAGGCAAGAGAAAGAAGGGTAAGAGTCCCTCTCAGGCCACCAAGGCCAAGAAAGCCGTAGCCGCGCCCCCCCCCCCCCTCCCCCACCCCCTCGGTTTCGGCCCCCACCGTCTCAGCTACCTCTCGTCCAGAGGGCAGCCGTCCCACTAGTCCCTTGTCCACTGCTGCCCTCAATCCTTCAGTTTCAAAAAAGAAACTACCCGCCCCGCCTCCCTTGTTCATCCAGGACAAGGCGAAGTGGACAGACGTGAACAAATTGTGTAACGATCGTAAGATCAAATACACAAACGCGCGCTCGACCCAACAGGGTATCAAAGTTCAAGTTCCCACGGTGAACGACCACAGGGAACTTACATCCTTATTAAAAGTGAGGAACATTTCGTTCCACACTTATTCCCTGCCCGATGATAAACCCACCCGTGTGGTAATCCGACGCGTCCCCAAAGAAATCTCAACGGAAGAGATTCTCGCCGACCTTCAGTCGCAAAATGTCCCAGTATCCGCTGTGCATCGTCTGCACAAAGCTAGGGGTGCGATTGCATACGACTCGGTTCTTGTCGTGTGCGATCACACCGACGGCCACCATCCGATCTTTAAAGTAAAGTCGGTATGTCACTTGTCGGGCATCTCGATCGAGAGGCCTTATAAATCCGATACGGTTGGACAGTGTCACCGCTGCCAACTTTACGGTCACGCCCAACGCAATTGCTACGCGACCCCTAGATGCGTCAAGTGTCTGGGTGAGCACGCAACTGCTGACTGCCCCCGTCCGAAAGACCGCAATCTGTGCACAGAACCTCCCAGCTGTGTGCTATGCGGCCAATCAGGTCACCCCGCCAATTACCGCGGCTGCCCCAAAGCCCCAAAATCCTCTTCTCCCAAGTTGACCAAGCGTGCGAACGCTCGTCAACAAAGGGAAAGCCCCTCTGTTAAGATTCCCTCCTCAGAGATGCCCGAGCGTCTCAGCCTCTCCCCATGGAACTCGCTGAATCATCAGAGAGCGTTCCCTGCATTGAGGCCCTCCCAATCTCTGCCCATGCCAGCGCTGATGGATTCGCCAGTCCCCGCGCCGATCCTAGCCTCCGCGACCACGCCCCCCCTACCTAAGGTCGCCCCCCCGCTCCTAAAGCCGCCACCGCCGCTCCTAAGGCCACCCTCGCCCCATCTAAGGCCGCCCCCGCCGTTTCAACCGCGAGAGGATAGGCGAAGTCATCAACCTCGCCTACCAAATTTACCGCAACCCCGCTGCTGAAGCTATGGCTAGGGATATACTCGCGTGCAAAGCAAATATTAGCGACATCCTTAAGGTGTTCAAAGCGTATCCGGAGATTAAACAAGCCCTAGATAAACTTTACCCTTACTAATCCAATGGATAAGGAAAGGCCGTGTACTAATAAACCCCGATCCCTTAAGTTAGGATTCTTTAACGCCAATGGCATTACTAACCAACGTGATGAGATCACCAATTTCCTCCGCGACCATCAACTTGATATCCTCCTCATACAGGAGACCTTTCTTAAGCCCCATCATCGTGACCCGAATATTGCCAACTACCGTATAGTTCGCAATGATAGGTCTCGTTGTCACAAGGGCGGTACCCTAATATACTATAGAAAGGCTCTGTACTGCATTCCTATGGACCCTCCTCCCCTCGCTCGCCTCGAGGTCTCTGTCTGTCGGCTCGGCATGACCGGTCATCAGCCGTTAACTATTATATCAGCATACGTCCCTCCATCACCATCGGAGGATGATCCTATCCTCCTCAAGGATGACCTTTCTGCTCTTCTTGGCCTGGGTGACTCCGTCTTACTGGCGGGCGATCTCAATGCCAAACATCCCTCCTGGAATAGTAACAGGACCTCTTCCAGAGGTAGGATCGTGTTTAACCTCTGTTCCCAACTGAACTTCGACGTCATCGCCCCGATGACTCCCACTCATTTCCCCCACGATCCCAACCATCTTCCCGACATCCTCGATATAGCGCTGCTCAAGAATGTGAACCTCCGTTTGCAATCTATAGAGACATCGTACAGCTACACGAGCTTAATTCCGACCATCGTCCAGTGATATTAGAACTAGCTCCCCGTTCAGGTCCCTCTGACCCTAGCCAGCCCCCTCCGACCCAAATTATTACCGACTGGAGGAAAGTAAGCGAAAGCCTACAATCCACCACGTCGCCTCACTTGGACGCTATCCCCGACCACTTGGTGACAGTCGCAGACACGACGGGCGCGATCGACTCGTTCACAAATCATGTACAATCCGTGTTGAACGATTGTTCAAGGGAGGTTCCGGCGATGAGCGATCATCGCTGGAAACTGACTGACGATGTGCGTGATCTGTTGACCGAGAAGAACGCGGCCGTCCGTGCGTACAGTGCCTTCCCCTGCGATGCGAACAAGGCTCACATGCGCTCTTTACAGCGTGCTGTAAAGAAACGCATCGAGGAGCTGCGCTCCAGCCGCTGGGACAAGACACTTAGCGAACTCGAGCCCACCCACCTAGCCTTCTGGGAACTCCAGAGGAAGCTCCGTTCTTCTAACGAGGCCTCCATGCCCCCTCTCATTCGTTCCGACAGTAGCGTCGCCTTCGACAACGATGAAAAGGCTGAATGTCTAGCCGACAGCCTAGAGTCTCAATGCACCCCCAGCTCTCAACCAGTAGACGAAGCTCACCTTTCTGAGGTCGACGCCGAAGTCGAACGTAGAGCCTCTCTCCCACCCGTTGAAGACCCTGATTATCCTCTGCCTCCTGTCACTCCCGACGAAGTGCACGATATTATCAAGAGGCTTAAACCCCGGAAAGCCCCCGGCTCTGACGGTATCACCAATAAGGTGTTCAAACTCCTCCCCGCCCATCTCATAATGCTAATGACCGCCATCTTCAATGGCGCTCTAAGCAACAACATTTTTCCTCAGGCATGGAAAGAGGCCACCGTTATCGGCATTCCGAAACCAGGCAAACCCAAGTCTGATCCCACCAGTTACCGTCCCATTAGTCTACTCAATGTTCTAGGCAAAGTCTACGAGAGGCTTATTTATAAGCGGCTCAAAGACTTTGCCGAAGCAAAGAGTCTCATTCCCGACGAGCAGTTTGGCTTTCGAACCGAACACAGCTGCGTCCAACAAGTCCACCGCATCGTCGAGCACATAAGCGCTGGTTTTCAGCGTGGCTTGATGACGGGTGCGCTCTTCTTTGACATAGCGAAAGCATTCGACAAAGTCTGGCACAACGGCTTACTGTACAAGCTTTACCAACTCGGAGTGCCAGATCGTCTCGTGCTCATCTTGCGTGACTTTTTGTCGAATCGCACCTTTCGCTATCGCATCGAGGGTGCGCTCTCTTCACCCCACCCAATACGCGCTGGCGTCCCTCAGGGCTCCGTAGTATCCCCCCTCATTTTCACGCTGTTCACCAGCGACATCCCCAAAGATAAAAAGGCCCAGTTGGCTCTATTCGCTGACGACACGGCCATCTATTACTCGGGTCGCAACCCAGACTGCATAGCTCGTACCCTCCAATCCGCGGCAAAAGCCTTAGGCGCTTATTTCCGGAAATGGAGAATCGAGGTAAACCCCATCAAGAGTCAGGCAGTACTCTTTTCCAAACCGCGTTCGTCCCCCTCTCTGCCCAGTCCGATAACCATGTTCGGTAAGCCTATCCCTTGGGAGAAGCAAGCCAAATACCTAGGTGTGATTCTGGACCACCATCTTACTTTCGGAGAGCACATAAAGACGGTGCGTTCGCGCGCCGCTTTCGCTCTCGGTAGGCTCTACTTCATGTTGAATGCACGCAGCAAATTGTCACTCAAGTGCAAATTGCGCATTTACACGGCGTGCATTCGTCCCATCATGACGTACGCCTGTGCTGTATTCGCACACGCGAAACCATACCGTCTCCATAGGATGCAGACCCTCCAAAACCGTTTCTTGCGAAGAATCACAGGAGCCCCTTTTTACCTTCGCAACGAGAACCTCCATCTCGATCTAAAAATACCTACCATCCAGCAGTTCATGAAACGCTCCGCCAAGCGCTTCTTCGACACTGCTGAGAAGCACTCTAACCTGTTAATCGTATCGACCGCCCGGTACACTCCCTCCCGTATTAGTAAGACTCGACGACCGAGACATACTCTGACCGACCCTGACGATGCTATTACTCTCCTCCAGGAGAGCAATAAAGCCACCAGTACAGTTAAGAAACACAGACACAGACCGCCGTCATTCCGTCCTCGCCACCGAGGCCCGCCGCGACGGCTCCGTACGTCCCCTCCCCGACCCTTGCTCGTGCCAGCCCGCGCCGCTGAGCCTGTAGTTTTAAATTCGTCCCTAAATAATGGAAATCCGATCCAGCCTGTCCCTTTGCTGTCCTCTCCCAGCGACGCCCTAAGCCGAGGCTCGTACCCCACAGGGGGTGCCCTTAACGTGTAGTCGCTTAGTTTGTAAGCTTTTTGCCCTGGCTGGAGGCCCTAAAAATAATAATTTTTAAGGCACCACAGGAAAGTCCGGTTAAGCAGCCGACAACCTCCTAGGTTGACCTGCGAGATGCCAATCCGAAAAAAAAATAAAAAAAAATGGGGCGGTCAGTCGTTGTCGGACTGCCGGCCTGGGCGGTGGTGCGTTGGCGAGCCAACTCGTGTGTTAGTGAGTGTGCATATTATACATTGGCGACGAGGATAAAACCGTGAGTTTTTATATTTTATTATAAAACAAATGTGTAATAATGATGATTATTCATATTTACAAGAGAAAGTAACATTTATTTTTGAAGGTCGATTGAAATAATGTTTTCTTAGAAAACAAAACTCTTAAAAAAAAAAATAGAGAAATAGAATAATGCGTAATAATGGCGCTTATTCATGTTTATAAGAAAAAGAAAAAAGATAACATTTAATTTTTAAGGTAGATTGAAAAAAAATTGTTTTCTGAGATAACAAAGAACTTATCTAAGAGGAACACACCTTTGTTATATTCTCTACTCTTTATTGCAGATAAAAACAGTCTCCTACAGGTAGATAATTATTCGGAAGGAAATATACATAATATTGTTACATTTCAAAATGGATGGATGGAGAGGGAGAGGAAAGCCAAAGAAAAGATGGATGGATTGTGTGAATAATTTGAATGGAAAAGGAGCCAGTGAAAGCATGAGGTTGGACAGGACGAAATATAAGACGAAGACGTGTTGTGCCAACCCCAACTAACATGTGATAAGGGCAGAAAAAGAAGAAGACTGTTGCATTACAAAATCAAATGGGAGTCAAACTGGGGACCTCAAGCTTGGTTACTTGATTTATGCTACCTACAAGATTAGTTCTAAAACAACAAATCAAGAAGCACAAAAGTAGTATAATATACCTACAGGTCATTAAATTGACATGTGTCGGAAACGACTGTGATAGCAGTAGATTATATCTACTGGTCATTAAATTGACATGTGTCGGAAACGACTGTAAAAGCAGTAGATTATATCTGCTGGTCATTAAATTGACATGTGTCGGAAACGACTGTGATAGCAGTAGCTCATACCTACTGGTCATTAAATTGACATGTGTCGGAAACGACTGTGAAAGCAGTAGCTCATACCTACTGGTCATTAAATTGACATGTGTCGGAAACGACTGTGAAAGCAGTAGCTCATACCTACTGATCATTAAATTGACATGTGTCGGAAACGACTGTGATAGCAGTAGATTATATCTACTGGTCATTAAATTGACATGTGTCGGAAACGACTGTGAAAGCAGTAGATTATATCTACTGGTCATTAAATTGACATTTGTCGAAAACGACTGTGAAAGCAGTAGATTATATCTACTGGTCATTAAATTGACATGTGTCGGAAACGACTGTACTTGCAGTAGAATATACCTACTGGTCATTCAATTGACAGTTTTATAAGGAAAACAGGTCAGCAGTAGTTGTTCCTATTTGTATACATACTGAACACACTGGATGTGGTTAAGGAAAACTAAACAAAGTCAAAGTCAAATCATTTATTTTAATTAAACCATGAAAAGGCACTTTTAAACGTCTTATTAAGAAAATTGAATCTAGTTACCCATTCCAAGTGGTAGTTTCGTATGGAGGAGAATGGGCAAGAAACTCCATACTTACTCTTTTAAAAAGAAAATGTTTACAATATTTTGTACGTACAGAAATTATATAATTGTACGTGGATACCTTGCATAAAAACCACTAGTAAACACAAAGTATTAAAATCTAGAAATGACAGCTAAGTTATGTATACATATACATAGTGTTCACATATTTACAAATATTGAAACAGTAAACAACCACCCCTCATATTTCAACCATAATAAATTAGTTTGTGAGCCAGAGTAATCCAGAAGTACAGTAAAGAATGGAATATACATATATTAAACATAAATGATAATGGGTTTATTCTGTGTCAGTATGTATTTCTATCAAACGGGTAAGTCTGAAATGGCTAGTAGCCCCCATTATATTGGAAATGAGTTGGAAAAACCTCCATTAAATTAGAAAGTGGTTGGAATAACCCACATTAAGTTGGAAACTTTATGATAATTCTGTCATTTCATCATACAATTTCCTGTAGCAACATACTGTAGTATGTACAATTCTTTTGCACTCGAACGGATAAGAGGAGCTAAGATGAAAGTACAGAGCCAAGGAACGGAAGAAAATAGATGATTGGAAGAGCGATGAAAGAGATAAACGATTATGCGCGAGCATGAGGCGGAGCGGCATAGTGACACGCCGTTGCCACAAGTGGTAATAAAAAACCTTCATCCAATTGGAAACTCAATAGTGCACTAAATAGGAGGCTAGCTTAGCATTTATCAAGAAAAAATACGTGACGCTGATATTCTGCTGAACCCCAGCAGTGACATGCGGACATTAAGTAGATGGATGGATTGGTGTTGACAGACGTTGTAACAAAGTTTTATGCGCGGACTAAAGTTCTGGAAGTATACCCACCTATATACCATATATCACCAGGAATAGACAATGGAGGACAACAGCACAACACAACAATGGACCAGTAAGGGACAACAAGGAAACAAGGGGCAGGTACAAGTACTAGCTAACTTTAATATTTTCATTTCAGCAATTTCCAAGGATTTGAGGAAGTTACACTATCCTGAATTTACACCAATCCATTAATGACTGAGCCCATCTATGGAAGTGACCGAGATCTAACTAAATAACTGGCGATATTTGTATTCAGCTGCTTTATTTACTTCAAACATTGTTACATGGTTACATGTTTGTGTTTCAGATCTGCTTACGTAGATATCTAAGCCGGTTGGTGTTTATTTGAAAAAAATAGCACCATGCGGTTTGTGTATGATGTCATGCAGTTGGCGGGTTGGTTCAGTCACGGATCCCAGATGCTCTGCAAGGGATTTGGGTCTCAACGGTTTCATGGAAATCGGAGTGCTTCGTGACCATGGCTTTTTCAACACCTTCCTCAGCTTTGTATTGTCACAAATGCAAGGAATCCGACGTAGCTAAAATGAGTTATAGTTTAGTTTCTAGAGATGTATGAATAGCTTGTAAGATGTATAATTAGTTAAGGGTTCGATGGAACTGACATGTCGTATAGATAAAAAGTTCCTAAATAAATAAAGAGGTTCAAGAAAAAACTGATTAACATCTCTGACTTGGTTCCTATCTGTCGCCCCCTTTTCTTCAGCTGCCTGGCGGTAGGAGATGCCATTTGTCTGGGTTGTGAACGAAGGCATTTGTGCTAGTATCATACCAGCAGCTCTTCGCAGTTACGGTCAAACCCGATAACCTATTCTATCTCGAGTTTTATCGTACTGGTGATAGATGGGCCTATCTGTCGCTGGTTGAAACGTCCCGAAGATTTGTGAAAGATTATGGAATCATGCTGGCACGCGTTGTTTACCAACGGGGGGTCTATGATGATAACTATTTGTATGAAAGAGCCAAAGTACGTGTCCCAACGGCTATTTGTTTATTTGTTTGATAGAACGGTTACTAAAGACTAGATTTGGTTATCAGCCGAATTGTAGGGGTACATTATATTCTAATAAAACATGTCCGACTCAAGTGAAAATAGCTACTGATTTTAGTTAGGTTAGCTATAGTAACAGAGTTATCCCCCTGGGAAAGTGCTTTAGAGGTTTAATCACATAGAACCCATAACAGAATTAAAATCGTATAATATGAGTAAATTAACCTGTAATGAATTTACAAACAAACTCCATTTAAATAAATCAACAATAAGTTATTGACTCAACAAAATTAGTTCCTGAGTTTTAAACTGTCAATTATGTTTAATTCCTACACTCCAGCGCTACCGCTTTGCTTAGCAAAATGCAGTCAAATCTTGTATAATGTTTTACTACTTTAAACATACACAATTTTTTATAAAAATCATGATTGTTTATAGTGTCGTTGGTTGTAACAAAACGCATGGGACGGTGTATCCATTGTCCCCGTCAACGTTATTGATGACTGTGAGACTGTCTATAATCAGTGGCGATCTGCCGGGATGGCGGAGCGCAACGGTGCGGTGCTGTCGCGGAGGGTTCAGGGTGAATCCTGTGGTTGCGTCCAGAAAGTCCAGGCGGACACCTTGGGTCTCCGGAGGGTGATTTGATTAGGAGAATGATTACTCAATCAATTTGTAGTAGTCGTAAGACGTCGGGTGGATGAGCAATGTATGTTTTTGGAAAAATACTGGTTGCGTCAATTAATTTGATAAAGGAGGGAGATGTAGTGTATATAGGTGGGTACATACGCTGCTCGTATCTTGTCTAGTATCACTGAGTCGGTATCACGAGGGCTACCGGGGAGAGTGCGTAGTTAGGCGGTTGGACAGTTGCAGGTGCTGGTCAAGTGGTAACATACAACTACGTTAAAACAAGGAAGGGATGTAGTGTATTTAGATATCAATATATCACGCTACAAACCGATAACAGTATTATGACGTTGTCTCGGGCGCATACGTCGCTCGGTTATAAATACCGGTGCGATAGGTGGGACGGTCAGTCGTTGTCGGACTGCCGGCCTGGGCGGTGGTGCGTTGGCGAGCCAACTCGTGTGTTAGTGAGTGTGCATATTATATATTGTGAGTGTGCATATTATACAAAAAGCTACTTCATGTTTCCGTGATTCTCTTATAAACACCTAAGTTATTATGTATAGTCCGTAGTTGACAGTTATTCGCAGTATATATTTTGAAGTGTAAGTGATGTTATTGTTATTCAGTTAGAAGTTAAATTAATTTCTTACTATCTAACATGTTGATTCACTTCACTTTCAATTCCACTTTGTTTAAATTTGTATACATTGAAAACACAATTACGTCCATTCATCCTAACTAATATTATAAATGCGAAAGTAACTCTGTCTGTCTGTCTGTCTGTCTGTCTTTTCTTCTTCACGCCTAAACTACTGAACCGATTTGTGTGAAATTTAGTACAGGGTAAGTGTGAACCCCAACAAAGGACATAGGCTACTTTTTATTCGACTTCGACTTCGTCTGCGTCCGCGATAACCGACATATACGCGGACGAAGTCGCGGGCAAAAGCTAGTATTCAATAAAAAGAAAACTTTGTCTTGTCTTATAAACTCTTAATGAAGTTGCCAATAGTGTTCTAATCATAACAAAGTTAGGTATCAATAGCGATATAATAATATTTTTACAATAGTTTGCGTTATATAAATAATTGTATTGGCTGCACGTAGTTTTTTATTTGCTAATATTATATATATTACCCATGCCAAATTGAACCCTAAGCCAACTCTTGTAAGAAACATAATAGTCGAAACGAGCTGGCTCATTCACTAATGACCCAATAGCGATAAGGAACAATAGGATTCCGCATTCCATCTTTTATTAGTGATCGATGATTCCATCGCCTAGGTTATTTAATAAAATATTTTGATTTATTTTTTTGGTTTTATTTAATTACCTTTTTATTTTTTTGTTTCAGTAATTTTATTTGACACAAAATATTAATGTTTTATAGGACAAAGGAAAAATAAAAACCCAAAACCATAACACCTGCTGGGATTTGATCTTACGACACGAGGCTTATCTATGCCAAGTGCTTCCACCGACCGGCTATCTGGTCCTTATTTATAAGGTTGAAATATTGGACTTCATTCAATTAAAATTGGTATACGTGGGTATATCATACGCACACAAACAGTTTAACTTCATAACCGACCAACCGACTATTTCATTTACACACACAGTGACAATATCCCGTATGTGTGGCCTGTAAATCAATTACGTTGGCCGAGTGTACCTACATTTTACTATGAAAGGTTTGTGTAGCAGGACATATAGTTTTGTAAAAAAACATGTTACAATTTATGTCTGACTTGACGGCAATCTTCTCTTCGGCCAATAAAATAGAAAGTGGATTTAATCGTGCTGTTTGCGGCGTCTAGTAGTAGTGTTATCAGTATTAGTTATAAAGTCCTTTTACTTACTTTAATTTATATGGGTATTGCGGCAGATGAGTGCGTGTCAGGGAAATAGGGCCTTATTTCCTCAATGAGGCTAAGGGTCATGTCGGGTGTTAACCTATAAACCGACTGGAACCGCGGGTCGGCAAAAGGATTAGTCATATTCTTTAACACTCTATTAAACACTTGACCGTTATTTGAAGCTTACTAGATTGAGAGTGGCACTACTGGTTTCCGCTATATTTTCCTCTCTTTTGCTCTTTCCTTTTGTTGTATCTATCCGTCTCTTTCGCACATCCAGTTTCCTCACCAGGTGGCGCTGCCAAGTGTTAGCTTAGCTCTGGCAGTGAATCGCCACAGTAAAGATATCTATACAGTATTCTATCTTCATACAAACGGTCGGAACGCGAGTCGTACCTACATTTTTTAAGTTAGTAGGGAAATTAGTATACCGACAGTCTCGAATGCGCCTCAGTGGCGAATATATTGTGTTGTTTTTGGTTGCTCGAATTCGTCAGTAACGCACCCAAAGATAACATTTTTTAAATTACCTGGGAACTCCGAAAGACTATGTTCCTGAAACTTAATAGACTATAAAAAAAATGACTTCCAGACTATAGGTAGGTACCTACTTACTAGACTATTAAAAAAATGATATACCTACTACCTATAGTACGTAATTTGTTTCTTTTTTTAAAAGGTAAGTATTTCGCTTTTTCTACCGAGTAAAAGTAGGTAGGTGAATTAATAAACAAATAAGTGGATAGGGTGAAAAAGCGACCTACCTACGCTCGCGTTAAAACGAACTGGTAAGTACCTACCTAGTTAGTTTCTTAGGCTAGGCTATCTATCTACCTACTTATGTACTAGCTACTTATATATATTATTGAATTAAACAAAATATCATTATAAAATGATTATGAGAGTAAAGGATAGGTACAACAGACGCCAGCACATCAGGCCATTAAAAATTGTCAAATTTCCCCAATTGAATATGAAACCTTACGGTTTTGTAATAAAATTGAAAATCTATCAAAGAAATTTGACAGATTGTTGCTCTAGCTTGTGCTGGACTCTGTATCTACCTATTTAGTAAGATTTACATTATTATTTACTTTTCAGTCTGGAAGTCATTTTTTTTTATAGTCTATTAAGTTTCAGGAACATAGTCTTTCGGAGTTCCCAGGTAATTTAAAAAATGTTATCTTTGGGGGTGCGTTACTGACGAATTCGGAGCAACCAAAAAAACAACACAATATATTTGCCACTGTGGCGCATTCGAGACTGTCGGTATACTAATTTCCCTACTAACTTAAAAAATGTAGGTACGACTCGCGTTCCGACCGTTTGTATGAAGATAGAATAACTGTATAGATATCTTTACTGTGGCGATTCACTGCCAGAGCTTAAGCTAACACTTGGCAGCGCCACCTGGTGAGGAAACTGGATGTGCGAAAGAGATGGATAGATACAACAAAAGGAAAGAGCAAAAGAGAGGAAAATATAGCGGAAACCAGTAGTGCCACTCTCAATCTAGTAAGCTTCAAATAACGGTCAAGTGTTTAATAGAGTGTTAAAGAATATGACTAATCCTTTTGCCGACCCGCGGTTCCAGTCGGTTTATAGGTTAACACCCGACATGACCCTTAGCCTCATTGAGGAA